>OX376372.1:46531242-47731242 GCA_947369275.1 Nemotelus nigrinus | reverse complement strand
TCAGTGAGCTTATAGTGGAGTTACACGATCAAGGTGACTTTCCGGTTGACTCAAACTAGTCTCTGACATTTTCAGCAGAAAACGCACCCCAAATTTAGAAAAAAATAGTCCGATATGGAGTGAGAGATATAGCAATCATTGTTTATTTGCTTTTAGACCCGTAGTTATATTAGGTGGGTTGTATAACTATGTTAAAAAAATTTTTATTTAAAATAAAATTATCTTTACATTTTTAACAAAATTTTGGCTACAAAGAAGCTTATTAAAATTTAAAATGAAATGAAAAGAGTCTGAAACCGAAAACATTACTTAATACATATGTTTTAATTTAATAAAAGTGTAACAATTTTTAATTAAATTTCTTACACTAACCTGTAGTTGGTAAAATAAATCACACTTTCTTTCCAATCAACTCACTGTATGATCTCTTTGTTTGAACCACCCTTGTCAACAGGTCGGTCTCACGGGAGTTGAAGCATCAAAAAAAGTTAGTTTGGAAAATATTATATTGTAGTGTAGTTTTTATAGACAGTAGTAGACAATGCAGCTCCTATACTTTTCTGGTTTAAAAAAAACCGTTTTAACTTTAAACGCCCTTTAACTTTTATTGACATAGGTATCACTTTCCGAATCGGACCCCCAGCAATACCGAGACTTTCTCAACATGTCCGACTATGAAGTCAAACAACATCAGCCACTCAGAATGAAAAAGAAAATCTATGAATTTTATACGGCACCCATTACGAAATTCTGGGCAGACTCGGTGAGTATACGTTAAGAAAAACTAACTGGTTTTGTTATTTTTATCTCTGACATAAAAATCGTTCTCAAATATTCGCGATTCGATATTATGATAAATTGTATCCTTGCAGATAGCGTACGTCTTCTTCTTATTGATGTTTACATTTACTGTACTCGTGAAAATGGAAGCATCACCGCGATGGCAAGAAGTGTACTCGATAGCGTACATTACTACATTAGGTTGTGAGAAAATTAGGGAAATTATATCGTCCGAGCCAGTAGCGATAACGTAAGTAGAAAAGTTTTACCTTTCAAACCAAAAAGAGTGCTGCTAATTGGTTGAATCTGACTAATTGGTTAACTGACATTTGGCAAACGTTTTTTTTTGTAGAAAGTGTTATTGGTTGAATTTTTGTTTTACGATACCTTTGTAGAAGTATAAAAATAGCTGAGCTACAGTTTTATGCTATTTGAATCTGTCTTTGATAATAATGTAACAAATAATATTGATTTGAGACAAACGACACTATTAATTTCTTTTTTCGAACAAATTTATCCTTTTTATAGGCATAAATTTGCTGTTTGGGCTTGGAATATGTGGAATCCATGTGATGCGGCAGCAATAATTCTCTTTCTGATTGGATTGGCGTTACGTTTCCGTCCCAATACGATGGATATCGGCCGTGTGATATATTGTTTAGACAGTATCTACTGGTATCTGAGGATTTTAAATATATTAGGCGTTAATAAATACTTAGGTACTCGTCCAACTTCTAGATTTATTTGATACGGCGTGTAATCTTCACCCTCCTGTGACTTTAATTTAACTTCCCAAATAACTGAAACTTTGAGTTTTTTTTCTAATTTGTTGTCGCATTTTCAGGTCCGCTAGTCACGATGATGGGAAAAATGGTTAAGAATATGATTTATTTCGTGGTTCTACTCGCTGTTGTACTTATGAGTTTCGGTGTTAGTCGACAGGCTATTCTGTTCCCGAATAATGACCCAAATTGGAGGCTTATACGAGATGTAAGTTTCGAGAGGATAATTCTAAAATAATCATTTGCAATAATTACATACGCAATAAAATAGCATCAAAGCATTGTGGCATAACAAATAAATATACTGATTACTAAATGAAATTGATTACTATCATCAGACTGCTAAATTCCTTATTATTTTAGGTGTACTACCAACCATATTTCATGTTGTATGGTGAGGTGTTTGCTGATGACATTGATCCTCCCTGTGGCGAAGATCCTTCTCAGCCCGAATGCGTAACTGGTAATTCACTACATTTAATTTAAAAAAACTTAGCGCAATTTATTATTATTATTATTATTTCTAGGACACTGGCTTACTCCGATAACCATGGCTATGTACCTCTTGATTGCCAACATATTGCTAATCAATCTACTGATTGCCGTTTTCAACAACATTTTCATCGAAGTCAATGCAGTTTCACACCAGGTAATTCGACAGCACAGCCCAATCATGTCATATAATCGTCACTGAAATAAAAAGTAGAAACAGATACAATGAATTTATTTAAATAAGTAGAGTTGACTTAGAACACTGCTGTATTTTCAATTAATCTTTTGCTCACATTTTCAAACTTTTGTAATATTTTACTATTTATACTTTGAATTATCGATTTTTGTTGATTTTCTGCTGTGCATCTTTTTAAGTTTTCGATTTATTTTCGCTTTTTTCGTTAACTTCATCTGTCTTCTCGCTGAACATTTTCGAATTAGGTTTGGATGTTTCAACGTTTTACGGTCGTAATGGAGTACCAACAAAAGCCCGTACTGCCACCGCCATTGATTGCATTTTGTCACTTTTATTCTATGCTCAAATATTTTATAAGGAAGGCTAAAGGTAAAAAGTTTTGTTAGTAGTTAGCCTACTAATTCTCGAGCTGGGAATTGATTTGAATTTCTTTAGGTCTCGAGGTGCCACGCGATAATGGATTGAAACTATTTTTGGAAAAGGACGATTTGGAACGATTGTATGATTTTGAAGAAGAATGCATTGAAGGATATTTTCATGAGCAAGTATGTGATGTTATAATGACCTTACATTGAAACTAAAATTACATTTTTTCAAGTTGCAAACGAAAATCAGGATACACCTTTATTTCTATAACATCCTAATTTATGTTCTCTTATTTTCAAGGAAATATTTTTTCACCAGTCAACAGAAGAACGAATAAAAACAACAACTGATCGTGTTGAAAATATGTCACAAAAAATTGAAGACATCAATCAGAAAGAAAATATTCAATCGGCAACAGTGCAAGTATGAGAATATTTCTGTTGATTGAATCTTAATGAATCATTGAAACTGTATTTTGTTTTTAGAACATTGACTTCAGGCTTCGTAAAGTAGAAGAATCTGCCGAGCAAATATTGTCTCACTTAGCTGTTATCCATCGATTTATGTCAGCTCATACTCAGGAAAGTTTGCAAGCTTCATCAACTGCAAACCTGCCTGTGGAGATGAGACATCGAACAGTTTCCGAAACAGATGGAATGAATGTATTTCAGGTGGGTATTTTCTGATGATCCTTTGAGCCACAAATTCGTTTGCGAATTTCGCTCATGATTATTGACAAATTTATAGTAAAACTACTAAGTACAAGTTGTTACTTAAATTATAAGTAACGGTGCCAAAAAGGATTTGTAATTTAAAGACTGATTTCAATACAAAGAAGCTGCATTCAAAATTTTCACATGGTATACCGAATTCTTGGTTAAATCATAAATAATTCATACAAGTTCATTACTTTTTTTTTCATAATATATGCATGAAATTTCAGTATGCATTTATAATTTTTCCGAGTCAAATTACAAGTCAATATTATAATTTCATTTTGAAAAAAAATCGTATATCTGCGAATTCAGTTCATACGCTTTCGAACGGAGTTCATATGCCTCAGAAACCAAGGCAATATCATACTTTTTCTAGATAAACGGTACGCGTTGCCTCAACCATAGAAAGTAACCAAATCTATGTTACAAAGTATTACTTATGTTTTTAAATCAGCGCAGAATAATATTACATATAATTACATTTTTCATTTGCATTACAAATTTGAGGTCAACGGCAAACTTATAAACTGAAGAAAAAAAACTTACTAAACTGAAGGCTAATTCTTTCAGGAAAAAACGACGATTCAAGGCGTTGTTGGCTGCTTTTAGGCTGTTTAAAATCTGAGCGTTTATTCCAACATGTTCCAGAACTCCATAGAAAGGTAAAACCGGCCCTTGCTCAGCAACTCGACTAGTGGTGTAGTTATTGCGGAGCTGGTCGAATGTGTCTCTGTACCGTCCTTGGTTGCATTGGAAATAGTTACAATTTGGTTGCATTGGAAATAATTACAATTTCCAGTTTGCCGGATTCTTCATCCATTTTGCCAGCCTTGTGCAAGGAAGACAAAAGCACCACCACCTTATTTCACTTCGGGCTATAGGACACTAGGAACATTCCACAGGCGTAGCCGAACCGTATTGTGCCGGCAGTAGCTGTTTGCGTGAAAGAGGATGATATTTCATGCATATTCTTCCGCAATGCAAAGAGTATTGTTTCTTCATATGTTGAACAAAGCTGACGGAAATAAACCAGTTGTCGCACGACGAGGTATTTCGGAATTATGTATCGACTCGCGCAATTTTTGTTTTTACTCGTTCGACATACAGCTCAACACTAAGCATATAAGATGCTGACGCACGAACATCTTTTATGCTGTATTTACCGAACTTGCTAGCGATGTATACTCTGGTCCTAAAACGGCTGCAAAGCCCAAAAAGCTGCTCGTAAATTGTACGACGAGTGGAAGGAAAGTCATACTTTCGGTAATATTCGATGAATGCATCCCAAAGTACTTTGATGAGTGCCGAACCAAGATTTTGCGTGCTTTCCTAGTCGTCAAACCGAATACATGGCGAAAGGTACTGAAATCTATAAATTATGTCCAAACTGAGGATACACAGATATTCTGTACTTGCAAGATGGTTTTTCTCCACAGCGGCAAAATACATTACTCGGAGAAGAACTTTCAGCTCAACTAAATATGCAGTCCGTGGCATGAATTATGCTCAGAAAGGTCCAAAATCAATTTTCTCATTCGTGTGCCGAACGATCCTTTCGAGCATAGATTCAGGAAGCGATAACGACCAAGCTTCATGGAGCGTTGTTACATCACCCTTCGCCAAAAGCCAATAAATTTTTCACAACAACACTTACACATCATAACGTACTAACAACCATAATCAAATCATGAAGCAATAATCAGGCACGGAGCATCAAAGTCAAATATTCTGATATGTATTCTTGTCTTCTGTTCCTCTGTACCAACATAGCACCTTTGTTTTGTTTTCATTGGTTTATGGCATCTTCGAATGGGTTTACTGGCACGTTATCGTACTAAGATCCAAAGATTATTCTGTTAACCTTACCAATTGTGCTCTCCAATTCTATCTTTGTAGCGCATTGCGAGAGCAGGCCATGGCAGCCTGCTGTAAGGCTCTACTAGCTGGTGTACTTCGTTTACCAATGCTTTGTCTTTCTAACGATCTCTTTCCTATGTTTGGAGGCTATATATCTATGCAAATCTCCTCTTAAGGCATTCCAATTCTTCACTAGATGCACTGGTCTGCTCGACAATGTAAAGTCTAGTACATCTAGCTTGTTAACTGTTCGGAACGTTGGTGTCTTGGAGTTATTTGCCACAGTTAAAAACCTAGTAAAGTGGAATCTTCAAAGTAGCTCACCACCATCGGTGATGTCACTACTTCCACATGTTGTGTTCTCCGCACTGCCATTATCAACATTTGGTTTTTGTGTCTACAGTCTTTTGCCAGTCCCATGATGTTGTTACTTGGGAGCTGGTCCTCATCGTCTGTGAAGTAGTCAGATGAAAATATCGACTCTACTGCTCCTCTTTCGATGTGAACCTATGCCTGTATTGCCATTGTGTCCCTGTTGGTGTAATTTGGGATTAGAAAAAAGTTAATGTTTATGTTAGTCTCTATCGTGGTCCTCAGGTTTTCATCCCCTGTTGTTCAAACTAACTAACCATTTTCTCCATGCAAGCCATATTTTCTGCCTTTGTTTGCGCAGGGCTCTTGTATTGGCTCCATGTTTCAGGCACCCAAAACAAGCCTACTGTTTACTTCCACCGCATCCTGTCTTCCCCATTGGTTGGGAAATAATTGGGCCTGGTGTTGTTTCCATATCGGTTCTATACTCTACACCTCATTTTGACGATCAACTTAACCTGCGCAAACCGGAAGCTAATATTGCTGTTTCCGTCAGTTATTTTGGGGGCTATCACAGCACACTTGAATTAGTTCTCCCTGAAAAAGCTTCTCCAGGACATTGAAGGTCTTGAGGTCTTTATTCTTACTGCTGGGTTGGGGGAATCACCAACAATGTTCATGGAATTGGAACTTGAGACTCTTTCATAGCGCATAGGCAACTCCTTTATCATGACTTTATTTTTCGGCCTCGGTTTATGGTGTTCCATCACTGACTTGGGGATTTTTCCTATTAGCTACCAAAAGATTGTTTGCAGCAGGATATGTTCATACCAGGGGCGGCTTGTCGATGTACGCAAAGGCAGCAGTGCTTCCCTTGCTAAACCACAAAATTGATTAAATAATCAATATGCAACAATCAAAAGATTTATAATCAATATTTAACAATCAATGGAATACAATTTATTTTCTTACAAAAGGCCAAATTACATTGCTACTATGAACCTAATGGTTTTATTTTATAACGGTCGAACTACTGAGCTTCCACGGTAAATTTACAACGACACAAAGAAAACTCAAACTTTTTATTACAAACTACAAGCACTGCATACCATTCAATTCGAAACATACAATTCATTGAGATATACTACACAGAACACTGAAGTGATCTTGCTTCAATGCTCAAACTCGTGGTTTTTGCATAGATCTTCTTAGACGCTTTGCCTAAATGATGCCCATAAAAATTTTACAATCAATGTACTCAAATAATATCGCGGACACTGGCTCAGTTCGCAGCGTCTGGGTGGATAGAAAAATTCAAAAAAACCGCCCATCCACCCGCTGAACGACCCAAAAACCTTTCTTAATGAATTAACTTAATACGCTGCAAAAGTATCCGCGTCTCCTGTTTGCCCTCATGATTTATCCGTAGATTCTCTTCTGCTCCTCTTCTTACAAGCCGTTCCCTTTAGGAGTTGATACATTTTCTGCTTTGTTCACATGTACACATGTACGATGCAAGCTATTGTGATGTTCATGTGGGGAATAGAATAGTAGAAGTTACATTTTTTCGTGTGCAGTTTTCCCCAGATCGGTTTTTTGTGTCTGCTTTAGGTTCGCTTTCGCAAAAGACGTCGTTTTTCGGTTCTGGTGCTTTGGTGAAAGGACCACTTGATTGCTTTGGACGCTGAAAATTCATCCGCGTCGCTATTATGGTTGTTTCCCCTCATGATCTACGTCACAGAATTTGTATTCTTTTCTGCTTCTTTTCTTACGAGTTGTTCCCCTTCTGTTTCGATGCCTTTTATGCTTTGTTCGCATGGTGTATGTACGGTGCAAGTGATTGTGATGTTGATGTGGAAAATATGTAGGAGTTAAATTATTTCGTGTGCAATTTTCTCCAGATCGGTTTTTCTGTATCTGTTTTAGGTTTACTTTCGCAAAATGAGTTTCTCGGTTCAGGTGCTTTCGGTTTCGCCTATGTTATTTCTATGTTGAATCTCTTAAGTGTTTTTTTTAGCATTAATAATTTACATTAGGTGCGTTTTTTTATGTCTTCTTCGCAAAAAAGCACCTGTTTATAACAGGTGCGACTTTTGACATGAATTATTTTGTATTGTATGTATTGATACAGTCGGTTGTATAAAAGGATAGTTTTTAAATTAAATTATAACATGAAGCTCGTTAAAGTGAGAGCGTATGGAATAGATTATGTTTCGACAAGTTAATATTTACGCGTTTAATATGGATTTGAATGTGCAAAACCAAAATTGATGTGATTATGCCATAGAATATTTACTGCGGTAGTCTTTTTTCATTGAGGATCTTTTTGAGTCTTAGCAACCAAGACCACTAATTTCGCTCAGTCAATTGTTTGCAAATGGTAACTATATTAGGCACTTTTATTGTAAATTATATGGGGAATTTATTTTTATTGTGGCATTGGCTATCTAATTTAATTTGCTAAAAGATATCCTCCACTTTGAGCTATTAGAAAACTTTCACTATTTATTTAGCCTGTAGTATGCTTTCAATTTAACTTCTTTTATAATTCAAAGAAAAGTTAAAAAATTAGTAATTTTTTTCTGCTTTCAAATATTATACATAGTTTGAGCTTTTGTGAGATTTTTTATCTTAGTGAGCAGAAATATCGCTGAAATAAGCTGTTGGCAATCAATCACTAGCTTTAAATGCAAATATGGTCAGCATTGAAATACCTAAGTAATTTTTTACACGATATTTCAAAAAAATCGCATGTATAGTTTACTACGCGCTTCTTAAGTATGCTTATCTATATTATATGCTTTTATACTTTGCTCGCGCTTCCCTTAGTCTCAAAACCACGAGCCGCCACTGGTTCATACTGACACTAGCTTAACTTTGCTTGTGTTATATTGTGTTTTCTCATTGATTTGGTTTACGTTTGTTGGAGTGCGCTGGCTATACAGTTATACAGCTTGGCTCAAACTGATCAGAGAGGCATATTGCCAACAAGGGAAAAATGATTTTTTTCTAGAATTCGGGAAAAATTCCTTATGCTTCCTTAGATTTTTGCACGGTAGTCTTATTTAGTTACTATATATCGATACTCTCATAGGGCCTTTTTACACTTGTATTCTTGATACACTCCTGAAACTGGTTTTACACAACCAACATTTCCACACTTGGTGTGCATCAGCAACGGAAGCGTTCATATATCGATTATGCATATGAATGTGTGCGTGTTGTTGTTTTCTCATTTCGACTTGAGTGTTTCATGAAAAATTCCTGACCCGTGAATTATGTTTATAGTTGTGTTAGTGATTTGCATCAGTCTCAATCAGTTTCAAAAGTGATGAAAAATTCTCTCCTAGTGCATCACTTTTTGTAGAGATTTCCCCTCGATTCTTCTGCCTCTTGCCCAGAAAACTGGTTATAGGACTGTATCAAGAATACAAGTGTAAAAAAGGCCCATAGAGAATCATATTAAAATGTTTAAGCATAAGGTTCAGTTTCTTTAGTAAATTCAGTAGAAAATATATTTTTGTATTTATATTGTAGTTTATACTAACGAAACACTACTGCGTATAATACAAACTACTTTATTGATTATACTTAATTTCTACTAATAACAATTTGATTCAAAATAATTCGAAAAGGTTCGTTGATGTTGCGTTGGTGCGACGTGCACGGTTTTCGTCGATGGACTCGTGCGGAGGCGAGTGCAATCAAGTTAGCTTTCTCCTCTTGCGATAGTAGTGGTGCAACTAGTGTTAGTGCGCCACACAGCTCCCCTTCTAATAGCGGAGTCTTTTAGGAAAATGAACTCTCCGACCAAACCGGGTTGTTCTTTCCGGTTGTTGCATATTTTTTGTTTTCGCATCAGATATTCCCGTTTCGTCGTTGGATAATAAGTAGGCCGGTTTCAGGCGGTCAATACTAACAGTATTTGGTTAACCATCGATATTGACTTTGAAAACTTTTTCGCCGCTTCGTATGACGTTGTACGGGTCCTTGTAAGGTGCTTGAAGTGGCGTTTTGTGAGCGTCGTCTCGAATGAAAACATGTTTAGCATCTTTTAGATTGGGGTGTACGAAGATTTTGGGTCTACCATGATAGGTTGGCTCTCGTGGTCTGATGTCACTCATTATGCGTTTGAAATTCTTTAAGAATTCACTGTCGACGGGACTGCTGCGTGGTTCTTAGAAGAATTGGCCAGGCAAGCTTAACGATTTTCCATAAGTAAGTTCGGCTGGCGAAGCTCCAATATCGTCCTTGATAGCTGCTCGTAAGCCTAGAAGTACTAAAGGGAGCTCATCAATCCAGTTGCTTGTAAATTTCGCTTTTAATGCAGTTTTAAACGAGCGATGCCATCTTTCAATCATCCCGTTGGCCTGTGGATGGAATGACGTGGTTCTCAAATGCCGTATTCCTAGCGTATTATTGAGTTGGTTGAAAAGTTGGCTTTCGAATTGTTTGCCTCGGTCGGTCGAAATACGAAGTGGAACGCCAAAGCGTGAAATCCATCCAGAAATGAGGGCTTTAGCTACAGTTTCAGCTGCAATATTTGTCAACGGAACAACTTCGGGGCACCGTGTGCTTTGGTCGATCATCGTGAGTAAATACGAGTACCCTCTCGATTCATGTAGAGGTCCAACGATGTCTATATTGATGTGGTCAAATCGATTGCAATTTGTTTCGTAGGGTGTAACTGGTGCCCGTGAATGGCGTTAAATTTTTGTTTTCTGGCAAGCGATGCAACGTTGTACAAACTGTTTACAAGATTTTCTTAAATTTAAACGTTCTTGGACTAATTTAGTTGTAGCACGGATACCGGGATGGCTTAGGGAGTGTAGTTTCTCTAACACTCTGAAACGAAATTCATTAGGAATATAAGGTCGAATTCGTGTACCTGAAACATCGCAGATTATTGTTGAGCTGCTGTTTGGAATTATAACTGATTTAAGTAATAATGACATCTTCTTGCCGGTTCCAGATAACATCTCGTTCAATTGATTGTCGGTTCTTTGTGCCTCAGCAATTTTGTGAAAATCAATCACGTTTGTAGCTACTAGCTCGATTCGGGAGAGTATGTCAGCAACCAAGTTCTGCTTACCAGGTAAGTGGACAATCTTGGTCGTAAACTGGCTGATGTAATGCAACTGCTCGATGCGTCGTGGAAGCTCTTTATGTGGTTTCTTGGTGAACGAATGTGACAATGGTTTATGGTCACAATATACTTCTAAATTTCTTCCTTCAAGTATATACTCGAAATGTTGTATTGTGTGGTATATTGTCAGTAGCTCTCGATCATACGTAGGTTATTTTACTTAATTTGGTTCAAGTTTTTTTGAAAAAAATCCTAAGGGTTTTAGTTGTCCCCCTTGGATTTGATGAACAACCCCTCCAATGGCTGTTGCGCTTGCATTTGTTGCTACAATTAGTTTAGCATTGGGTGAACTAACATTGCTGCATTTGATGATGCTTGTTTGTATTCATCAAATGCTTTGAACGCGTCTTCGCTTCATTCTATTTTCGTCTTATCATTTTTTTATTCCCTTGAATAAGTACTTCTAATCGTCTCTGTATCTCTGCCGCTTTCGGTATAAAACGGCGATAAAAATTAATCATTGCTAGGAACTTGCGTAGTTCGGACGCTATTTTTGGTATTGGAAATCGATAAATCGCGTTAATCTTTTCGGGTAACGGTTTTATTCCTTCTGGGCAAACCAAATGTCCTAAAAAATTTATTTCTTTCTTCGCGAATTCACTATTTTCAGGGTTTATTTTGAGTTAGTATTCATGAAGTCTTTTGAAAACCGTTCGTGTATGGAAAATATGTTCATCAACTGCCGATGCAATAAAGATATCGTCGATGTATGGGAATACAAAATCAAGTCCACGAAGAACTTCATCGATCAGTCTTTGAAACGTCTGTGCCGCATTTCTCAAACCAAAAGTCATATAAAGAAACTCATACAGTCCGAACAGAGTAATAATAGTGGTCTTATGAATGTCTTTTTCTTCCGTAGGGATTTGGTGGAAGGCTTTTCGTAGGTCGATTTTCGTAAAAAAATTCTTCCGTATAAATTGTTTTGGAAATCGCGTAGGTGTGGTACTGGATACTTGTCCACAATCGTTTTCGCATTTAAAAACCGGTAATCTCCGCATACGCGCCATTCACCGTTTGCTTTTCTTACCATATGCAGAGGCGATGCAAAGTTACTTTTTGATGGCCGACAAATCCCTAATCTTAAGAGCTCATTAAACTCGGCTTTTGCAGCAACCAGCTTATCTGGGGCCAAAAGACGCATACGAGCTGTCACTGGTGGACCGAATGTTTGTAAATGATGCGTAACACTCGCCTTTTCTTTTAGTTTCGATGACGGCCGATCGCTCAAAAGCTCCTCAAAACCATCAAAAAGAAAAGCATATTTATTATCAACACTAAAACATGATACCTTGGGCATTTCAATTGTTCGAAGTGTTCCTTTTGACGTAAGACCAGTGTTACGGTCGATTAATTGCTTTCCTCTGATGTCCACTAACAAACCGTACTCGTGTAAAAAAATTCGCTCCTATAATTGATGCTGTAACGTCTGCTACGGTAAACCGCCAAGTGAAGTTGCGTCGAAGGTTCAAACTTACTTCTAATAACTTGGTTCCATACGTACGAATTCGAGATCCATTTGCTGCATAATAGCGTACGCACACATCATCGTCGTCGTTGCTCCCGTCTGTATTGGCCTTGCATCGCATTGCTTGTGTAGGTGTAAGTATTGAGTGATCAGCACCCGAATCTATCAAAAATTCTCTCCCGCATCGCTTATCATAAATGAACAGACGTTTTGTTGAATCACCACTGAGTGTCGCCGTCTGTTCCCACACTCGATTTACTGGTTTTTTGCTTTTGTATAGTTACATGGCTCGCGAAAGTGTCGAGCTTTGTCATCGAATTTGTAGTGATCCGTCATAGCTCAAAGAAGTGATCCGTCATAGTGATCCGTCATAGTCAAAATATGATCCGTCATAGCTGTATTTTAATTTTGAGTTGACTCAACCAGACCTGATCTCCCAAAAAAAAATATCTCAAATTAGCCAAAGTATGTGTGTTTGTAAGCAAAAGATGAAAATTAATCGATTTTTTTTCTTTTTTGACCTCATTATCACCCATGGTTTCCAAAACTGAAGTGTTTTGAAACTGAAACTTATCGGTCCGAGATCCGCATATTAGCATACAAGCAAAATTAATATTCATTTCACAATCCAATAAGCTAACCAAATTGATTGAAATTATCTTACTAGAATAAAGTCCTAGATTATGTAAACCAACGAGGTTCACTTATATTTTTTCTCAATAACTTACCAATATATATTTGGCCTCTTCTATGACTCAGCTAATTCTGAATCGCTTCCTTGCTTAATATTGCTTTTATTAGGTGCGTTTTTTTGCTCCGGTACAGAGCAGAATAAAACTATGCCGCAAAAACAACGATCTAGTATAAAACAACAGTGCTTTTGCTAAGACTGACATAGGTTGCTGCATTTGCTGTGGTACCACACAACAGCTGAAAATAAAGAAAGAAAATAACGAATATACACTACCACAATCGATAGAAAATAGAAAAAGAACTAGCAGAAAATTATTTGTTTTAGCTTTCTATACATTATGAGTGCTTTTTATAATTTCCTAACTACCAAAACATTCAACATAACCATGAAACCCCAAAGCCACCTCACAGAAAAAAAAGTAACTTCTCATGAGCTTTTCTTTTTTCCATCAGCACATTCTACACTTCAACGCGTGAACTACAAATGAGGAATAGATTTTCTGTACTAGTGAATTCACTGGGACAGGATTGTTGTTGTTTCCAATGCATATATCCTATCCTCTACTGGATAGAGGAGCAAAAAAACACGCCTATTATTACTTCACTATGCATAATAATAGGCGTGTTTTTCTGCTCCGATACAGAACAGAATAGGACAGTGATGCAAAAAAACGATCCATCACAAAACAGCTGACGCTTTCGCTAAGACTGACATAGGTTGCTGTATTTGCTGTGGTCCCACTCAACAGCTCAATATAAAGGGAGAAAATAACGAATATACACTACCACAATCGATAGAAAATAGCAAAAGGACTAACAGAAAATTATCTCTTTTAACTTTGTTCACATTATGCGAGCTTTTTTCAATTTACTAACTACCAAAACATTCAACTTAACCTTCAAAAACCAAAGCCATCTCACAGAAAAAAAGACAACTACGTATGAGCTTTTCTTTTTTCTATCAGCACATTCTATACTTCGGCACGTGAACTACCTATGACGGATACAATTTCTGTACTAGTGAATTCACTGGTGCAGGAGTGTTGTTGTTTCTAATGCGTATATCCTATTCTCTACTGGATAGAGGAGCAAAAAAACACGCCTAATAACACTAACCATCTCTCAATATTTTCAGGGTAATCGAAGTAAATTCAATCGATCACTCACCGAAGTTCGACCAGATGCATTCATATTCGACGATGGTACCCACTTCCAAGTAGTTCCAGTCCCAGAAGAAAACGAAACTATAAAAGCCCACGATATGCTCATTGAACCCTTGCAAATGCGCAAAGTGTCCGTTCAATCGGAAGATTCAGATATTTACCCACCACCAACTACACCCCGCCTTCCGAACATCGAAAGCACACCAAAGCCACCTTTCTTAAGTATTCGTCAAGAAACTACAACTAGCACGGAAAGTAAAGACACTTTAACGCCCCTTGCCACTAGCGACGATCATACCTTGGTTGGCGGCGATGCTGATTCCGAAGAGAATATTATGGATTTGAATTTCGAGAGTGAGTGTAATTGCGTTTTCTTAACTTACCTACAAACCATAAACATCATAGATAATAAATATTTTTTTCTTTGTGTAAACAGTTGCCAAACAACGAGCAATGCGCCATCGAACTACATCAGCTGTATATCGCCGCAATTCGGAGAGCTATTCAAACCATGATTTGAATCGATCGCAAATGAGTTTGAATGCTTTGTTCCTATCTAAACGGCAGCTGAGTATCACACAGTCTGAACCAGACAGTGGAAATGAGCCAGGATCTGGTATGATATAAGTTTGCCAAAAAAGGCCAGCTTTTACACTTAATCGTTCAGGAAAAGTTGCTTTTAGTCGCCTTTTGAAACTTAGCTAGCTTCCATAGATATGTTTTAAAAACCTGGACATGAACTTCCATATTAGCACAGATTTAATTACATTATAATTTTGGTAAAACGTAGGGACATTTAAAAACTATTCATAAACTGATTAGATGATAGCACTATACACTCAAAATTTAATGAAACATGTTTGCGATGAAAAGAAGGTGACTAAGTAGGCAAAGCCTGCAGACGCTTAAGTCATCTGAGGCCTAAAACAACCCCGATCATGATAACCACTTAGTTTGCATGATTTTAGCGAAACCAGTAATTCCAGTGAAGCCACGCAACATGCTTCTTCAATTTCATACTGAGTATACATCCATTACCGACGAGCTGGAAAGCGTTTGTCAATTGATTGCATCACCGACAACTTCATTAACAGGTTAAAATCGTAGCACATGACATTGTTTTTTTACCTCATAGGACGCTCTAAATTCGCTTTACTGATTTTTTGTTATATTTTGTTCTGTCTTCTTTTAGGTGGTCCAGAACGACCAAAGAATCGAAGCGACCTATCAAAAGCCCAGTTTGCAGCATTAATTGAAAAACAACATTTGGTTGAATGTGAAGAGAACGATTATCAAATCTTGCAAGACTTATTTCAGGAGAGATCTGTAGATACAGATGATTCAGTTGAGGTACGGATGAGCAAAAGAACTATTATGCCATAAACAATTTGTGAAAATTTGCTGAAAGCGTGAAATTTCCATTGGATTATAGGTAACAAGTTTCGATTTTTCTCAACGGTATCCTCTCCGCCGCGAAACTGCGATTGAGCTATCGCCCTCGAAACCATCAGGAGGATCGTACAAGACGGATTCAGGCACCGAAACAATACAGCGAACGCGTCATCTTTCAACTGACGTCCCACCTGTGCGAACACAACGATCACCCAGCTACATGCGCACTACCAGTGAGTTCCTCAACCCTACACAGCCCGACCAAACCATCATATTCCGAAAATCCAGTGAAAGTCTCCAAAAGAACTCTAGCACTGAAACCGACTATTCCGCCCAACCGTATCGAGTGATCAAGCAAAGCTCGAACGACACTACGACCTCGATGACAGGTTCTTTCAACATCGACAATAGTTCACTAGCCAACGATATGTCTCTCGACGCTGAAGTTAGTAACACAACAGTTATTGACACAAAATCAACAACACCCCTTCGAACTGCGTCATTCGGAGGTGCTGACTTAACAAGGACATCTCAGTCGTCCGATTCTCAGCAACCAATGCGATCGGCCGTGCTCAAAAAGCAATATAGTGTCGACCAAAGCAAATACTCACCGCAACGAACGGTTTCCGAATCCGACAAAACGGATATGCTGACTAAAGGCAACATACCCGGATCAGTATTTAAAAGTTCACTAAAACCGCCAACAACCTCAAAAACTGGATTGAATGTCTTGAAGAAAAGCAGTTCAAGTACGGAGGAGTCAAAGGACGAGCGCACAAATATTCCGAAGATTAGCACAAACCTTGTCCAGGACGAAATCGCTAAACTTTCGTCGAATATCAAAAGCAGCACGGACTCAGAAAAGGATCCGCCTTACAATGAAACGATGTGCTGATGTTTGACCGTTTTAACAAGTTTATATCGTGATAAGGCTAAACATACTTATACAAATTTTAGTTTCACCGTTCGATTAAGCTTATTTTGAAAGAAAATTGTATGATATCTTCGTTTTATCTTGTTAGATTTAAAGTTTTAAATAGAATCATATATTTTTTATTGTATAGTGAATATTTTCGAAAAAAAATTTATCAATCGTTGTTGTAAGATAAAGCTTCTATGTCTGTAGATTGAAAGATTTATTGTGTTCCGAAGAAGGTGGGCATTCGTTTACAAGTGATTGAGGAAATTCCCAGTTTTAAGCTCTAAAAAGCTACGATAAATTTTGCATTCAGATAATTTTCAGCTGTCCACTATTTTTTTCGCAAAAAAACCCCAAGCCAAATAAATTAGTTTGATTTATGTTCTGCATTAAAATTGCTTGCGTAGAATAAATGCAAATTTACCAGAAGCTTTAAAAAGATAAAGTAGCTCAGTTTTAATAAGCCTTGATAATTATCTTACTTCGCGCCATATTTTCAAAGAAACGTAATGAGTTTTCTTAAGATAATTCGTACTTCAATACGTAAATATGAAACCCTAATAGAATATTATGAAAAATAGGTTCAAAAAGACAACGCGTTGCAAATATGTTTTTATTTTGTTGAAAGAAACTTAGATTTTGTATTATTAGTGCTCATGATACATTAAAATAATGTAAGGAAAGAAAGAAAATTGTATAAAAATATTTAGAACAGGAAAATGTATCAGTATGAAGTTGAGAGTGGATTAGCACTCCTACACCATAGTGATCGAACCTTGTATCTACAGGAAATTTCCAATGACCGTTTAGATTTTGATTCAAATTGGTGTTTAATTTAGTCTGATTCAATAATTTTATACAATACTACCTGCAAAATCGAGCATTTTAAATTGAAGATAAAAAATTTTTTATTAATTAAAATATTCAAGCTGGTGGATTATTTGCGCTATCTCTTGAAAGCTATGAGGTAGTGCTCTATCAGTAAACTCTTAATGTTCTTGATTCATACGTAAATACTTACTTTGAATAATTGGTGTACTTAAAATGACTAAAAATTCAATATTTAGTCGCAATTTGTAATTAAATATTTGAATATTTTCTTCTTGAGTGATGGATGATGCTTTGAGCGAATGACAAAGGCGTATTTAAACTGTGATCCTTTGATGAGTGAGGTCGAGTTGAGCTCTGTTGTAAAGTTATTTAGGCTTGTATTATCTCTTATTTCGAAATGATTTCCGTATCAAGCAAATACTATCAAAATGTTCAGTAAAAATCTGTAATACTTTGTAAGGGTTCAGAGTTGTAGCTTAAAAAAATGAAGTTCCACCCATTCAGCATTAACTTGACAGGCTTAATATGCTGGTTTTTGTTGCTTGCAATCTATTATTTTGTTTACCAACTTTCTTTTAAACAAAAATGCAAATATCAATGCTCCTTTATATATCCTGCTATAAATTCTTCGATTTATAGACATCTATATCGATATTTTGAGAGTAATATACATTTTTTTGTAACTTTTAGTCTCTCATTTCGACAGAAGGCAATAAATTTACTTAGCGAATGTATCAGTCTGTATTAGTGTCTCTTTTTAAAGTAAAGCAAAGATGCGAATTTTTTGATTTTCGAGAGTCGAAATGGTAGAAACTTTCATAAATGAATTTACTACGCCAGCTTTTCGCTAAAACCATTTTTGATTAAAAAAGTACAGCAGCTTTTGAAAAACCTTCTATTCGGTGGTGGTTTTGTATATTAAAACGTTAAGATTTCAAGTTATAAAGCATTCAACATTTTAATTTTCCAAGACTAAGGTCATCTAACATCAGTCTTTCTTCATTAATATAACCATCACCACTTTTTTCAGTTAAGTTACATGAGGAGCGATTTGATATTTTTTAAATGAAAAAGCCAACATAATAGAATTCAACATTTAAGAAACTAACCAAGTCTGCAAAGATGCAATTCGAAAGCTGACCTTTTCTGTAATGATATAGAAATCAGTTGGTGATAATCTTGTGGGGTGTGGATCTAAGTTTCAAGTCAAGCCTAAAATTAAGGACAAAACAAGCATCTTGAGGCGACGTTTATTTTAGTCGATTCTTAAAATATGTCTTCAGGTCGTCCTCCAACCTTTAACTTTGGCTGAGACGATAGACAAATATATTTATTTTAATATTAAAAACGCATAAAAAATTAATATTTTTGTATGACATGTAAAATATTATATTCTGCCTTAAGATTTTCAAATATACCTGTATTATTTCTGTATTTTTCTTGATTATCGAATCGTTTCTTCATCACTGCATGAGCCTTTCGTTACCACGAGGATAAAACCAATTGAAATAAAAAAAAATCGCGATTCTGACTTCCGATACAGCTGAAACTCATCTTTTGCCCTCTAAAGGTGGCCTCCAGCTGTAATACATCCTTGAAATACACAAAATATCGATGTATTTTGTTTGTTTTTAGTGATCGTGTTGCTTAACAATGTCGCTTCTGCCATTATTACTTTGGAGAGATAAATCAATTAGACTCCGAATATATGCGCCCAATGTGGGCACCGCGTCTCATTAAGTTTCTACCATATTTTAGCAGAACCAAGTTTATGATTTGTATCTTCATTTATAACTACATGTCTTCAAAAAGTACGTTTTAATATTACTATTATATTACCATTGAAGTTTTGTTAACACTTGGTTCACCAGTGAAAAACAAATTTCAATTTTAAGAACTAAAAAAGTATTGTTTTGATAAAAGGCGAAAGGAACTGAAAAAATTCTAGCACATTTTGTAGTCAAACAATCGAAGAAAGAATTGCAATGCTACTATTATAAATGAATGTTGAATTTTCAATTTGATCCAGCATATTGGTATATAATTGTTCAATTAAAACAAGACCATAATCTTCGAAGTATTTCTACTGAAATCAATGGAACTTTTTTCTGAATCTTCAGGTCCTTTTTGTATGATGAACTATTCGATGTCGTAGTACTTTCCCGTTCGATAACTTTTACGTTCCACCTAGATTTTAGCGCTTCAAATTGATACTTTTTTTATTCAAGGGACATACTTTCCATTTCTATAGCTTCAACTGAAATGTTTTTTTTATCAAGAATTCATAATTATTTTTTTGTAAATACCTAATAAGAGATTTTTTTTACTTTTGATGAATTTTCAAATTTTTGGAGGGGGGAGAGGAGGCCTAAAGTGAATGAACACAGCTGATTAAATTCCTGTGAATTCAATTCATCACTAATACAATCCAAATTTCAGCAGACGACTCAATTGATAGATCTTCTGAGGCACATAATTTAATTTAAAAAACAATATATTCTCTTTTGTGAAAACTTTCAGCGATAATATTCTTGAAAGTAAGCAAATGTGATTTTCAGGAAAGTGTCTATGAATGAATTCCAATTTTCGTAATTATTTTCGTTTTTTCGGCTTAAAAGTAAATTTAGCGCAATCGAAAGTAAACTTGAAAAAGCAGCCAATTATCTTAATGCTCAATAACTTTCTGAGCATGTTCTCCAATGAGTTTGTTCTCTCTGTTCCCTTTCTAATCTTCGACTTACGTGCCCATGGTTTGGATGTAATTGTGAAGTAACTGTTTTAAAATAACCCGGTTTTCGAATAAATTACCTTAACAATTTTTCTGTAAGTTACCCTAGAGACCTTAAAGGAGGTCTCAATCTTCATCAATAAGTTATTATCGAATTATTTTCTTTTCGAATATATATTCGAATTATTTTTTGAGATTCTATGACGGTACCTGTTCAAACTAGTTTCAAAATCTTTCTCATTTCATTTTCTATTGTTGTTTTGAAGCCATGCATTTTTCTCATTAGATTTTAGGAATATTCTCAAGCTTTTATCAAATCTTATTCATTTCCTCGTGATTTTGTGCGATCCGTCGCTTTTTCGTTTTGATTTATTCTGTTTACAATTTTTATCGAAAGCTCTTCCTAATTGTTTCCATGTAAAAAGAAAAATTAACCGGCAAATTGGATAGAAATAAAGCTGTATTCACTGTGTTCTTCTATGATATTTTATGATATAGTAAAAGGGACTACTTTCCTAGAATTCGATTGAAAACAATAAACCAAGCAAACACAAGCAACCAGCAACAAACAAAAGCACACAAGCTTGAGCTGGATAACAAAAAAAAACTCTTACAAATGTTTATCATCAGCATTGGCACTACAGCCAAATTCCAATTATGATCTCGCCCAACAAGTTATTTTTTCACCGAACCTGATCTTGAGCCGATCTCATCTGATTGGGCACCTTTAAACACCGAGCGTTCTGGTCAACGCCATCCCTCCTGCTCAAAAAAAGTCTCCCTTGCTGCCGTCTACCGTAAAATCGGCCGCGAAAGGTTTTCCGAGCAGGTTTCTCTTCGCTCATACGAGCTAGGTGCCAGGTGAATCTACGGAGTTCTATATGTATTTATAATCATATCTGCTTCTAGGTAGATAGCGTACATCTCATGGCTGCAGTGTCTCCGGAATCACCCTTTTTCACATAGAGGCCAATGATCCTTGCCTCTTTCCTTTCGAACGCGGTTACCTTTTGTTGAGCACTCAAGTCTCGGATCCATATGTGAGTACTGGCAAGACCATGGTCTTATACTGCAAAAGCTTTGATGTTCGGGTAAGATTTCAAGGTCTCTAGTCCGTTCACACTGTCGCTAAATCGACCACAAATCTACTTGATTTACCTTACATTTGCCTCGGCTTATGACAGTCGAAAGCTACCTGATTTAGAATTAATCTAGTATAATTAATCTGACTCTTACTAATTTCAAAGCTATCGGCAGTTTTTCTTTGGACGAGCAATTGTTTGTCGGATGACTGTATTACTTCTAACTTATTGCGAACACTTAGCGTTGTATTTTGCACTCAAAGTAGATTTTGTCAGTTGTTTTGACGTTACCTGAACAAACCTTCAAATATTTACATTATAATTATGAAATGAATTGCATTCATACTTGCTTAAAGGGAAAACATACAGCAATGCTCAAAAAAATCAATATTTTATTATTATCAAAATACCAATAAAATTCAAGCTATCTATAACGTACCGAACTCTACACATTAAATAATTTTTCAGCAGAAAGTTATACAGAAATTATACGAAAAATTTGTTTGACCTTGAACAGATAATATTTTTCTGGAAAACTTATTTTTTCACAATTTTTCATCTTTGTCTTAAAACCGTTTTTGGTCCGATTAGCAAGTGCTACTAATCAAATTTGCGTGCAGCGAATCTGTTTCACGGTCCAATTCTAGAGGTTGCCCGATTACAGAGTGAATTTTCCTCAAGAAATAGTTTGTGCGTTAATTTTATAGTTCAACTGTTCAGGTGGTTCGATCATACAGTGTCCCCATTAGTAGGTTTTACGGTATAGCCCAAATATAGTTTTTCATAAAAATAGCCAACCTGCGAAATGAAAAAACGTCCCGCGAATTCAAGTTTTAGATAGCCCAATTGGCGAAAAATAGCCCAATCTTGCCACAGTGAGTACTAATGACAACATCCTGCTCACAGGACTTATTCTCGCTTCACAGAGCTTTTTGAGCGCTAGTTCGTACGGAAGACCAAAGGTGTTGATTTCAACCTGGTTCGCGGATGCAATGCGTCGATGCAAATCAATCCGCGCTCACAAAATCATCTCAACAAGATAGTGTCCCGAGTCAATGTTGGTAGCTCGGTACATGTGTGCCGTTATCGTGTACGAGTAGTGGCAGCGGTCTATCAACACATAAGGTCTGTTCGCGTACTTCAGCAAACTGCAGCAGTAACAGAATTTGGCAGCTGGCTTCTTTTTGCTGCAAAATTTGGCTTGCAGCTAGAGTACAAAAACGACTTTCTGCGAATCTATTTTAATATATTATAATAGATTCAGATACGTGAACAGACCTATAGTCTATCTGGCTCCATCAGGTGATGCCCAGCTTTCTTTATAGATATTTTGACGCGAGTGCTTGAGGCCCTGTAATGATTCGTATTCTGAAATGGGAATTCGTGAGATTTTCTGGTTCACCAATGGTCGGAATTTCGTATTTTGATCTATCCCGGTATCCGAATTTAGTCATCTTTTTAAATTGCAAACAGCTTCACTCCAATGAGCTAAATCGATTCCAGATTTCCAATATATTTCCAAACAAGTGTCAAAATAGCTATTTAAATTGAAAAAAAAACGGTGACGACGCTTCATTTTTTCTTGCTAAAATTGACTCTATCGCGATTTATTTGCTTCGTTTGGGTTTGATGAATCGGGAAAAAAAAACAAAAAAATAAGCATTCAAATTTCATAAATTGAAATAAGTCCACTGCTAAGGACAATTTTATAAGAATATTTTATCCGAATTATAAAATTAGCGGCAAAATTGCGATTTGCTGTAAGCTACCCGGTTTTCAGATTTTACTTACGCATATTAATCGAACCGAAAAAACAAAGAAATTTCAAAATTCAAAATTCGCCAAATCCAGCGAGAAATCCAACCATATATGAGCTGTCGGATTAGACGACTCGTCTTCGGAATTTAAATTCTGAAGTTGGATTCTCGCGAAAATAGCAAATTTTAATACGATATCGTATAAATTCCGAAAGTGGATTCCGAATCATAACGTGCCCCTTGGTACACGCAACGATCAAGTCAAATTTATCACTTGAAGTCCATTGCCATTAGTGTTCTCATGCAAACTGTAGGTGCCTGCGTCAGGGCTGAATTCCAGCTTCCCACCAATTTTGGCGTTAAAATATCCATGGATGATTTTTAAATCTTATCTTGAGCTTCATTTCAACAATAGATTCCTCCGTAGGCCCACGAACGTTTGTGAGGCTGATCGCAACTTTGTCTCGCATGGAAAGGATGAATAGCCTTTCACTAATGACGTTAAAGCCAGTGACTGGCTATCGAGGAAGCCTACCCAGCAGTGTCTCCAGCGCACATGGTGTTTTAGAAGGCGACTGCAATATAAGTCACATTATATCTTTTGTTTAACACCATTTCCTTGCCCATCTGATCTCTATTGTATTTTTGTTGTACCAGGGCATCGACCAGCTGCTGAGAAGCTTGGACTCTGTAGAGAGATCTGTTCAGCCGTGGTTGGTTTTGTGGTGTTATTTCGGTTCCCAGACTTATTGTTGAATTCGTGATTAGCGCTTCAAAAAGCTTATAGGAAAAAATTTATCAGTATCTTGTCAACCTTACTTAGAAGAGGCTAGCTGAAGCCAGCGTCTTTCAGGAAAGATTGTGTCTAGCAGTCACAGCCAGGAGGAGTCCGAATAATTATGGCTTGTGCATATTTTTATTTACTACATGTTTTGTCCCTATTCACGTGATAGATTAAAATTAAGTGAATTGGGCATTCCTATCTTAATTAATCTGACAAACATCCTTCATCTAATGACATTTTGGATAGATATTTTATTGAAAAACTTATAGATACGCGTGTTAGCTCTTGTGGTGGAAGGTTGTAGCCGGAAATTTGCTGAAAAATTTTTTGTTTTTTTCCGAAGGACAATTTTTCTCTGAAATTGATAATACGTTGATCAACGTGTCTTAAACTGCGGTTTCGTGTTCGTTGCGTTGTTTTGAGTCACTTATGTGTTTGTGTTGTCTAGAGTAAAAATTTGAGGTCAAACCCACCATAAACGGGTGTTATCGTAAACCGATGGCTGATACGAATCGTCATAAGCCAACATAATCCTTGTCAAAAGGGATCTAGTATTAAAAAAAAAAAAAAACTTATAAACAGAAAATGTGATATGTTAAAAATATCGTTGTGATTTCTGATTATAAATCAGCATAATGCGCAAAGCACACTGCTGACTTTTACACTGCCATGCCAGATAAAGACATGACGCATTGAAAATGCGTTGCGTAACAAAATTATATTTGCAGCGCACACTGTACTGAAGATATAGGTCGGTAATGTAAAAGTGTGCTGTGAGCTGCATGCAGTGTGCAGTTTGGCCCATCTTTATTTATAATAAAAGTCGCCACCAAGATGCAGCTATTATTTTCTTTACATGAGAGCGATACCTAGATTTTTTTTCCCCCTAGTGTAGATGGCAAAAAAAATCTGCTAATCAGATCTCCGGGTGACCTATCACCACGGGGTGTATGAGGTTTAAATCACTAAACCGAGTCGGGACCCGCCTAAGCACTGCTTCGACCCGGTCGTGCTGGCTCACCCATTGATAACCACGGACTTCAAGAACTACCACAGCTTATGGGTCGGTAAGACAACTCTCCTCCCGCTTTATGCGCAGCACTTTCTCAACGTACGTTGAGACTGCGCGCCAGTTCTCCTCGTTTCGCAGCATTGCATCCACGATCGTCTCAGGCGCTACCAGGCCGATCGTGGACTCAATGGTGCGCCTCAAACTTGCGAAGCGACTGCACATAAAGAATGTGTGCTGAGCATCATCGAGCTCAGTCACACAGTACCGGCAGTACGGTGTGACCACCTTACCGATTCTGCTCAGGTATTTCGTGAAGTAACCGTGCCCTGTCAAAAATTGACAAAGGTAAAAGCTTACCTCTCCGTGGCTTCGGTTAGGCCAAGGCTCAATAAGACCAATTAGCTTAGCCGTCCAGCGTCCTTGATCACTTTCACTCCAACGTTGTTGCCAAAGTTGGAGTGTACGCGCGTGCGTCAAAGCCTCCGTTCTGTCCAGCTCTGAGCGAAAAAAGTACACTTCCTTGCGTTCTCGCGCTAGCAGATTGATCGGGATTCCTCCCGATACAACCATCACAGCCTCTTCCGAGACCGTGCGGTAGCTACAGGCGATATGCAGGGCACCCTTGCGCTGGACACTGGCAATGCGCTTTCGGAACTTCCTAGTTCGAAGCGCATCTCCCCAAACTTCGGCACCATATAGCAAGATGGAATTGGTCGTCTCGATCAGCAGTCTCCGCCTCGTCTCACTGGGTCCGCCAACGTTCTCTTATCATCTTAAATCCAGTCTTGAATAGAAATAATCGATGAATTTAATTTCAACGAACAAGACAATTTGCTGGTAGATTCCAGAGTATGCTCAACTTAAAATCAACTGGGTTGCTTTTGACCGACAGCATTAATAGATCGACGAAGAATAAATAAAATATTTCTCAGTCAAAACTAAGTTATAAATATGAATACGCTCAACAATATAATGGTATTTGTCATACATTGCACAAAAGAAAAATTATTGGTTGAAATGAGCTAATAAAAACAAATACAAGTGACAGTTAAGCTGCTTGCATTCATTTCCATCCGGCAAACAATGCTTACCTTCTTTGACAGCAGGATATAAAAGATAGTTCGAATGTTCGGAATAGATTCAAGTGATTCGTAAAAAATAGCTAGTAATGAGTATTATTGAACAATCGAGAATGTATGGTCCACAATTGCAAGAGTGCATGTATGTTATTTTTTCGGCACAAAAATAAATGTTTTTCAACGCATAATTCAAACTATTGTGATGGAAAACTTTTTCATTTCTTTGTATCTTGAATTATAAATTGTATCTGTCTTCGAAAGGGAATTTAACTGAATCAAGTGAAAAACGAATATTCAATAATATACTAACTATACTTAATATACTAACTGTTAACATATTTCCGTGAGAGCTATGCGAAAAAAAAAATCATGGAAATGACACTAAACAACTAAAAGAGAATATGCTTGAACAACATTTATTACTTTTATTGAATAGAATTTCCGGTACAGGGAACAGTTTTCATTTGGCACTTGTTAGATTATGTATGTAAATAAGTCGATATATCAAAACTAGCTGATGGCTGAAATTAGTTCTAGGACGTCTTTAGCATATCCAACAGATAAAATGAATATAATTGATTAGAATATGTAGATTAATGAATAACATTTTTATACGAAAGTCTTTTATTAAATTGAAAATATTTTCAATTCTATAGTAGAATTCGTTTTCTGGTGATAAATTGTACACATCATTACTTAGACACATATCAATATAATTTTTTTTCTTAATGTTATATTCATGGAAACTTTTCGTCCATCATCAAAACAGTGGATATGGTTTCATTTAAAAGTTTTTGTAAAGCATATTTTACTTTGAAATTGCACTCAAAAATATGTTTTATGAAAAAAATTATGAAAAAAAAATCTTTCATAAATCATATAGTATTTGATGCTATAATTTATGTTTCAAGGATATTCGTGAAATTTTTTTCCGATCAATATAACATTATTTTGTTCGCAAACTCAAACAAGTTTACCAAAAAGAAAATATTAGATTAATTTTGATTGTTAAACGCCATCATGATTGTACAGCTAAACTACACAAGATTTAGTAGTAATATCCATGAAAACGTTAAATATTTTTATCCCACTTCGTTAAAAAACATTTTTAATAAAAAAAAAACATTTTAATTAAAAAAAAAAACATTTTTAATCACGGACACATTACCTAAGTTTGATGGAGTTTGATGAGAATAGATTACCTTATGAAATTTGACTCAGTTTCTCTATTGTAAATCAAAAAAAAAAAATCCTCGTGAACTTATGAAAATACACAAAACCAATGAAACACATTAAACTTGAAGAAAGTCTAATATCTATGCCAACTTACTTACCTACCAGCCGAAACTGCAGCATATATCGGTAGGCAAATTTAAATAACCTAAGAAATATATGTACATACTCGTAATATCGTGAGACACTTAAAACCTATCTTCCTAGAACTAGAACCAGAATATGAATTAGAGCTTTATTCCTACAATAAAACTAAGATCCCGAACCGAAACTTTGATAAAATTATGCGCCCATTGAAACTAAAAAATAGACGAACATAACTTAACTTCATTGAAACCTCATCGTAAATTTTTTTAAAAGTTTTTAGATAAAACCAACAGTATTGGTGAAAATAATCGATTTAGATGAACGCTTGAAAATTTTGATTTTAGTCCAGGTGACGAATTTTCGTTTATTTTCAAATATATTCCGTCAGTTTCAAAAAATTAGAGTTGTAGCGTTGCATGAAAGCAAATACGAAAAAATGACAATATATCAATCTGTTGAAAACCGACTTGAAACTTATGAGCAATTCGATTCGCAAATATATACGTGACTGTTAAATTGTTGTAGAGAAACCATATCGAATGAATACTATAAATTGAATTTGATAGGAAAAATAAACTGTAATAGCAAATGTTGTAATAACTATGTGCTAGGTTCTAAATTTCAATTGTATTTTCTTATAGTATAATTAATAGACCAATAATTTTTTTAATCAACAAAAATCAAATAAACGTTTCGCTCCCATTTTCAATTTGGAATAGTTTAAAATAGTAAAGTTTATTATGACAATGTTGAAATTACTATAAGATTTTATATGTTATCATGAATATTGAAAAGTCAAATAATTTATATTGAGCGTCAAGATTATTAGGAATCAGATGATGAAAAGAATAGCTTTGAAATGAATAAAAAACTATCAAAAGCTGTATAGTCACGAATATGTAAAAG
Organism: Nemotelus nigrinus; assembly: GCA_947369275.1. Classification (NCBI taxonomy): domain Eukaryota; kingdom Metazoa; phylum Arthropoda; class Insecta; order Diptera; family Stratiomyidae; genus Nemotelus; species Nemotelus nigrinus. The sequence goes on along the minus strand of OX376372.1, from coordinate 47,703,461 downwards.
AAAATACATAATATTATCATTGGAAGCATCTACAATATGTTTTTATAATTTGATCAAAACTGTCTGTTTCAAGATACAATTCGAATAGTTACCAACTTAAATTTCGGGAAATAGCACTTTTTTTTTAACGAATTTTGAAAAAAATTCTAAAAGGTAGTATTATGTGAGATTCCTACTCACTGAAAAATATCATCTGTTGATCATGAATTTCTTTATTTTTAGCATCTACACTGGAAAAAATCTACATGGCACCCAGAGCTATGTATACATACGCCATGTACATAGTAGTCTGAGCTATGCAATATGGCTCCCAGCGCCATAATGTCAGAATCTGCATAGCGCGTGGTCCTATGTAACATGGCGCAGAATTTATGGTCCCACACGCTATGTACATAGCACCCTGAGCTATGCAGTATGGCTCCCAGTGCTATAATTACATGGCGCAGAAATTATGGCCCCACACGCTATATTACATAGTACCATGAGCTATGTTATATGGTTCCAGTTGTGATATTGTTTGAACATCTTCATTAGCCGCGTTGTATACCCGCAGTGGATTGATTTGAGATAAGTCGATCCAATCACGAAATTTTACTTGAACGGATCGACTTGGGCGTAAAAAGACCCGAATGGATGTTATTTACTTCACTTTAGTAGAAGGGGCATTTCACGTGAAGCGGACAACGAAAAAAAGTCGAGGTTCCGGATTTCGTTCATATTATGCATAATGGTACTTCTAGAGGATATGAACGTGGATGCACAATTTTTTCCTTCTATGAGGTTCAGTTGCCGAGTTATGGGCTTCTGAAGAATTGAAGAAGCTGATGAAGAGTTTTTTTGGAAGCCGATTTTGAGATTAAAAAAAATATATTAAAAACATTAAACATATTGATTGGTATAGAAAATCAACTGTTCTTTTTAATCTTAAAATTAGATTTGGAATAAAAAAAAATGTTCCTGTTTAAAACCGGAAGTAACCATTTCAACTCGTTATTTGAGTAACTTGGACCAGGTTAATTTTTTTTATTTTTGTGGTAAAACAAAGCTTAAACTATATTTGTTTTATCATAAAAATTTTAGAATGGGATGGAGAGTAGTTTGGGAGGTAGGTGAATTTTAGTACATACAAGTCGTATGAAGCGTGACACCCGGAGCTTGATTAGGATAGCTAGTGAGTGTGAAAACAAAACATGCTCAGTAAAATTATTACTATATCGCTAAAATATTATATATAGAATTAATATAGTTAAAATATAGCTATATAGTTTCAATATTAAAAGTTGCTAATGCTAATTTATTTAATAAAAAAACAAACTTGTTTATGGAAAAATGAATTTATTTCACAGTTTTTACAATTACGTATATAACTAACTTACATATAGAGGTTAAAATATAAAACAATTGCTAATGCTTATTTACTAAATGAAAAAAAATGATTTATGGAAAAATGAATTTATTTCACCATTTTTACAATTTGACACTCATTACTTAAACTTGTTCTTTTTATAAGAAGGCCTTCAGTGACTGGAATAAAACAGTGAAATTTCTTAGTCCCGGGAATAGTAATAGACGAATCAAACCGTGGTTTTAAAAATATTCTCTGGCGTTGAAGTTCCTCTGATGAGCAATAGTAAGTGGCTGTTAGGGATAAAGCCGACTTTGCCCAATGAAACAAACGTAAAGGTGTAGTAATAGCTTTACTAGGAGGTAATTGTAAACTCGCACGTGTTGCCAGTCGTTTCAAATTACCACCGAGACCATCACATGGGCCTTTTCCATGCGAAGTCGCGTGAAAATGAAGTTCAGCTTCTGGCTTGAAATCAGCTTTATAATAAAATAGATTCACAAAATTAAATCTATTTTTAAAATGTTGTGGGGCCCCATCTGTTTTGTATATAATTTTTGACACAGCTATTGTTTCTTCAGACAGATGTTTGTGAAGGGTTTTCTGGAAAGCATAGAAGGTTGCTGTATCATGTTTCATATAACAATACTACCATGTTCGATTTTACTTCCAACTTTATCATAATAGACTGATGTCAAAAGTGTTGCCTGGTCATTATTCCAATGAAAAGCTTGTGCAGCATCTTGTACAACAAAACTATAATTCTCAGCGAAATCGCATTGTACTAAAATTTCCCCTTCGTTTATATTTTATTTAAGATTTTTAAAATAATGAGCCTGTTCCTCTGCAATATAAGCATGGGGTTTCACGGAATCCAATGCGTGACAAAAGCTGCCCACAAAATCATCGGATTCAAGCAGATGAGTAGAAAAAGAAAAGAGAAAGGTAAAAAGGTAAAAAACCCATTTTTCGAACTGAACGGTTGTCACTTGATTATCATGAAATATAATTTTCAAATGATTACGAATTGCACTTACGCCAGGACAAGATTTGCAACTTTCATTTGGGGTTTTTGTTGAAATTGTTAAATGACACTTTGGCGTAGGATTAGGACACATCATTTTGCGTAGAAAGTAGAAAGTTCCAAAATAGTTCCAGATGTGAGATTGTCAATGTCTCCTCCACTCATCATTAATTTCACATTTTGGTGATATATACATACACAGACCATATGTGTTCCATAGTCACCAGCGAGGATACATTGTTTGGGCCTCAAAGTGAAAAATTTTGTCAGGCCGATTTTGAATCCGGATATTCATTTTTAAACGTTTGGTAAAGCTCGTCAATGTTACACATTAAAAGCTGTTTTGGGATTTGCGTTCTTTTTCCGTCATCTAACTTAATAGATACACAATCCTTTTTACCGGGCATTATTCGACTAATGTCTTCTCGCAGATAAAAGCACTTCACTAAGTTCATAGTTTCAACTGCTAGCTTACAGCCACCTCGTGGATTTGGAGATGTTAATATACCAAACTGATGCACAAGTTGCTTTGCTTTTCTTGCTTGCCGCCTTGATGTTCCGAATTCTTCTGCAAGTCTGTTTTCGGTCCATGACTTAGGTGTTATAGTCAGTATCGTAGTTTTCATAGCAGTAGATGTAGACGTATTGCTAAATTTTGCTTTTAACTGGGTCAGAATATGTTGGTCGTTTATTGGAATTGTTTTTGCGGGATAATTAAAATTGAAAAAATTTTTATTAACTTGAAACTTTTTTTATTTGACAAAGTGGTTTCGAAAGCATGCACTGATTTCTCATCAGACACCAGCACACAGTGCATACTTGACTGGTGTGACCACTTGCAGTTGGAAATCATTAATTGTTATTTACGCTGGTTGTGACAAATTTTAACATCTCCGACTTATATCCATGGAAATAATTTACTCATAAAGGTTATTGATTTGTGATATTGTTGAATCAGTTTACTTTGAGCTATGCTTATACTGCTCTTCAGGAATGAATGGTAAACCCGGGGAGCACAAAGACAAATCAGTTGATGATTGGCAAGATCGCTGAAAATTTGCAGGTATTTCCACGGTCAGTTTTTTCCTGCAGTTTCCACACACGTACATATCAGAAGAATATCTCCACTTCTCTGCTATTTTTTTTTTGAATTTTTCTTAGGTCTTTAACCTTCCGATGAAATCGCAAGTCGAAAGGATTGAAACATCGGTAGCCAAAAGGAGACATAATACACACAATTCAACTTATTTTCATAGTCACTTCAAACGCTGAAAAAGAACTAAAACAAAAACGGAAAATTCGAAATGGCTCTTTCATCACACTTCCATCCCTTTCTTTTACATAGCTTTGACCTCCTTCTTTTATATGGCTTTTTATGAAAAAAATAATACCTTTTTCAACTAAAAAATGGCGCCACTAATCGCATTTCTGTAGGGTAGTCGGTTAAGTATGAACACAATTTAAGTATGTATTTTAAGTATGTTGTAAAAACTATTTATATACAGGATATAGTATCACGGCAAACAACATATACTTTCCACTCTAAAATTTTTAACATCAAATAAGTATAGTTTTAGCTTTGTTTTGTTACAAAAATAAAAAAAATTAAACTGGTCCAAGTCATATAAGTTCAAGTAAAAAAGTTTTTCCATAAATCATTTTTCTGTTTTCACATCGTAAATAAGCATTAGCAATTGTTTTATATTTTAATTTCTATATGTAGGTGAATTATATATGTAATTGTAAAAACTATGAAATAAATTTATTTTTCCATAAACAAGTTTTTTTTTTTATTAAATAAATTAGCATTAGCAACTTTTAATATTGAAACTCTATCGCTTCATTTTAACTATATTAACTCTATATATAATATTTTAACGATATAGCAATTATTTTACTAAAAATGTTTTGTTTTCACACTCACTAGCTATCATAATCAAGCTTCGGGAGTCACGCTTCATACGACTTGTATGTACTAAAATTCACCTACCTCCCAAACTACTCGCCATTCCATTCTAAAAATTTTATGATAAAACAAATATAGTTTAAGCTTTGTTTTACCACAAAAATAAAAAAAAATTAACCTGGTCCAAGTTACTCAAATAACGAGTTGAAATGGTTACTTCCGGTTTTAAACAGGAACATTTTTTTTTATTCCAAACCTAATTTTAAGATTAAAAAGAACAGTTGATTTTCTATACCAATCAATATGTTTAATGTTTTTAATATATTTTTTTCAATCTCAAAATCGGCTTCCGAAAAAACCCTTCATCAGCTTCTTCAATTCTTCAGAAGCCCATAACTCGGCAACTGAACCTCATAGAAGGAAAAAATTGTGCATCCACGTTCATATCCTCTAGAAGTACCATTATGCATAATATGAACGAAATCCGGAACCTCAACTTTTTTTCGTTGTCCGCTTCACGTGAAATGCCCCAGAACTAGCTGAATTTTATTCGGTTAATCAACGTTAATCCAGTCGCACCAAAAAGCCTACTTTGAAGTCTCATTTCAATCCATTCCATGCCAAGTCGGTCCAATTCAGACCAGCTAATATACGGGGTTAATGTTATAGGTACTGGGAATACGACAAAAACGCGCACTTTTATTCTCTCTGGCTTGGGCTTGGTTGGGCTTAGCTGTCAAATGTCGTTGTCAAATGTACGTGCCGTTGTCAAATGTACGCCAGTGGAAGCTATTTAAAACACGATTAACCCTAGAATGGTACAGATGAGTAAATTTTACTCACATAGGGTGTGTATTTCGTCGCGCATCAGCCAGATGGGCACTCCGACTGCCATGAGGCTAGAAGCTATGTAATCTTCTTATGTTTAATGATGAAATAAAAAATGTACATAGTACTATTGTTGCCTTCTTTTTAGTAAAAACATGTACCTAAAATCACCCAAAAATTTACCGTACCATTCCAGGGTTAATAGTGTTGTCCTGCAGTGGTTTTAAACTTGATTAGTGGTTTCGGTTCACAATCATATTCGATTTTTGTGTTTTAGTAATTAAATCGCGAAATAGCAAAAAACAAGGTTTTAGCGTGATTGTCGTGTCTTTTTACAAAAAAAATATTCAAGATGCACGTAATACGGTCTAAATTTATCTCAGTGAGCAAAAAATCCGCAGGACTTCTGCAGGTTTCGTGTAAAGTGAAAAAAAAGTTTGTGCACTGATGCATTGCTTACACTGTCGGAAGTGACTTTTGTATCGCCGGTTTTGGCCAGTCACGTAGCTCATTATATCTTTATGAAGCTAGAGAAAATTAAGTAAGTTGCTAAAATATATCAAAATCAAACAGCTATGATCTAAAATGTTTGATTAGTTTTCGGTAGTTTTGATAGACTTCTCACATGTCTCTCATGTACGTTGGTTTTACACTTTGAAATTAAAAATTACCGAATTCCACTGAAACTGGTCCCAAGCCCGATTGGAAAAGCTAGAAGAGGGCTACAAATTTGATAATATCTGAATTTCTGAGTTTGGTTTCATAAACATGTTGCTTAGGTGCGATTCGGGAAACACTTATGCTACCTGAAAGCAATCAAATGAGCATTGTGACAGCATTTGAAAATTCTGTTGAATTTCAAGGCTTCACAAAGTAATAAAATGTGCAATGTTCAAATTGTACACTCTGTTAAAACACGCATATATAAACTAGTTTAAGTGAGAAAGTTTTGTTTCAAGCAAGAACATAAAAGCAAACATGCAGACGCAATATTTAACGTACTCAAAGTTTTGCGCTAAGCGTTTGCCCCTTCTTAAATTACGAAAAGTTAAATTAACTACACCGTAGTCATTTTTACGTTTTTATGTTTACATGCGATTTTTACCCTGTTGGCTTTACTGATGTTTCTCTCCTCATTAGTTCTTTACTCTCATATTCTACCTATAAACGTATCATTGGAATCCTTCATATCTCTCTGGTCTACTAAATGTATTATTTCACACCTATCCAAAAAATCCAAGCTTCTTAACAAAAAACAAATGGTCAGGTTAGGTTGAAGACCTTGAAGCTTACCGTAAATTATGAGCTGATACAAAGCTTCGTGTTGAAAATTTATACCTTTTTTGTAATGCAAACATACAAAACGGAATGCATTGTGGCAACTTCAATACTTTTTGGTTTCACTGCTGCCAAATGCAAACCATCAGTAATACTCCTTCAACTTCCATTAAATATGGGCTTCAGTTTTTACTTCCTTACGAAGCAGTTTTGATCTGCTTGCTCAGAGCTTTGCCTCGTCACGCTCTGTGTCTCCCACACCTAAGCTCTCTAGCAGATTATCAATATCCTTCCCTCTTATTACTTCTAAACTCATATAATATCTGTATCAAACCCATAATGGGAAAACTTACATTTTCTTCAAACAAAGGCACTGATTGTCTTCAAACAATATTTTCGGAAAATGACTAGCACTTCATTAAGTCTTTCTTTGACCTTCATCTTTAATAAAAGCCTTCGGAAAGCCAGTTTTCCTTCGCTCTGAAAAAAAATTGTAATTCATTTATTTGCAAAATCAAAGGATGATAATTACGCAAATAATTTTTGCCTGTTTATACGGAATTCCTAAACCTTTTGATCATGTTGATAACAACATTCTTTTTTCCAAACTACACAGATTTGGTTTTTCTTTAAACATTATTAAATGTATAGAATCATACTTATGCAATCAATCTTTCTATACTCGATAAGTTGCATGACTTTTTCATACTTCCGAGCCTAGAAAGAGTATTCCACAAGGTTCTATTCTGAGTCCTCTCCTCTTCCAGTTCAACATGACTGATCTGCCTCCGCTTCTTTCTGGTGAATGTCTATTTTATGCCGATGATCCTAAACTCTTTGTGGCTATAAGGTTTATTTAAGAATGTATCCGTATATTGAATCCGAACTTACGATTCGCAAAAGCTAGTGCTTGTACTCCATGCAAACATAGATACTAAGAGCCCGTCCTTTACCCCCTACACCACAGATGCAACATAAAGTATACACCAAAAATAGCTACGCTTTTTAGTATAACTGCTCAGATGCTTGGGTTTTCGGACCTATAAAACTGTTACTGAAATTGAAAATATATATTTGTGATTTGAAAAGCTGATTTCCCCTAACAACCCAGTTCTTACCTACCCGCCTTAAAGCCTAGACCGACAGGCACTTAGACTAAAGACAGACGACACAAGTTAATGATAATTAACACAATGATCATTGAACGCTAATGATAATTTGTTTGGAGAGTGACACACGGTTATTTAAATGAGGTTGTTTAACAGCTGTAGGTTGTTTGAATTTAAATGGTATTATTTTGACAGCTATTGCTTATCAAAACACATTAAATAATCAGAAATTAGTACAAGTTTTACTGCGAATGAGCCTTTGTGTAAAATTATGGAAATTTTACACAAAAAAAAAGTTTAATCACGATAAGGAAGAAAATATAAAATGTTCAGGTATTGAAGAAGAGAATACGAAGAAATATACAAAAAATGAAACATTTGCATGCCATATTGTAATATATTCGAAATAATATGTTTATGTTTTTGACAGTTAGAATGGAATTTCCCGAATTTCCCCAGTAAATTTCATAATCTTCTCTGTAGATGGTGCGACAATCGGTAAGAGCAAATGAGCATTAGCTTCCAAATGATAATTCGTAGAACCTCATTGATGATGTTATAAATGATGATTAACCATGACACACGTAATGGATAATGATCATTAGGCTCGAAATGATAATTAACTTGTGTCGTCTGTCTAGGCTCTTAAATTAATAATTTACTTATGATCATTTATACCTAAATTAGTAATTTAAAAGTAGCTGACACACAGCACTTGCGTTAATGGTAATTACTGTCACTCAAAGAAACTAGTTTTTGAAAAATGGAGAAATTGAAAGTGTTTTAAGGCCCCCATTCACGAGCAGTCCAAACGAGCTTGAGTCCATTTGGTTTAAGTCCAGCTTAGCTCAACACTCACGACATAGTCTCGATCTGTCATTAATTTAGAAAAAAATTAAGAAAAACTTGAAGAAAAAATTATTTTTAATTTATTAATGGATCAGAAACACATGGAGGAGTTGTTTGCAATTGCAGCTGCATCAACATAAAAAAACAAAAATCAAAAAGAAAGTGGCAAAAAAGATGGCTTGTCAAACGGAAACAAATCAGTCAAGTAAAATTCGGTAAAAGAAATCATACTTGAACCTTCTGATTGGCAAAATTATTTAAGAATGGATGAAACGACATAAAATACGTTGCTACAGCTGGTCACTCCATTAATCAAATGAAAAGATATGCATATGCGGCAAGCCATCACCCCTCACGAAAGATTGACCGCTACTTTGCGGTACTTAATAGCCCGTCCAGACTACAGCTACTTAAGTATCCGGATACATAAGTATTGTCCACACTGGAGCGACATCTGCAGATACATTTTACCCTTGCCATGAAAATCAATGAAAAGTGTCGCTGCAGTGTGGACAATACTTATGTATCCGGATACTTAAGTATCTGTAGTCTGGACGGGCTATAACAAGCGGTTGTATTGGGTTGAGTCATAGATACTTGCCAACGCAGGTAGACGGCAATTGAAATTTCTCTGAATTCCATATTAATTGTAGTGGGGTGATCGTTTTGCTCTCAAATGACAGGTCTGGGTTAGTCATTCTTAATTTAGAAGTTTATAAGTGCACACATAAATTTTTGTGAAAAATACAGGTGTTAGAATTGGAAAATTTGAAAAAGCATTTTATACATATTATGTTGTGGGAGTTTAAACTTGGAAACAACGCTAGGGCAACCGCTGAAAAAATATGCAGTGTTTATGGTAGTGTAGTAATAAGTGAAAGAACAGTGAGGAATTGGTTCACTGGATTCCGTTCCGGAGATATGATGCTTCAAGATGATCCAAGGCTGGGTCGGTCTTCTGATTTTGAGGATAACCAATTGAAAATTTTGGTAGAATAAAACCCACGCCAAACAACGCGAGAATTAGCAAAGAAGCTGGATACATCTCTATCAACTGTGCACCGGCACCTTGAAAGGCTAGGGGAAGTTTATAAACTTGGAGTCTGGATGCCACACAATCTCACTGAAAACAACAAGGCGAACAGAATGTCGATTGCCACAAGTCTCCAGTCACGCCAAAAAAATGAGCCTCTCTTGGCCAATATTGTTACAGGGAATGAAAAGTGGATAGCCTATGAAAATGACGTCAGGAAAAGGCAGTGGCCGGATAAAGACACGGCACCGGGACCTGATCCTAAAGTTAGTATTTACGGCAAGAAAATTTTATTGTGTGTATGGTGGGATCGCCAGGGCATCATTCACTATGAGCTGATGAATCGCAACGAAACAGTTACAGCAAACGATATGTTCAACATGTGCAACAAAAACTTATTAACAAGCGTCCAGCGTTGATTAATTGACGGCAAGTAGCGTTACTCCATGACAATGCCAGGCCCCACATCGCTATGATTACCCAGGACGACAAAATATTGGAGCTAGGCTGGTTCGGTTTACCTCACCCGCCATATTCACCCAACCTTGCTCCAACCGATTTTCATCTTTGCCGGTCGCTTCAGAGTTCCCTTAATGGAAAAACTTTTACCAACGATGACCAGGTACTTCAGCACGTCGACTCCTTTTTTGCAACGAAGCCAAGAACATCCTACGAGGAGGGGATTGAGACATTGCCTGATAGATGGCAACAAGTAATAAATAATAATAGGGAATATATTTTAGATTGGTTTATGAATTTGTAATTTTTATAATGAAATAAATTTATAGCACAAAATCGGCAATTACTTATGACTCAATCCAATAGCTATGAAGAGCTCAAATTTTCGACGGTAATTTAATAAAAACCCATTATGCTGACTTTTTCGATTAAATAAAATAATCACAGAAACAGTTAATGAGCTTATCACAGATCAGCGTGCGAAGCCAGACTGCCACGTTGTTTGGACTGAGGTTTCAACACACACGACCAGTCCATTTTATGAATTGTCAAAACTCGCCCTACTATTTCTCCACACACGGTAGAGCCAAAAAATGGCCCGATGGCCTGAGTCCATGGACTTTGGATTGACTGGAAATCCAATTTGTTTCCTGTCCTTCCGAGTTCTCCCACACACGGTGAAATTTTGGCCTGGCCTCAGGCCATTTGAAGTGATGGACTGCTTGTAAATGGGGGCCTTAAACTGTATGTTGCCTCTCTTATGTGCTAATATATAAAGGTGGAATACAAACCGCGCAAGAACTACATTAAAATTCTGTAAATATTTTGAATTTATTTATTATAGTGCTTCGCAGGCAACTAGTTTGTTGGTATAAGGAACAGTAAAAAGGGGTTTTTTTTTGTGCCAACGACACGCGCTGTTCCCAGTGGTCCCCCATCTAAGTACTAACCGCGCACAACACTGCTTAACTCCGGTGATCTGACGAGAACTGGTTGTGTGGAAATTGCTTTATTGGAATTACTATGTATTATGTCGAAATCGTATGAATAAAACGCCGATTACATTATTTCTGTAAAATAATTTTAATACAAGACTAAGACAGTCAGAGCGCGGACAATTGTATACTGTGCGGGGAACTGGAAAGGAAGTTAATTTCAGTTCAATTGTATATTTGATTCTTCATGCTTAAGCAAGTTACATTTTACACAAATATTATCGCTAAAACATGACACTATGCTATCATTGGAAGAAATCTTTAAAGCTAAGATTATAAATTATTCGACAATTCATAAGCTTAGTAATGTATTCGACGAACGAAATACAGCGAAAACGTCTGTGCGGAATCGAGCGAAATAAAGTTCCGCACCCCAACACCGGGGGCAGTATAAATTGCCACTGATGACATTTAACAAGTGCATTACATTTGAATTCGGTGCATATAAATTTAACTAGGCGGCATCAAAAATGATATTATCGGAAAAACAAAAACTACTGTATCAAGGATGCGCTGTTCATCCATCCATTTTCACCCATTTTTCAATAAAATATCCGCAAACTCGAATGAAACTATGAGCTGTCACAAATTTCGCATCAATTTAAGGTACCTGGGTCATTAAAAGGCCGCGAAATTTAACTTATACAAATTGCAGCGCCATCTCAGAGCGAGTCACTATGTTGTCTTTGAAGACAGTTATACGTCTTCGAACACATTACTGACGAGGAAAACCAAACGAAATGAAATTCCGCGCCAGGCTGATTTTGTATGGGATTTGACACTTCGTTTCGTTTCGCGTCGAATACATTTCAGGGCTATATACCGAACTAAATGACCACTTGAGCAATCTAGATTACAGCTACATCGAATATTATATGGAACAATTATCTTCGGTCTAACTATGCAAATTATACAAGAAATAATATATCGGAATTAGTTTGGTTATTTTACGGGAGAATTGCAAAAAAAAAAACCGCAAATCAACCGCTCTCTCTCTTAAATTCTAAAATCTTAAATCAAGCAGCTTGATTCGTACAACTTTCAAAATATTTCGAAAAAAAAGTAGGTCATGCTAAAAATTTTACACTTTCAAAAAACAGTAACTAAATTATCGCTGTCATAATTTTCGTTGAATGTTTAAAATTGTCAATGTGAACCGAGTTTTTTCCTAGAATATGGAACATGATACCACTCTAGCCCTAAAAAGAAAATTATCCTGTACGGACAGCCATCGTGCTGATATCAAGCTACTAAAACTGGAAATTAACGCCAATAGCCTACCAGACGACATCCTTTTTGAAATATTCAAACATATTCCATGTTTAGAGCTCTACTATTCGGTCGCACTAGTCTGCAAACGATGGCGCACCATCAGCTTGCATCCGTCATTCTGGAGACGGATCGAATTGCGAGTAAGTGGATTTTTATTTATTTGTTTTTTATCGTTAATCGTCATTCTATAATCACCAAATGGTACTTAAACTCATTCCATTTAGAATACAAAACAGCGTCTTGAGGAGATATGTCAAGTCCTGAAGAGTGTTACATATCGATTGAGTGAGCTATACATTTACGATCGGCACGATTGCGATGCAATTCTGAATCAAGTAAGGAGAAGAGTACACCCTTGATATTTACAAAAGATGTTTCAAATTGAACTCGTTGCAGGCATCCAAGCACAATAAGAACCTAACGGTTTTGTCACTGTCGCACTGTTGGGGGAAACCCGGAAACCGCTTCATTAACTCCAAGATCATAAAGTCAGTTATCACACGACTGCCCAAACTGAGAGCTCTACGCATGTATGACACAACTTTTCGGTCAGTTAAGTTTTTCGAAATTTTCGGTAGTCCGAAATTTATGTCAACACGGAATAAAAGTAAGCATTTACTCAGTCATATCCCCATGCCACATAAATAGCGACAGACATGAGATGAATTCGTTGCATTTGTGATCACTGCTCGTTCAAATCAAACATTTGATGGTGCTTATTTGCACTTCAGAGCTCATTTTTCGGTGCATTCCTGACACTTTCAAAGCTTTCTTGCTGATCAAATGACACTTACTTCGTGCTTTGCATGGTCTGCATTTAGTCCAGTGAAATCCGACATAAAAAAGGCGAAACTTCGGAAAAATTGGAGGAAAGTAGAATTTTGGTGTGAACCTTGGTACTGGCGTGTTGAACAAAATGTCAAAAGTCCCCATCGATTCGAGTACTGCGTTATTTTTTATATTTCGGTAACGGTAGCGTCTTCAGAAAAACAACGTATGACAAATTTGTAGCTTAGAAAATTTAGAAAACCGTTTTTCAGATATATTGATCTAAACATTTGCTACTAACAGCATCCTCTTTCTCAATGGCATGTTGATATTATCCGATTTCGATAACGACTTGGAATATTTGTGAGCTGGTTTTTCTATATTTTAGAGTCCCCATTTCACACACTATCTTTTTTGCTGGAAATTTTCTAAGCTACAAATTCGTCATACATTGTTTTTCTGAAGACGTGACCGTTACCGAGATATTAAGGAAAGGTTACTTTTGGTGACCTTTGACCCCGCATTAAAAGAAACGCAGCACTCGGATCGATGGGGACTTTTGACATTTAGTTCAACATGCCAGTACCAAGGTTCACACGAAAATTCAGCTCTCCCCTAATTTTTTCGAAGCACCATGTTAAATTTCCCCGGACTATACACTTTTCATAAGGGATTGCACTCTTGGTATCTCCAGGCGATGAGCACGCCATTCAGATTACCCAGCAGCTTGGAGTACATTTAATTAGACATTGAGATCGATTGACTTGCTGAATTGCTTCGGGAGCTTTATATTAAAATAAAGGTATACATTACATTCTTTGTCTTGACTGATGCGATTTAGACAATTACTCTCTGTTAATTCTGCTAGCGGTTTTATCCATTGTTTCCGTGCTGCTATTTATTTGGCAACGTTTTATATATACCAGAAGTGCTAATTTAAACACAATGTAAACCGTAGAGCTAGGCAAGAAGAACAATATTAAGAACCAGCCAATCACGTACACAGGAAGCCTGACGTACAAACAGCTCGAGGCCTACACAAAAGACGTAAACACTGCCGGGAAAGTGACGCTGAACAATGGGAAGGAATACACAGTTCGAAGTATTTTGCTGAGTATCTTTAGCAGTTGACGTTTTCGATTTTGACTTGTCTGTCTGTCAACTACTAGAGAATTGTGTTTCTGTTTATGAAATGTCGAGAAACATGTATTATATCCATGATTTCTTGCAGGAGTAAGGCAAATATTACATACGACTGGGTTCAATCCCAAATCCATTGTTCGGACTCTCGAAGAGGACCCATAAATGTGTTAAACTTACTTATTTAAGGCCTATTCTGCGTTAGCATTTTATATCTATTTTTTATACGTTTTGTACTGAGATCTGTTCAGTAATGTATTGTTTTGTTCTGAGAAGAAAAATAAGTATGTAATTAAATCGAAGCAAAACAAGCTTGAGAGTAACGTAATAAATAATTTTTTTATGATTTAAAATGGGTCAACGATTGGAATTAGTCACAGGCACAGCGAATCTCATTTTTTTTATTCATGTAAATCCTACATAGGTCTCTGTTGACACACCCAAATATACAGGCCTGCTAAATTCTTATGACATTAGATGAATACGCTTTGCCTACATGGGCCAGGGGCCCTATTATGATTCAAATTCCGAAATCGGAATTCGTAAAATTTTCCGACTCGCCAATGGTCGGAATTTCGTATTATGATCTATTCCGAAATCGGAAATTAATTCCCATTTTAAACTGCAGACAGCTTCACTCGAATGGGTTAGATTGATTCCAGATTTCCAATATATTTCCAATCAAATGTCAAAATACCTATTTAAATTTTAAAAAACGGGACGGAGTTTCAATATTTCTTGCTAACATTGACTCTATGGCAATTGATTTTGCTTTGCCTAAGTATGGTCAGTCGGAAATAACAAAAAATAAGGATTAAAATTTAATAAGTTGAAATAAGTCCAGTAGGTAAGGAGAATCTTATAAGAATGTAATATCACGAATTTTAAAATTGGTGTCTCAGCTACCCGAATTCCAGGCTTTACTTAATCATATCAATCGAACCGAAAAAACAAAGATTTTTGAAAAATAAAAATCCGCCAGAATCTGCCAAAAATTCCGACCACAAATGAGCTGTCGGATTAGACGACTCGCCTTCGGAATTTACAATCCGAAGTTGGCGGATTCCCGTGCAAACAGCAAATCATAATACGAAAATACGATATCTTATGAATTCCGATTTCGGATTTTGATTCATAATAGGCCCCCAGATTTCCATTAATTTCCCTGTTATCATCCAATATTAGCTATGAACCCGACCGGCAAAAACATTATAAGCAGAGTAACACACTCCACCTTGAAGTGCCACTTTTTGTCCTAGCCATCGTGCTTAATTTGTTCACCCAACTGACGCAAGAAGTTTACGACCTTGCTGACACTGAAGTTGTATTTTATTTTCATGGTTAGAATTGAAAGACAACTTATGTTGGTATCTCTATGAAGGCTAAGTTTTTTAAGAAGTTGTAAATTTGTATGCAAAAATACAAACGTTATCCTTCATTCTTCATGGAATTTCGAGAACAGACCAAAACGTGTTTTTGAAGAAAGTTATCACGAAAAAAGGTTCAAAAGGTTTTTTTTTAAAGCAATCAAACTCTGAAAAAGAAGCAATGGTGTCAATAAAGAGTTTCGTCAACTTTCTCAAAATATTTCGATAGTTTTTTGCCAGAAATCAGTTTAACAGAAGCATCAAATGGTAGAAGTCTAGTTCTTTTATTCGGAAGCATTTACTTCAGATTAAGTTTCGAATAAAGAAATTGATCACTTCAATTTTTTTCCACAACTCGGTTGTCAGTTAAGGTACGCTACGGCTGGGTGCTGAAACTAAAACCTTAAACTGAATCTAATTCAGTTTTAGAATGAACCAGAGTATTATCATTCAGCTGCTGCTGTAGAATGCTAAAACTGAAAGCTCTTGCTAAAACTGAAAATTCTGTCAAACTGAACTTTGAGATATTAAGGGGGGGGGGTAAGGGATAAACAGTTTCGGAAAATCGATTTTTGTTTTTTACGTTTTCTTGTAGTTTAACATTTCAAAAATGTTGTGTCAAAATTTCAAATCAATCGGAGCAAAACTGTCGAAATACTGCGCCCCTAAGTGGCGCCTCTTTTATCTCCGAATGGCTCACGAGTATGCGAGAACCGAGGATGAGCGTCGTAAAGACAGGGCTGAAAATGAAGTCGAAGAACAGAGCAAGGAAGGAAGAATTAGACGCAGACTTGCAAGGAAAGAGTTACAAGACAACGTGATTGCTGCCGGCAACGTACTTTATGGACCTGGGATCGATGATTCAGTGTAAGTTACAAAAAAAATTTTTTCCTCACTTTTTGAGAAAAAAAAAACTTTAAACGCGTTTATCTGAAAACCAATTTTTCGAAGTCCGTGAACACGATCCTGCAAAATCTACAGAACCGATTCTTTTCAAACTTGGAACATACTTTCTTGGTATAAAATGCCTCCCCCCCTACGTTTTTGAAATTTTTCCATTTTCATGTTAAGGTATTCAAATAGAGTTAAGTTTACGTTAAGTTTTCCGCCAATTTTGAGACCTTTCACCTCAAAATTGGCGGAAAACTTAACGTAAAATCGCGTTTTTTGCTTAAATAGGCCACGAACTGTTGAAAAATCAAAATAATAACTTTAGAACGATGGAGGGGGGAGAATTAACTCGTACTTTAAGTAAATTTAACAACATTTTTGATTTCAGATAATTCTACGTCGAGCTATCGTATTCACCGCACAACGTGTATTTCAAAAGAGGTTTTGGGGAATGCTCTGTTACCGGCTTATTTTTCAATATTTATGTACGGAAATTTAACTAAATATTCTCTAAATGATGCTTTATAATGTAAAAGAAGTTTGAATAAATTTGCTTAAACTGTTTCTCCGTAAACAATAACAGAAAAAAGTATTTTTTGATTCAAATTATCCCTTACTCCCCCCTTAAAAGTGAGGAATGAACCTGTTCATTATTTTCAGTTTTAGTTTTGGCGACACACCTATTTTTTGGATCATGGAGAACACTTGGGGTCAAATTGACCCCAAGCACTTTTGAACGTCTATAGAATCGCCGCCACTGAAGATTTTTATTTGAAAAAATTTGTAGGTATAGTTTGAGACCTTTTCTAGTAGTTCTTATGCATAAGACGTGCCTTAAATGTCCTTAACATACCTAAAGAAAATACGCGAAAAACAGTTTTGCCGAAAATCAGGTTTTTTACTAAAAAATCGTTATTTTTTTTAATTTTCAATATTTTTGGCTAAAAATTTAGACAGATACTCTTAAGATATGACAAAATCATAAAAAAATTCGATGTATATTGGACCTTAAAGAAAGTATTTATTTTGCATATTTACGGTGGCGATTTTGAAGGTTTTTTATGTTTGCATATTTTAAAAAAAAATTAATAAATTTGTTGATTTTTAATATTTTGAGCTTAAAATTTATGTGGTTAGAATAATACAAAAATCATCTCAACATAAAGGGTTGCAAAAAAGATATTCGTTACGCATATTGGTAGCAGTAATTTTGAGGGTATGAAAAATAATGAATTTTTTCATTTTAAAATAGAAAAAAAAATAAAAATCATTAAAGTATATAAAAATATTGACAAAATAAAGAAGAAATTGAAAAATTATTCATATCCAACACAATCATTACATAAAAAGGCCCGATGCTCGTCGCACATCGATCGATCGCAAGATTCGCACACATCTTTTGTTTTGTGGTCCTGTTTTCGAGAGCACAATAAACATCTTGTTCTTTTATTGAGCTTTGGACGCTCTGAAGGAACATTTGGGATATTTATTCCTAAAATATTCTCGATCCCGTTTCGAATGTCTAAATATGGAATGTCGTAAATATGGCTCGACGAGGTGAGCCACAACTTCTTTCAAGGCATCAATGGCAGATTTATTTTTGGTAGCGTCAGTGTCAGTGTCTATCGATAGACCGATAGACACTGAAGAAGAAGAGGGCAGATTACCCTCGAAATATAGATATTTGTCACAATAACTAAATATATCTAGCTTCGAAAGGAAAAATCGGTTTTTTAAAAACAGTTTTTACAAGCTGGAAAAAAGTGGTACATATTAAAAACAATTATTTTTTGGCTATTTTAAATTAATCTATCGATTTGTAAGGTAAAAAAAATATTTAATTTTACCTCAAAATTGACGTCGAGTACACATGGGGTCTATTTGACCCCTTGATCTGCTTCAAAGGCTTCTCAACGACAACTGATGACATGGTACTGTACGAGAACGGTTTAAACTAAAAGTCAAGGCACAGAAATACACTAAGGAACATACATTCCCCCTTTTCCTGCAGGCCTAAGCGCTGCGATTGATCAAAAAGGTCTCTGGGGTCAATTTGACCCCCTGTGTTCTCGGAGGGTTTAATATATTATATATACATATATATATACATATATATATATATATATATATATATATATATATATATATATATATATATATATATATATATATTATTTATTGTTATTATATAGTCTTAATATTATAGTTCTTAAATAACATTTTTTATGACTGTTGTTAAGCTGGCCTTTGGTGCCATAGAAAATATTTTTAAAAAAACCTCCCAGCTCGTCTGTTCAAATTGTACATATAATACATAATACATAATTCATATAATACATAACACATTATTCACTAAACTAAACGCTAATCGCGTTAAGTTCGGAATTAGTTATGAATTCCAACGTATTTCTCAACAAACTCTTAAAGATTTTCCTATCGTAAATTCGTTCGCACTTCGTTCGGAATTCGCTCGAACTCAGTGAAATATTCGCAACGAATTCCAAATGATTTCAAATTTGTTTCTTGCAGACTTCCAAAGAAATTCTTAACAAATATTCATATGTTTCTCATAAAATAGTTTAATTTATTCCCAGTCAATAGTTTTATTTATTTCAAGAGCTTTTTATATTTATATCTCTTTCGCTTACTTTCGGATTAGTCGTAACCACAGATATAAGAGAGAATGGATTAGAAATTGAACGAGAGAAATGTGCCAATTTTCGAATTTCTGTTTACTGGTGTGAGAATGAGGTACGCGTGTGTGCCCTACACAGTTCATACGGCAAAACCAATGTGAAAAAACCACGAGAGATCGTCATTTTGAACGTCATTTGACATTTCTTTCCCCGAACCGGCGAGTGGAGATTAGAATGCTTTTTGTTAATGAAATTCATCACGATTTCATACAAAAACTATATCAAATGGCTGCCAAAAGTTTAATTTACTTACCGGAAAATCGATATCCTCTGCGAAGCACTTCGGTACCTACTTTTGCAGCCTGGAACGCGGCACTTCATTATCGCACTATTTTGACATTTTTGACCGCTAATTTGTTCGCGAAACCGACACAAATTTTAGCGCACAAACGTAGATGCACGTTTCCACCGAATACGCCAAAAAAATTTCAAATTTTATTTGATAAATTTTGACTGAAAGTCAATGTTTTCAATCCCCGACACAAATCAAACTGACATTGACTTTTCTTTCCGTGTTGCTCGTTGCATGCTTTTACATCGATCTGGTGTTCCCAGCATTAGGACACAGCATTAAGGCTTTTCGGTTGTGAGTGCTGTACAAAGGGGTGCACTGAGCGGATTTTTTTTCACACTCACGTATGGGTACACGGATAGCCATTTCGTATCCATATTCTTTCATATCTATGGTCGTAACCAATTCTGAATTCTGAATTTGGCACGCTGGTCAGTAGCACAGCAAAAAATACAGCCAAAAACGCGCTCGTATAGTTTGCTTCCATATTGGTATATTCGGTTCATGCTTTTCATTTCTTTCACAACTTCGCTCGTGTAGTTTGGCTCTTTGAGTGTGGCTATCACTTCAAAAAACTCTAGTGCATCAGCACTGCTTGAAAACTTATTTTCGAAGAAATTGTCCTTGAGTGACCAAAAAATGTGGAAAGTCGTAATACGCTTTTTTGTAGTATCATATCAACTCAAAAAAGAACAAAAACCATTTCTCGACAGCATTTCCTACAACATAAATGATGAAAACGTTCAGTGGTGCCAGCACCTTTCCAACGAAGCAGCAATAATCTACCATAATAAGCTCATGCTAAAATCCTTTGAACATCGAAATCTAAGGATTACATCGAAAGTTTCAGCGATTAGCCGATGTTTGAGGCTGCCATCCAAAAAAATTTCAAAACTCGGAAAATTCAAACATTGGTGCTTTATTTTTATTGTAAATACTTTGCATAGGACAATATTAACGAAATGTTATTTCCCATTGCAACACCTTTCATCGCTTTAAAGTATTTCCCCCTGAAAGTAAAATAACTTTCATTCATGCAAACTGAAGCGAGTTTCAAAAAGTCTTTAGCCCTCTTCCTCCCCTCCGGGGAGCTATTCCTCTCTAATAGCCAGTCCTCAAAGAACGTGAGTGCTTGTTTTACCGGCACGCTTAGGGGAAAGGAAAGTTTTAACTCAGAAGTTAAATATATTAAAGATACGGCGAGAAAAAATGGGTTTGACGAGAGGGTAATTGAAAATCTTGTCAAAAAGAAAAAGTATAGAATACAGCGTGATCTTTTAACGACGCTCTTTACGCAGGAAAAACAAAAAACAGCCATAAGAGTTCCAACTATTTTTTCGTCAATATTCAAAAAAGTTCAGGAACTTCTTGAACTTTTTGATATTAAAACAGTTCCAACCAGTAAAGCTAAAAAATTAGGTACTATACTTTTTCACGTGAAAGACAAAAAGGATAAATAAAAAAATGTGGAGTTTATAAATTTACCTGCCCAGAATGCGACAAAATATACATCGGTCGAACGAAACGGTGTGTTTTACTAACAGAACATAAATCGGAAGCAGCTTCAGCGTGGAAAAGGAATACAACATTAGTACGATCAACAGTGGCGAAGCACATCTTGGAGGAGGATGACAACATAACATGGGACAACGTGGAGGAGATTAAGGAGGTACACCAGGTACGAAAAATGGATGCGTACGAAAGCCTGAACATATGGAAAACCCCAATGATTATAAGACTAAACACAGACTAAGGAAACTGTGCATCACCATTGTTCAGGTTAATTTGAACATTCATTTGATAAGTAAGGTGGAAACTTTAATTAATATAGATTGTTAAATGTATTTAAAGTAATGTAATTAATAGACAATTAGTTGGTAATTAGTATATAAATTAGTATAAATATATTGTAGGGTTTGCCACTGAAAACGCGTTTCGTCGATACGATATTCCCTGCGTTTTTGAAATAGGACAGCTCGTTTACTACAACCAATGACGCCAATTTAGCTACATTGTAGCAAGATTTGATTACAAAAAGAACCTGTTTAGCAGCCTACACATATAGTGTCTACCGAAAAATAACTACGCTTTCGACACTAACAATTGCAAAGATTTTTACGATTCCGGGCTTATAAAATTGTTCCTGAAATTGAAAATATCGATCAGCTGATTTCCCATAACATCCTAGCTTTTAACTACCTCCTTAATGCTCTGATGCTCTCATTAGCCCTACTGATTTTATCAATAAAATAATATTCTTTGGCTGCTTCTTCCTAGCTTGGATGTAAAATAAGTAGGTCATGGTAAAAAATTTGCACTTTCAAAAAACAGTAAATAATATAACGCAGTCATAATTTTCGTTGAAAGTTTCAAATTGTCAATGTGAACCGAATTTTTCCTTAGAATATGGAACATGATACCACTCTAGCCCTAAAAAGAAAATTACCCTGAACGGACAGCCATTGTGCTGATATCAAGCTACTAAAACTGGAAATTAACGCCAATAGCCTACCAGACGACATCCTTTTTGAGATATTCAAATATATTCCATGTTTAGAGCTCTACTATTCGGTCGCACAAGTTTGCAAACGATGGCGCACCATCACGATGCATCCGTTATTTTCGATACGGATCGAATTGCGTGTAAGAGGATTTTCATTTATTTGTTTTTTATCGTTAATCGTTGTTCTATAATCGCCAAATGGCAATTAAACTCATTCCATTTAGAATACAAAACAGCGTCTTGAGGATATATGTCAAGCCCTGAAGAGTGTTAAATATCGATTGAAGGCCAGAGATACATTTACAATCGGCACGATTGCAATGCGATTCTGAATCAAGTAAGGAGAAGTACACCCTTGATATTTACAAAAGATGTTTCAAATTGAACTCGTTGCAGGCATCCAAGCAAAATAAGAACCTAACGGATTTGTCACTGTGGCACTGTTGAGGGAAACCCGGAAACCGTTTCATTAGCTCCAAGATCATAAAATCAATTATAATTCGACTGCCAAAACTGAGAGCTCTATGCTTCTATGGCAAAACTTTTCGCTCAGTGGTAAGTTTTCGAAATTTTCGGTAGTCAGAAATTTATGCTGTTGCGGAATGAAAGTAAGCCGATGCTCTGTCACATCCCCATGTCACAATTATAGGGAGAGGCATGAGATGAATTCGTTGCATATGTGCTCACTGCTTGTTCAAATCAAACCTTTGAAGGTGCTTATTTGCACTTCAGAGCTCATTTGCCGGTGTATTCCATACACTTTCAAATCTTTTCTGTTGATGAAATGACACTTACTTCGTGTTTTGCATAGTCTGAACTATGTCCGTAGTCTGAACTATGCAAACCACGAAATGAGTGACATCTGATCAGCAAGAAAGCTTTGAAAGTGTATGGAATACACCGGAAAACGAGCACTGAAGTGTAAATACGCACCTTCAGAAGTTTGATTGGAATGAGCAGTGAGCAAATATGCAACGGATTCATCTCATGCCTGTCGCTATTTATGTGGCATGGGGATGTGACAGAGTAAGGCCTTACTTTTATTCCGCGTTAGCATGAATTTCGGACTACTGAAAATTTCGAAAAACTTAACTGAGCGAAAAGTTGTGTCATGAAGGCGTAGAGCTCTCATGTAGGAAATGCATATTGACCCAAGCAAGACCAACAGAGGCTATGGCCAATATGTGCACCCCCCGTTGGCGCGAGATGGCCATGATTTGTCTAATATGCTGGCCTTCTTTCCGATCTGAGTGGGTTTTTGGGCACCAACGTGCACCAACCAAATGGATTTGACGGGCTGGAAAACGTTAGGCACATGGTTGCTCACCACCTCCGACCATGGTGTGGACAGTAACATTTCAACACTCTCGAATTGGTCTGTATTGGCCCGAGCTGGAGATGGCCTATGATGGGCCAAAGCCAATATGTATCAGAAGCATCAGACTTTGCAAAGCACGTAGAGCGTTTTATATATACCAGAAGTTTTAATGTAAACACACAATGTAAACCGTAAAGCTAGGCAAGAAGAGCAATATTAAGACATACATAGGAAGTCGATAAACATCTATATCCATGATCTATATCCGGAAGTAAGACAAATATTACATACGACTGGATTCAGTCCCAATTCCATTGTTCACACTCTCGAAGAGGACCCATAAATATGTCAAACTGACATACATAAGGACTATTCTGCGTTAGCATTTTATATTTATTTTTTATACGTTTTGTACTGAGATCTGTTCAGTAATGTATTGTATTGTTCTGAGAAGAAAGAATCGAAGTAAAGCAATCTTGAGAGTAACGTTAAAAAGAATTGTTTTCTAATTTAAAATAGGTCGACGATTAGAATTAGTCATGGACACAGCGAATCTCATCTTATTAATAAGTCCCACATAGGCCTCTGTTGACATACCCAAATATACAGGCCTGCTAAATTCTTGTTATATTAGATGAATACGCTTTGCCTACATGGGCTCTATTTATCATCCAATGCTAGTTATGAGCCCGACCGGCAAATACATTATAAGCAGGGCAACACACTTCACCTTGAAGTGCTACTTTTTGTCCTAGCCATCGTGCTTAATTTGTTATTACGTTCCTGTTAATACCCAACTGTCACAAGGAGTTTACGACCTTGTTCACACCGAAGTTGCTTTATATTTTTATGGTTAGAATCAGAAAGACAACTTATGCTGGTATCTCTAGGAAGGTTTTTTTTTAAGAATCTATAAATTTGTATGGGAAAAGACAAACAAGGTGGGAAAAGGCAAACGTAATCTTTAAAAGTATATTTTTAAACGAAAATTTAAAGGCTACCAGCGGCATAAGTTATCAAATTTTTGAAAACCTAATATTTGTTGTTTATAGTCACTACAAGACCTTACCGTTTAAAAATTTTACGATAAAATCGCTGAATAAAGATATTGCAAAGAAATACAAAACCAACAATAGCCGGCAGCCCTGTCATGGTTTTACAATGATTTCTTCTAGGCGAGAGAGTGCGTCAGCAACAAACGTTGTTGCAACCAGAAACATGCTGAATGTCAGAAGTGAGCTCACTTATACAGCTTAATTAATTAATATTAATTAATTAATTAATTAATTAATTAATTTTATTTTCTATTAATTTTATTTTCTATTCTTGCTTTTAATGGATTCTTTCTTTTCTTTGTTACTGTACTTAATTTTACTTTATTATTGAATACTTAAATAATTTCTTGTATTTTTATTATACTTTTCATATTTATATATTTTTATTTGGTTCTTGTCATTTAATTTTTTTTTTCATTGTATCCAATCTGTAATTGGGCAGTTTGCCTGTTGTATTGAACACGAACCAAATAAATAAATAAATAAACAAAAGAGCAAAAGAAGCAGTGGCTCTCTGCAAAAGTGGCATAAGAGCCTCATGCGGAGCATTGACAGGAAAAATTACCTCCAGAGGAGCAGGACGACCGCTGCAGATACTGTGGAGAAACGACAGAGTGTGTAACATTTTCATCATAGTCTGTCCAGCACTAGCCAGAAGAAGATTCGAACTACTTGGCTCTGCTCTTCCTTCCATCAGGTACATCACAAATGTCCCATCAAGAAACATAGTTAGGTTCATTAGAAGCCTGGATATCCTAAAGAACACAGCGCAGAGGAGGCACAATAGACCCAGGAGGTCGTGCTAGGGTCCCTCTGGACCCACTCCAGGCTATCATCATCATCATCAAGACAGGCCCTGCCTTCAGTGAAATGATGCTAAGGATATCGAAGGAATGCTAATGATATAAAAATATAAAACTGGAACGTCTCTCATCAGGCTACATATTTCTTTTTTCGATCTTATGTGTTGCAAGAGCTTGACTGCTATGTATGCTGTGTTTGTATAGTACAACACATGAGTAATGATGAATCAGGTGAAAAATTCAAGAATTTTTCACTAATTCTATATCTGTTTGAAAAAAGTTTCAGCAGCAGCATATAGTACATTACCTGCCACGACCACTTTGTCACGCAAATACCGTGGGGAACGCTTGAGGGTTGTCCGACCCAATGCCTTCTAGAAGTACGGCTGTCAGACTACGTAATCGTTTTGGCTATGACGTCAATTCTTCCGGGCATTTTGACATTTCCATCTAGCAGTGCCGATATACACGGAGATTTTACGTGCGGATTTTTAGCTATAATATGAATAAAACGTTAGTTTTTTGTGCGTGGACGCGTTATAATAATAATATTTAGTCATAACTTGCATTTTGTATCAATCAATTGTATCGACAGTAAATCGACACGAAACATCACATAACCTAGCACCAACCGATAAACATTTCGTAGCAAATTTTTCCAACTATACCGCATGCATCGCATTAATTTGTGTTTTAGCTGTTCACTAGCGTTGTTCCGCAGATCTCACTTTGCTTTCACTTCACTCACTTCAACACAACCTATACAATTTACGATTTCCGCGGACGTCCCATAAGACTGCGTGTATTTTTCGCAACATTTTGCACAACTACTGTGACGTCACCATTCTGCATGATGGCCCGTACTTCTAGAAGGCATTGCCCGACCACAGCCGCAAACGGTCATGGGAAAAATGCACCACTAGTTTGTTCCCGTGCGTTCCCTATGTTACGGAACGAGACGTAACTCACGGATGAGCGAGGAAAATGTTTCACAGTAAAGCCCACTCAATTAACTGTAACGTCTCAAAATCTATTAAATAGGGAGAGTCACTTTTTGTGAATATATTAACACCAACAATTGACTCGAAATCACCAATGGTTCGCTTACCTTGAATACCACTAATTTTTGTTTTTAAGTATGACGCTTACTAATGATATTTAATGAAAAGAATTTTAATCAAGAATATGATAATAATAATATATACATATGTATATATATATATATATATATATATATATATATATATATATATATATATATATATATATATATATATATATATGTATATATATGTATATATATATATATATATATATATATATATATATATATATATATATATATATATGTTTATATTTAATTCAAACTGAAACTCTACGTGTAGAGGCCCCTTTTGATGATGAATGGCTTCTTGATCCTTCTTTTCATCTTTAGTTCGTTAGTAAGTCGACTTGCATCGGAACGCCAACTGTCCGACGATATCTTCCATGTGTTTCCTTCAGTTTCCTGAACTTAAAAACTTACTGCTTCGTCCTTCAGTTTCCTTGAACTTAAAAACTTCTTGCTGCGTCCTTCAGTTCCCTGAACTTCAAAACCTCTTATACCATTTTCTTTTCAATTCAATTTTTTCGGCTGCTTTAATTTTTTTCCTTTCTAAGCTTACTGAATTTTATTTTACAAATCAAATCATCAAAGTAGTAAACAACGTTTGACAACAGCAATAATTTTCATTAAATATAATTAAAAACATTTAATTTAACATTTATCTTGATCGCTAAACAAACCGTTGGTGAAAATATGGTGGTGAAATAAAACAAACCAAGCAAAGCATCAGACCAAAAATGATTCTCCTCTAAATTCAAAGTTTAAAAGTATTCCCAAACAGTCGTATGCCGCCTAATTCGTAACAACTTCTTATGTATTTTTATAAGAAAATTGTCTATTACTTTCCCGACTATTTTCAAAATACGTTTAGTGGTGGGGGCATGTGATGTTTTTGATATAAATTTGATTCAAGTTAACGATTCCCAATCAAAAGCACATATCTAAAATAATTCACGTTTTGGAGAACTAGAAAACAAAATTTTACCATATCCGAAAGGTGAATACACGATACTACTGTGGGCAAAAAATAGTAAGACTTTTTAATTTAAATTTCGCGCGGAAATCCATTCGTCGAATTTTTTTCCTACGTTGGTATGACTGTCAGTGACATCTGTGCCAAATATCACATCAAAGTAATCGTTAGTGTTTAGTATACGCTTGTCTTTCTGAAGTACAAAAAGTGCATTCGGCGATTTTTACAATGAGTGAAATTATTCAACAAAGAAGTTCCATTAAATTTTGTGTGCGGAATGAAATTTCTGGTGCCGAAACGCTCAGAATGTTGCAAAAGGCCTTTGGTGATAATTGTGTGTCGCGAGCAAGTGCTTTTGATTGGTACAAATTATTCAATTGACGACGAACCACGTCCAGGACGGCCATCAACATCAACTGATGATCAACACGTCAATAAAATCAAGGAATTAGTACTCGAGAATAGACGATTAACTATCAGAGACCTTTTTGATATCGTTGAAGTATTAGAAGGATCAGTGAACACCATTTTAAAAGATTATTTGGGCCTAAGAAAAGTGAAAGCACGATTGGATCCAAAATCACTCAATTTTCTTGAAAAACAGCGTCGCGTTGACGTCAGTCAAACAATGCTTTCCGACTACCAGGATGTCATAAAACGTATTATAACTGGCGACGAGTCTTACATCTACGCTTACGACCCGGAAACAGACGATCAATCGGTCGAATATCCTGCCAAAGGTGAGCCGAAGCCGAAAAAAACACGACAAAGCAAGTCAAAAATCAAGGTCTTATTGATAGTTTTCTTCGATCATCGAGGTGTGGTGAACTCCGAATTCCTTCCGACGAGCTAAACTGTCATTAAAAAATACTATTTGAGTGTTATGCGTCGTTTGCGGGAAGCAATTCGTAAAAAGAGGCCGGAATTATGGGCCGACAGCTCTTGCTTTTTGCACCACAATAATGCACCCTCGCATACCGCATTGATTCTTCGTGAGTTTCTCGCCAAAAATTCAACCAATATCGTTCCACAACCACTGTATTCGCCTGATTTAGCTCCGTGTGACTTCTGGCTGTTCAGCAAACTCAAGCGACCGCTCCAGAGAAGCCGTTTTGAGTCAATTGAAGACATTAAACGTGAATCGCTACGCGCATTGAAGGCTATTCCGGAAATTGAATTTAACAACTGTTACGAGGATTGGAAAAAACGTTGGCATAAGTGTATTACGGCCGGGGGGATTACTTTGAAGGGAACGAAATAGATTTGGCAGAATAAATAAAGAATTTTAAAATTATGAACAAAGTCTTACTATTTTTTGCCCACAGTAGTATGTGCATTGAATCAGTTAGATGTCATATTTGTGTTGCATTGCAAAGTCCAAACGACATCGCAGCGAAAGCAAAATCCCTAAATGCAGTTATTAGGCCAGGTTTTGGATTTTTTTTTATCTACAATGTCTTTTTTCAACTCTGCTGACAAATTTCGGATTTTTGCTCATCTGACAAAAAAATATACCAATAGTCTACCTGGGGTGTGTTCAATGTGCATGCTATAGCAGCTATTAGCTGCTATTTTAGCAGCTCTGGCTGTCCAATGTCACGAAATAGCTACTTTCTGATGCTTGCTATTTGACAGTCGGGCTGTCCAAGATTCCGGCATAGCTGCTAAGGTAGCAGCTATTTGCTGCTCGCAGTCTGGAGGATAGCAAGAAAGTAGCTAAGGCAAAATGGCCGTGCTTTTACAGCTGACATGCAGTTTAAACGTCATTTTCAATTGGAAATTGAAATGAAAAGAAGTATTTGCGCTTTTGTGACATAGGAGCATACGAGATGAGGAATAAATTTGAAAATAGTGACAGCATAAATTAAATACGGGCTTTTAAACACTTGCATTCAACTCGAGTTAAGTTGGCTTTCACACAGTGCAGCTCATCTTGAGTTTTTAGCAGGCGAGCATGAAGCGCAAAAGGCCGGGTGCACTGATTCATGTGCCATCAAATTTTCAACGATTATTTTTTGCGCTTTTTCACATATGTGGCGTCAAAAGCCCGAAATAAGTGATTACGTTTTAAATATATTAGGAAAATTTTAATGGTTTCTGCAGCTGTATGTTGAAAACTCCTAAATTTTATATAATTTCCAATGTGCAATGGAAGTATTGAACTAATCCACGAAAACACAATTATTAAATTAAAAAAAAAAATTGAATAAGTATTTTTGAATTTGCCGACCTTCGTAGCAGCTCTTGGCTGTCCAATATCCATAGCTGCTTCACCTAGCTACTTCAAATTTAGACACTTGCTAAAGTGATGCTATGTTATGCTTTTGGAGCAGCTATAGCATACACATTGAACACACCCCTGGTTTCTCAACAAAATGTTCGATAATATTCACATCACTAAGTCCTTCGTTTTTCTCAAAATTAAAGTGCATTATTAACTCAATGAAAAATATTGAGAAGCTAACTTTTTTATAAATGATATAAACTATGATATTAGTACTTAATATAATAAACTGAAATTTTAAAAATGTCTCTGTAGAACTGATCAAGTGCTGATTGTGCTATAAAAATTATTGACATTACCCATAAAGTAAATCCATTCCTTCATATTTTTCCTTATCACTGCTTCTTGTCGAATATATATTCGAAACACAATTTTGCTACCTTCTTCTGTTTTGATCTAAATATTTTTTATCTAATGTCAGAAACAAATTGGTTGCACATCAATGCTACATTGATTTTCCAGATAATGTTAGATCAATTTCTCCACAATGTAAACCGTTAATATTCAAAATCAAATTCAAACAGTACAATGAAAAACGGTTTCTTTAATAGTTCCCATCCTATAAAATTCCAACAGTCAAAGTAATGGTTCCACAGTTTATAATATCTATTCAGCGCTTTATTTATCAACCATAGATAAAGTTGATAATGCTTTCTTATGAGAATGATTAAACTGATAACGATTGATCGTCACTCTAAGCTTTGGCATTTTAATAAAATGTTTAGTGCGCGATTTTCACGTAATGAGATAAGTCACGCGTCTTCTGCTTACCACTTTAGTTTCAATTCTTGCGTATAAGAAATGTGTAATTCAATAAAAACCTAATTTTTCATAATCTTTTAGTTCAACCGCTTTTTAGTACGACTAGTGTTCAGTGTAGTTCGATAGGTGAAAATTATGGCATCTAAGAAAATGAAGTGTGAAGTGATATTGTTCATTGTTTATCTGTGCTCTCTAAATGCTCAAGCATTCAATCTGTCCCCAAAGCCAAATATTATTTTTAAGGAGCCAAAACTGAATACGTTGCTACCAAGAACCGAGAGCTCTTATTTCGGATTAAGTGTGATTTTAAGGGAGTCTAGGTGAGCTATTAAGAGCAACTATTGTAATATTTCCAACTCATACTTATATATCTTCAAATAAATTGAATCTTTTTACATATTTTCCATTTTCATAGTGAAAACTCTAACCTCTAAAGTTGCAAGCAAGAACCCCACCTTTCTTTGATAAGTCAGACGTTTGATATATTTATCAGTTCGGCATTTGACTGCTTATCAAATTCTTCATTCGATTAGTTTTAGATTGCTTGACGAATTAGTAGTCGATCGAAAGAAATTACTTCACAGCTTTTCCGTTTAATAAATCAATGACTCAGAGATTGTGGTTACCTGTCGACGCAAAGTAAACCGGCAGTGGCGGTGTCTCACCGAGGTTAGATAAAGAGTGCACTTTTCTGAATTCATTGAAAACAAGCCACTGACTTCGACTTACGCTGAATATTTCGTAGATTTGAATCGCTTTGATAGTTTTACACATATTAACAAATAAAAATATTAAATATGCACAGGCATGAAGAATTGAAGTATAATATATTGGTTGTACATATTTGTATATATGAATAATTTGAGCGTACTGGAAGTAGTAATTAAAATTTAAGAGATTTTTTTGTATTCGCTACCATAATGGTTTATTTTGATAATATTCCGATTAGTTTTCCCCTAAATTTTCACCTATTGAGATCGAATACATCCAAAATAATAAAGAATTTTTTATAGAAGTAACATATACGCATCAAAAATTCGGCAAACCAGCTTTTACTGTTGTTCTGGACGATGGCTTCTATATTTCTGTTGTTGTTCTCTGTATAATTTTTTTTTTTAAATCTACTCAAATATTTTTATATTGCTTAAACGGTAAAAAATAATCTCAAACTTTTATTATGACGTAGGATTTCGTAGCAAAAACAAATCCAACCCTAAGGAAAAATGCTAAAAATAAATATGGCTTAACCTGGTATGATTTTTTTTTTTGCTATGATGAGGTGCTTCCTTTTGCGTCTGGCAATACACAGGTCAGCACAAGTATTGTTTCATTCCACAGTTTTCGTCATATCCACGTAAATACATAAATATGCTCTATTCCAGTGTGAATATAAGGGGATTTGTTCACGTGTATTGCAATCTTCGCAGAAGAGACAACTAAATATGTCTTTATTTTGACTTCCACATTCAGTGCCTAGACTTTAATATCAGTATATTATTTGATTCTATTGGTAACTTTCTGATCGAGCGATCCAGGATTGGAATTGAAAAAAGTTCTAGCGCATAGGAACCACTAAAAAGACTGGTTTTTCAAGAATAGTAGAAAAACGAACATATTTTACCAAACTATCAAACTTGCTCCTTATCACGACCGATCTGTATCGCAACGAGAAATATACGCAACGAGAAGTATATTAGACAGGTGGTAGAACTGGTAGAATTTCCCGGATGCGGTGCATAAAGTCGAGTTAACCCCCAACCTTTTCTGTAAATGCTGTCTTGATGACTGGATGGGAAGTTTATGAGCTACCGTCTGGAATAGTTTGGCGTATGAAATTCAGTGGCCTGGTCTGGTACAAGGGGCAGAAAAAGCGCACTTATTTTATTTTTAATGTCCTATTTCCAAAAGGAACGTAACTCAAATTTTTACTGAAATTAGAAAAAAGAAAAGAAAATTAGTATTAAGCTCGTTTCATCATATATATATATATATATATATATATATATATATATATATATATATATATATATATATATATATATATATATATATATATATATATATATATATATATATATATATATATATATATATATATATATATGGAAATATGAAGTTTTGGCCGAATCGATTAAGCGAAAAATTATCTATTATTGAGCATCCAGAATTTGTGTTTACGGAATCTCACGGCTGCATTAACAGATCAATAATAATTCCACATGATGCAATGATATTTAATAGAGCCAAGTCGTACAGATTTTTGGTAGATTTAAAAAAAGTCTA
The DNA here is from genome assembly GCA_947369275.1 of Nemotelus nigrinus. Classification (NCBI taxonomy): domain Eukaryota; kingdom Metazoa; phylum Arthropoda; class Insecta; order Diptera; family Stratiomyidae; genus Nemotelus; species Nemotelus nigrinus. The sequence continues at coordinate 47,671,123 of OX376372.1, read as the reverse complement.
GCGCATCATAAACGCTAGAAAACTAATTTTCGAAGAAATTATCTTTGAGTGATTTATATATATATATATATATATATATATATATATATATATATATATATATATATATATATATATATATATATATATATATATATATATATATATATATATATATATATATATTTATATATATATATATAACTATATATATATATATATATATATATATATATATATATATATATATATATATATATATATATATATATTTATATCATCAAAAAAAATCAGTAACTGTTTCTCCGGAACGCGCCATCCGATTGAACTGAAACTTTCAGAATGCATTGATGTATATGCAAAATAGGTCCGAATTTCACCAAATGTCAATTATCTTTAACCCTTTGGCGCCGGCGGACATTTTAGTGATATTTTTAATACACCTATTATTCCGTACACAAATAATTTTTGCATAAGTTAAGGTCGCGGAATGAATTTCGAGCGTGTTTTAAATGTAAATCCGATAGAGTTTTGGAATTTGTTAACCCCATGTGTGCGCTAGGTGCCTAAAAAGAGAACGGGAAAATTTAAAAATTTTTAAATTGTGATTACTTTTGACAGAGCTATTCAATCAATATGAAACTTACAGAACGTATTGGTATTGTTTAGTTGTAAATTTGTGTAGCTTTTGATAAGCATGTTGGCAACCCTGTAGCTAGGGCAGGCGCTGAAAGTGATAACTTTCAAATCATCGACTCTCCGGAAAAAATTGTCGTTTCTTGGAAAAAATCCACTCATATATAAAACTTTTGTTTTGTCTACACAGCCATAGTATAAAATTAGAAATTTTACAACGGGCACGCCTATTAACCCTTTCCCAATTTACCTATATTTTTAGCATCAAAAACTTCTGTTCACGGAAACTCACGATCCAATTATCAGAATTAATTGCAATTTAGAAAATGTATTGGTCTTAAGTAGCACCAGGTCTGGTTGAAGTGATTTTGAAATGCGGGCAATTTTGTGCCAGTGGTGCCATCAAATCGCTAAGAAAAATAACTGCTTTTGGCCCTATAAATTCTGAATCAGTATATCGATTTTAAAGAAATTCACACAATAGCTGAAGCCTACTTCAAACCACGTTTGGTTGAAAAATTGGTTGAAAAATTCGATTGGAGCTGCCAGCTATGATAAATTTGAAAAATTCCTCAGGAAAATAAAGCTCTTTGCCCTTTAGTTTCCAATACAGTCATTGAATCATAATGAAATTCATATGGCAAATAAAACTTATTGTAGGCAATATTTAAAAGAAATTTAATTTCAAAACAATGATAGGGCTGCCAACTATGGTCGTTTTTGTATTTTTTTGACATACAATTAGTAAGCGATTTTAGCATAGAATTTTCAAATCGTAATGATCTTCACTTCTGATAGTGAAAATAAACAGCAAATATTAAGATCTGGAAAATTTGAAAACTTTTGCCAATGGTAGCCCTAAATTTCTTTGCATCCCTATAACTTCCAATGCAGTCATCGGATCAATACGAAATGCGCAGAGCAGGTTGACTTCAACGTAAAGCAGACGCGACATATTTTTTGCTTCAGTGCCAGCAAAGGGCTGTCAGCACTAGGCCTTTTTTTTATTTTCGTACCAATAAATGCGCAAACATTTGCGATGAAAATAAGTAAACAATGTTTGAATTTTCTCAGATCTGCACATTTTTCGGATGACAACTCCAAACACCTTTCTATCGCTGTAAATTTCGATGAAGTCATCGAAATGAAAATAAGCTTAGATTCTTTTATTACTTAGGGTGTATTAGTTTTAAGTAGGAAAAGTAAGTAGTGGTAGAATGCACACTCAAAAACTGCACAAATCCTCTACTGTTCTTCGAACATTAGTGTTTCTAGCGGTTCTGATGCGCTAGGGTTTTTTTTTTAAATATGGGAGAAAAAAGCATTAAACCTACGCATCGTTTGTATATTTTATCAAAATGTGGAACTTTTTCGGAGAACGGGCCGTCTGAAGGCATAAACAACTCCGAATTCAAACCCATGATCCTATAATTTATGACTTTCGCTCTACCTTTTAAGCTACATGAGCTTATTGAAAAGCTTTAGAGATTATTTCATATTAGTTGTTCATAGTAATTGAGGAAAAGAGATAATGTTGGGGCTATGTTATATGAAAGTTGAGACTAAGTGCGTTGCAGAAAAGACTATAATGCATAGGACTTTGATTTTTTTAGCATAATATACATGCAGCGCTATGTTAAATATACTTATATATATATATATATATATATATATATATATATATATATATATATATATATATATATATATATATATATATATATATATATATATATATATATATATATATATATATATATATATATATATATATATATATATATATATATATATATATATATAAATATTTACCATTTGCAAAACAAATTGACCAGTTTAACACACCAATGTAAAACATTTTTACAACTCAATTTAACACTTTTGAAAATTCAACTTTTTAAGAGTGATAAATTTTGAGTATAGTAAAATTTTGGAAACTATCAATATGAGTGACTGCTAAACTATTATCACCAAATCAATAGTAAAACAAACTGTAGCACGTAGAAACCGCTCGAAACACTGATTTTCAAAGAAAAATAAAGTAATCGAACAGATTTAGATTGCATATTCTACTACTCGTGGTTTAGATTACAGGCAACCTGTTCCGAAGGTCATTTGTCATTTTAATGCAAAGACTGTTTTGAAACTCATCGGATAGAGAGGTTTTCAGAGCCACCATTTGCATTAATTTCCAAATTTAGGAAAATAAAATACTTTTAACTAATGTTCATTTTCGAATGTCAATCATATAAAACTTTGTAAGATGCATCTCGTACAGCACTCATAATGAAAATACTCATGGCTTACAGCACTTTACCAGTATTGCAACCAAGGGCCTTCCCGAATTCACGTCTTCATCGTCATTTTCAACTTGTTATGACAGATTGTGAAGCTATTCGAACAGTTTGAAGCAAACCAAGACGAGGTGCCCGAAATCTATGGCTTTGCTTCGTAACAATGCCTTAAAAACATCATCAATTCAACGGAATGTCAAATCAAAACGAGACTTCGTCAGCTGTTATACAGAAGAACAATGACAAGGCGTATATGACTGCATTCGGACAGGCTCGATTTGATCAATTCGGAAAGGCCCCAAAAGTCTACTAAAACTTCTTCACACCAAAACCCTCTAACCCTGTGAATTTCGTTTCCATTCGATAATTTCATCAAAAGATAGAAAGATATTTGGAGAAGCCATCCGAGGAATGTCCAGAACTTGCAAAATTTAAACATTGGTTACTTATTTTCTTAAGCTTGAGTAGCTTAGTGGATAAAGAACTGGCTTCTTTTGTGTGGGGTCCCCGGTTCGAACTCAGGTTCGGACAAAGGACCGCGCAACAAGCTTTGAGTTTACTTAGCTCTGTATAGTTACCTCCGTTAATCAAAGGTAAAGTGAGTTGTGGAACTAATCACTCCACACTCGTATTCACATTGGTTGTACATTTCTGATGAAGCTCTCTGCCAGCTTCAGCCCCTAGACCAAACAAGGGTTGTCGTGGGATTACTTTACTTACTTATTTTCATGAAAGACATTTGCCATAATTCAATTGTTGCATTTGCTGGTACAAAATAACATAAGCATGCTCATTTAAATCCTATTCGACCTGCTTTTGCTTAAGCTCAATATATCCTGTGAATTTCACATTGATCTGAATAGCCGGTCAGAGAAAATAAATTTAGGGTGCTAAATAAGTAGAAAATTTGGTGAAAGGCTACCGTTCTCATGCGTCAAATTTGTCTATCGTGAGTATTTTTTCTTAAAAAACACAACAATTTCAGAAGTCTCGACTGTTTGAATGATTTAATTTTATGTGCCTGCCGTATCTTCAGGGTTACCCGCATATTAACCATATATCCTATATATCCACAAAATATAGCCACACAAATTAAATTCTTAAACACATCAATGCGTCCAGTAAATTTCGTAAGGATCGAATGGCTCTCTCAGAAGTTTTCACGATTCGAAATTTTGCAATACATGCAGAAGTACCTTATAATTCACTTAAGTCCCCACCACCGCCATAGGGTTAATAGTATCTTACTTTGATCTTAAGGGGCTATTCTACTTTAGAGCCCTATAAAAATGCTAATTTTTGCGATTTTTTTTGAGGAGTCATTACATGTATCGTTGTAAATCTTTCTGGCATTGAATAAATAAACCCTTGAACTTTACAAAAAACATTTTTATTTATATATATAATTTTATATATAGTCATGACGCATACATTCTTGACATGTCATAAATAAAAGGGGTGCACTCGTCCATAAGATTTCTCAGCAACGGAGAGTCTGAAACACAAAACTCAAAAAGATTCTTAATTTGTATAATAACGGCTATGGTTGGTACTAGAATCATGAAGTTTTATGCAAAATCAACAAAATGGCGACTGTTTGAAAAATTTTTTCGAAAAAAACGGTTTTTTTACCGATTTTTTGCTGAAAAAAAATAGATAAAATCAATATTTTGGCACGATTCTAGTACCAACTATAGCTGTATGTTTGACAAATATGTGGTAAAAATTTCAGGAGGATCGATTAATTAGTTTCTGAGAAAAGCTTTGGACAGTATCGAAAAACATGATTTTGGGAAAAACGCGTTTAACGCGGTTGAACTACGTACACGCCTCAAAATGAACTAAGACGCGCTCGAGAAAAATGATGAAATAGAATGCTCGGATCATTCTGAAATTTTAATACGATATTCTTGAAATCATATACTTTCAAAAAACGTAAAAAAAACAAAATCGATTTTTTGAAATTGGCAAAGTAGAATAGCCCCTTAATACCGACCAACTTTTAGTACTTTACTACTACATTAATATGTCTTGAAAATTTCAGCTTGAACGAATATTGCAATCATGAGTGATACTCACTAAATCTTTGTGTTGATATATAGAATTAATTGGAACTGCAAAGAAAAAGACCCCATTGTGAGACGAGTTGAGCAAAAGTTTATTCCCCAGTTAATAGGTTAAGCGATCTTTTTTTCACGGATATTTAGTTACGTTTACACGTCTAAAACACAAACAAATCTTTTTCCACCTCACACTAACAAAAGTGTTCGTACATAGAACTTTCATTCGACTAATAAGAACAATCAGGGGGCCCGGTAGCTCTGCTCGCTAAGGCGTCAGGCCGAAAAGCCCTCTTCACTAACCTAACCTAACCTAAAATAAGAGCAATGGTTATCCTGAATTTAGAGTCATATTTCCGAGTTAAAAAAATTGTGTAGTAAAGGAAGTGAGTGTTTTCCGTCAGAACAGCAATGTTTCACAATATTGACTCTGATCACTTTCAATTTCTTTAAAATGTGGTATTGACCACTTTCAAATTTGCTTCACTATGATCTATCTTCACCCATCAATGTTGAAGTGGACTTCATTGAAATATAAGTATGAATGAGAATGAAATAATAAGAAGAATTATCGACGTTTATTGAATTCAATTATTGACTGATACTCGAACTTAACTAAACTATAGAACTAAAATTCCACGCTCATTGACAGATTTATATAAAAAAAAGAACTATATATTTTGACGCATTTGGCTGAAAAATCTAACAGTACTACAATAAACAAATTATATTTCTCACATAGCGTTTACGTTGGTGCTCCACGAGCCCAATCGGCTCTTGATACACAAAAAACCATAAAGGAACCAGGAGTGATTTATAAATGTACGTTGAAGACAGGAGTATGTACACCATTCAACTTTGACACGAAAGGAAATTACGAGGCTGAGCCAAATGACTATACGTGGGACTCGGAAAACAAAGATTACCAATGGTTGGGAGCAACCATGGACGGTGGCACAAGTGACAAAGATCAAATGGTTGTGTGCGCACCAAAGTTTTTCGCAAACAGTACAAGTCCTGAAGGTTATCTTATGCATGGAATCTGTTACGTGTCACCAAACACGCTGGGAGAACAGCCATCGAGTATTCGGAAAATATCACCACTCCGTTTGAAAAGTAAGTGTATAGACAAAAAACTCCCGTAAGAAAAATCGAATGACTCGATAATTCTACGTTGAGTTGAGTGTATAAGATAAAATGCTGTGAGCAAATTATTAGATTAAATAAAAATCTTCTCAGATGACCAAACACGTGAAATAAACGGCAATTTCTACTTTTACAATTCTTATGCGCAAATGGGCTTCAGTGTTCACGACGTCGAAGGCAAAGATCAAATAATCTTTGGTACTCCTGGTCTTGGTCAATGGAAAGGTAAAATGTAGTTATTCACATCAAACTGAAGCTAATCAATAATTTAAACGCTAATATTAGGATCAATGGTGCAATATCACGTTGATGACTATAAAAACCCTGACGTCAGTCGGAGTCGTCGAGCCATTCACGAAAAAAGGCCAAAACGAGAAGTCAAAAAGTATAGAAGTGAAATTCTTCAACCTGAGTTCTGGGGCCAACACAACGATACCTATTTCGGCTATTCAGTGACATCAGGCTACTTTCACGGTCCAAATTCAACTGATGTTCTTTACTTGGCAGCAGCACCAAAGTCCATTTCCAAGTACGATGAGGTTTCCAACTACGGTGAGGTGTGTTGCTGTTGAAATATGCGCTAAAGAGAACCTATTGAATTTTCAAAGCATACAAATTTACATTGTACATAGAGAAAGATTTTTCATGGTTTTGCGTTACATTTTTCAGGTATATCTATTCACTATAATTAAGACTCGTTATCCTGGTATGAGTATCAGCAAGCACTATACTTTCCAAGGAACACAATTCGGAGAGTATTTTGGCTACACAATGCTAGCGGAAGATGTCAATGGTGACAATTACACGGACGTCATCGTATCAGCTCCAAACTATTACAGTCCCAATAGTTATGAAAATGGCGCTATATATGTGTTTTTGAATTTGGGAGATGTAAGTATGAACATAACCAATTTAAATTACCATTATAGAAAACTAAGAACAGTTTCATTGTTGATTGGAAAAAGGAAAACCAAACTCTTATATTTCTACATTGGCTAGCGCTTTTCGTTTATAGTTCAATTGGAATTATTAATTTTATGCAAAATAAGAAACTTTTTGAAAGACTTTGATAACGGTTCTGACTTTCATAATGTGCCTCCAAAGTATTTCTACGGTTTAAAAAAAGTTCTACGGAACAAAAAATTACGGAGCTTTAAGGTATGTACTACCCGTGTTCCATTTTTACTACATAGCACTCGCGAGTATTTCTGGCTACTACCAACAACTCGTGCTCTTGTTCCCGAATAGTTCACCTGTAGTTTAGCTTTTTACCGTAAGGTGGATATTTGTTGTCAATAGGTGGATTTGGTTTTTTCAATGTTATGTTGCATGTTTTTTCAATGTTATGTTGCATTAGAAAATTAGAAAGTAAAAAGAGGTAATTTTGTGTTTATATTTTCTATCAATTGTGACAGTTTTTACTCGTTATATTCTCTCTTTATTTTCAAAACTGCATGAAATTTGAAACGATGCAATCTGCTCTTACGAACGCAGATGGTGTTCAGTTCGTGGTCTACTGCCAAGTACTTATAAGTACTAATCAGTAAAAATGGAACATGGCAACTATAGCTATCAATAAATTAACTGAATACTAGGAACCTACAGCTTAAACAAAAATTCTAGTCCATACAAACCGTAAAAAAACACTAATTTTTTACGAAAAATTGAAGAATTGCGCTAGTTTTGAGTGCGTATTCTACCATACGTGCTGTTTATTACAGCCAATCTGTTTCGAATTCCTCGTACCACTTTGATCTAATGCTTGCATTGAAATTCAAAGGGTAGAGAGGTTTTAGGGCTATAACTTGCATGAATTTCAAAATGTAGGAGCATTAAAAATTTGTTACTTATAGTCATTATCAGATGCTTATCTTACAAAACTTTGAAAGTAGAATGTCTTATAATATAAATGATGAAAATGATCAGTGCTTGCACTTTATCAGTACTGCAACTATGAATCTCGTTCTCATCCGTGGACTTCATCAAAAGTTACCGGGATAAAAATATGTTCGGAGGCTGCCATCCGTCAATTTACAATACTTGGAAAATTTAGACATGGATTACTTATTTTCAATTTGATGTTTGCCATAATTTTTTTTTGCCCGGAAATAAAAAAAATGACTGTACTAGAAGCCCCTTGCCAGCATCAAAGCCAAAATGTTTCAAATCTGGTTCACGTTGAGGCGAGCCAATCGTGTGAGCTTCATTTCGGCCCAATGGCTTCATTGGAATTCAAAGGGGTAAAAAGAAATTTAAGGCTACCACCAAATATTTGTTTTAAATGTTACTACAAGATCATTATCATTCGAAAATTCAATGATAACATTGCATTGTCAAGAAGTTTCAAAAAATTACAGAAATTACCATCCCTGTCATAGTTTTTCAACCTAATTTCCACCAAATTTAGTTTACAGTAAAACCTAGTTACTATATGAATTTCGTTTCAATTTCATTGCTCGTAGGTGTCAGGTAAACCTCAATTTTACAACTAAACCTTGGTTTGAAACAAAGTTCAACTACTCTGTGAGTTTAGTTAAAATCTGGGGACTGAATCAGAATGTACAAGGTAAAAAGCATTTTTTTTCCTACTGATGTTTCAGGATGACACCAGTGCCACAGGGTTGCTTATATTTTAAAATCACTACTATCAGTTTTGCTTCTACTTAAGAACAATATATCCTGTGAATGTCATATTGATCTGATAATCCGAACGTGAGCTCTCGTGAACAGAATTTGTTCAAAATAGTGGTAATTTGGTGATGAGCTGCCATTCATGCGCAACACGGATTTTTGAAAATTTTAGTTCGGAAAGATGGACAAAGGTAAAAATTTATCTATAGTTAGCATTTTGTTCAAAAACCAAAAAAATTTCAGGAGGTCGATGATTTCAATGAATTTAATTCACGTATCTACCATGGTTAGAGAGTTGCCAGCACACTCATATATACTACTAGCTAAGTATAGCATGTATCAGCATCAATATGCTCTGGAAATTTTGCGATGATTCAGAAATTATGACAAATCAAAATTTTAAAAAATCTGCTTGCCTCCTTTTAGGTACTAAGCACCCAGATATGGTTTCAAAGCTCCGAATTAATGCAACTTTTTGTTAAATTGATTAATTCATTTTTGATTGAAGAATTTCACACAATATGCATACATTTGAGTTCAAATACAACGAAAACATTACTCATGAAATTAGTTTTCATTCGTATCCAAATATCAATAGCTTACTATTAGGAGACGGGGTTGACTCTAGATTCGAACAGGACTTATTTTTAATAAACTAAATTTCATTAAATTAAATTGGAAATTCCATAGCCTACAATTTTTATTAGGACTGTGATACATGGCGTTGGGGATTTTAATACATAGAAATATAAAGCGCCCACTCATAAATTTCCGGCCATGCATTATGGTGTCAAAGCAAGTGTTAAATCAAATATGTACAAAGCAGCGATATACTAGATTTTTACTTATCTCAATTTTCTATGACCCGAAATTTTCGTTAGTATATGATTTCTACAACTTGAAATTTTTATCATAAAACTCAATCACTGCACTATACTGCCACCCGTACGAATTTTTATTTTTATCATTTATTCATTAAGAGCCTAAATAAAAAATTAAAAGCCTAAATAAAAAAAGGTACAAATTTGAAATAATAAAAGAAACAAAAACCGGTCAAAGATAAGCGATTCATTTAATTCTAAAGATAATATATCTCTTATGCGTTTTTTGTAAGATGCGAAACTAGAAAACGTAAAAACAACTTCGGACCAGGCTTCAAAACGGAGAATGAAAGCATACCTCTGTACGAGTAAGAAGAATATTAAAAGTTGCGCGAGATCTAGAGGCACAAACATGATCATGCAAAAACTAGATACTAGAAGATAAGTTCACATTGGATAATTTATACAAAAAACATTCATCGAACTACAATTTACGGATACTAAGGCAAGGGAGTTTCAAGAATATTAAACTATGTTCGTGAAAAGAATAAGAGAAATAAAATTCATACAATAAAGAACGAGTAAATTTACGTTGCACAGATTCAAAGGCACCACGAAACGTGGAGACCATACTTGGGAGCAGTGTTCAAGCAAACAAGACGAGAAAAGAGCAACGCTTTAGGACAGCTTTCCAAGTGCGTCTAGAGATGTAGCATGTGAACTGCGACAAGAGGGGGCCGGATGTGCTGAATGAACTGAGTTTTTCAAGTAGGACGAAGTGCTTAAACTTGTCAGAAGGCTTCGAAAAATCAGTGTAAATTATATCGACTTGTTATCCAGCATCAAAGGCCATAAAATTTAGAGACCACAAAGTTAATAAGCACAAAATAAATAAGTCGCAGCTGAGCGACCCTGAATAAAACCATGTTACTACTTTGAAATTTTATTCCTAAGAGCCCGTTCACACTGTCGCTAAATCAGTTGATTTTGATTAGCCGATCACTTTATAGCTAAATCAACCACAAATCTACCTGATTAACCATGCATTTGTCGTGGCTTCAGACAGTGGAAAGTTACCTGATTTAGAGTTAGAAAAATTTCACCGCTTAACACTTTTTTAGAATCACTTTAAATCAGAAGTTGAAATCACTTTCAAATAAAAAGCGAATCTTATTTGAATTCCACTTAATTATAAAAATTTTCTTTTCAAATCAAAATTTTTCATCATTGAATTAAAAAGAAACGTTTATGGCGCCAAATCATATTTGAACATTTTTGATTCAAAAATTTTGTTTTAAATTTGATTCTATTAAATGACATTTTTCTGAGTGTAGTATAAATCAGGTACTATTGTGGACTTGGCCCCGGCTGGGCTGTTCTCAGAGCGTGCTGAATTCCATCCGTGAAAGGAATAGTAGATTTGGATGAAATTTCAATCGAATTTCGTTCTAAAATAGTGAAAATTGAACAAAACATGAAAATGAAAAGAAAATGTTCTTGCATGTTCCTGCACCATTGTCAACAATTTTCGCGCAAAAAACAAATAGTGCACATACAGTCGAATGACATTTCTCGCTCTAAACACTTCGGCTAGTGTGAACGCTTCACCTGATTAACTTAACAGCTCCTAAATCTACCTGATTTAGAGTGTAGTGTAAATGGCTTATACATCTTCCTGATTTAGAGTGTGGTGTGAATGGGTTATAAGCGCAGTAAACTCTATTGTGAAGGACGCTCTCTAAAACTTTGGGAAAACAGAATAGGAGGGATTCGGTTGTTAATTCAAAACATTTTCGATGTTCCTAACATCGGGAAAACATTAGCAGTTTTCCAAATTGAAAGAAAAACACAAAGAGATAAGCTACGATTGAAGAGTATGCACAAACGAACATACAAAGAAGAATAAGGAGACATTACGAAAACATTTTTTTCCCATCCGGACCACTGCTGCCACAAGAATCAACAAGGGATATAAATATTTCAATTTCAGGAGGGTTTGTTGTAGAAGGATCATGAGGAGAAAGTACGCATGGGCTAAAACTATTGAATAGATCGTAAGAGGATGCAAAAGAAGAAGAAAAGAAAAATAAACTAAACGTTTCGGAATTATCAAAATTATTTACTGGCTTAATACTTGGTTGGACCCCCTTTAGCATCAATTACTGCTTGCAGTCTTCGGGGTATAGAGGTGACAAAATTACCAGTTTCAGCGGATGTAATTTTCACCCCTTCTGTAATGAGCGCTTCCTTCAACAAATTTTTATTTCCAAATTTTCCGCTGCAGAAGCTCCCATATATGTTCTGTTGAGTTAAAATTAAAAAGGCATATTAAGCTGCCTGGGAGTTCTTGACGAAAAGTGATGTGTGCTTCGGATCATTGTCTTGTTGGAAAATCCAACTCCTTCCAAGGAACAACTTTTCAACTAACGGCTTCAAATGTTGTTTCAACAGGCCCATAGTAGTTTCAACAAAAGTCAATCTGCCGAACCCAGATGCAGCTTTGGCTCCCCAAACCATAGCATTAGCTCCACCGTGCCTGACCTCCATACTTAAGCGATACCACCACTCCCGAAAATGCTAAATTTTGACTCATCCGGAAAAAAGACTCGATTCCAAAAATCAATGTCCTTGTTAATATGGGCCTTGGCGAACTCTAGGCGCAAAAGTTCGTTGTTGGTGGATATTAATTGTTTTTTACGTGGAGTTCTGTTCTGAAACCCATAAGAATTTAATGTTTTCGAGATTGTTGTTGCATGGACATCCTTTTTTTTTAACCGTAGCCACTTATTTCGCCAATTCTGGAGCACATATTTTTCGATTTTTGTTCACTTCTTTTAAAAAGTAGCTAATGTGTCTGCGCGAAAGCTTATTCGGTCGGCCAGTTGGCGGCTTATTTTCAATGGAACCTGTGTTTTCAAAATTTTTGATAATGGTATAGACTGAACTTCGGCTAAGTTTCAGTAATTTTGCATTTTCCGAGCACGATTTATTGTCTTTTGGCACTGGACGACCGAATTTCGGACATCACCAGAAATATCTTTTTGCGATGACATTTTGTGGTCCTTACGGTTCGAACTAAAAATAAAACTATAATTAATTTGCAGCTTCACATGCGTTGAACGACAATAAGAGCAAATAAACAAATATTGAAGAAATACCGTTAGGTTTAATTGAATTTTTTTTGGATTTTTGGATTTTTTTGGATTTTTTTGGATTTTTTTTTGTGTATAAGTCAGCCAGCATTGGCTGCCGTAGGCTTTTGTCCATTCAATTTTTTATGTTTTTATGAAGTTTGCTATGAAAAGTTTTTGTTTATGTTTTTTTTATAAATATATTTACGTTACTGAAAAATACGCATCAATGGATTTTCGTAGACTTTTTTCCGCCACTCTATGTTTTTAAATTGACGAATCGACTGCTTATTTCATATTTTTAGTCCTAAATTGATTACACTTTACGACGTGCAAAAATGTCATAACATATCTGTCAATGATGATATGTAAGGTTTAGCATTTCCTTTTTCTGAATCGGCACAAAAAATGCACATTCAAAAGTAACCTTATTTGAATTCATGGGGAACACTATCATGACACTAACCCAGCATTAAATTGAACATATTTTCCTAATGCACACTAACTGACAAAAATCAATCAATATCTTGAAAAAGATTCGAAAGCCGTGTCTCTCATAGTAACAAAAGATTATGGTGGAAGAACATTAACAAGCATGGAATCCATCAAACATTTGTTGTGCTGTTCACATAACGAATTTTAAATGGACGCTATTTTTTTTCAAAGTGAAATTATTTTCAGGTTCCAAAAGCTAGGAAAGGTCCACCCAGTAAATATAAACAGGTACAAATCGTTAGGGAATAGAATAAGAAAATAAAATTAATACGTTCAATGAGCAGTGAATCTTTTATGCTTAGATCAAAAATATGTCCTTTTTGTTGGTAGCGCACGTAAGTGGTTTCATTTTGCGTCCGTATGTCTTGAGGGTTGGATGGCTGATTTCATTCATAAAATACATATAACTGATATGAATGGGATTTACAGTGAATGGAATTGGAAGCTTAAATGTCGCAAAGCATCTTATCTTAGTTTGAGCTAACTGGGGTAGTAAAGATTCTAATCGGTTGTATAGAATACGATCAGAATTGAAAACAGTAGCAGCTAAGAAAATCAAAATATAATAAAACAATTCCTTTCCAGATCGTATTTAGTGAGCCCACGAAAATCGTTAGTGGAAAACCATATCGAGAAAGATTTGGATCTGCCCTTTCCAAATTAGGGGACATCAACTTAGATGGCTTTAATGGTATGCAATAACATAACTAATTGTATATCACTTACATGAAAACCCAAAAATTACAGATATTGCCGTTGGTGCTCCGTTTTCCGAAAACGGAGTAGTTTACATTTACCTAGGTGGTACAAATGGTTTGCGACTAAAGCCAAGTCAAATACTCCAGTCTCCTGCACCCTATACTCTTTTTCCTCAGACAATGTTTGGTTTTGGTTTATCTAAGGGAGTTGATTTTGATTCGAACGGATATAACGGTACGTATTTATTTTCTTGGAATAGCATTACGAGTACAATCTCAACATCTTGGATTTTACAACAGATTTAGCGGTTGGCGAGCCAGGCTACGACACTGTCTATGTATATCGCAGCTACCCCATCGTCAAAATCATTGCAGCAATCGAGTTTCCAAGTCAGCAAGTACTAATCGAACAAAAGAAAATTCAGGTCAAAATCTGTTGGGGACTGCAAACGAAATCGAAGAAAATGTTAACACAGGATGTGAATATTACCGTAAAGTTCGATCCAATATTAAAACGAGTACAGATACCAAGCTCCAGTGACACAGTCTTTAAAGCTATTGCAAAAGTAGATACACAATGTAGGATCTATGATGCCAGTGTCAATGTATTGGTACAATATATTTTCCGTCCGATTGAAATTGAAATGTCTTATGAGCTGGCAAATAAGATTCCAAACACAAACGGTTAGAGAAAATAGAATATCATCAATTGCAAACGTTATTATTCATTATTCATCTTACAGTATTTTGTGAAACTTGTGCCGTAGTGGATCCTGACGTTCCTAGCTTGATTACAAAGAAATTAGCTTTCATGACTGGATGTAAATCGGAAAAATGTAACGCGAATTTGAAAATCAAGAGCATCGATGTGAAGTGAGTGGGTATTCGTAATAAAACATTCTTAGATTTCCGGAACAACCAACCGTTTTAATTGTAGATCGCCATATATTCTTGGCAGCAGCAATAGCATCACAGTCAAATACATTATTCGAAATGAAGGCGAAACTGCTTATTTACCACAGATCAATATAACTTCATCAAACAATATGCAATTCTCCAAAATACCATCTCCATGTAAAACGCTGGAATATGGCATTCTCGAATGTAACTTGAACGACTACCACCCGCTCGGGACCAATAAAACTGTACGGGCCGAAAATATTGTGTGAAACTGAAAGTCTGAATAATTTGGTTCAATTCTCTTCACAGACCTCAATAGTGATTAGTTTTGACAGCTCCAATCTACAAGGGACAAAAACAGTGATTCGAGCGCAAGTATTCAGTGTCGGAAATGAATTGGATCCTATTGATAACGTCGTTCAGGATGTAATTACGTTTGCAGAGTTTAGTCAAATTGAAGTATCAGGGTTTGTAGAACCATCAAATCAATTAAATAAATAATTTTCATGATCCCATTACCTCAGGCAAGCAATAACTCCAATACTAAGTTTAGAGGACAGTCTTGGAGTCAAAAATATCAAAAACTATGTAGAAGTACGTTAATAAGAGTAGTCTTTTTTATCTATTGAACATTACTTTACGTTTTTAATTTTTTAGATCCGAAATCACGGCCCGAGCTATATCAAGCAAATGGAAATAACATTTCTGATTCCTTTGGCTTATATCGTGCCGGGCTCAAAACTGGAGTTGCCGTTGATCGATTTCAACAACATCACAGTTGTCCCAAAGTATTACGATAGAATCTTGGATGTGAAATTCACACAAAATGGAAAAATTCTGGTTCAAGGCACATCAACACAAACTGCAAAGAAGAATGCTCAAGCAACGACTTCGTCACGTATGTATATTTTGCTATTTAGTACACATTCCTGGGAAATACTCTAAATGTGACAGTTCTTCTGATGGCTTTGATATATCTTTGGTAGCTGTTTCCTTGTTCTCAGCCATATATCTGGAGAATTATTGGTCCCCCCAGAGCTCTGTATCTGAAGCTTTTGTGCAAGTGTTTATGGTGAACAAATTCAATGCATCAAGATTTCATATAAAAACAACAGTTAACGAGATATTCCAAGCATTTTTTGCCTTTTGTCTTAAACCGAGACAAATGCATGGTAAATTAGGTAGATGTGTGGTCGATTTGATCTCAAATCGATCAGCTGATCGAAA
Organism: Nemotelus nigrinus; assembly: GCA_947369275.1. Classification (NCBI taxonomy): domain Eukaryota; kingdom Metazoa; phylum Arthropoda; class Insecta; order Diptera; family Stratiomyidae; genus Nemotelus; species Nemotelus nigrinus. The sequence goes on along the minus strand of OX376372.1, from coordinate 47,655,105 downwards.
TTACGTGATTTAGCTTCAGTGCAAACGGACTATAAAATTCGCTTTCTAAAACGTTCACATTAATTTCTTAGATACTCTTACGGAATTGCACCTAACTCAACTTGTATACGTCCAATTAGCTCCTGCCTATCTAAAGTCATACTGCTTTTATTTGTCTGTTTTAAAGGTTCACACTTTAGGAAAGTGCTCATAAATCACCTCATAAGTTATCAAAGCTGGATACGCCTTAGCCAGGGTCGATTCTGGCCATAATTCGGTCCGGCTCAGAACGATATTTGGCGCCCTCTATATTATGATTTTGCCTCCTCTTTCACGATTACGAATTCTTAGCAAGATTTCACTAGCACTGAGCATTGCTCAATATGAAATTTTCATGAAAAACATAGACATTTGCTCATTCGAGCAATGGAGCATAGCACTTTTTCCTCACAATTTTCTTGTCTCAAATTTTCGAAATGCAGAAATATTTTTCTTCCTGAATTTTTGACTCTGTAATGCTGTTGACCATTCCGGGCCTGATGATTTGGCTACGAGTATGAAAAAATGTTTTGATTAGTGACAGATATTTCAATCATATAAAATCTGGGACAAAATTTATATATTTCCTCTCCTTTTCTGCCAAAATTAGTCTTTCTTGTGATTAATGTGTCGTGTAATATTATGTATATTCTATTGTTTCATAAATACCAAAAAATCAACTTATTCATCAAATTCTCTTTCTTGACTTCAGCTAGAAGCGCGCAACAAAAAGTCGTCAACAAAGATGCAGTACTGAAGAGCCTTTCTGAGAAAGACTACGAAAATATCGCCAAAAGACCTATAAACATGGAACTGGCAAAAGTGCTGTCTGGAACGCTTCCGGTCAACAGAACTGTTTTCATGAATTGCTACAAGAGCACTGAAGTCAGTTGCGTTGAAGCGACTTTCACTGTTTTCAACATGCACCAGGGGACATTCATTAACGTCAGCTTCGCGTATACTCTAGATCTCGATATTGTTAACAAAATACTAATCCCTGAAAAAGACTTCTTTGTGGTAACAACACTTGTTGAACTGGCAAGACTTGGTGACGCTATCGGGTAAAGTTATTGTTTCACTCCGTTTTGAAAGTACTTAAATACTTTTTTAAATTTTAGATCAACCACACAAATGATGGGCAAGCTGCCGAATAATATTATTTCTAAACATCATTTGTACGGGACGCCTATTTGGGTTTATATTATTTCAGCGATTGGTGGTCTATTGATATTGTTGGGTATAACATATGGAATGCATAAAGTATAATTTTAACATATTTTAGGAAAACTAAATTTTAATCAATTATTTTCTAGCTTGGATTTTTCAAGCGAGACAAACTTCAAGAACTTCAGGTAGCTAGGCATGAAACCCAACCTCTGAATGAAGGAAATGAAAACTGAATAGATCAGATGGAAGAAATTGTACAACTGCTTACAAAGAGCAAGCTCTCCAGCTAGCATTTATAATCACACCAACTAATTTAAGAATATTTTAAGAGTCAATCTTTCGAAATTATTTCTTGTATTTTGTGTAGATATTATATTTGACTTTCGATGATTTTTCAACAAAATTCATGTTTTAGAATTGTTTATTTATAATTAGGTGTTGAAGAATTAACTCTAAATAAAATACTTATTAAACAGAAAACTTGTATCTCACCTATCTTTTCAAGCATGTTTTTCATTGTATTAATATTTTATTTTGCGACATTTTTACATATACAGGGCGGGCCATCTAGTGGTTTATTTCTAAATCATAAGTTATTTTGACACTGAAAGCTGTTTCCCGCTTGAAATCTTGACAGAAACTCAGTAGCATACCTCCGCGGAACAAAATGAGTCGTTTTACACTTATGCTGTAGCCGAGAGTGTGAGACTCACTTCACGAAACAGCTCAAAATCTCACGCACTAGCCTGAGGAGAATTCTACACAAAGATTTCGGATTATTCGCTTACAAGGTCCAATTAACTCAGCAATTGAAGGCGCATGACCATCCTTTTCGTTATCGCTTCGCAATTCGGGCCTTATAGCAGCTAGAATTGGACAACGGTTTTGGGTGAAAACTCATCTTTTCTGACGAGGCGCATTTTCATTTCGGCGATTACGTTAACAAACAAAATTGCCACATCTGGGGCTCGGAAAACTCGCACGTTATTGTCGAGAAGCCAATGCATCTATAGAGAGTGACAGTTTGGTGCAGATCATGGAGTGGTGGCATCATTGGACCATTTTTCTTCCAAAATGAGGCTGGGAACAATATCAACGGGGAACGTTACAGAGCCATGTTATCTGACTTTTTTTACTGAAATTAAAGACATGGATTTAGACAGCCTCTGGTTTATGTAGGATTTCACGCCATGCCACACAGCCCATGCCACAATCGATCTTTTACCCACCAAATTCCCAAAATATTGGCGATGTCAATTGGCCGCCTCGGAGCTGCGATTTGACCCCTTTGGACTTTTGTTTGTGAGGAACTATGAAACACCGATGTTATGCAAGCAATCCAAAAACGATTCAAGCGCCTAAGGTCAATATCATCCAAGCGATCTGTGAGCTACAGCCCGAAACCGTCAACAAGGTCTTGGAAAATTGGGGTGACGGAATGCGCTACTGCGAAGCCAGCCGAGGCAGCTACTTGAACGAAATTGTGTTCCATCATTAATGGGAATATTTACTCTTACTAATAAAGTCATGATACATGGAAAGAATTAAGTTTTGTTCATTTTATTGCATTTTCAAAAAGAAATTTTTAATTGGCTCACCCTGTATTGGTCAGTATATATCTTTGCCAGCTAAGAAAATTCTAATTTGGGAATATACTATCAATTTACACAAACATTCTGAAAACACCGATATCATCATGCAAAGAGAAACCCGCAATTTAATTAAGAACTTTCATATGTGATACCTGCTTCTTTGAAACCTCTTGCCTTTTGATCCCTATACAACAAATAAATAATAAGTTTTGGCAAATATATCTTTTAAACTTGCTGTTTAATAAAAATTATTTATATTTTACCTTCTCCGCAATCTTAATATGTTGCTTAGAAAAAACATTGGCATCGATATTTATCGAAAGTTGTGTAACTGTTGTATATCTTATTGTTGTATAACTAATTGTGAATATTGATAGACATCTTTCTTTTCCCTGTAATGCTACTTCTAGCGTTCCGCAGGGATCGCATTTGGATCCCCTACTTTTCCTAATTTTGTAAATGGTATAAATACGATATTTAATGACGACCAATATCTGTTGTGTACAAACGACTGCAAAATATTTCAATCTTTTGGCTATTTTACCGACGTATCGGTTCTTTAGTCAAATTTGGACAATTTTGTCAATTATTGCACATTAAATTGTTAAGATGTGAATGCAGAAATTTTCAGTTGCTGATTTTCAATATTTGAAAGCAAAATTTCAACTATGCGTGAAAAAACGAATATAAACAAACAAATATTAATTTTTATCGAGAGTCAGTAAAAAAAAATGTTTCGATAGTTTTTAATTTAATTTAATTTTTAACAGTTTAATTAATATTAATATTAATTAATATTTTGGGTACAAGCCATTTTTAACTGCAATTTCAAATTCAACTATCAAAGACGCAAACCATTTCTCCGCTAACAGTTAAAATCCGATCAACTACTCATTCAAGCTTAACTTCTTAAGACACAGTTAATACGGCCTTGCCCAAGGTTGGCTTACAGACCGGTGTCGTCGATTCAAACTCGGTGCCTTCGCTGTCTCTATGGATTGAAAACGTTGTCTTCGTACGTCTCAGAAGCCAGTAGTTAAGAAACCGTCGGTCTTAAGACGTCGCGGTATTAGCTCACTAGCGTCAATCTAACATCTAAGAAAATTTCACTTTCAGTAGCAGTTGGTTTTTTTGCACGATTCCAGACCGCAGTGTGGTGCATAGATCTGTTGGAAGTCAGTTATATTTCACAATTCCGTTTCTTTGATGGCAAAGATTTATAATTGTAGCTTAAATTCGATTTAGTGCGTGTGAAAAAAAATTTGGTGCAGTATTCCGCTCAGATAATTTTCCAGTTAGCTGGTTCATTGCGGTAACGAAATACCAAAGATAAACAATAATATAAGTTGCATAACAGTGAACGACAAGTGGAAGAAGATAAGTGGAGCACAGGTGAATTGTTCGTGGATAAATGTGAAGCTTTGCATTGGCGTTCGAGTGACTGCCGCCGAAAACAGCTAGTGTTAATTGATTTGGCGTGGTTCCAGTTGTTCCGTGTGCATTACTAGCCGCTCTGAAGCTAGTACAAGTTATCTAAGACTTTAGTCAGTGCATGCTAATTTGGAGAAATGAAATCTCACCTGAACTTGATTGCATTGTTTGTAATTGCTGTATTGGCGGTTAGTGGAGTATCTACCTATGGATTCGGTCGATGTCCGAAATACCCATCAATGCCGAAGTTTAATTTAACAAGGGTGCGTAATTAGCTTGACTTAATATCAACATTTATTGCTTCTGTCTTGAAGTTTAGTCGATATTTCTGCAATAGTATGAGGGAAGCTCAGATTGAAAGGTCCAAACCAATATAATTCAAATAAGTTGTCTTTGGACCCAATATCATTTTTCTAATAACAAAAATACTTTGTTAAAACCAACTAGTCTCTGTTAAGAATTAATCTATTATTTTTTGTGAATATGTTACATCATCTTCCGGTCTGTCTCAACAGTTCCCACGACCTGTAAATTGTAAACTAAATCACTGCTGTATTTGAATAATTGATTAGATTTTTATCATTTCATCCTATCTCTCGATGTCTGATGATGAAAAACCCTTTTTATTCAACCTGAAAAATATCAAGAGAATATTAGAATACAGAATTCAAAGGAAAGCTCTGATAAAAGGTTTACATCATTTGGCCGAAATTATGAGTTTTTCGTCATTTGGCAATACCGAAAGGTATTCACCTGATTTTTGATTTTTAACATCATAATGCTGTCAGGGCCAATGTTTGAGCAATATTTAAGGTATCAGAAAACAGCAAACACTGTGAGGATTTCAATGCAAATAAGAATGAAGTTAGCCACATACATATCTCTGAAATAATAGATGTCAGAGCTACATTCACGCTTTTACTGTAAAGTATTACTTGCTACAACATTTGATGCAGAAATAACATTGGATATTATAATACCATACACTCCGCTTTTTGATGGATACTAGCAACCAACAGATAAGCCGAGCACCGTCAAAACCGCAACAGTCGATATTCCGGTTGGACTTGCTAAAGAATAGGAATCTTGACTTCCCAGTTTTGGGCCACTGCTGTTCCGTTTGATCTTTTCAGCAAAACTGTGGCATTTTGGCATACGCTATTGCTCCATCTCTTCTCTTTTCTATAATCCTGCCTCGATAGACTTTCTAAGGCGGATCTGCCTCGCTCATATGAGCTATGTGTAAATGTCCAATCTTACGTCGGGAGTCGCAAATCGATCGAAAAATCCTTATTTTGAGCTCTGATATAAGCTTTCGATTTTTTTAGAAAGGATCTAAGTTTCTGACAAGCAAAGGAGGGCTATGGGCCTTTCTGAATTGAGGTCTTTGCTTTCGTCTTCAACTTGTTATAACAGTATGTGACGTCAGGCCAAGTCGAGCTTGTCTGAATTCAGTAGTCTACGTTTTGGCATTGCTCTCGTGTATAACGTTATAAAGTTACATTCTGATTTGACTTTTCCTTTGCTTTATGGTGTTTTGAGGCAATGTTACGAAGTAAAGCCATAGATTTTGGACACTTCGTCTTGATATATTCCAAACTGTTAGAATAGCTCAGTTACTCTGCTGACGTCACAATCTGTCATAATAAACTAAAGATGAGGACAAAGACGTGAATTCGAAAAGGCCCAATGAAGCTATGGTCTTGTACAAACAAACTTCAGGCTTGTGGGAGGGATTTGCCTGGAATAATTTTGATAGATTGAAAAACATTTTGCTGACTGCGTATTGATTGCATCTTTTTAGTAGTTGCCATATTTGATTTTGAACGCCAAAACTGTGCATGATCTAACTTCTTTGAAGCTGTTCACACCTATCTTTTTCGTACGTGCTTTTTTCAGTGTTTTCTTTAACAACTTGGATCATGATTTCTTTGGCTATAGAAAGAATGAAAGAAGAGAAAATTTATAAAAAAATATTGTTGGGCAAACTTCACAGTACTTCTGTAAGGTAGAAATTGGGATTTTACTAATCAATAAGAAAAAAATGTAATGAAAAAAACACTTGGTATTTAATTTTATGCGTGCGATTCAGATCAAGTTCGAAAAATGTCTTGACTGTGAGGTATCTTACCAAAAATCATTTGAATGATGATTCAAATACCGAGAAAAAAACGGTTGCAAGATGTTTTAGAAGCAAATAAAATTACCATTCAGACAGTTTCAGTAGAATGAAAACTTTCAAGCCTCACAAAAAGTTAATAATCTTAAACCCTTTGGCGCCGGCGGCCATTTTAGTGATATTTTAAATATACATATTTTTCTGTCAACAAATAACTTTTGCAAAAATGAAGTTTATGCAATGAGTTTTGAACGTGTTTCAAATGTGAATATGATAATTTTTTTGAAATTTGTAACCCTATGTGTGCGCTAGGCGCCTAAAATGAAGTTGGGAAAATTTGAAAATTTTTGAATTGCGATAGCTTTACTAAGTTGTAGACTCGTGTTACTAAGTTGTAGACTCGTGTAGTTTTTTATGAACATGCTTGCAACCCTGCAGCTACGGCAGGTATTGAAAATGAAAACATTCAAACCATCGAATCTCCTAAAAAAAATTTCGTCTTTTACAGTAAAAACTAACTCATATAGAAATTTTATGTTTTTTTTGTACAACAAAAGGAAAACTTTTGAAATTTCACATCGGACAAGAACGGTAACCGTCTTCCAATTTATCAATATTGTAAGGATCAAAAACTTCTGTTCACGAGAACTCACGACCCAATTATCAGATATAGCTGAAATTCATAGAATGTATTAGTATAAAGTAGGACCAGGTCTGATAGAAGCGATTTGGGTATGCGGGCAACTCTGTGCCAGTGGTGCCATCTTAAGAAATGATAAAGAAAAAAATTGCTTTTTGCGCTATGAATTCTGATTTAGATATCAGATTTTCATGAAATTTACACAATAGTTGAACTTTACTCTGAACCGTGTTTGGTTGAAATTTGATTGAAAAATTCGGTTGGTGCTACCAGCTATTTTAATTTTGGTGTCTTGAGTTTTGGAAATTCGCTCAGAAAAATAAAGCTTTTTGCCCTATAACTTCCAGTGCAGTCATGAAATCAAAACGAATTTCATATGATATATGGAACCTATTATAAGCATTATTTAGAAGGAATCTGGCTTAAAACCATTACAGGGTTGCCAGCTATTGTTGGTTATGTTTATATCTTTATTAAGGGGTTACATGGGTTTCAGAGAATAAAAAAACGCCATTTATAAATGTTTCAAAAATAAAAAATACTGTATTAAATTATTATAAATTATTGTTAACAACTAAAGTAACTTTTGAACTATATTTAAAGAAATTTTTAGACAAAAATATTGATAATACGCCCTTTGGCAGCTGTTTTACGAAGAGGCTCGAAAAATGCGGTGCCAACGATATCTTGAGCTGGATTCATCTGAAACAAAAAAAATCAAAATGTTTCTTTTAGAGTATGAGTTTGACTTGTACTTGTACGAAGGATTTGTAAAAATATTGAAATCTGAACTTTTGGCAACGTCGCGAGTAAAAAATTTAATTTTTGACCCAAAAATTCAATAAATAATGACATGTGCATTAAATTCCAATGAACGAAACACAATATCCTTCGTTCAAGTACAAGAAAATACACATATTCCTTATCCAGATCCCGTCTGATACAGTCGATCCGTGATAGAGAAAGTTACTTGTATAGTTCTTGGAATTATCAGAGTAGTGCGCATTTGGAAAAGTGGTGGTAGCCATATTGAATTTTTTGGAAAAATCAAGTTTGTGAAGTGATTTTTTGTGCTGAGGAGCGGTTTTTGATTATAATAGTAAGTTTGTTACTCTCCTTTGGTGTTTTCACATAAGTAGAGTGATAGGGAAGACTGGGGAATTATAAATTCCAAGTTCTGATAGGTTAGTCTGAAAACGTGGTTTGAGTTAGGGAGGTAGTTATGGGGGTTGATCCTCCAGACAAAGAGGCAAGAAGCCTAGGTAAAGGTGGGACAGGTATTAAGAGGAAAAAACTGAGGAAGTTGATAAAATGGTGTTCCCTACAAAAGGAGCAATGAAAGAGCTCCCGACAGAAGAGGGCACAAGTGGTAGTGTTAATAGTGTTGAAGTAGATGTAAACTTTGAGTTAACTCCTGGACAAATCAATGAGATGGAAGGCCTTCCGAGTAAGATAGTTAATAAGTATAAGGAAAGCTCAAGAAAAATATATAAGGTCTTGATGATAGCCAAGGATATAAATGAGAAGAGGGTCAGACTAGATCCGGTACATGTATATAGAATGAAGAAAAATTTAGATATAAGTGGGATTATAGACTGCAAAAGTGTGGGCTATAACAAGGTGAATGTGTATTTCAAAAAAGCTGAAGAAGCAAACAACTTTATTAATGACTTTTCAAAGGAGCTAGTAAACTATAGACTTATGATTCCGAACAACTTTATATACCGTTACGGAGTAATTAAAGGTATACCACTAGATATGGATATCAAGGAATTGGTAGAGGAAGGAATTCCATGCAATACGTATGGTAATGATCTCAAAGATCATAAAATAATAGATGCATATAGAATCATGCGTAAAGATAACGAGAATGGGGGAGAACTGGTACCAACTACTACTATTAAAATTACCTTTGAAGGTGAACTAGTACCTGACTTTATTAAAATAGATTTTCTGAGACTTAAAGTAGACTACTTTATACAAAGGCCAAAACAGTGTTATAATTGCGGGAGACTAGGTCATTTTGCGGGCAGCTGCAAGAGTACGGAGAAAAAATGTCTTAACTGTTCTAACGAAAATTGTAATGGGGGATCATGTACAATGAAATGTATACTCTGTAATTCGGAAGGGCATAATGCGACTAACAGAAAATGCGTTAGATGGCTAAATGAAAGAGAAAAATTAGAAATCGCATCAAAACTTAACATTTCGCCGGTGGAAGCAAACAGGATGATGGGTAGAAATAGGTATGAAAATTTAGAAGAAGCTGATTTAAATAATCTGAAGGAATTTCCAATGTTAATAAGATCAAAGAATGAAAACACCAGAAATCCATATATGGATATTAATTCTGCGAAAGTCAAAGTTAGCTATAGGAATAGGGTAGTGGGACAAAAGATAGTTCCCAATAAACTTATAAGAGGAGAAAGGATAGAGGAAGGGCCTTTTGATACAGTGTATAAGAGTGCACTAAAAATTAAGGTGAATGAAATTGAAAGATTATTTATGCAGATAAAAAACATGGTGGAAAAAATTGAAATGGAACAAGGAAACAAAAATAGTAATGAGAAAGAATCAGTATTGATGGGAAGTAATGATGTGAATAAATCAAATAGAGAAGTAGATAGTAAATTTAATGATGTATATATAGATAATGAGGAATTGTACAACATTATTTAACGACTGATTATGAGAATTATACAGATTAATATTCAGGGATTAAGGAAAAATAGTGATAATTTAACTACATATCTTAGAGAAAATAATATAGATGTAGCACTGATATCAGAAACCTTACTACCAAGTAACTACAATAAGGTAAATTTAATTAATGGTTTTAATGGAGTTTACAAAAATCGTGAGGATAATATAGGAGGGGGTGTGGCTATCTTTGTTAATAAAAACATGAAGTTTGTAGTGAAAAGATGTAATGTAGACATAGAAATTATTATTATTAAGACTTTGAACATGGAAAAAAACATAAACATTGCTTCTATATATATTCCACCGAACTACAATAATAGGTGCTTTGAAGATGATTTTATAAAGGTTCTGAACTTATTTAGTAATGGTGAAGCATTTGTGATAGGAGGCGATTTTAATGCGAGAAATATAAAATGGGGAGACCATGTGGTTAATGCCAGAGGGAGAAAGATTGCAAAAATTAGTAAGGACTTAGATTTAAATATATTAAATAATGGTGATTTCACATATAAAAGTGGAATCAATATGATACAAGGAAAATCTGTTCCGGATCTGACGATGACCAATATAACTGATAAGGCAGAGTGGAAAACACATATTAACAACATTAGCAAAAGTGGACACAAAATAATTACAATAAGTTGGAATTTCAAATGTATTAAAAAAGAAAACAAAGTTAGCTATAAGAATATTATTAGGACAATAAAAGAGGTTAATGTGACAGATAACATAACAGGAATTATTGAAGAATTAAACAAAATTATCAAAGAAAATACTAGAGATAAGAAACAGAACAAATTTGAACCGGTGTATTGGTGGAGTGAGGATTTAAATAAACTTTGGATGAAGAAAGCAAGACTAAAAAAACGTTTTAATAAAAACAGTACACCCAAAAACTATAGAATATGGGCAAAATCAAGTGAAGAATGGAAATTGGAAGTAAGAAAAGCAAAAGAGAGAGCGTGGGAGAATAAGATGACAGAACTCATGAATAAAGGAAAGATTAATGAATTTTGGAACTTCAATAGGTGTATTAAAAAGGGACTTATAAATTCAAATCCATCGAGTTGGAACGAGGAGAACAGTCTAAAGTATCTTCAAATGCTGGGGAAAAAAGTTATAAATAAAGATACCAAAATACCCTTTCTAACAACAGACAATAGTACTATTAAATTTGAAGTGAAACAGCTATCCGAAATTCTAAACAAACATAAGAAATCATCCCCTGGAGTAGACAAAATTACATACGATATGATAAAAGTAGTAAATGAACAAAGTTTAGAAAATATAATTAAAGCAGTCAATAAAGTTATTAATGGAAATTATCCAGATGTAAATCTCTTCATAATCAAAATTGCACCGATATTAAAACCTGGAAAAGATCCACTCGAACTAGACAGCTATAGACCTATTTCCTTAATAAACGTATTTGTAAAACTGATCAATAGCCTTATAAAAAATGATATTTCAAAAATGAAAGAAGTTATAGATTACATTCCAACTAATAGTCATGCTTATACAAGAGGAAAATCCACACAAACATGCTCAAATGCAATAGACCATCACATCAAAGACAAAAGAGGCAAAGGACATAAGGTCATGTTATTTAACATTGACATATCTAATGCGTATGAAAGAGTAGATGTGGGAATATTATAGAATTTACTCAACAAATTAAAAATACCACCGAAGTACATAAACTGGATAACTTTTTTCCTAAACAATAGAACCTTAGCACTTGGAAATAGTACTTTGGATATTGGTAATGGACTTCCTCAAGGAGACGTACTTAGTCCAATGCTGTTCAACATATATACTGCAACTCTACATAAAATTTGTAATGATAATATAAAAGTATATCAATATGCAGACGATTTTGTCATCATTTCAAATAGGAAAAAACAGTCTGAAAGCTTTGACACACTACAGAATGCAATAAACAGGTTTGTGGAAATTTGCAATGAACTGAATCTGCCAATTAATATGAATAAGTGTAATGCGATGAGCTTTAATAAGAATCCTAACTTTTATAAGTGTCCAATTATATGCAGTAACCAGGTCTCATGGACTAGGCAGTTTAAGTTTCTTGGAGTCTCAATGAATCACATCTTAACGGTTAAGGATGCACTAAGCAATAAAATGACAAATGATAGTAAAAACTCAGCTCCACTAAAAATTATCACTGGACTAAATAGGGGACTTGATGTTAACAGAAGTTTGTTGGCATACAAATCCTTCTATAGATCAAAAATTGAGGCCCAAATTACAAGTTTTGGAAATGCACCGCTATACTTTCATAAAAAAATTGATTCATTGAAATGTAAAGTGTTAAAGAGATGTCTGGGTATTCCTCAGAATACTGCAAATATAGTGACAATGACAATGGCAAATGAATTACCTAGCATCTACAGAACTGAATTACTTTTAGTGAAGGAACTACTGAAGATCAAAATTAAAAATAAGTTATTCTTTGAAGAAATTAAGCACAGCCCAGCGATTTCCAATTATAAATTAATATATAATAAGTTTAAAGATATTATTGACAAAACTGGTGCAGGAAAGTCTGTTGCAATCCCCAAAAATCTTATTATTAGATGTAAGAAAGAAGGTAGATTTAAGGATATTCTCATAAAAGAGGAAGAGGAGACTTTGAATAGGTTTATTAATTTAGTTAACAAGAAGGTGAAGGAAGGTAAGGAGATCATCCTATGCGATGGAGCTAAAAACATCCTAGGGGTGGGATGTGCTGTGATGCTCTTTAAAAATGGAATATACAGGAAGTATAGCTTAGAATATCACACATCGGTTTTAAACAGTGAACTAATTAGTATTCTTAAGGCCATTGAATTAGGAATAAGCTCAGGATTTAAGGACTTAGTTATTATTACAGACTCAAACCTCTCTTGCGTTGAACTAATGGTAAATGAATACCAAAAGATTATAGTTGAAAAGATTTATAATTTAGTAGAGTCAAACGATAGGCTGAAGGTAGAAGTTATATGGGTACCAAGAAATATTAAACATGGAGAAATTAAGAAAATAGATGAGTTGGCCAAGGAGGCGTTTCTTAGTGATAGCAAAGTAGTATATGAGTTGGAAATAGACGAGGCTATAAATGAAATCAGTACAAAAATTTGGGATAAATGGAATAAAGATTATAGAAATAAAGTTAAGAAGCTTAAAAAAAGTGCATGGACAGAGACAGATTTAGCATTTAGAAATAAAGTATGGCATAGTGGTCTCAATATAAATAATAGGGCTATCAAAATAATAAATAGGTTGCTTGTAAATAACGCTTTAAACAATAAAAATAAACTAAGAATGAAAATAGTACCAAATGACTTATGTGAAAACTGCAGTGAAAGTGATGACATGGATCACAAGATTTTTCACTGTCGAGAATACTCGGAGGAGAGAAACAAATTTGAATTTTTTAAAGCAAATAAAAACATTTTTGAACTATTAAGTAAACATAAAAAAGATCACTTGCAGCAACTTGGCGAGTTTATTCTTAAAAACAAATTAAGCATATAAATGTATTGAGTATAAAATCTATAAATGTTTTAAGTAACTTTATCTTTTTCCTTATCCACATCCTTTCTATATAACCTCTTAATCCAAGATCCTATATCCATATTCCTGGGAAAATAGAATTGAAGTTATATATGATGGAGAATTAGATTGAGGATAAATCAACTAATTGGGTTTACGTTAAAACAAATCGTGTAAACGTTGGCTGATGCCTGCTAGTCAGGAAGCCATTACTGTTTTCTAGAAAGTTCTAGAAACCGTTAGGAAAAAAAAAAAAAAGAAAATACTATTTACAAGAAGTGTGCAAAATTTGGTTAAGATTGGTGCATTAGTTTTTGAGTTATCGTTGGCACCGACTTGAAATATACCGTTTCGAGAAAAACGCGTTTAAAGTTTAAAGTAAGAATAATACAATTTTTTTTTAACTTACATAGAATCATCTATACCAGGCCCATACAACAGTTGCCCTTCTTCATTGGTTATGTCCAAAGCCTGTACAGAATAATATATCTAAACTCAGTATTTCATTACCCTACCATTATTATTTTCCCTCCTCAATAGAAAAGAAAGTGAAAGAAGTTGCGTGAAATGAGAAATATTACTTACACAGGTGGGATAGATCAAAGTGGGGAAATCGCTCTCCCTTCTAATATTTAGCTCGGATCGGCTTCAAATTTTCAGAGAGCACTTTCGATGAGTTGTTCTTCAAGAAAAAACAAAGAAAAAAAAATCGATTTTTTCATCATTCCAAACCCATGTAACCCCTTAAGCAATTTTATCGTAAAATCTTCAAACAGTTATGATCTTGTGGTGACAATAAACAAGAAATATTAAGTTTTCGAAAATTTGAAACTTTTTCGGCTGGTAGCCCTAAATTTTTTTGTACCCCTATAAGTTTCAATGCAGTCATCGGATCAAAACGAAATTTGCAGAGTATATCGACTTCTAAGTGAGGCAGGTGTTATATATTTTTTGCTTTGATGCTAGGAAAAGGTTGCCAGCGCGAGGTGTTTTCGCGAACATTTACAATGAAAATAGGTTACCAATGTTTAAATTTTCTACGTTCTAGAAATTTTTTGGTTCCAAACATCTTTCGTTTTTTGACCCTAAACATATTTGTAACCCTGTAACTTTCGACGAAATCATCGGATAAAATTAAAATCGATAGAGTTATTTAGTTTTGACGTGAGGCAATTGTGGGAGACTTTTAGTTGCAGTGCTGGCAAAGTGTTGCAAGCACTAAGCATTTTCTTTGTTTATGTTATGTTATGCTGCTTTCAAAGTTTTGCAATGTTTGGCTTTCCTAAATCTTGAAATTCCTGAAATCCTTTCAACCCTATGAATTTAAATGCATTGTTAAGATCAAAGTGATTTTGCACTCGAAACAGGTTGGAGTACAAGTGGTAGAATATGCACTCAAAATCTGAACGATTCTTCTACTGTTCATCGAACATTAGTATCTCTAGCGGTTAAAGTGCCCTAGAGTTTTTTTTCATTCGATAAGCTTTTATTTTCCTGAGCGATTCAGCAATATCCAAGAGACAAAAATTACTATAGCTCTATACTAAGTTTCAGCTACAGGAGATTTTGTTAGACTCTATCAGAAATCAAACAAGCATATTTCTTGGATTTATCTATATGTCCCGTGAATTTCGTAATTAACCAAGCACTCGACATTAATATAATAACGAAATTAATTTTCCTTTCCTATACTTACTTTTTGCAAATATTTGTTTTCCACAGAAACATAGGACTACCTATAAATTCACAATAATCACCAAGGGGTTAAAAATATCCATATTTTCTCGTAAATTGCAAAGAAAAGAAAATTGACAACCCATCTCCACAAATAATAATTTTCTTCGAAAATCAGTAAAAGCATTTAATAAAAAATAGAAGAAATTTTATACACATAGACTTTTTAGTTTACTTCCGATCCAGTTTTATACGTTCTGGATGTTCTTTTATGTTTTTGGCTTTATATTATATTATCTCTTCTCAGTGCAAACATCCCATAATTTTTTGTTTATGGAACATCTTTTTTCAAGTATTGTTGTTATTATAAATGAAATAATTGGCATAATGGTCCAAAAAATTCGTACATCTTTTTGATTTTCCTTCGAATTCAAATAAATATATATTGTTAAATATCTTCAAAACGCGTGTTGTTTAAAAGCTACACACACTTAACTTAAGGTATCTTTAGCTTAACAAGGGAAGTAGAGCATTGCGATGAACCATTAAAAGTCATAAAATGCATCTTATATATTGAACAAAGTATACATGTTAAAAAATTAGAATAGCTAAAATTTTATCAGTAGATTAAAAACTTGAGTATAATTCTCCTTTAACCTTGGCAGTGTGTTAACCTGCTGAAAGTATAAAATAATTAGATTGCTAAATTTTTGTTTGATGTAACATTTTTTCGACGAAAAGGCAGAAATAAATAAGTATTAATTTTTCACTTATTGGTTTAGTTTTGAATAAAAAATTCACATGAAATTATAAGACAACTTAAAAACATATTGCTTACATTAGCCATGTTCAGACTCAAATGTTTATGACTTGTATTTGTGTTTGCACAGCTTGGTGTCACTCTTGTGAGAGTAACTAATGCAGCTTAAGTGTCTTTTAAAAGTAGATTGGAAAAACCATACAAAAGTAAACAGCAGCTGAGTAAGTTTGAGCCTCGACACGTTTTACTCTTATGGTACAAATGCAAACATTACTTGTGATTATTTTTTAAAGGAAAAAATGTTCAAAATCAGACTTTAGTAATAATAGGCTCGGCTAGAGTGATACTTTATGGATATATAATTTTTATCTACACACTATATTTAGTTGTTTTGATCACTTTGGAAACATTGCATCTCGCATGGTTTTATTGAATAATTCACATACACATAGTCACAAAATTGAAGGCACAAGCAATAAATATGAAAACTCTTAATCGTATATAAACTAATGTCACTTTATTATCACAAATTTTTTTGTTTTTAATTAAATTGAAGACTAAAAATTCAAAAATGAATAAAAAAAATTGTTAAATTCAATTTTTTAAAGAATTAAGCAACAAAAGAAAACATTGACAATAACATTTAAGGCACAAAATTAAAGGCACAAACTTCAAGATCACTAGAAAAACATAAAATAATTTATTATTAGTAGTTAGTTGGATATCCGTTGGCTTTGATTACTGCTGCTATTCTTCTAGGCATACCTTCCGCTAACTTTTTTGTTATGGTTGCCATTCCCTTGCTATTATTGACTTCAGCTCGGATTTATTCGCAATTGAAAATTTTCGGATTTTTTGCTCAAGTACTGACCACAAATGTTCAATTGGATTAAGGTCTGGGGACTGAGGTGGAGTTTTTAATTGTTTTGGCGTATTATAAAGCAGTCACATCTTTACAATATGTGCGGTGTGCTTTGGATCATTATCTTGGTGAAACCAAGACACATTCTATTGTCCTAATTTAATAGCTCTTGATTTTAAATTCCTTTTCAGGATATCGAGGTATTTAAATTTGTCCATAGTGGTCTTAATAAATTCCATGTTGCCGACTCCTCCTGCAGACATGCAGCCCCAAACCATCACATTACCTCCTCCATGTTTTACGGTTCCGCACAAATTTTCTTTCTTTAGCTTGGTATTTGCTTTCTTCCAAACTGTTTGTCTGCCATCAGAGCCAAATAGGTTGAACTTACTTTCATCACTGAATATTATGTTTTTCCAGAAATCTGGACCCACATTTACGAAAGTTTTCGCAAACTCTAACCGTTTTTTCTATATGCTTCTGAAATAAATGGTTTTTTACGGGCTATTGTTCCATTTAAACCATGGTTTCGCAATGTTCTTCTAATAGTTTCCTTGGATATTGGTTTTTGGATCATATGAGAAACTTCAGCCCTCAAATTATTAATCGGCTTCTTTGGACATTTTTCTATTTCCCGTCGAATGTATTCCTCACATTTAACTGACAGTAACTTTTTTCGTCCGCGTCCCATTATATTAATATAAGTTCCGTTATTTTTCCATTTGTTGACTACAGTTTTTACTGAAGAAAATGATCTCCCAACTATTTTTCCAACTTCTCGATATTTTTTACCTTCACAAACAAGCTTAATAATAATTTTTCTTTCCGCAACTGTGGTTTCCTTTCTCCGTTTATCCATTTCAGCTTTTTTTATTTATTTATGTAAAAATACTTATTGTTTTTTTTTTAAAAACAACACACTTAACGCAACTAGTCACTAACGTTCACCTAAAACTCAATATTTGTAAAGAATGAAAAGTAATTGCATCATCAAATTCTACGAAATATCTTGTTAGGTGCACGTGTGCCTTCAATTTTGTGTAGCTCGCAAGTGGTACAGTTGACATCAAAATAGCAAACTTTGTGATAGATTCGACTTTTTTTGTATGAATTTGGTGTACATTTATAAAGAAGATTACGCACTAACAGAATAAAATGCCAATTCTATACATTTACTACAATTGTAGTAACATTGAATAATATTTTGGCATTTATATAGATTGTGCCTTCAATTTTGTGACTATGTGTACGTTCTAAGTTCTAAGCAATGATTCAATTATTACATTAAAAATGTATACTCTTTCTTGTTTACTCCCTACCTACCTTCAAGGCTAATGCTATCGAACTTTCGAGCTCGAGACCCCTGTCGCAGTTTTATTTTATTTAATACTTTCAAGGTCTATACTAATTACACTTTTTAATATACTCGTTCACCTCGTTTTCAATTCCATCCAAGTTTGGCCATTTTAGTCGGATTTTCGATTAACTGCAAGTCAAATCAATTAACTTAATTGTAAAATATATGTATACTAACAACTACCTACATATTTTTAAAGAGTACGTACTTATGAGTGAGTGGACTGTGCTATGCTTGAATGAACTAGGTATGTAAGATATTTCGCGACGCATGCAATTTACATGAAAAATACGTTAGTTAAGCTTAGGAACTGACTGATAAACACAGTGTGGTATTTTAATTAAACGATTTTAGAACTATTGAATAATTGAGCTGTCTTTACAAAAAGTTCATCGCATGATTTTAACTGTGACCAACTATTTGAAAAATAGTTTACTGAATGTTGTTCTATGAAGTTCTAACCTTGGGCGATGAAAATATTTTGAACATTAGTATCGAGAAAGTTGAGTTTTAGATTCAATCAACTATGAAGATGGTATAAGTTGACAGTTAAAAAAAGAATTGAAATTGAACAAAATTAATTTCAAATAAAGAAATCTTTTTCTACTACATCTTTTGTGTTTAAGTATAGGCTGATTAAGTTACTTAGATTTTATCCCAAACTTTATCAAAATGTTTTTGCGATTTGCTTTGTCTTTTAAAGCTTTAATTCCTCAACTGTTATACTAATTCATGATTTATCCACTATAAAATATTAATGACATCCTTGTATCAATCGCAATTTTTTTCGAAAAGGTACGCATATTATTTATTGATGCGACCAATCTTGTCAAGTGACCATATTCTCTGCGACTTTTAAGGCTAGTGGGACTTAAAGTATATTAATGAAAAACAAATGACATTTTCTGAATCATTTTCGCTCTTGTAATATTCGATACAAGACGTTCCTTTCTACTCCATTCAAACCCGAAACTGGAGTTCTACAAGGATCTATTCTGGCTTCTCTTGTATTCTTCTTCATGTGAATAAATTTTTTCACCCCGATAGCTTTAAACATTTGCAACAGTAAGGTGTATCAGGACTGCGGCTTCCTTCAATTCGACCTGCAAATACTTAAAAGTTGGTGTCAAATAATCAAGCTTGTGCTTCCTTAGTATTTAAAAACGAGACCCAATGGGTTTTTCCCAGAAAGCAAATACTGTATTCCCCTACGCACTTCGATGTTGAACGAAAATTTAATATCGTCAAATGAGCCTCTCAAATCTCTGTCGTTGTTTAAATATCGCTCTTAATCAACCGCCACCTTTCAGACAAATCTTCTTTGGTACAAATCTATTGTACCTTTAGAATATCACAATATGAATGTGATCGCAAAACAATCGAATCACTCCAACGTGGATTTTCGCAAAGCCATTTTTTAAAACATAGTTTTCCTTATTTGGAATACTGTAACCAACTAACTGTACTATTATTTACTCAGCATATCTTTCTCGATTGGTGTTTTCTGTTGAAATTATGGTCCAACATCAAGCAATATTTTACTTTTGTACTCACAGTTTCTTAATTCTTCCCGCCATACTTGGTGCTCAAAAACTTTCGAAAACAAAGTCTTCCATTAATAACAACTCAAATTTGCTAAAACTCCAAAGCACGCACAATGCTCTGGAGCTAGTTTTCCTGCCTTCACGCGTCCCAATGTTCAAACTAGCTTAAATTAGCATTATGTTCAACATGTTATTTGTATGTGGGCTGTGAAATAATGTATAATAAAATAGAATTTAGTGAGCATCATCGGACTCAGCCGCACAGTACTGACAATACGGTGTAGCTATCTTACCCATGTTGTTAAAATAGCCATGCTCCGTTAGGGATTGGCACAGGTAAGAGCTTACCTTTCCGAAGTCATTGTTGACTCATGACCTCAGAGGATCTATCAAAGATCAAGCGACCTTCGTTGCTTACCCTCCAACGTCTTTTTTCCATTTAAGACTCACTAATCAAATCGATTTGAGCCTTATTCTCGAAGTCTAGCGTCGTGTTGAGGTCATCAGCATCTACCCAATGTTTTTTCTGTGATAATGCCAAAGCTCACGGGATGGTCCTTTGAAGCGAATGCTAAGATATGGCAATAGAAAGACACGCATGAGAGAAACCGATTTCAATTAGTCCTCCCCGCAAAAACATTTCCAATTTTAGTCCTATTGTTTCTTAAGTTCTACACTTTATTCTTGTTTATCAGAGGTGCTGGTGCTTTGTCAAGTCACTTCTAAAGCTATGATCTGACACTTAATTGATGGAGTCACCGGGTCTTAAGACAACACAAGGCTAACAAATACAATCATGAGTATACGGCGAGGTTCAATCACACGATCAGTAGATCAACAAATAAAGCACCTGGCGCCTTAGCGAGCAGAGTCATCGACCTCTCAATACGACGATTTTCCTTGGATAACCCTCGTTTTTTACCCTGCTAGCATTCTTTGGTGTCAGCTCATCCTCAAACATCTGTGGTGTGGTTTATGGTATCTAGGTCCTACTTTTTGAAACAAAACAAGGACCGGTTTTTGATGTAAACTCAAAAGAATTAATTTCATCTAGTTTAATTCTATCTAGCTTTCAAGACCACTATTTAATTTTAGTGACCATTTTTTCCTTTGAAAGATATTTCCAATTTTCAGACTAACAGACACTGATACATCAATAGCTGTCATGGAATATTCAAAGAAATAAATAAACTTTATATTTCAATTTTCAAAAAGAAACTCCATCTTTAATTTGATACAACCCTATTTTATTAATTTTATTTATTTCAACCAAACAAGACGTACAAAAAAAACACTTACAATTAATATTTAACAATTTATATAAATTTGTACAATACACAATAATGAACGAATTTTAAAAATATAACCATCTTTGGTAGGGAATTGGATAGGGCATTCATGACGTGAGCACTTTAGTTAGAACAGTTTTAAACCTAGGTCAGGAAATGGTTGGGGAATAGTGTTTTGAGAAGCTATTGAATATTTTGCAACATCTATTGATTGGCTCATTGTTGGTGTAAACTGTGTGGTGTCGGTATTCATTGAGTAAACGTGTGTGCCTCGTCTGCCTTACTGATTCGTTAAAGGTGATCTTATTGGACAGGGACACAACATTGATCAAGCCCATAATAACATCAAAAGTAAAGCAGCAGCATATGACTATATTCCGCGAAGATGCACTTGATAGATTTAAGAGATTTAGCCTGTATCTGTATGAAGGTAGATTATCAAATTCGTAAGGATTATACAGATCTCTCAACGCAAAAACCAAGAACTGCTTCTGCACTGATTCGAGCCTATCGCTATGGACATCAAAGGTTGGGTACCAGACAATACATGCATATTCGAGCAATGACAGAACTAGAGCTATGTATAAAGACTTCGTGACCCTTAGATTTTTTAATTCTTTCGCACGTCTTTTGACGAATCCAAGCTGCTTATTAGCCTTGCTTAAGACATTGTCATAATGTAAATTAAAACGCAGCTTTATATCCAAAGTAACCCCGAGGTCGATGACATTCTGTGAACTGTGATATCTGATATCCACTTTACGCTGCTGGAGTATTTAAATTTACGTTGAATATTAAATTGATGATTCCTCAAAACGATCTATGGTTCATGCTCTTCAAAGAATGCGCAATGACATTGCTTTTTTGGTATCAATTAAACTACCAACTGCATTATTATCAAATCGCGCGATCCCTATTTTTTGGGAACAATGATATTAAAGCTATCACTAAATAGATAGTAAAAGGATGTTATTGGAACATTTATTTAAATTTTATTTTAAACCTTTTCAATTTTTTTTAAACCATTAACTAAACCTCAATATTTTAAAAATTTACTAAAAATACGACTAAACAAAGAGCTCAAGTTGATCGTGAACTACTGAAACCGTTTCACTACTGATTAATTGCTGCAAGTCCCACAAAATTCAACTCGAATCTTAGGAATCACCCACAAATCTCTATTGCATGACCTTAAAATATGTGCCTAAGTAGATTTTGATAGCAAGACATTGATTCAAACCCCAATCGCAATGATATGGTATTACAATGGTATTACAGTCCCGATAGTATGCAACTGTTTATGGCATTGAACAAATGACTGAGCAAGAAAGTGAACTCGCATGAAATATGAGATGTGTGCTAAACAACATATAGAGAAATCTGCAATTGCATCTGCATTTTCTCTACAATTGGAATTGCACACAATACTGTCAGTAACACCAACTCTCGTGAAAGACGTAATTTTCGATTACCATTATTAATTGCTTATATGACGTTCCATTCATGTGTGCAATATTTAATTTTCAGGTGCTCGGTCAATGGTACGAAGTGGAACGGTCGTTTTATCTGCCGGAATTAGCGTCTGGCTGTACAACGGTTAATTTCCAACCAGAGGAATCAGAGATTGGGCTCGACGAAGGCTACCGAATAGAAGTATCTATCAAGACCATCAACCGTCTGTAAGTAGCTAACAAAATGTGTATGTTCATTTTAATCATTTTTCTCATGTGACATGAAAAAGCATTTACAATGCAACTTTCCAAAGCCAATCACAATTTAATTATAATTTTAAGGTATTTGTTCATTTATCTACCATTTGGATAAAATATGTATCCCAATGACATTCAGATATTAGCAGTTTAAAGTGAATTTTGGGTAATCATTTGTGTTTCAAGTAAACATCGGAAAGCTTTTACCATCGCAATACGTCTCGACTTTGCACTTGCAAATCAACTCAATTAGCAAATATGCTCTATGCTAACAACATACCACGCAACTCGAGCTCAACAAACTTGAAAAGCTGCAAGTCATATTTCAATGCCTGTGAGATTGTTGGTTGATTATTTACGATTTACCACATTATTTTCTTATTCTTCATTGAATATATGTCGACGCAGCCAGCAAGCGTTTCGTCTTATTTTGAAGCCAGGTCTAGGACAAAGATACGTCAAAAAATGAACAAATGCTAAAAATATTTGAAGCAGTTAAGTGATGTGATCAACATTTATTCAACTATTCCCACCAAATAATGTTTAAAAATATTGAACGGGAAGTAGTAGTTAGTTGGTAGCAAGCTGAGTGAATGCAGCCATGTGGAACATGCACTCGTTTTGTCTGTGGATTTTGAATCTTGGACTTAATTAGTTTTTTAATTGGTGAACGGACTCATGTTGCACGCGGAAATCATGCTCCACAAAGTAGTATTTCATACTATTATGAATGCCGGATTCCATGATAACAGGCAATGTACTTTTAGGATTTCAAATCGAATAAATAATAATCAGCTAAAAATTTAGAATGAGATATATTTGTTATTTATTATGCAAAATATTTATGACCTGTTGTTCTAAATAACTAAAAAATGATAGTACGGCAAAAAATTTTTAGGGTGACTAGATTTAAATAGCTTCGCACTCTAGGTGGCAAAACAAATGCTTGGACGCAATCGGGGACTATCTCTAAGGCAGACCCTATGGGTATACAAAGAAATGGTGAGACCTATCCTCCTATATGGAGCTGCAGTGTGGTGGAAGAAAACCATACAAAAACTACTATTAATAGGCTCAACAAACTTCAAAGGATGGTCTGCCAGCTGATTACAGCAGTAATGAGCTCCACACCAACATCAGGAATTGAGGCCCTTCTAAACCTTGAAGCGCTACACCTCAAAATTCAGGAGGTAGCAGCGAAACTAACCGTTAGACTACAAATCAGGGGAGCTTAAAGGCCACCTAAAAATGTTGGAGGACGTCAGGCCAATTATGGAAATGTTAAACCTCAGCGACCAAATAAAAATCGAAGCAGCATTCGGGAAGAGGTTCAAGGTCACAATTCCATCAAGGGACAAATGGACGGATGGACCACTTCCATCGTACAAAGGAGCGCAAATGTGGTATACAGATGGTTCAAAGATGGATTGTGGAGTAGAAGCAGGGATCATAGGTCCCAAGTGCAAAATGCATTTCCCTCTCCCAATGGACGCCACTTTCTATCAAGGAGAACTATCTGCCATACTAAGAGCTTCACAAACAATAAAAAAAAAGGAACACTAAAAGGGTCAGAATTAAGAGCCTATCGGATAGTCAAGCGGCTCTCATGGCTATAAATCGCGATCAAATAAATTCGGCTATTCTCTTAGAGACGAGAGAGGCCCTAAATGAAATAGGGGCACAGAACACCCTTGAGTTGATATGGATCCTCGGCCCTGAGGGGCACCGATGAAACGAGGAAGCTGATACCAGAGCCAAAAAAGGAGCGAAAATGCCTTTCATAGGTCCTTCTCCGTACTGGAGCTTTACAAAGGCAGATACGGAAAAGAAAATTAAAATATAGAGCATGAAAAAGATCGAAGACTACTGGCTTAATATTGAGGTTTTAAAACACTCAGAAAAATACCTTGGCTTCGATAAAAAAGAAGAGCAAAAGAAGCAGTGGCTCTCTGCAAAAGTGGCATAAGAGCCCTATGCGGAACATTGACAGGCCAGCTTCCCGGCAAAAAATATATCTACATGATAGGTGAGGACCAGGACGAACGCTGCAGATACTGTGGGGAATCGACAGAATGTGTAGAACATGTGCTCACACTCTGTCCAGCACTAAGGAGAAGAAGATTTGAGCTCCTTGGCTCTGCTCTTTCCTCTATCAGGAACATAGCAAATGTCCCGTTAAGGAGCATATCCAGGTTCATTAGAAGCCAGGACATCCTATAGGATATAACGCCGAGGAGGCACAATAGACTCAGGAGGTCGCAGTACTAGAGTCCCTCTGGACCCACTCCGGGCTATCATCATCATCATATAGTTTTTATATTTTTTTGTTGATGCAGCCAGAGCCTGCAAATGTTATCTCGTCTATAATATATAAACAGAATTGAATTTCGAGTTAATTAACTAAGCTTTTGAGATATTAAAGCTTGTGCTGCTGGATTGGCAAAGCATCAGCCGTTTTTGTGTTTGTTCCCTGGTTCAAATCGGACCAATACAAAGTTTTGAGTTAATCTAACTATGAGCAGGAAGCCGAGTTAAATCAGGGGTGAAATAAGACGTGGAAATTTTGATCCGCGCCCGTAAACATTAAAAGAATTAAGTCTATCCCAGCTTCAGCATTCCAAAAATGGTTTGAGAGTTTGAATTAAAATATTAATTTTATTCTTAATTAAAAATAAAAATAATTCATGCGGCCTTTGTGCATGTATTACATCAGATTTAACCAAATGTAGCTCATCAACCCACACTGGGCGCATACATAATTACCTCAAAACAAATGCGCTACCAAGTAACCTGATCAACTAATTTTCATGTACGTCTTTGAGTCCGCTAAAATTTCCCATCAGGTCCATATTACAACTGCAAAGTGGTCCCGTTAACCAATATTATCTTATAAAACAAAATTATCCTTTTAAGATTGCTTCCGGGCTTCAGAGTTTACAAAGCATCCGTACCTTTATCTGATGAAATCTCATTTGGTTAGCAAGGTTTTATCAATCTTGGTATCTTATCATAAATGTATGGCTTTTGTTGATTTAAACTTTTCATAGGGGTTTTTTTTTTGTTTTCCACCGGCCACACTCAAACGCTGTTAACGCATTACGAGCTGTGCAGGAGCAAACATCACCTACACATTAAAAACCGTTGACAAACGTTTTGACCAGAAAACTTTTCTCTTATTCTTTTGCATATGGACACCATGCTCACAAAACTTTGTATACATCAAACAGTGAATTGTTAAATTATTCCAAAAAAAATTTGTGTTTGAAGTTTTTTACATGGCGAAAGATCATTATAAAAATCGTATACTTGGATATGCTGCTAGTTCGCAATATTGCTCCATTTACTTTGGTATGTTATTTTAAGACGAGCTCAAAAATTATTTTGTGAAGATGAGTTGTTGCTCGAAAATTTACTCCAGATTGCAAAAATACATATTGATTTGTAAATTTAATAATTGTCAACTACTTTTTAAATAAAAAGAATTAAAAAAAAATACCTACAGATATGCTAATTTTAAAAATAAATTTCTATTCTCTACAAACTTCACATTGTATCCAGTCTTCGCTAGGTCGTTGAATTTTGTTGCCGTATTTTGCAGAGTCTGCCCAATCTAGATGTTTCTAGTTAAGGGGGAAAACACATGTAACTACTAAAAGCAAATCGATTTTTTTATTACATCAAAATGTTCGAAATGCTCTTAAAATATACCAATAAAAGTTTTGAAGCGGTTTTCGTATTAGTTCTCGAGTTAGAGTCAATTATAGGCAGCGCGGCGTTCCCCAGCAGGTCTTGCATACCTGCCGCGCGTCCCTGCTTATTTTCTTTTCGGTGCTATGGGCGGTTTTCTAATTGTGTATACCTCCCACATTCTTATAAATCTAAAATTCTAAGGAAATATAGATACAGATGTGCATTTACACTTGTATATTTTTATAATACACAAAGGGGCCTGTATTCATGAACCTTGTGGGAAAAACCGTTAGATTGCCGGCTTGAAAATAGTTGAAATATCAGCTTACATAGTCGCTGGTAGAGATGTGCTAAACTGCTCTTTTTACTGAGCAATGATCGCAGAGAGCAGTTTGAGCAAAGAGCAGTTTAGACTAGCAGCTATTCAATCGCAATTGCGATTGCAGTTTCATGCGTACGAAAAACCGCTCGCTACTTTTGATTGCTCATTGCCAGTGTTTGCTCGTTACCTTCTCATCGCCTTCGATTTGTGCTTGATACAGCAATTTCTAGTCTGAGAACTATACTTACAATGTGACTGTATTTTTCCATGGCGATGGATGCTCATATTTAGAACAGATGTAGTATGTTTGGGAATACGTTGCCTGCATTAATTCGGCACTTGCTAGCAGAAGAATGTATTGCCAAGTGCTTGGTAAATCGTATAGTAGTTTTGTGGTTTTTAAAATGTCATAGATTGGATGCAAGCAACGTAGTGAAATATTATTATGCATGTACTATCCAGTATGTAATTTAATTTCGCAGATTTATTTTTCCTGGTTAATCTAAAACAATCGGTTTTCCACTTCGCCTCACCGAAGCATGAAGTTTGTCGAAAATTTTATTGAGAAATGATACAAAAAATGTTACGTGTATTAAACATGCACCCACTAGGGGGCCAATCTCTTCGGGAAGGCTGGACAAGAGTCACAACCCCGGTAGGGTTGGAGTGCAGTCACGAGCACCGCCGCAGAAGCCAACTGGCGAACCAAAAAGGATCTCAACATTTTTAGTGCTACTTTCAGTTTTTCGGGCGGATTTGATTTTGTCGCATTCTTAGATGCTGGGCCACTTTTTCCCAGATTTGTATGGAAATTTCACCCGAAACAACGCAGAAAGGTCCTCAAATTCATGCTAGACAAAAAAAAATAAGGGGAAAATTGGACGGTTTTGCCCAATTTACCCTATCAAACATTTTTTCGCCCTTAATATATCACTAATATACTCCCCGACCACTTTCTATCATCAAAATCGCCATAAAGGCAGTTTATGCCAAACTATGGCCAAAAAACCCCTTAATCACCTACAAAACCGAAATTTTTGTATCACAGCAATAGGTCTTGGCCCGTTCTGTCTCAAACCACTCTAACCCAAAATTGGCCAATTTCAGCTACTTTGGCCGTATCTTCGAAACTAGGCCGCTTTTCCCCAGACTTTTATGAAAATTTCGCCCGTAACAACTCAGAAATGCCCCCGAATTCATGCCAGGCCAAAAAAAAATTTTAGGAAAAAATTGACGTTTTTGCCCAATTTCCCCTATCACACATTTTTTCGCCCTTAATATAACACTAATGTACTCCCCGACCACTTTCAATCATCGAAAGCGCCATAAAGGCAGTTTTTGCCAAACTATGGCCAACAAACCCCTTACACCCCTACAAAACCGAAATTTTTGTATCACAGCAATAGGTCTTGGCCCGTTATGTCCCAAATCACTCTTACCCAAAATTGGCCGATTTTGTCCGATTTCAGCTACTTTTGCCCTAAAAACTAATAATTGAATAAAATACTTGCAAGTCCCAAAATACTCACAATGGTAAAAAGAAAAGAAACTGAATAGATGAGCATTTAAAATTTTCTGCATTGCAAAAGAGCAATGAGCAGTTGAACAGCATGAGCAGAAAACAATCAAATTGCTCACTGCTCGCCTCAAAGCTTTCTGCTCAGCAAAAGAGCAATAAACAGTCGAACAACATGAGCAAAACACAACCAAATTGCTCACCGCTCTTTATAAAACTTTCTGCTCTGCAAAAGAGCAGTGAGCAATTGAACAGCATGAGCAGAGAGCAATCGCACTGCTCACTGCTCTTTTCAAAGAACAGTGCGATTAGTAGCAATGATCGCAGGAGCAGTCCCATCTCTAGCCGCTGGGATGTTCAATAAAGGCCATACATTCTTCTTGCACCTAATGAAAGATTTAGACATCGAAATAAGCCCCAGCTTATTTAATTATTTCAAGAGAGCCGCCAACGACAGGATAGAACGATAGAACCGTCAAAGTCTTTTCAGCTCAAAAGAAGCCCGAAATGCTCGCCGTGACCTTCTAATGCACCAAAATGATATACCTACATGAAGAGGCTGAAGGGCTGTTGTATGAACCTGGAATCGCTTACTAACGAGTAAGCTATAGTAAAAAAGTTTAATCAATGATTTTTATCTAACGCAAACTTTAAATGCGTTTTTCTCAAAGTAGTACTTTTTCAACTTCCGTACAAAACATCTCAAAAAATATTGAACCGATCGGGCTCAAATGTATACTACATCTACAAAAGAGTATGATCTACTCGTGGAACCTCCATGTTATTGTAATTTCAGAAAAATAATTTGTTTATTCATGTTTAAAACGTGTTTTTTTTTTTTAAAAATAATCGATTTATTTTTAATCTAAAATTAATGTAAAAATTTAATTTTTCTCATTAGTATATTTTTTTTCTCTGAACGTTGCAAATTCTCCGGAAAAGGCGTTAGGTTGTACGAGGCAGTTTTCAAGTGAAAAATAAATAAAATATTCTGAATAAACACTATATATATTTTAAGTCAATCTGAAATTAGCAAATTTTTTCGATTTTACATGTACTTCCCCCCTTAAGTTCGTCACCGATAATCTTGTGCTTATGTTCAGAGACAACGGCAGGTTCAAATAGATTACTCCTAATTTATAGAGCAGAACCACCATTTTTATAGTCCAGTAATATTGAGTACCTTCTGAAGTTGATTCTATGAAGATTTGATAGTTTAATTTCTTTAATTAGTGCCATATCCGCATTTAATATATCAAAAAGATATTGGGCAGGCACTCTTTGTAACATCCAGGTAAGCAAAGCACTCTTAAAAGTGGTCACTCCTACTACATTATTTGGAAAGTGATATGAGCAGTTTAAAAGTGGCTATCAGCCTCTCAGCATAGAAAGCGGCCGACAATTAAGGGCCAATAAAATCATTCATCTGCGTAAGATTTACATTAGATTACAGCGATACAGACGAAGAGACTCCACCTTTAATGTACTTTGCATCACAAATTGCTTATGGATCTTTTTAGTTTAGTCGTGAGGAATGTTCCTCGCCTCAATCCTGGCTATCATTTCTTTAAATATCGGGCAGATTGAAAGTTGGCTGGGTGGCCATCAAGACTATAATTGGCGCACGCAAGCTTTGCGTTTTCTACGTAGGCTGTGTATCTTCTACGTAGACTGTGCGTCTTCTAAGCATGCTGTGCACTTTCCCCTCTACTTTGCGTCACTTCACACTGCGATGAATGCTAGTGCAGTTAGCTGCAATCTGATCAAAGTTTTGGAAATTGTAATGCTGGGTTTATACATAGGGACGAGCGTCTCGTAGACAAGACTCAGCAAGACATTGGACAAAACTCAGCAAGACATAGGGTGAATTGTTTACTTAGGATATTGTACCATGCAACACGGACCATGCACCATGCACCTTTCATAGGGTGAATTGTTTACTTAGGATATTGCACCATGCATCTTTCGACAGTTGTGAGCTGTTTTGTTCAGTTCAGTGAACGATGGCTGAGGTACAGGTTGTGGCTATTGCAACTGCCTGGTGTGCGTTGAGTGATTTCAATCTGGGACACGCAAAGACATGTTTCAAGTCCCAGCGAAAAATTCGAAAATGTGAATGAGCACATGCTACCCTCTCGAATCCCTTTGACTCGATGCATAAAACCGACTTCGCTTCCAGAGGCTTCGAGCTAGGACGAGACGGTCATAAACACTCAGGCACAGCAGTAAAAGGATCATTATCCCTTCATAAATCAAACAAGAGCCGACGAGTAAACCATTTACACACGCGTGCTTGCCATGAAAAAAACAGCCGAGAATAGACAAGGAGACCATTTACACACAGACCTCGTCTACATTTGCCATTCCTCGGCGAGAATGTAAACCCGGCATAACACTGTAGCTTTTCCTTGTTTCGGATCTGTTTCCATATTTCTCTGCCAGAGGGTAGACTGTATTTTGTATACAGAACTTGCTCTTGAGAAGGCTCAAATTGCGATATGAAAAGCCCGGACTGAGGTCTGAAATTTTCACTCTCTGCAAATTTCTTCAGTTCCCGGTCCATGCTGATGAACAAATGTTACATTGATTTCAACTTCAGGTTAGGGTGCTGTGCCACTAGCTTAGGGTGGATATCGATTGTTTCAATGTCTCTGTGGAAGCCACGGATGATCAAGGACTTGATTTTTCACTGCTTGCAGTTTACTTAGTAGCACTTTGACCACTGCCTTTGACAAATCAAACACTATTTTATGATCTTCAAGAGAAGAACACAGAATGAGTTATTACTTAACTTTGGAATACTCATTTTCTGGGCCGTTGAGCTGGATTTTTTCCTTTTTTAGTGGATGATGTAGTGTATGGCATCTTGGATTTGTTATTTGAAATAGGATTTCACCTGCTTCCTGAATTGTTCCGTATTTTTTGATTCTTGCTTAGTAAGTAATTTAAACCACTGGCTGTACAAATCCTTGGAGCCTGATACTCAAACCTTTTTAGTATCAGTAGGAAATAACGGTGACTCATGGCCGAATGTCCACTACTTTTTTGTGTTAGTTGGTGGCTCATAAATCTAGCTATTTGCTGCCGCAAGCCATTGACCACTTTCCGAAGGACTCGATGTTCTTTTCCAAGTTCATCGATTTTTTTTAGGTTGCTTTTTTCAATATGAGACAAATCTCCGAAATGGGATTTTTATTTTTCTTATCTTAAACATTTTCTATTCTTCAACATGCAATTGTGGCTCGCGGGAAAAGAGTCTGCTTGGTCAGCAAAAAAACAAGAGCATATTTTGAAAAATTTGGCAAATCGTACTTTTGGAGAGGTTAAACAAATGGTAGAGACGTTGGAGATTAGGCTAAAAATAAAGGAAAAAAAATTGAAAAACTTGCGTCTTCATTCCTAACACGGGTACTTTTTGATCCATCCTAGTATGTAAAATAGACATTTGACTTTTCATTGCTATTTAGCTAAAAAAATATTACTGAAGTATTAACTATTTACTGCTTCATATCCAAAGCGTGACATAGTGCTAAAAACAATTTTTTGACTTCCTGATAAATTTATACTAAACTTGATAAATTTATTATTCTAATACAAATGTTTAAAATATATAATAATAAAAATATCTTAAGAAATGTCCCTAGCTACATTAATTAATTTAAACAACCACAGCAAAAAAACTAAACGTATAGTGATGCTGAACTTTGTTTTCCTTTATATCTACAGAACTGGAAACCCCTCCATCAGCATCGGCTACGCAACACCGGAAGCTAATAAATCATCGATAATGGACTTCAAGGTAATTACATTACTCGTAGATTCAGTTTTAGTGGAAGCTCGAGGTTTATTTATAATCAGCAAGAATGAGTTTACACATGGGAAAAAATTATATTTTTGATCTTTCTAATTATAAAATACTACTTTTTATTTATGTAAATGCATTTTTTTCTTAAGTATAGCTATTTACATTATTTTCAATCGATATATACAAAAAAGTACAATTTTAATGCGAAAAAAGAACGAAAACACCAACGAAAACAATTATTACAATTCTTAAAATGTCAATGTATTTACAGGATATTTTACAGGATAATTAATATTTATTATTTGGTATATTTAATATTTGGTATGGCCACCACGCATTGCAACCGATATTTCATTGAATGAATCAACTTTTGCAGGTCATACGTGGTTGGTATTTTTGGCCATTCTTCGAGAATCGCAGTTTTTGAGGCAGTTCGGTTTTTGGGTTGCCTTTTAGCGAATTGTTTCTTTAAGTAGAACCATAAATTCTCGATGGGATTTAAGTCAGAGCTCTGAGCTGGCGTATCCATCACTTTTCCGCAGTTGTATAAGAGCCACATTCGCACCATGTGCGCCTTATGTTTGGGATCGTTGTCTTGGTAAAACTTAAAATTTGGTTTGTTTTATGCATAAGCCCGAATTTCTGCACACTGCTTGTCAAATATGTTTTAAGGATATGCAAATATTGTTGGGCGTCCATGATTGACTCAATGAATGCCAAGTCTCCTACTCCTCTGCTTGAGAAGCACCCCCAAATCATAACGGATAACTTACCAAATTTTACAGTCGGAATGATATTTCGATTTTCCAACGATGCTAAAGGCTTGCGCCACACTCTACTTGGTCCATCATTATAGTACAACATCATTTTCATCTCATCGCAGAATATGACGACGTCCCAAATGTCAACGGGTTGAGAAAGGTGCATCATAGCGAAGGAAAAACGCTTTTCGATGTTTAATGCAGAAAGCAGTGGTTTCTTTCGTGCAGCTCTTGATGAGAAATTATTTCGTAAGATGGCCTACTGTTTCATGGAAAACAGCAATATCACACTCTTCCTTGAGTTCCCTAGCAAGTGTTCTGGTTGAAATCCAGGGGGTTTTTATCAAGTTTCCTTATCATAAGGCGCTCTATACCTTTAGATATTTTTGATTTCGGGCCATCTCCATACTTTGGCTCCAATTTATCCTCATTTTCAGCAAAATTTATAACGTTATAGACTGTTTTTTGTGCTACGCAAAACATTTTTGACGTTCCTGTGCACTTTTACCTAATTAGTGATTATAGTATATAATCTGAACCAACTCAAAGGATAATATTTTGCCTGGCATTTTAAAACACAATATGTCGCTCAATTATGCGTACTAGCCAAAAATTAATCACACACTAATGATCAAATCCATAGAACTTTACAATACAGACCAAATATTACGGTAAACTTACCGCATCGTTGCAGTAAAGCAAACGAAAACAGTTGTGTAAAGAGTTTCTTGACACTTCAAGAATATAATAATTGTTTTTGCTGTTCTTTTCGTTCTTTTTTTGCATTGAAGTTGTACTTTTTTTGTATATATCGGTTGGAAACAATGTAAATAACTATAATTAAGAAAAAAAAGTCAATTACATAATTAAAAAGTAGTATTTTATAATTAGATATCTCAGAAATAGAATTTTTTTCCCTATGTGTAAACTCATTCTTGACAGACTGTATGTTGTCTTTGAAATAAATGCATGTAATGTTACACAATGTTAATATCAATTCCATTTAGATGCTCGAAAACAATGATTTATTCGAATCTTTCGTAGCTTCGATAAATTTCTTACTTTTCTGAAACACTTCCTCACATTTTTTATTTCTAGTTCAATTCACGGCTACCGGAGGTCATTGCGCGGCTTCTTCCCGGGTCGGGCAAGTATCAAGTACTTTTCACTGACTACGATCATTTCGCTATCTTGTGGTCATGCTCTAGCATCGGTCCGATAGGCCATGCTGACCAAATATGGATCTTTGGACGCGAACGCGATTTCTCAACGGAAATTCGTATAAAGATCTACGAAACACTTACGAAACTCGGCCTTGACCCAGAGCGATTGGTCTTGAGTAAAAACAAGAATTGTCCACCATCGCTCTGAGACTATCTCGCAGATGCGTGAATTAATTAGATTGAACTGAAGACGCATCGGCAGATGCTTAAATGGATGGGTGGTTTGGTGTTGGACCCGACAATGCGGAGCTTGCATAGAGTTAAGACTGTGATAAATGTTTAAATATGTGTTGTTTTTTTTCGAGACACTTCAGACTATCGACCGCCAAGATGTTTCCACTTTGACTGATTGCTAAGCTAGTGAAATTATTTAATTTGGTTTTTAATAAAATAGAAATGCTAACAATATTTGTTATTTCTCTGAACTTTTTTATATATTTTAAATAAATATGTTGATCAATACATTTTTTAGCATTTGTTGAGGACATACAACTTTTTAAAAGAACAGAGATTATATTTATATTTAAAAAATGTTCACTTCGAGAACAATATATTAGTTAAATATATGCACGAAGATTCCACTCATTTTCATCTTTTATAAAAACGTTTGCAAGCTATAAAACTTTTAATTCTTACTAAAAGTGAAAACTCCGGAAAGAGCAACACTAGTTACTAAGAGCATGATCCCCAGTGAATTTTGATAAAGTCTTTCTTCTGACAGCTCGTTTCTGTAGATTGAATTTCATTATATACCAACCGATCTGCCTAGCAGCTAAACCATTTAATACGTACTTTGTTGCTGCAACACATAATCCTGAAATACTTGCCGTAGTCGACAGCGCAATGTTCAGCACTCCAAGATATTTATGTAGCCCTGCAAAGGACGCTGGCACATTGAAGCAGGAATGGTCTTCAAAAGGTTTGTACACAAAGCAACTGGAAAATAAGTAAAATTAAACAAGTGGCATATCGTGCATAAAAATTAGTTGAAATACGTGAAAACTCCCATAATGCATTGAATGCCGTAAAATGCAATAGTAACAAGGCCAATCCATGAGTGAATTGACGTGAAATTTTTCATTTGTGGCACCGACAAGCTGTGTGAGTTCATCACAGTCATGAGTCCTAAGACAACGCACGGTATAACGAAACAGTGAATCACAGTGTGAATGCGATGAGCGCACACGGGTTTGAAGCAAAAGCATAGTTTTGGTAGTATCATGGCTGGAAATGATTTTAAACAAATTAGTATTGGATCAATAATCGAATTTATTAATTTATTTACACCACCGATGCATAGATAGTCAAAAGGAAAAAAACTTACAAAGTCCTGAAATTGTAACTAGGCCGGCTGTCATAAGTACAGGATGCCAGTTGAACCGCAGCTGGACAGTACCTTTAAATCCGAATCCGCCACGATAATGCTGAATCCAGAACACTGTTAAGGCAAAAACCGAAATTAATAATACAAGAATTAAAAACGCCAGCATTAATTCCAGTTTAGATCCACAGCCGTATCCGCATCCTATATCGTCGCCGTATCTGCTACAAAAATCCCAAAATTACTATTTTCGCTCAAATCCTCTTCTTCTCTTACCTTATAAAATGGATATGATCGGATGACGGTGAGCTTCGTACTCTCCGCCATTTGCTTCTGTCACCACCACCACCACCTGCCTTGTAAGTGGACGAGCAAATTATGCATTTTCTGAAACGATTCGCCGAAGAATATGAAGGAATTCGCATGCTGCCACGCATTGACTGAAACATTTCGCGTTGATTGATGAGTGGACTTTGTTGGGGCACTTCTCCAGAGCTGCGATTAGTATCGAACCGACGATTCATTTTGATATTTGTTCGAAAGTCTGGATTTGGATGGAAAGAATTTGGTCGGTTGCCTTCAAACATTATGGCAAATGAATTTCACAATGTTTACACCCTATGCCTATTTAACTTCATAAACGTTGACTGTGTCACTTTCAATCAAAGCATTCTTCGATTTAAATTTTAAACTCGACACTAAAAAACGGGTATATTTATTCATTAACACAATAGGGTAGGGTAAAAATGAGAAATTGCCCCATTTTTATAAAGCACATGAGATGAGTTCAAATCGAAATTAAAAATTCTTATTAAGTCGGACACCCAGGCAAACACTGAAATTTTATTGAAAAACGTGCATGTAACCCTGGGAAAGGATTATGATGTTCGAGTGACCAAGCAAAGATTGCCTCGCTTAATAATTAAGGGGTTGGACAGAAAATTTTCCACGCAATAATTAATGGATGAAATATCGACCCTTAATCATTCGATTGATACCAACGATAGATTTGAAGTTGTCTACACAAGGCAAACTGTAAAATCGAAAAAATGGATTGCCTTCATTGAAGTAGGTGGAAAACTTTTCGAAAGATTGGTAAACCAATATATAAATATTGGCTTTGGGTCCTATTATGTTGATGAAGATCATAACATCATGCGATGCTTTAAATGCCAAGGCTACAACCATAAGACAACAGATTGCCCATCAAAGGAAGAATCATGTGCGAAGTGTGCCGGGAACCATCGGACCAATACATGCACTGCAACATCAGTAAAATGCATAAATTGCTCCATCAAAAAACATCTACATTATTGCGGACAGCTGTTTGCCGCCACTCACCGTAATAGTGGAAAAAAAAATTTGCATTGCCTGTAGGTAGATGTGACGGCCGGTCATTGCTTTGTGATTTTCACAGAATATTAGTAAACAACAACAACGAAGCGGTGCAGTTCAAATGCAACTCGATTGTGTGTCATCGACACCTGAGTGCATTTGAGCTGCATTGATCGATGCTCGGGCGATGACCGGTCATTGCTTGATATGGATGGAATGCGTGATTACGGGAGATGGCGGTAACGGAAGGATCAGCTGGAAACTGCACTGGCTGGTTGGCGAGACTTTTTGCTGGGAACCGAGGGAGTTTTGGTTTGAGCGCTGCACCGAGAAGTTGGGAGATTTTGGTTGTTGTGCGCGGAGGATGAGATTTGGTTTTTTTTGTTGAATCGTTGGTGGAGGAGTTTGTTTTGCTGGTTTTGGTGACTGGACCGTGAAGGTCGGAAAAAAAGGAAGCGGCGCTTGAGTTTCTTGGTGGAAAATTGGGAATTGGTCGGCGGAAAATTTTGGGTGAAGCAAGTTTTTGCTGGGGACGGAGGTTTTGATGCTGGCCTTGGGACTAGATCGTGGAATTGGAGGGTAAAGAAATTTGAGCGGGAGGCGAATGTAAGAATTGAAGTTGTTCTTATAATTGAATTGGGGAGTGTGAAGGAAAAATTTTGAACGGAAGGCGTATTGGGTAGTTGGGGTGAAAGAACCGTGGTGTCGTTGTCGTGAAGATTGAAGATTGGCAGAGAAGAGTGCAATTTGAATTGTGGTTTTGGATGAACAGTTTTTTTTTACGAACCAACAAATGTGCGACCCTTGTTCCGGAAGTAATAAGAAGAAAAAATTTGTGCGCGAGTTCCTAAATGAAATATAGATAAACATGAAAGCATAACTGCCGTTTGTGCGTGCGTGCGAAATTCTGGACAATCATTGGCTGGAAGAGACGATTGGCGTGCTGGGGTTTAGTTAAAATTGAAAGAGTGAATTTCGCAGTATTTGAACGGTGTAGCAAATACGCGAAGTGCTAAAGTGACTAACAGAGGATTTTGTAGCTATGTGCTTTGGAACAGTGTCGGGTCGAGAAGAATGACTGCCATTGAATTTTTATTGAGCGTTCGAATTTTCTGATCGCAAAACGGAAATAGAAGTTGAATGTGTGATGAACCTGGAAACACAGATCCATTTATTGAAACAGAAGTGGCTGGTGAAATTGTAGAGTTTACTGATTATTGCTATTTTGTCTTGTGCTAAGCGGCTTTTCTTTGGCTGTGGGATTGCGACGTCCTGGATACAATCGAGTGCAGGGTTGAAACTTGCTGAAATTCAAACTAAATTCATTGAAAGAAGAGAAAAAAGAAAAAACTCAAAAGTCATACATTTTAACGTATAATTAATGTCATTAAGAATTTCAACAATCTTAACGTTTGAATATAAATTGAATTGATGTTGATCAAAAGAGGAAAAAAATTAATTTTTGCAGTGGTTTCAGAACACGGTCGACCGTCGTCGGAATGCGCTGGTAAGTCGAATTTTATTACTGTAGTTGCAAGATTAGTTTTGTATACAGTTTTTATATGAAATTTTTTTTCCTCTTAGCATTTGAATTTGGGTTTTCGTTGTTTTTTTTTTCAAAGAATATTTTACCGTATGAATTTGCATTCAATTAGTATAAATTATTTACTTAGTCATTTAATTACAATCTGAGTTTGAAGTTTTATGTATTATTTTATATTTATTTTTTTGTTGAAATTTCGTTATCAATTATTTATTAATTTTTGCATTTTTTTTTTTTTTGTTATAATTATGAATTTTTTCTTATAGTTAATTTGAATTTTATATATTATATGAGTTATTTATTTATTTCGCTAAATATTTGGTTTTTTATTTATTTTTGAATGCTAAAAATGTGTGGCTGAATTTGGCAAGCCTTTAGGTTCAGTGGAGTCAAGATTAAGTGGGTTCCCTTCTTTCCTTTGCATAATTTTCAGGTGTGTTATGTGTACTAGTGTCTGTGCGTGACACAGCTAGGGCTTGATCTGCCCCTCAAAATACCCACGACACCGGTGACTAGCCGGCACCGCAAAGTCACGCGAGGGTAGCAGATCAGGCCAAAATTTCTGTTGTGGTGGCGGCTGTTCACAGCTGTTCCGCAACAAATGGCGCCCAAATTAATCTATTTGTTGTTTATTCGGTTTTAGTTTTTATTATATTTGTATTATTATTTTGAGTAGTTTTAATCGCGCAATAATTGGTTTTAGATTTTCCGGAATTTCATTATTTTTAACTTGTATTTGATTCATTTTTTTTTCTGTTAATTTTCACTTATTTTTGAATTTCATTTATTTTTTCTTAACTTCTCTTGCTCCGAATGGATGTTCTGATAGGCTGGGGTGACACTTGTTCCCGGGAGCACTTGGTTGCCTCAGCCATTTTATTTTTCTTTTTCTTTGGCGTAGATGGCATTTTTTATCAGATCATTCATTTTGGATTACATTTATTAAAATTTTATTTCCTTTTCGTGTAATTTTAAATTTTTTTTTTTTCTTATTTTTTTTTTTGTGAACGGTCGCTATCACAACAGTGGCGCCTATTCAGCTGTTGTGGATTGTCAATTGTTAGACAGGAAGATTGTGCTGTGATTCTGGGCCTGATGGGGGTAGTGCGTCAGTCATATCCTTGTTTGCAAGTCACTTAGCTAGACTAAGTATTTTGAATTGAGTGGCGCCTTTACACTCTCATCAGGTTGGGGTGATTCCGTTGATGCCTTGCGGACCTCATATCCAGCAATAGCTGTCGATGCCTAAATGGCATCTATTTTGAATTGGGTGTACCCTTCCGGCATCTTCTGGGTTGCTCCACCCGGAATCATGGTGCATCTTTCCTCTATCCTTTTGTTTTATTTTCCATTCCCAATTTTCATACCTTTCTTCCTATCCTAAACTGCCCACTGAGAACTTGGTTTCACTGAACCTATGTATGTATTAATCTTCATTTCTTTTTGGTACTATTATTCGCTAATATTTAGTTAATATAATTTCGGCACGATTGTTTTTATTGGGTTTTTATGAATTCTCTGGTTGGATTTTTTTTTCTTCTTTCACTAACAGTTGTTTGAATTTGGTTTTTATTTACGTTAAGTTTTAGCCGTGTTTGGAATTTACGGATTTTTATTGGTTTTGGGTTTTAATTAGTTAGAATTGAATTTTTCTGTGAAGTATTAGCACTTATCTTTCATTATTTATATTCGATTGCTGGTTATAACTTTGTAAAATGCCTCGTGCAAAACGCAACCGTAGACCCACTACCAATGATTCCGGTTTTGATCGCTTGAGCCGAGCATTGGAGCGGCTATCGCTCACTCCACCAGCAGAGCAACGTGCTCGATCATTTCAGGGTGGCGTTCCAGCCACAATTCCAGGACCATCATCAGCACCGGGGCCCTTTCACTCAACGGGTCATTTGGATGGAGTGGAGGCAGTTCCGGAAATTCCGGCAATACAGAATGAGTCAGGTAGACCAGATTTCGCCAGCAGCCTTAATTCCAGCCGGTCTGCTGCTATTATGCCACCGTCAAAGTGGACGATCCGATTTGATGGCACTTCGACGGGTCTCAGCGTGACTCGGTTCCTGTTTAGGATAAAGACCATGGCAGCGAGCTATGGGGTTCCGTTGGCTGTACTCGCTCATGACTTGCATTTGTTGCTACAAGGTCCAGCCGAGGAGTGGTACTGGCGTTATATGGAGCTCCATCGCTCGGTGACTTGGTCTGATCTGGAGCAGGAGTTGCGGGAGCGTTTTGAGGACCGTCGAAGTGACGTTGACATCAGGCGCGAAATCGACGCTCGAATTCAAAAACCGGGCGAGTCCATCCAGGTGTTCTTCGATGCGATCGAGGCAATGGCACTGCAGCTCAGCAACCCATTGTCGGATGTTGACTTGCAGTGCATATTGCTACGCAACATGAACCGGCGCTTACGGGAGCACTTGGCTGGACTCGAATTCCGTAATGCCCGCGAATTGCTGCGACGCTGTGTGGCTACCGAAGCCGTATGGTATCCTTCGGGTCAACGAGCTGATAGTACCCAAGTGCGACGCGTGGTCCATGAAATATATGAACCTGAAGAGGACAAAACCGCTCAGTATGTGGAGGCAGTCACCTCATCAGCTCGCCCTCCTCTAATGACACGTAGGTCCCAACCTGTGACATCATCGAATCCCCGTTCAGCGCAATATTCCACCGATCTTAGGGTCTGTTGGAATTGTCAAGATCTGGGTCATTCGTATCAGGATTGTCCCATAGCCCCAACCCGAATTTTTTGTTATGGTTGTGGAGCTCCCGATGTGCTTAAGCCTAGGTGTGGACGATGCAACAGCTCGGGAAACGCCAGACGGATCGTGACGAATACGGGGATTCGGAGCGGTCCATCTGCCACACAACAACGGCGCTCCGAGACCACAGATGTGGCAACCAATGTGGACCCAGAGTTGTGGCGTCGTCAATAGGATGCCAAACATTAAATACGGCTGACACTGCGACCCAAACACCTTGGTCTGCAAATCAGCCTCTGACCGATTCCTATAATACCGCCTCTAGTTGGTCGGCGCCCGGGGATGGCCGAACTTCTCGTCGCACACGATCCTTTACTTGGTCATCGAATTCTACTTTCGGGAGATCATGGAGGTACTTTACCTTGCGAAAATTATTGAAGCAAGCTTGCGCAGATTCAATTCTGACACCGTACGGGGAAAACCGGCCTTTTGCTGAAATCGAAATAAAAGGTCGGAAGCTCATGGGGCTCCTTGACAGTGGAGCTAGCGTGAGTATACTTGGAGCGGGATCTTTGGACCTGATTGAGGATCTTGGGCTGCAGATGTCAATGCTGCAGACTGACATCCTTACTGCATCGGGTCAAAGGGCTCCCGTTCTAGGATACGTGCGTGCGCTGGTGCGATTCAACGGCCGCTTGAAGATGGTACGATTTTTAATTGTTCCATCTTTGACCGGTCGCGTATATCTGGGAATTGATTTCTGGAATACGTTTCGGATTGCGCCAGTGCAAGTCTCCGCTGTTGAGGTTTTGCCCGAAACACCCGCTGTTGGTTTTCACCATTTGCTTCCTGAGGATCAGCAACGTTTAGAGCTTGTCAAACAACAGTTTCCATCGTTCAATGTTTTGGGGCTTGGTAAAACTTCTTTGCTAAGTCACCACATTGATACCGGTTCCGCGAAACCCATCAAGCAGAGACATTACGCTGTCTCTCCAGCGGTCCAGAAACTGTTGTTTGATGAGCTGGATCGTATGCTTTCCTTGGGAGTGATTGAGGAAAGTCACAGTGCGTGGAGCTCACCCGTAACGCTAGTACGCAAGCCAGGTAAAGTGCGTCTATGTCTCGATGCCCGAAGGTTGAATGAGGTCACCATGAAGGATGCGTATCCGTTGCCTTTGATTGAGGGGCTGCTTTCGCGACTTCAGTCCACTAAATTTATCACAAGTCTGGACTTAAAGGATGCCTTTTGGCAAATTCCTTTGGACGCGGAATCTAGGGAGAAGACGGCATTTACTGTGCCTGGCAGGCCCCTGTACCATTTCACGGTCATGCCTTTTGGTCTGTGTAACGCACCGCAAACTATGTGCAGACTGATGCATCGGGTTATACCTCATGAGCTGCATGACAAGGTGTTTGTATACCTTGACGACTTACTTATTACAAGTTCGACATTTGATGAGCACTTGGATCTTCTTTCCACAGTTGCACAGCTGTTACATGCAGCTAAACTCACCATCAATGTCGAAAAAAGTAAGTTCGTTCAAAGGGAAATCAGATACCTTGGATATGTGGTTAGTGACGGTATCCTGAAGACAGACCCCGAGAAAGTGTCTGGCATCGTGTCCTATCCAGTACCAAAAAGTGCGAAAGACGTGAGAAGGTTCATGGGCATGGCAGGTTGGTATCGTCGTTTTGTCCCTAATTTCGCTTCCGTGACAGCACCACTGACAGACTTGTTGAAAAGCAAAAAGGCTTTCCAGTGGACTCAAGGAGCGGGAGTGGCTTTCGATAGAGTCAAGGAACTGTTAGTTTCTGCTCCAGTGCTGGTGAATCCTGACTTCACCAAACACTTTTATATTCAGTGTGACGCTAGCACTACGGGTATCGGGAGCGTCCTGTTTCAGAAGGATGATGATGGTGGAGAGCATCCCATCGCTTATATGTCCTCGAAATTAAATGCTGCGCAGCGCAACTATAGTATCACAGAGCTAGAATGCCTGGCTGCGGTGCAAAGCGTCAAGAAATTTCGGGCATATATTGAGGGGTTGCCCTTTACCATCATCACTGATCATGCTAGCCTTAAATGGCTCATGAGCCAACAGGACCTCTCTGGAAGACTTGCCCGTTGGAGTTTGAAGCTGCAGGGCTTTGATTTTATCATTGAGCATTGCAAAGGGTCACAGAACATCGTACCCGATGCTTTGTCAAGGGCACATGGATGCGGCGAGGAGGTAATGGCCATTTCGGGATGTTTGCCGGAGCACCATCATGTGGCTGCAATAATTCCCGAG
The DNA here is from genome assembly GCA_947369275.1 of Nemotelus nigrinus. Lineage (NCBI taxonomy): Eukaryota > Metazoa > Arthropoda > Insecta > Diptera > Stratiomyidae > Nemotelus > Nemotelus nigrinus. Next base: position 47,612,167 of record OX376372.1, on the reverse strand, counting down.
TCAGCGTTTCAGGACCCAAAATATGTCGAGTTGGTAAATCAAATCGTAAAACAGCCTGACCGTTTCATGAACGTTTATGTTCGGGATGGGCGGGTTTACATTACCACCAACACGACAGGAACGCTGACTACGGACATTCCCACAACCAAACTATGGGTCCCGGAGGGTCACAAGCAAGAGCTGATTCTCCGTGCTCATGATGATCCATTGGGCTCTCATTTCGGCATTCGGAAAACTATTGAGCTGCTGCAACGCTATTATTATTGGCCTCGTTTAAGGCAAGACGTTGCAGAGCATGTCAAAGCTTGTAACACATGCAAGCAAATCAAGCCTCCGAATGCCGTGATGCGACCACCAATGGGCTCATTTCGAGACACGGATCGACCGTTACAGCGCTTGTTTGTGGATTTCATGGGCCCATACCCACGGTCAAAACAAGGGAATGTGCAGCTACTCGTGGTGCTCGACCACTATACAAAGTTTGTGTGGCTCAAGGCCTTGCCAAAAGCTACTGCTGGGGCCGTGATTAAATATTTGGGCGAAATCTTCCTGACCTTTGGAGTGCCTGAATTCCTTCACTCCGACAATGGTGTTCAGTTTACTGCAAAGGCATTGGCTACGTTTTTAGGAGAATATGGGGTCGAGCATATATTCACTCCCTTGTATTCGCCGCAAGCCAATGCTTCAGAGCGAGCAAACCGAAGCATCCTTAGCGCAATCAGAGCCTACATAGGGGACGAACACCGGAATTGGGATGAGCATTTAGTGGAATCTTGTGCAGCCTTTCGAAATGTTGTACATGAGGCCACTGAGTGTTCCCCCCATTTCCTCATGTTCGGTTATCACCCTATCCAACATGGCTCTGATTACGCTCTTCTCCGACAATTGAGCGCGTTTGAGGATGGGGAGGTGAAACTGAGCACTCATTGTGATCGACTGCGTCTCATCCACGATCGAGTGAAGGAAAAATTAACGCAGGCCTATGCAAAGGGTGCACAAAGGTACAATCTGAGCAGTAAATTTAAATCCTTTGTTCCAGGGCAGGAGGTTTTCGTCCGAAGTCACGTTCTTAGTAGTGCGGCGGACTGTTTCGCGGCCAAGCTTGCCCCGAAGTTTGTTCGTGCTAGGATTCGTCGCTCACTAGGTCTTGTGGCATATGAGCTCGAGGACGAGAAGGGAAACACAATGGGTGTCTACCATGCCAAGGATATCCGATAGGGATTCTAAGGTCTCTCTCTCTCTCTCTCTTTGCGACCTGTTGTTGCCCGGCGTTGAGACCCTTCTCCTGGGGTGAGTCATCCCCACGCTATTGCGGACAGCTGTTTGCCGCCACTCACCGTAATAGTGGAAAAAAAAATTTGCATTGCCTGTAGGTAGATGTGACGGCCGGTCATTGCTTTGTGATTTTCACAGAATATTAGTAAACAACAACAACGAAGCGGTGCAGTTCAAATGCAACTCGATTGTGTGTCATCGACACCTGAGTGCATTTGAGCTGCATTGATCGATGCTCGGGCGATGACCGGTCATTGCTTGATATGGATGGAATGCGTGATTACGGGAGATGGCGGTAACGGAAGGATCAGCTGGAAACTGCACTGGCTGGTTGGCGAGACTTTTTGCTGGGAACCGAGGGAGTTTTGGTTTGAGCGCTGCACCGAGAAGTTGGGAGATTTTGGTTGTTGTGCGCGGAGGATGAGATTTGGTTTTTTTTGTTGAATCGTTGGTGGAGGAGTTTGTTTTGCTGGTTTTGGTGACTGGACCGTGAAGGTCGGAAAAAAAGGAAGCGGCGCTTGAGTTTCTTGGTGGAAAATTGGGAATTGGTCGGCGGAAAATTTTGGGTGAAGCAAGTTTTTGCTGGGGACGGAGGTTTTGATGCTGGCCTTGGGACTAGATCGTGGAATTGGAGGGTAAAGAAATTTGAGCGGGAGGCGAATGTAAGAATTGAAGTTGTTCTTATAATTGAATTGGGGAGTGTGAAGGAAAAATTTTGAACGGAAGGCGTATTGGGTAGTTGGGGTGAAAGAACCGTGGTGTCGTTGTCGTGAAGATTGAAGATTGGCAGAGAAGAGTGCAATTTGAATTGTGGTTTTGGATGAACAGTTTTTTTTTACGAACCAACAAATGTGCGACCCTTGTTCCGGAAGTAATAAGAAGAAAAAATTTGTGCGCGAGTTCCTAAATGAAATATAGATAAACATGAAAGCATAACTGCCGTTTGTGCGTGCGTGCGAAATTCTGGACAATCATTGGCTGGAAGAGACGATTGGCGTGCTGGGGTTTAGTTAAAATTGAAAGAGTGAATTTCGCAGTATTTGAACGGTGTAGCAAATACGCGAAGTGCTAAAGTGACTAACAGAGGATTTTGTAGCTATGTGCTTTGGAACAGTGTCGGGTCGAGAAGAATGACTGCCATTGAATTTTTATTGAGCGTTCGAATTTTCTGATCGCAAAACGGAAATAGAAGTTGAATGTGTGATGAACCTGGAAACACAGATCCATTTATTGAAACAGAAGTGGCTGGTGAAATTGTAGAGTTTACTGATTATTGCTATTTTGTCTTGTGCTAAGCGGCTTTTCTTTGGCTGTGGGATTGCGACGTCCTGGATACAATCGAGTGCAGGGTTGAAACTTGCTGAAATTCAAACTAAATTCATTGAAAGAAGAGAAAAAAGAAAAAACTCAAAAGTCATACATTTTAACGTATAATTAATGTCATTAAGAATTTCAACAATCTTAACGTTTGAATATAAATTGAATTGATGTTGATCAAAAGAGGAAAAAAATTAATTTTTGCAGTGGTTTCAGAACACGGTCGACCGTCGTCGGAATGCGCTGGTAAGTCGAATTTTATTACTGTAGTTGCAAGATTAGTTTTGTATACAGTTTTTATATGAAATTTTTTTTCCTCTTAGCATTTGAATTTGGGTTTTCGTTGTTTTTTTTTCAAAGAATATTTTACCGTATGAATTTGCATTCAATTAGTATAAATTATTTACTTAGTCATTTAATTACAATCTGAGTTTGAAGTTTTATGTATTATTTTATATTTATTTTTTTGTTGAAATTTCGTTATCAATTATTTATTAATTTTTGCATTTTTTTTTTTTTGTTATAATTATGAATTTTTTCTTATAGTTAATTTGAATTTTATATATTATATGAGTTATTTATTTATTTAGCTAAATATTTGGTTTTTTATTTATTTTTGAATGCTAAAAATGTGTGGCTGAATTTGGCAAGCCTTTAGGTTCAGTGGAGTCAAGATTAAGTGGGTTCCCTTCTTTCCTTTGCATAATTTTCAGGTGTGTTATGTGTACTAGTGTCTGTGCGTGACACAGCTAGGGCTTGATCTGCCCCTCAAAATACCCACGACACCGGTGACTAGCCGGCACCGCAAAGTCACGCGAGGGTAGCAGATCAGGCCAAAATTTCTGTTGTGGTGGCGGCTGTTCACAGCTGTTCCGCAACAACATACACAGCACCGTGCTGACAGTTTCGAATGCCCAGAATTAAAAAAGTTGATTTTGATAAACCAAAAAAAACTAATTATGGTTATTAGTTCAAGTACCATCAATAAAGCTGAGACCTTAAATATTGTATATGCAAACATCAGAAGCATTCGGAACAAGATCGATGACATAAATGTCTAGCTTTCTTCCAGGAATGATATTGATATATTAATTGTAAACGAAGTATGGATATACCGAAATGAAGAGTCATTATACACACCAAATGGATATGATGGCTATGTCTGCTGCAGGCAATCAGGGCGTGGTGGAGGCGCAGCTATATTTATAAAAAAAATCTCACATTCGGTCTAGACTGAACTTGATGACAGACAAATACAGTTATATTATAGTGGTACTACAACTAAAAAAGGAAAAAATTAAAATCGGAACATTTTATAAAGCGCCTAATGACGACGACAGCCTTTTCCTACACCACATCGATGAACTTCTCTCGCTACATGAAAAATTAATTACAATTGCCGATACCAACATCGATCTTTTAGCCACGTCAACAGTAATGAAAGCATACTCTGATATAATTGTGGCCAATAACGGAGTTATTTTAAATACAACCAAGCCAACAAGAGTAACACAAACGTCTAAGACCTTGATAGATCATGTGATAATAAAACATCCACAGTTATTAGATCGAATATCATACGAGGATAATGATTGGCCTGGGTTATTGATGAATTAAAAATGAGGTCAAATGCTACTATAGAAGGTTTAATCGATATCATATCGAAAGCAAAAGAAAAAGCGACATCAGCCAAACACGTAAGAGTTCGGCAGGAATTATGGATTACTAAGAAAGTTATTGATGCTCCTAAACGCTAACGAACTGCTTACCAAAGATACATGGCAAATCAAAATTGTGCTATGAAAAAACAAGATTATCTAATAAAAAAAAGGAGACAAATAAGATTACGCAGGAGGCAAGGAAACGTTATTTTACCAATAAATTCGAGAACGCAGCTGGAAATAGTGCCAAATATTGGAAAATAATTAAGGAAGTGACATCAACTTCAAAGGATACAATGCGTATGACATGCATAAATGAACTATGTGTGAATGTAACCCTGTTAAATGATCCCTCTCTTGTGACTCAACATCTAAATAATTACTTCGCAACTATCATGACTAATCTTACACAGCAGCAGCAAACTACTTATGGCTCAGATATCAACATAAAAGTGAATACTTTAACGTCCATGCATTTACGCACAACTTCACGGAAAGAAATATCTGAAATAATAGATAATTTAAAAGCTGGAGTATCCCCAGGACTCGATGCAATCACTTCCGAAGACATCAAACTATTGAAGAACTACATAATAAATATATTAACCGCCAACATCAATGAACACCTTAAAACTGGTTCCTTCCCTGATTGCCTTAAATTAACAAGAATCACTCCTGTATTTAAAGGAGGTGATCGTGTGAATCCATCTAATTACCGCCTCATTGCTGTCACCAGTATTATAAGCAAAATATTTGAGAAGGTAATAAATTCAAGAATATTACAATTCTTAGAAGAAAATTCAATCTTGGCCCCAATTCAGTAAGGGTTCCAACAACACAGTAGCACGCTAGCGGCAACCTTGGATGCAGTGCACTTTATAAACTCTACGCTGGATAAGGGAAATCATACCGCAGCTATCTTCGTTGACTTACAAAAAGCTTTCGACACCATCGACCATGGAATTTTACTAGAACGATTAAGTAAATACGGATTTGGGGATAAAATAAAGAAGAAATTACCTAATAAATAGGCGGATAGTAACCAAAAATTCTAATTACGTCAGCCGAGAATGTGAAGTAAATATCGGTGTACCACAAGGATCTATCCTCGGCCCGCTTCTTTTTCTGCTATACGTGAACAGCATACAGGACATTCAGCCATCTTGCAAAATTGTGCTCTTTGCGGACTATACCCTTCTTTTTTATTCCGAAAATGAAGAATTGACACTACAGAACACGTAAATGCAGATTTAGAACGATATTTCAACTAGCTTCAGAAAAGTAAACTAGTTCTTAACATCCATAAGACTAAATACATTGTGTTTCAGCAGAGGAACAAACGTCCAGTGAACCTACGCATCCAAATAAACGGGGTACAGCTTGAAAATTTAAATTCAATTAAATATCTAGGATTGGTGCTAGATGATAAAATGACATGGGCAAACCACATCAACAACATCAGATGCAAAGTGGCACCTATGATAGGAGTAATAAAAAGGTTTGAATTTATACCTTTAAAAACCAAGCTTACCATTTACCATGCGAACATTGTTTCCTTAATCACATATGGAGTATTGATGTGGAGCCAGACTTCCAAACACAATATTGAGCTTATTGGAAGACTTATGACCAAAGCCATCAAAACAATTCATAAAATGCCCACACTTACCTCAACTTCAGCGGTATATGCTAGAACTGGGCTTCTAAATATCAACTAACTTATACTGCTTGAACGAGGTAAATTAATTTATAAGATTTTAACGAAACAGCTCAAATGGCCAAACATTCTTCGAACTGTTGGTGAGTCCACCAATATTCCAACAAGAAATGCGGGTAATTTATCAATGCAAACTCCAAGGACGGAAAGAATGAGGACCGACCCTGTACAGGAAGCAATACAATTTTTTAACACACTGCCTGATTCGGTTAAACATTCGGAAAACTTAGTAAAGTTTAAAGAAAATCTAAAGATCTACATCGAAAGAGCACACTGCTAATGAAATCCAGAGTTTTTTGTAAACTTTTCTCTGGACGCACGTCTTGATGACAAATGAAATGTACACAATATGACCTAAAGTACTAACTATAAAAAGCAAGATGGTACTATCCCTTATACCAATACACCAATTGTCTGGGAAGTACTAGGAATAATTACTTACTGATGCTTTTGTGATGCACACGGACCGTGCATATTGAGTGATGGAGAGAGTGGAGTGAAGGAGGTATAAAAAAAAAATGTTTGTTTACCTCCTCCCTACCACTCTCTCCATCACTCAATCAAAATGTACTGTCCGTGTGCATCAAAACTCCTCAACATATTCTACTTTCGTACTTCTCAGACAATTATATATTGGTATAAAGGCAAGCACTTCAGTCTACACTACTTTGTTCAGATAATATTGCCTATTTCTTCTCGTCAAGACTTGTGTCCAGCCAGAGTAAAAACTCTGGTTGGCATCTTCATTATCTTTTTGTGAGGAATTATCGTCGATTTTTCTTAAATTTAATCAAATTTGCTGATTTTCTTATATCCTCAGATAAGGTATTGTAATAAGCCAAAGACTCTTGCAGTGGATCCATTTTCAAGCGATTTGTCCTAGCTTTTTTAATTGCAAGATTATTCACCGATCTTGTGGCTGTCTGAGTTACTTCTCCAACATTTCTCACAACATATGACCATTTAAGTTTTTTGGTAAGTATCTTAAATATTAGCTTTCCTTGTTCAAGACACATTATATGTTGTATGCTTAGTAGTCCTCTTTCACGATAGACATGTGCACTTGGAGACGGAGTTGGTATTTTGAATATAGTTTTGATAGCCTTAGTGATTAGTCTTCCGATCAGGTCAATGTTTTGTTTCGATGTTTGCTTCCGCAAAACTGCTGCATAAGAGACTTTTGACAAAAAAAACCCATTGCAGATGTCAAGTTTGATGATGTTTTTTTAGGACTCCTATCATAAGTGCCACTTTATATCTGATGCTATTGATATGTTGTTGCTGAGAAATTTTCTTATCTAGAGTTAAATCTAAGTATCTAATGGAGTTGACCTTTTCCAGTGACCTTTCCAGTTTAATTCATCTTTCCCGGAGTATAGCAGAAGTGTGTTATCAGCAAACAAAGCTATTTTTCTCAACAGGTAAATGTCCTGTACGCTGTTAATGTACAGCAAAAACAGTAATGGTCCAAGAATTGATCCTTGAGGAACGCCGATGTTTATAATGCATTCCTGATTTTTATGCATATTGTTGGTTGTAATAATACGCCTGTTGAAGAGATAATTCTTTATCAACAGCTTGAAGTTGGGATGGAATCCATATTATTCGAGCCTCTGAAGCAGGATGTCATGGTTAATGGTGTCAAAGACCTTTTTCAGATCCACGAAGATTGCCGCTACATAGTCACTCCTATCCAATCCATTGTTGATAAAATGTACTGCATCTAACGTTGCTGCTATTGTACTACTGTTTTCTTGAAATCCACACTGAACTGGTGTCAAAATTAAGTTAGTCTTAATAAATTGCAGCAATTGTTTTTGAATGGCTCTTTCAAATATTTTACTTAGGACACTTGTGACAGCTATTGGGCGATAATTTGATGGCTCTGCTCGATGACCACCTTTGAAAATTGGAGTGATTTTCGCTAGTTTAAGGCAATCGGGGAATGTGCCAGCTGCTAGGTGTCTATTTGTTATTGTAGTTAAAAACTCCAAAATATGATTTTTCAGCAATTTATCCTCTGAATATCTTCTGAACTTATACTATCCAGACCAGGAGGACCCTTCGATTTAAGGTTGTCAATTATTTCAGATATTTTAACAGGGTCAGTGGGACAAGTGAACATATTAGGCTCAATATGAAAACTCGAGCGTGATGAAAGTTGCAGTTGTTCGATGACTAGTGTTTCAATGGTAGCGAAGAAGATCTTTAACTGCTGTGCTACTTCTTCGGGGTCTGTAGTGGATGTTTCTTTTGTCAACAGTTCTTCTATAGCTCGATTCGATTTCTTCTTCGTAGCTAAATAGATATGCTTTTTGGACGTGGAGTTTAGATCCGCTTTGTGTTTTTGTAAGCAATTCGTTCTCGATTTGAAGTATCAACTACACCCTTAGTGATCCAAGATTGTACTCATACACGAACTTGTTTCGTTTTTGTTGTTTTTGCTTTAGCTTCGGTTATCTTTTCAATCATCTCATCAAAGTAGGAAGTTGGAGACCCTCGAAGACTATCTATGAAGTTCTCTAAGAAATCCTTATAATTGGTTCTGCTCATCGAAATTTTTGATGGATAAATTGATTACTTTATGGTCTAAGCCGGGCCAGTCATCATCATTGTACGACATACGTTCACTAATGTTTGGATGTTTTATGATCACATGATCGAGTAGTGTTTTGGACGTCATAGTGATGCGTATTGGCTTTTAGGTTAAGTTAGGTTAGTGAAAAGAGCTGCCGGAAACGTGGCCATTTGCCACTTTTCGGCCTGACGCCTTAGCGAGCAGAGCTACCGGACCCCCTGCGTGTTGGCTTAGTCTTGTTAAATACAACTCCATTATTTAACGCAATTATATCGAGATATTCGCTGGATATGGCAGAAGATGTTAAAATATCAATATTCGTATCGGCTACTGTGATTAATTTCGCAATAGTTGAATAGAATTCGTCGATATGATTGAGAAAGAGATGGTCTTCTTCATTTGGTGCTTTATAAAAGGTCACGATGTTGATTTTTCCTGAATTAAGTGCAAGCTCAACTACTTTAGAAATGCTGACAAGCTTTGAGCGAATGTATGACTTCACAAGCATTGCTGTGCCTCATCTACGGCCCGATTGTCTTGTGCAATAATGGCCTGTATGTCCTCTTGGCGTGTACAGTTCCTGTTTGTTGCCATATATCCATATTTCATTAAGAACTACAACATCGATGTTTTTTTTTGGAACATAAATAAATATTGATGTCGTCAATTTTATTACGAATGCTTCTAACGTTTGCTTAGAAGATGTTTAAAAGACTTTTTTTTACTAATGTTCGAAGAAGAACATTAGTATTAAAAGTATTAAAATCACAATGGCAAAAATTCATATTTCTATATTTATATATAGATATATATATATATATATATATATATATATATATATATATATATATATATATATATATATATATATATATATATATATATATATATATATATATATATATCTTCAAAAATTTTCATTGAAAAAATCCCAGGAACGCGCCATCCGATTGAGCTGAAATTTTTAGGACACATTGGTGTGTATGCAGAATAGTGCCAGGTCTCACAAAAAGCTAATAATCTATAACCCTTTGGCGCCGGCGGCCATTTTAGTGATTTTTTTAATATACCTATTATTCCCTACACAAATAATTTTTGCAAAAATAAAGTTGACGAAATAAATTTCGAACGTGTTTTACTTGTGAATCAGATAATGTTTTGGAATTTTTTAACCCCATGTGTGCGCTGGGTGCCTAAAACGAGAACGGGAAAATTTGAAAATTTTTAAATTGCGATAACTTTTAACAGGGATATTCAATCATTACGAAATTTTCAGGACATATTGGTTTTATTTAGTTGTAGATTTGTGTAGCTTTTAATGAGCAACCCTGTAGCTAGAGCAGGCACTGAAAGTGAAAACCTCCAAATCATCGTCTTTCTTGAAAAAATGTCGTTTCTTAAAAATAAGCCACTCATATGTAAATTTTGTGCTTTGTTTACATAAACAAAAAAAAATTTGATATGGTATAACGGGCACGCCTGGTAACCCTTGCCCAAGTTACCTATATTTTTAGCATCAAAAACTTCCGTTCATCCGATGAGCAGAATTAATTGAAATTTGCAGAATGTATTGGTCTTAAATAGGACCAGGTCTGATAGAAGTGATTTTGAAATGCAGGTGATTCTGTGCCAGTGGTGCCATCTTGAAAAATCACTAAAAAAGATAACTGCTTTTAACTCTATAAATTCTGATTGAATCGTTGGATTTTGACGAAATTCACACAATAGCTGGACCTTACTAAACCACGTCTGGTAGAAATTTGGGCGACAAAATCGGTTGGAGCTGCCAGCTATGATAATTTTGGTGTCTTAAATTTGAAAAAATTAAAATTTGGAAGTGAAAACATTCAAACCATCGAATATCCTAAAAAATGTCCGTTTCTACAATAAAACCAATCTATATACAAATCTTATGCTTTATCTACATAGTCAAAGTAAAACTTGTCATGTCGGGCAAGAATGGTAACCCTTTCCCAGTTAACCTATATTTTTAGCTTCAAAAACTTCTGTTCACGGGAACTCACGAATCAATTATCAGATAGAATTGAAATTTACAGAATGCATTGAACTTAAGTAGGACCAGGTATGAACGAAGCGATTTTGAATTGTAGGCAACTCTATTCCAGCGGTGCCATCTTGAAAAATTACAAAGAAAATTTTCCCCTATGAAATGTGAATAAGTTACCAGATTTTCATGAAATTGACACAGTAGCTGAACCTTACTCTAAACTCTGTTTGATAGAAATTTGGTTGAAAAATTCGATTGATGCTGCCAGCTATGGTAAATTTTGTGTCTTTGGTTTTGAAAATTCGCTCAGGAAAATAAAACTTTTTGCCCTATAACTTCCAGTGCAGTCATGAAATCAATACGAATTTCATATAATTAATGGAATCTATTATAAACATTATTCAAGCCAAATTTGGTTGAAAAGCCATGAGAGGGTTGTCAGCTATTGTTGGTTTTGTGTTTGTTTGCAATATCTTTATTAAGCGGTTTTATCGTAGAATTTTCAAATGGTAATGATATTGTAGTGACAATAAACAACAAATATTAAGTTTTTCGATTATTTGAAAAAACTCGCTGCAGGAAGCCGCTTGTGCTACTTTTGTATCAATAAATGCTTACAGTTAGTATTCATACCGCAAACATTTACAATGAAAATAAATAACCGATGCTTAAATTCCCAAAGTTCTGCAAATTTTTCGGATCGCAGCCCCAAACACCAACTTCAGTTACAGTGCTGCAGGCACTGAGCATTTTCTTCATTGATATTATATGAGATGCTGCTTTCAAAATATTTTGAAATAAGCAACTGATAAGGAATATAATTAACCCGTGTTTTGCTCTCATAAACGTTGAAATTCATGCCAGTGGTAATATCTGAAACCTTCTACCATATGAGTTATAATGCATTCTTGATACCAAAGTAAAACGTGGCATTTGAAACAATTTGGCCATAATAAGCAGCTCATGTGGTGGAATATGCACTCAAAACCTGCACCTGAACCGCTAGAAACACTACTGTTCTTCGAACATTAGTGTTTCAAGCGGTTCAAGTGCGCTAGAGTTTTTTTTACTTTGCTGTTGATCTTTAACTTTCAGATGAGTCTTCGTTTAACCATCAAAACAAGCGGAGTCAGTAGATTTGTGCTTTTTTGCGCATCTCATAATATCCCAGGCATCTCAAGCAGTTGAAATAGGCATCAAGTCTATCAGTAAAATTGGTTTAGATATTTTGACTTTTCAGTATGGCTATATTTTGCCCTTTATACGTGAGTAGTCTCTTACGAAGGAAGGTTGCAGCCCGGCGAATACCTTAACTAGTTTGACTTCAACGTACTGTCGGGTGTAGGTTACTACATGTGGTTACTTAGCAAGGCGGTCTGTAATTGAGTGGGCATGGATCAGTATATGTAGCAATAGGTCTGTTCGCGTACTTCAGCTGCAACAGATTTTTTTTGCTGCAAAATTTGGCTTGCAGCAAGAGTACATAAACGACTTTCTGCGAATCTATTTTAATACATTATAATAGATTCAGGTACGTGAACAGACCTAATATAACAATACGATAACGCTGATTTCTACCGTAAGAACATAAACCAACCGCGGTTTTTCAAGGACCAAACCAAGTATCCGAAAAAATATTTCTTCCTTGCATCATTCAAACGATTTATGCGGATGCATTAAATTCTCCGGTTCTGATATTTGCTAAAGCTTTACAGTACATTCCGAAGTAGATAGCAGTCAGGGTTGGATAAAGTGGACAGGTTTTCATCAGCCCGATTTTAGAATCACATTTCGGATATTTATTTTCGAGGAATTTCTGAAAGTTAGATTGCTTGGCGGCTTGATGGAAACAATGGCAATTCGAAACAAGCAAAGTCTGTTGGAATCAGATATGGTTAAATGAATTCATATCTAATAGCCACTTAAAGTTTAATTATTAATCTTTATTTCAATACTTTCGATTACATATTTCATTACAGATACAAATAATTATCGTCTTTTAGCTATACGTTCTAAATATTAACCGCCTGCAGTGCAATACAAACTTATCGCCTCTTTCGAATCGTTTACACACGTCTACTAGACTTGATCGTAACTTCACTATATCTATTGGTTCTCCGTAAATTCTTTCATCTACAATTTCACTGTTTACTCACAGATGTGTTTAAGTTTGTTTGATTTTCGTTTACAGATTTTTGATTTATTTCAATATAAAAAAGTGTTATTTCATTATAAAAGTATGTTTTGTCACAGAATCGATGTTGAGAACTTTGTCGCGTTTGTATTATCATTGTTAATATAATATAGTGTTATCGTATGAATTCATTGTTATCGTCGTATAAACTGTGTATAAAGTGGTTCGTGTAAAACAAGAGGTTCATTTTGGTCTGTTGCTCTTTATTCGAATATAAATTTGTATGTATATATTTACCATTTGAGTTTAATTGTTGACTGGAAATAGAATTGGTTGTTTATGAATATGTATCAGAATTTTATGGTTACATGAATTTTTTGAATTTTTTTAAAGATAAATTGCATTTATTGATGTTTAAAAAGCGATTGATTGATTTTCTATGTTTACTATGTTAATACTATTCGTTTAGTAATATACCTATTATTTTAAACATGGTATGAATTTTTGACCTGCCATACGTAAAATATGGTGACGGGCGGATGGATAGTTTGAGAAATTAAAATTTGTGTCACGGTTTCATTGTTCGAAATTAAGACATTGCATATATTAATGTATCTTTTCATTCATTTCCACTTTAGGCTTAGCACACTTAGCAAATTATACTAGATGATACGTACTTAATCGAATAACGAACGACATAACAAATATATTTTAAAAACATTACGTCTACGCAATTATTCGAAAATCTTATATTTAATAGCCATCGACTTGTTTTGATGTGAGTGGGTTTAAATGCTTAAGTTATAACTTTTTTTTTCTTGTGAACACATCTGTCACGTATCGTTTTACATATAAAATGGAAGTTTGCATCGATACAAATATGAATGATCTGCTTAATCTATCATGAGTTTTATGTTTGAATTGTATTTATCCTGAATTATAATTTATCTCTAATAGATATTTCGCAATATTTTGATTGAATTTAGCGAATAGAAATTCATTTTTGTTATTAAAAACAGACAGATTCAAGTCAAAAGTAAAATGATTTTGTTATAAAGATTCATTTGACGAATAAATATATTATGAAGCAATTTAATAACGGCTGTAATCGACCTCCCAGATTTGTAAATACCGTGGTTTCTCTTAATTCAATTGCTGCAACAAATAGTTTCAAAGAGTATATCTGCCTTTCAACAGTTTTCAGCTCAGCTTGCCTTGATACGAATTTTCGATTATGGTAAAAAATTTAAGCATGTTATTGATTTTCACAAATATTGAAGATACTCAAGTCGAATGGAATATCTAAAGAAACGATTACCCTCAAACTACGAAGTAACTTCGATTCAGCCGAATGGATATTCTCCTTGCCTTAACAGTATGGTAAATACCAAAGTTTAGATCCCAAATGTGTAACTGGCACAAAATTAACCATTCGCAATTATAACTTCAATTAGTCGAAAAATATGACTATAAGCTGGCTAAGAATTTCTTTGGTAGATTTAACAAAAATTAGACAAAAAGCGTATGAGTTGTATCAACACATCTTAATAGCAAGGTCATAATGACTGCGGACGTGACGTAGAGTGACTTTTCTCCATAGTGTGATGAAGCAACTGCCTGTCAGCCGAAAGGAGAACTAACATGTAGTGAATGATAATATGCAAGTGCTGTATGGACCTAGTCGGACTTATGCAAGTCTGATCATAGCGTCGCGGTGGTGGCTGTGATAAACAATCTTTACTAAACGAAGTCTTGGCTAATATGATTAGGCTTTGGGGAGTTAACACCCAACAAAAAAAGTATTCGAACAGCATATGCCGAGAGCTCAATATCTGCTATGCTAAACAATCGCTAGTATGTAAATTCAGGCGTCGAATGGCAATATTCGGTCTAATTTCATACCTGAGTCGGGATACAAACGATAATATGGCTAGACTTTAAAGGTTTTCTTACTCGTAGGACCGACATTTCTCGTAAAAACAAATTATGAAGGAAGGGGCTGCCTCAAGTGTCTAGAACTAAAGCCTCTAGAATCTTCGAACAATGAAACTCCACTTCTTTCCAGTGTTTAAGTTGACGGGTCAGGGAACTAATCAAGGCCTGACTTCCATGGTAGATCTTAAAAATACCAGACAGAAAGTATCGGAGGCCAGATTAAGGCCAAAAAGAGGGGAAAACAGAGCTCCGCATCAAAAATAAAGCATGGAAGCAATGGAGGCAAACAAAAGAGTAGGTAGAAGAAACTCCCGAAGTCTCCCTCTCTATGATAGATACTCAAACAATATTGCAGAGTAGCTTTCCTGAAGTATGTTCGACATGACTTCGGAGGAGCTATCAAAAGAGGCTCTAAAACGGAAAAGAATCAGCAATGCAGCCAGAAAGCGAATGAGGCTCTTCTTGAAAAGCAACATGTCCGAAGAAGACGCTAATGAAAAGGTATTCCTACCAGTGGGACTATAAACCAATAGAAAAACGCCTAGACCCGAGAATGATACTCAGAGGACAGGCTGCCAAAGATCACCAGGAATATGAATGAAGCACGAAAACATCTGAAATATCCCTGTACAATTTTCCACAAGGACTACTTACGACCGTCCAAATGAATGACGCTAAAGCTACTTTGGTGGAATTAATACATACCTATAATATAGAACTAATACAGGATCTCTGGGTTGATAATGTTAAATTACGTGTGCTACTTAGAAAAAATAGCAAGTTTATGTCGGCCATAGGAAAAGAAAACCGATGGTGGAGAAACAAGTGAATAAAAACATTAACTTATTTCTAATCCTAGACTACACTAACTGGGGCACAGTTGCTGTTAGGCGCAGATTCTAGCATTGAAAGTATATTAGAGGCGATATTTGCCTCAGTTTTTCTCACCGGGAATGAGGATAAATTCATTAGCAACATAAAACGACTGGTGAACCCCTACAAAAGAGAGGATAAAATACTAATAACTGGCTGTTATTGCAATGCACACCAGATGGCATGGGAAAGCCATGATGCCAGAACTAGAGACGAAATATTCTTAGAATTCTCGCTAGCTAGCAATTTAACAGTAAATAATAAGTTCAATGTTCTGAGAAAAAAATAAAGCCGCCAAAACGAGGGTGAAATAGTTGAGCAGGGAGTTAAAAAAGCAGTGTCCAGCAGATCCGAAAGCACATTGAATTGTGAGGATTATAAAAAGAAACGCTCAGAATACGGGAGAGAGCTAAGAAAGTTCAATCGAAAGGTTTTTCATGCTTTCTTGAAAGTCTCAACAGCATACCGCAAGCTGCAGAGATACAGAAAGCTCTCTTCAAGGGCATATAGGACCACTTCAAACTCCAGCTGAAGGAATGACGTCTACTTTCGGAAACTGAAATTTGGCTCGAAACACACTTCTTAGGTCCATAACTAGTAATCATAATGAAGTCAGGGATGAAGGCAAATACCCTGCACGAATGCATTATTAGCACAGATTAAAGAAATCACCACGTACGCAAAATTTGAATGAACAATAAACTCCTTCAAACCTTTTAAATCACCAGAACCAGATGGGATCATCTTCGCTCTGCTAGAAAGAGCCAGAGGACAAATGCAAACCACCTCACCAATATTAGAGATACAGAAGCTCATCTAGAGGAAGCATCTCCTGTTTAGGAAACTAACCTGGGCCGGTAATCTAAACTTAACAGAACGGAAGGCCAGTGCGGTGCTTTGGGTGACAAAACAAGTAATTTGATACAATTGGGGACAATTTCCAAAGCAGACAGTCAGAGCTTGAAACAATTAGCGAGATCTATGTATATGGTGCAGTAGTGCGGTAGAAGAAAACTGCACACAAAAATGCTGCCTGCGTGCTAACTACGGGAGCAATGAATTCGGCAGGATTGGAGTCACTTTTAACCCTTGCACTGCTTAACCCTAAGGTTCAGATGGAAATAGCGACGTAGGCGATTGTCCTACAACAGGTCTGCAAATACAAATCAGGGGGCCACATTAATGACCTGGTGAACACTGCGCCCGTCTTGCACTGAAATTAAGACAGCCTTTGAGAAAAAGCTCAAGGTTACAATAGCATCAAGAAACAAATGAGAGAATGAACAGGCAGACATCTCTGAAACTAAAGGTCACCTAAGTAATAAGATACGAAAACTAAAAAGATCAGCATTAAGATCCTATCTGATAGCCAAGTGGTTCTCAAGGCTAGCCATAGCGGCCAAAAAAATGCAGCTAGCTCTTAGAGGCGAGAGAGACCCAGTACAGCCTCGAGCGGATATTAATCCTGCCATGCATGAACTTATCACAGCGGGACATTATACGACGCCAGTTTAGGTTGATTGTGCTAGAATATAGGCATTTGCAGGTAACTCAAGCAAAAAGTATTGAACGCGATGTTTAAACAAGATGGCACGCTATTATTGCGAAATAACAAACCTAATTGATTTTAATGCGATGAAAAACAACAAAATAGGTGTCTCATATCTAAGTCTTGATTTGGGTCACTTGTAAATCATACTTTAAGTCCCTAATCGCAACCCTTATTCTCCATGTCGCTCCGAATCGGCCAATGTAACAATGGCATCGAAAAGTTCAGAGAAATTAAATGATTTTTTTGGTCTTAAAGGTGGATTTAAAGCATGTTAAGCATGAAGAAAATATGTAAAAGGGTTTTTCCTATCAAAGGGAGCTACTGTTGAGAATTCTAAAACTCAATCAAACACTTTGAGATTTAAGACATTGAACGTGCTAAAAATGGATAGATACCTAGATACTACTTTAGGATTCATCATGCTGGCTCCTAAACTGATTAGAATAAATGCTCCACGGTGAGCTTTGAGCTGTCTATTTTAACTTTTTGCGGTGTCTTAGTATTTGAAAATGAGCTCCAAATGAACTCCAAATAAAACTCCAAGTATATCTTGTAATTAGCTTGGTTTTCATAACCTTGCTACGTCTATGTTGTTTGCGGACTATTTTTCTTGAAATTGATGCCGCTTTGGCGCCATAGATTCTAAAAGTTTGATTTCGCAACTATTCATAATAAACTTTAATTTAAATCCAGTAGTTTCAAACATATGTGTCCCACAATTTTCTCAGTTCCTGAATTGCATTCTTCGCACATCCTCCTTTAATAGCTTTTGATGTCAAGACCTTAACTTTTTTTACTCATTAGCTCTTTGTCACTATTTTTTTGCGTTTACTCAATTGGAAAGTTTTAAATCACAATAGAACTAGTAAACAAGGTCTGAGGGGTAAGATAAATTACAAAACACTGAGTTTTTTAAAGAAATATTATATGATTTACATTCCTGAGGATCAAACTTTCTGCACTGCATAACAAATATAACTAGCTTTGTAGACAATTACCCAATATTGGCTCAATAAAATTTTACTTTTCGATTCACGATAATCTATTAGAACCTAATGAAAAAATCACTATTTATTGAAACAACCACAACACCAACATAAAATCCTGCAATACTAACAGAAAAGAAAACAAAAAAATATGCTTATACTGTTATTCAAAACATTTTAATAATGGAACAATTTCATTTGTATAAAATTTCCTCATGCACTTACGCATTTCGGTACAAATATCTGTCTGTCTTTATCGAATCTTCAAAATTTCAGTCATCTAGAATGTATCATAATCGATGCTTAAAAACATTGTGAATATGTCTCAAATGAGATTTTAGGGCAAAAATTGCATGATACACATCCGTAATGATTTCGTTTTGATCGTAACATTTCAACTATAAGTTTAACTAATTTACTAAATATTGAATGTAAATGTAATATAGTGATTCGAAAACGTACTTATTTCTTTAATTGTGACATACAGTTTTTGTATCATACATATATAATAGATAATAATTAGTTCTTGAAACTTTCACGTATTTCGATTGATGAAAATGCAAGCTTCAAAGAACCAATAAAAAATATTTAAACAATAAATTTACAATACATAATTACATTACAAATAGCTTTAACATTTTTCTTAATATTAATTAGGTTGTAATTAAAAATTTTTCACTTTTCTTCATTTATGCTAATCATACATTTTTATTTTTGTTTGATTTTTATTTTAGAAATATTACTATTTATTATTTAAACTAAATACGAGTTTATCTTGTTGATTGGCTTATAGACGTTCGGTCACATAAACTTTGGCGGTGGCTGGAGCATTAGATCTTCGTACAGCAAATGATACAACAATACCAATTGCAACTAATACTATGCCGATTGAGTTGAGGATGATTTTTTCGACTTCTGGATATTGAGCGCTAAAAATAGAAATTATGAATTGATGATTAATATTTATGGCTAGAAATATAATGTACAGAATTTCATACAAATATACTTTAATATGAATGAATGAAATTTAAGGTTAAATACGTTTGTTCAATTTAATCAAGCATAATGATTTTTTTTATTATCGTACATGAGTGGCAGATAATATTTTGGAACGGAAATATTGTTTGTTTCCAACTGGTTGCACTATTAGGTGAGTGGATTCACAAGTAACAAACACTCCCATCAGGCGTTTGACTATTTTAACTTGAATTTAGATTTAAATTTTCCGACAAAGCCTCAAGAAAATGCTTTTCACATCTCAGTATACAAAATATTGCGGAGAAGAAACCGTTTAATATATTTTAGCAAGGTTAGTCGGCCTTAATCTGTAGCAGATTTAGCATGCTTTTGGTTTTGATAGATGCTTTTGGTTTTAGATATTTTCCCAATTTTTATACCAACAGATGCTACCATTAGATATTGATATTACAATTTTATTAAAAAAATCATATATTAGTTATTGTCGTTTATTGGCACTGCAAGATAATTTGAAAATGTAATGATAACATCGCTAACTAAAATGATGACAAAATATTCAAAAATTACCATAGCTGGTAATCCCATCACGGTTTTAAACCAAAGTCCTATTAAATTTGGCCTATAATAAGGCTCATTTACTATATAATTTTCATTTTGATTTCATGACTGCACTGGAAGTTATAAGGCAAAAAGCTTTATTTCGCTGAGCGAATTTTCAAGATTCAAGATACGAAAATTACCAGATTATCCGAATTATCTACCAAACGCTCAGAAGAGAGAAATTTAAGGAAATGAAATAAGCGTATATATATACAAATTTTAGTGAAACAATTTCGCTACAAAGATAAAATCTATAAGTAGAACAAATCGAGAGAATTGCTACCTCAGATATTCCCCTTGGTTTCCCCGATAGGTTAGTTCTACGAGCTTTTAATTGTTACTGAGTTGTTACTTGTCAAATTCGCGTACACATGCCCTACTATCTTTCTCTATCTCACTTTATCGTTCTGTTTGCCGAGTAAATGAATGTCAAATTCCCTCACTACTACTAACGTTCAGATTCAGGTGAATTGCTTCAATTCTCACTGCCATTTTCATATCCTTATTTCTCTCTCTCTTCTGAGATCAAACGTGGCCTAGAGTGAGGTCCAGCTGCAACTGTGAGAATTTCGTTAAAATACGATGACTAGATCGGAATTTATAGGGAATAAGATGTCACCACTGCCATTAGGTTGTCCATATTTCAAAATCGCTTCTTAGTCCAGTGAAATTTGACATATATAAGGCGAAACTGCAGAAAAATTAGGGGAAAACTGACTTTTGGTGTGAACCGTTATGCTCTCAGGTGTGAACCTTGGTACTGGCGTGTTGAGCAAAATGTCAAAAGTTCATATCGATCCGAGTGCTGCGTTACATTTTATACTGGATCAACGGTCACCAAAAGTGACCTTTCGCAAATATCTCAGTAACGATCACCTCTACAGAATAACAATGTATGACGAATTTGAAGCTTGAAAAATTTGCTACAAAAAAGATTTTTCTTGTAACGATAACCGTTTTTGAGATATTTTGATTTATATATACAGCGGTCGGACCAAAAGTTACCTGACCTAAAGCGCGGATTAAATGAACTTAGTCCTAAGGTGTTTATATCGACCTGACCTAAAATTTGCTTAGTCCTCGTTCGTATATGAATGCTACTATTTAGTTTAATTTTCGTTCATGCACTGTATTTATCGTTTCATTTGTCTCTCAAACATGTTTATTTCAATGATTTTGTGTCAAAGGGGGATGTAAGGAGCTTATATTCAACATACATACATTATTAATAGTCGCGCAAAAATCAATGTTTATATTTTCAAAAATCAATGTTGCGTTTTTTTCAATGTGATATCTCCAGTAGGCCAAATCCACATTTGTTTTTGTTTACAAAATGCTTATTTTGAAATAAATTGCTATGAATTTGTTAATTATTTTCTTTTTGGTTTATTTTAAACAGTCTATTTTCTAACTATATTTCTATGTTTATGTTTTCCTCTTCATCATCTTCCTGTTTTTCTTTTGTCTCCTGTATTTTTATGGATTCAGTCAGCAAACAAGGTGGATCTAAGTCATCAGTAGGGTCCAAATCATTGGAGCTATTCATCTCGGGTGATAAATTAAAGCACGTCTGACCATGACAATCACCAACAATACAACCCAACTTTTCTGCAGTCGTAGTTTAAGCTGCAGCTCTTCGTTCAATTACATAAAATTTTATTTAGTGAAATTTCTGGAGCAGGTTGAAACAGAGTTTGAATTGGCTCCAAATTCTATCCCTGAACTTCCATTCCCAATCTTCAGGAATGAGTTCGTCGTCTAGCCATATTTGAACTTGGTAAAATATCTGATATAAATGTTGCCAAGCAGCACTAGATGTTGGCAGAAGAATAGATAGTTGAACAGGTTTTCTGAGCTATGTAGATCTTATAAAAGTGGAATATCTGTGAGTATCAATAGATACTTCTTGTGCTGGAGCTTGATATATAGCCAGGAAAAACGAATTCGATTGTTGAAGACTATCTCTGGAGAACACTCTGTCTTACTAAAAATTTCTGCATAGTTTATTAAATCTCCCTTTCTTTCAAATAATTTGATTACATTGATTTTACCTTTCTTGAAAATCGCTGAATTAGTGTCGCAACCTTTCATTGCATGCAAAAATAAAATATGACACTTTGGATATGGATTCAGATTTTATGGAGAATACGTTTTTGTTTCTATTTTTGATCTCTCAGGTTTCAAAAATTAGATGGTTTTGTTAACAGGAGCTCATGCAATCAATATTATTAACAAGTCTATGTCTTTACTCATAACAACACAAGCTCTTTTAGCGGATTCTTCGATTGCTGTTTCAATGATGAGAACATCAGCATCATTTTGAGCTTGTTTTACACTCACATAAACAACTTCAAATTTTTCATACAGCATAGAAATGAATCGATACTTGTTGTTTGCATTCCTACAAATTATTCTTGACTTGTTGGAATGATCATGGGACCGACAAAGGGAATATTAGCGGATGAAGAATGTCTCGCATATCGACGACGTTGCTCTGCAGCTTTGATATTTTTTTTAATACAACTACGACATTATGACCATAACGCTTTTGTACATAATGGACATTAGTGTCAGAACTTGCACCAAATGTTTCTTTTTTTAATATATATAGCACGATGTAAAAGAATCCCTTCGTCAATAGTATATGTTACATTTGTGGTATCTAATTCAACATTTACCGATTCAAAGCATTTATAAGTGACAACGGAGTGACAACGGGTATGGAGCTAGTTCATACCCCGAAAATTCTTGCAGTTGGGTGTTAAATCATTTTTTTAATACTTATGCGTTGAAATAGTATTAAGGGATCATTATAAATTTTCGTAGAACTGGACACTGTTGAAAGAAGAAGTACTCTATCAGCGCGTTTTACTTTAATGCTCTCGAATTTTTGACCAATTACAATTTTTAATAGAGATGAAACCAATTTCATAAGCATTGTGACAGTTTATTTTATCATCGCCGACGACTCCACTTGATATTGACATTATCTTGAGAATTTCTGAAAAAAGATTATAACATTTTCCTCCATCTCTCCTGGAGTGTAGTAGATATGTTCATTTATATTTTTGTTTTAATGGGCCTCTGAAACATAGAAAAACAAACTCACAAATATTCCAAGTCGTAATCAAAGTCAGATAATATAAACAAGCCGTTGAGACAGTGCATACTGTTTATTACAACTCAACCGAATCACGCTTGGCGCCGAACGTGTTAATTTGTTTGGCATTTCAAAACGAAGCAAGCTCATAGTTTTTTGTTGTGATTTTATCATTTTATACATACAGTTTGGCATACATGGAATGAAATGGTTTAAAAATTATATAACGAACAAATGTTCTCTCATTGCTTTTCATCAGTTGAAACCTGCTTTCTCGACTGCACCTCTAATTTTTTTACCCAATATAGACTTCTTTATCATTTCTCTAACCTCGGCTTTAAAGTGTCTCATCAACTTTAAAGGATTTTTTTTGGAATTGGCTGTTTAATGGATTGTTTGATCTATTCAGAAAGCATTTTTTCAATTTATCAACCACGCGTCATGGTGCATAAAAGTAATCAGCAATTTTCTTATGGTTGTTTTAACTACACGGAGAGAAAAGTGTAATGAAATTATACAAAATTTGCAATTAATTTTATTGCAATAGTAGTAATTTTTTGCCCCATTACCTTTGTAATCAATTGCACTACACATTTTACTACTTTGTTGTGAATTATGTATACATGAATATCTCTACTACAGCGCAATGAACATGTGTGAGTTGTAGTATGTAGTGGAATTAACTATTATTTGAAGGAAAATAGTAAATTTTCATCAAATTTGTAATAACATTCATGTTTTCACATCGAATTTTCGGAATAGTAAATTTTATTATCCACTGTAGTAAAAATCATTGCCGAAATTTCTCTCCGTGTATAGCCCGTAGTTGACGCAAAATAAACTAAGGAAAATTGTTGATTTTACCAAGATTTTTCTTTCAGTGTACATATTATTTTACCACTTTTTTATTAAGTTCGGAAAGGGGGCCCGATAGCTCCGCTCGCTAAGGCGTCTGGTCGAAAAGCGGCGTGCTACGGGGCCTGCGGGTTCGAATCCCGCCAGTGCCATGGCTGTAAGTGTGAATGCGTGTGATTGTCTATGAGGGTGGCAAATGGGCCAAAACTGGTGGCTTAATGCTGGCCACGTTCCCGGCAGCCCTCTTCACCAACCTAACCTAACCTATTAAGTTCGGTGGCTGTTCGCTTTCCTGCATCACCTATTTTAAAATATTGCACTAATGAACGAAATGGTGTCTTATATTTTGCATGGATGAAACATTTTATGCTTGTGAATAAATACATCCATAAAATACTTTACACATAAACATAAATAAACTCATTCACAATCCATTTTGTAAATTGTATCTCAATTCGAATTACATGGTTCTTCAAATACTGCTTGTGTAATCAATGGTGTTACGATCTGTTCAGAATTTCACATAGTTCCAAAATACATGCAAAATACGAATCAACTTAAAACCCATTTAGGCCAATGACAAACACAGCGGTTTTTGCGAGGCGTTTCCCGAGAGGAAAACCGAGTCGGTATAGTCGTACATTACTTTAGCATTGTGATGACACATACCGCGGTGCGAACCGCCTCTCGGTTTCGCAATCGCGTCGGTTGATGAGAGAAATGACCCACCGGCTCGGTTTTCGAGCGTTTTTCGATGAGTTCATTGCTGCGTAGTCCGATCGAGCTGAAATTTTCTGGGTGCATTGATGAATGCATGGGATAGGGGAAGGAAAATCTGATAAGAAAATAGATTTTTGAAGGATGGTTAGGATACAGTATTGGAAAATGAAACATTTGTGGGCACTTGGTTTCTAAAAGTAGGCAATTACAGATTTTCAAAGAATATTAGTACTAGAATCATTTTGCCCAAATTTCATATGCATATATATACTTACATATATATGAATATACATATATATGCATATGTATGTGCGCACGACTACTTTTTTCACTAGCATCTATATGATACTCCGACGTAATTTGTAACTGAACCGACTCGATAAACGCTTCTGAAAACCGCTGTGTGTGGCAGCCGACGCGCCAAACCGAAGCGTTAAACGCTTCGGTGAAACCGAACTGTCTGTCATTGGCCTTATTTTCCAAAACGCACTCATAATCTGACCAAATTCCACTATCTAATGAGTAAACTATTTGGTCTAATGCGATTAAACAAACATCACATTTCATCCCTGCTTATGATTTCAATTAACCACTTCTCTGACCTGAATTCCCATATTTGCTCACTAATTCCTAGCCACAATATTCAACCACACTTATACTGAAAGCCATCATAGTTCATACCTTATATTTTTCTCGGTCAGTCCGGTCACACATGTTGCTATCGCCAGCATGAAATTCACAAGTCCGAAACTGGCATGAATCGGGACCATGGCAGATCGACATCCGTACGTTGCATTCTCGCAGCACAGCAGAATCAGGAAACTGCTCGTAAAATCAAGGATTTATGACTGGAGTTTCAGCAATTTCATAAAATAAAGTCGAGAGTGCAAGCAAGTTAACGATAGTCCGCAGATTTATGATCTGAGTGTGGAAGGAAGATCCGGAGGAAATAAAATTTATTTTACTTCCACAATGTACACAGGAAACCATGATATATAGCTTATATTTTTTTTTGTAAATTTTTCCGAGAATTTATTCCTTTTCATTAACTTGCTTTCACTTTTAATGCTGCCTCGAACAAGCTATGTTCGTTCTACTTACCTGAAGAAGCCAACAATAAATTGTAGTACAAACAATCCCATCGTAACAAAACCGAGCCATGAGTGCAGAGTGTAAAAATTAGGTAGTGGTGGTTCCATTAAATTATGAGAATCGAAAACGGCCAGGAAGCCAACAACGATGCAAGGAATGGCGCAAGCATGGAAGAACATGTGAGCCAACTTGACATAGATATGCTTCAGACACCTGCATAGCCGGTACAGAAGTATTGCTGAAACGAGAACGAAATGAAAGAAATACGGAAGGAAGCATATGCCAGTACGGTGATATTGGCACTAGTTCAAAGTCGGGTATGTTCGATTGCAACTTACAGAATCCTGAGAATGTTATAAAGCCCGCAATCATAAGAACTGGATGTAGGTTGAATTGCAGTACTGGGTTTTCTGTCCACGCGAAGCCACCCCGATAGTATATGACCCAGAATAGTGCCAGGACAAGGACGCCGATAAGGAGGATTGTCGACAGGATGACGATCAGAAGGTATTCGAACCATGATGCGCAATTCCATGCGTTTTCGTTTTCTTCGTCGTATCTCCTAGAATGAAAGAAAATGTTGTGAAATGTATTCTTGATATATGATGCACGTACTACAAAAAAGTTTAGGGTTCAAATGCAAGATTTGCTATGATTACAAGTGATTATTTTTAGGATATATTGAAAGAATACAAATAATATTAAAAGTTATGGTTTGCTTCATAAGGCTGTGCTTTTTTATTATCTCATTCTTACTTATAAATCAACTTTCATGGAGCCACTCAGCCCAGATTTCGACACGCCGTAAACATTAAACAAAATACAATCTACAGAGCTTGTAAATATCCATCATTGAAAACAAACATTTTTTCTAGAAATTATATTTTTTATCAATAATATTTATATTTTGAATTCGTATTTTAATGTTCATCATTTAACAAGCTGCACACATGAACAGTGATGAGATGAGCAACCATAGATGATGTTCAACGTGTATGGAGGCAAGTTTGAAATAGGTTATCAAGAACTAACTCTTAAAGAAGTGAAGGGTAAATGACCTATATTATTTCAGATTGTGGCTCGAACGTATGACCTTGGATATTTTTTTCTTGGATTCTTATTTTCTTTCATAGTTTTTACGAATGATTAATAAATAACTCAATATTATTTCTTTTAAATTTTTATAGCCCAAACACGTGAACAAAACAGAAATCTGTTGAGACGGCTCTCTATAGACTAGACTAAAATAGACAAGGCATATTACAAAGAGTACAATAAATAATGTGCATTCAACAGCTGTGATAGAGAACCTCTGCGTAGTCAACACCCATTTAGCTCTATGCAGTGGGATAAGCAAAATGCTTCACCAAAAACTCATATCAGTGGAATGGGCGGGAGCGCAAATCATAAGGCACATCCCGAGGAGGAGTCTTATCTTTTATCTAGTGGAACCTGGGTACAAATACACTTTTACAGAGGCTGAACAGCAAAGAACTTACGGCTAGTTACATTGCGATCACAATCCCACGTAAATTTCTGCATACATTTGGCCAGCTCATCGAGTATGTCCTGGGGCTGGTTGATGAGTAGGCGAATACCGTAGGCCTTGGCACCAATTGTAACAGTTAAAACTGCTAATTCCTCCTCTTCAATCCCCTTTTATCCTGCATCAGGTGTTTTGCAAGGGTCTATCCTTGGTCCTATTCTTTTTCTTTTTTTTCATAAACGATCTCCCTTCTTTAATCCGATCTTCTCGTCTTTTATGTGCCGACGATTTCAAGATGTTTCGAGTCATCGAGTCACAAGATCACTGTATGTTTTTACAAAATGATCTTGATAGCTTACAGACTTGATGCGCTGCCAATGCTGAACACCGCAAAATGTGACAAAATGTCTTTTTCTTTGTAAATTTCACCTTTGATGTTCTCCTATTCTGTTTCTGCCTTTCCTCTTAATGTTGTTGATAATTTTAGAGATCTTGGCGAAATGTTTGATCCTTGATCCTTATCAGATTTTATTATTAGATCCTCTATAGCCTTCGTTAATATTTCCACATGTGTACACCTTTCCCTCTCCTTTGTGCGTATTGTCCTTGAATATTGCTGTCAACTTTCGTGTTCTTGTTATGTCTACTTAAATACTGCTTTGAAATGTGTTCAAAGCAGATTTACTCGCACCCTATTCTAAAAATTTCAGGTTCCTTCAAATCAGCTATAAGCTGATTCGCAAACTTTCAATGTAACTGTTACGAAATGCAGCTTGTGCTGAGAGTCCCAGAAAAAGATTTTATCTGCGTATAGATGAACAATTACATATCAGCTGTAGAAATATTGAAAAGATGTGGACCAAGGCTGAAGCCTTTAAATGCGCTCCAATAGGATCCACCGTCTTGTTACTTAAGAAAGTGTCATAAATCTTAATGATACAAGTTGGAAATCTGAAATCTACCATATTGTGCAGGAGACTATCGTTCTATACAGAGTTGAAGGTCTTTTATAGATAAATTTGCCAGATATCCGATATC
Source organism: Nemotelus nigrinus (assembly GCA_947369275.1). Lineage (NCBI taxonomy): Eukaryota > Metazoa > Arthropoda > Insecta > Diptera > Stratiomyidae > Nemotelus > Nemotelus nigrinus. The sequence goes on along the minus strand of OX376372.1, from coordinate 47,584,262 downwards.
TTACTACTTTTGCAGAGCCATTAAGAAGGCTACAGTGGAGTGTTTGGCTATGAAACCGAGTCGCCATATGTCCGTCGATGATATAGGACAACCTGCCTTGAATTACCTTTTCCAGTAGATTTGAAAGCAGTGAAATGGGCGGGCGTTGTATACATCATTGGGACCTGAATTCTGAGCCTGCTCAGAGCTTCTAAAATGATGACGGGCATAACTGCCAACAAATGCGATTTCATTATATTTAAATGCGAATGCAGATTGTTTCAGTAAATTTTAACTCTGGTATTAAATATCTTTGGATTCCAATTCACTTTTCGATTCGTGGAACTTTTCCCAATTCAAAGGAATTTGGGTCATCTGCGGTATCCTCACAAATAACTTTGTAGAAACACGATGACAGAACTGAAATTTAGTATCGGAAAAGAAACAAATGTCAGTACTTCCTTGATTCAGGAAATCCTGAAGAAAATTCTTGGCTGCAGATGGGAACTAAAGAAGCTATGTTTCCTAGCTCATGCTTAACAGTATGCATTACCAGCTAGTCAAAAGGCAATCGAGTTCAAATTATCTCGTTTTTCGGACGGGAATGAAATTTGGTCGAAGAACCTTTTCTTTATAGCATGCATGACCATAAATATGGTTGATAATTCTGCCTGGTAGATATTGAACCTCTGAGAGAAGAAGAAGTGAATTTCGATACTCACAGCGAAGCAGCGATCTGGCAAATATTCCTTGTACATAAAACAATAACACCTTTCATTTATTCAATTTGAAAATGAAAATACTATTTGGTTCCAGTGCGGCTGAATGATAAAGAAGAACAAAAGGAAAAAAACCCGCTGACTTTTTTCCAAAAATCCATGTTCAGTGTTCGATGAAAAATTAAAGATTTTGATTAATTATATTTCATTCAAATTCATTCAAATGGCTGTCTGAGAAGTAGCTCAGTTTCTCAACCCATTTTGTCAGCATATGCTCGATCGTTGCGAGCTATGTCTCATAGATGGCTCAATTAATATTTTGACCAAGTTCACGAATCGTTGCTGGATTATCAGCATATTACCGATCTTTAATGACACTCTACATCCTGGTGAAATCAAAAATCATCCAAGTAAATGTTTTAATTTCTTTTCAGAAAAAGTGGGTTACCATCTTTTGTAGCATTCATCAGTAGCAATAACGGCGTTTCTAGTCTCATTTTCGAAGCAAAATGGAAGATGTATTAACTTTTCTACTTTTTTTCTTTTCATCGAAAGGCACCTCATCCGAAAAGGTAAATTTTTTGAGGGAATGCAACGTTATCTTCGATGAGAAGCGACATCGAAGCGGATGATCAGTATCCTTCTATTCCTGGGTCAATTGAACCTTACACGCAAAGAACCTGTGTCAATTTTAACCTGGGATTTTTTCGGAAATATTCTCGAGTTAACGCAGCTGTCGAGCACGGTGGCTGAGTGTGTTGTCCGCTAGCAAGAATTTCTCATGAGCATTCGCCTCAAGTTTGCGTACGCCAGGTGTGATTGCCGGTTGATTTCAGCCAAATCTATTTTTGGTTTCGATTAAATTGTAACATTTTATGAAACAACACTTTCTTCAGTATCCCGAATTCTAAACATGTCTTATATGATATAGGTTAATCACAATACAGCGTTTTCCGCTGCGGCCAACGCACTGGGGCCGCAGCGGAAAACGCTGTATTGTGATTAACCTAATAGTCTGCCTCCAGACTATCCCCGAATAAGCAGTTTTTTTTACCAATCCTGTGATGACTGCATAGCGTCGATGCCTTGAAACCAATTTTTACGTGAAATTACGTGACTTTGTACTGATCGTTCTTGGGATAAGACGGTATGGAAAAAAAAACTACAAAACCGGTTATTTCGGGGTGGTTTGTTTGTGGGGATGGGTAGGGTGTGGGGGTGGTCCTGCGATGTCAAGAATAGGCAATTGACAGGATAACCGAGTGATGTTATCTTGTTTGGCCGTGGGCAACGAGTAGGCAATGAGCTCATTCCTGAAGATTGGGGATGGAAGCTCAGAAATACCATTTGATGGCAAAGGGGGAGGAGGGAGATACTTTTCGGAGCACAATTTCCCACCTACCTTGAAGTCTGGTAGATAAGTTTGTGTACATGTTTTTTATGGGCCTCTTACTCACAAATCAGACTCACAAATATTTTTATTAAATTTACAAATCTTTAGATCAATTTATCTTAAAAATGGTTATGGTTACAAAAAAAAAGTTATATGAGACATTTTTGGTGACCTCGTACAAAAAGTGACGCAGCACTCGGATCGATGTGGACTTTTGACATTTTGTTCAAAAAGCCAGTTACAAGGTTCACACCAAAATTCAGCTTTCTCCTAATTTTTCCGAAGTTTCGCCTTTTTTATGTCAAATTTCACTGGATTATTAAGGCCAATGTTCACATTGGCCCATCAGTATCCTCCTTCACTCAAAAGTATCCTCCTTCACTCATTACATTTCCTTGTGCTAAATTCTTGTGCGTTAGGGCTCTTTTGTGAATTATTACTTTATTCTATTTCTGCAGCAAAGATTTTCGGACAGCCATTCTTTCTTGAATAATTTGAAACAACAAGCTTTTGATAGATCTTAGGAACATCGGAATGCTTCGCATTTGAATTTAGAAATTTAGAAATTTCCGGTCCTTATTTGAATGTACAAGTCACCGTAATTAACGGTTTTTTTTTGGTGACGGGTTATTTTGTGGTGACGTAGAGTCACGCAGAGCGAATCCAAAAAGAAACATTTTGGAACTATATAAGTAACTGATTTCAAAACAATAAGCAAAAGAAGTCAACACGAGAAATTCAAAAAACCGTATTAATATTTAATTTCAGTGAAAACATACAAATGAACACATTTCAACAGCAAATACGTTTTATTTAACCATGGAAAGACTATTTTCAATGGACTGCGATTCCTTCGACATTACCACCACAATTAAATCAATTACCATCAATAGTAATTGTACCAACTTGCTCATTGTTGACTCAGCCTAACGAACCATTCACTGGCAGCCGTGAATCGAACAACGTCAACCTACATGCATAAGTCAATTGCATGTATGCTCGTATTTCTCCGTCTGTCCATTTCCAATTCGAACAATTGAGGCTCATCTACTGATTTCATGATATTACCAATAAACTGAATTGTTTCGTTCAGCAGTAAATGGACACACCGTCGGTCGTTAAATGAAACGGTAAAGACGATTTTCAGTACGTGTAGAGCTTTATCATCCGGTTAACATTATGACATGAATGTCTACGGTCTTTTATGACATCCGCATTGTAACCTTCACCAGCTGCGCATTTCTCTATCAAGTAAAAGGTATTCTCCCTAGAGCTTTCCTTAAATGCTACTTTACCCGCACAAATCTTTCATCCAAGACTCGTATGAAATGTATTGGATAGACTCAGGTGATTTCAAAGGAGAGAAGAAAAGTAATAAAAACGGAGAAAATGCTTGACTTCTTCCAATGAGGATTGTAAATAGAAGTAGATATTTGTAAAGGAAAATGTTTTATTTATTGTTTCATCAGTGTTGCGAAATTTCAATTTTTCAGCTTGGATTTCAGTGATATATCATGATCTTGCTAAATCATGATTTTGCTTAGCACAAACCATTATGCTGATTGTTGTTATCAAGAAAATATTCCACAAAAAGAAATTATTAACGCTACGAAAAATTTACTCTACTACGTGCAATTTCATCAGCACCTGAGTAAGATACCAGCATACAACCATGCAACATGTTTACAGCCACTGTTTGTGCAGAACGATCCAACATCAATTCTTCAGAGTTGCAGCTTCCAGATAAACGGGGAATCGCAATAATGCCTGCTGCATATATTTTCGCAAACCTAGAGAGATAGCGTCCCGTCCCTGATGTATAAGTCATTGTGCCCCTGTCATGTGTGCCACCTTGCTTACACTGAAATGCACCTGATAATCCAACCACGGGAAACACTAGCTTCCGTCTTAGTCTTGGCGACTACTTTCATTGAGATCCGAATTGAGATCTCGCAATGACTGTGCCCGTTATCAGACTCTCACTTGACCGTACTATGTACATAGTTCACTATCCATGTAGATGCCAAACTGCGAAGTGGATATAGTAGGAAATGGTCAATTCTCTGAGCATCCGCCGTGAAACTAATATCGAGTTTGCTTTTAATTGCTATTAAGTGATGCTACTTTTTGAATGGAGTGCTTGGGTTTGGAGAAGATGAGATGTATTCACATGAGAAAATGTTTACTGACAAAGTTTTTGTTGTGGGTGTGCAATGTTTTTGATCCTGCCATTTTGTATTGTGAGACAAGTGTGTTGGACGAGGCAACGTTTTGTTAGACGAGTATGTTTGTAAGTGACTTTATTTGAATTTAAATTCACATACTTAGTCATCTATGAATACCGAGGCTACTACTACTTGTAAAAAAAAATAATTCCTGCATGGTTTTCATATGCGCGATCTGGAAGTTTAGCAAAAAACTTTAGGGAGGCCGAGGAGGATTGGGACAGAGATTTTCCTACATCCCCCTAACACCCCCCTAATACCCCCCTGGAAAGTGCATACATCCCCCCTAACACGGACAATTTTCCCACACAAAGGGACCTTTGTGTCTTTTGTTCCAAAGAGACACCCCTCCTAAAATTCTGAACACACCCCCAAAGAAAAATGCCTGAGAAAACCCCTGGGTTGGGACAGAGGAGAGTTGTGACATACTCGATTTCTCTTGCAAGTGGTAGTGTCAATACGACATCGTTCTAAAAATAAATGCCAAAAGTAAGTTTTTGATCAATAAGTCATTGTTCTATTATTTTATATACGTATTACTATAGTGCTGTTGTGATATTTTTACTGATATGCAGTGTCTATTCTAGTTTCATACCTTGATATTACTTTTCTGGTTCCCCTCATATGTTTTAGGTTATGAGCCATTATTCTGATCAACGCAAGTTTTTTTGCTCCAAGGAGAGCTTGTCACAGCTCTCCTAATTTGAAGTAAATCTATTTTCGGCAACATGCTTTGTGGTGGGGGTTTGCATGCTTTACCCACCTATTTTAATTGTTAAGTATTGTTTTAGAATGCCAAACAAATATGCAAGAAAAACTGATAGAGCTATGTCTAGTATCGAAACATATGAATTAGCGTATGAGAAGGTTACATTAGGTGGAAACAATATTAGAAATGGTTTGACCTACATGTTGCGCCAAAGATATATTAAGAATAAAAAAGCTTGCGAGGCCAATGAAACGGAAAAACCACCATCTATTGGGTATGCTTGCTTAACAGTCTTCACCAAAGATGAAGAAAATATACTATGCGAGTATTTGTTGACTTATGAGGCTTCAAATTATGTCTTTACTTCTAAAGAAACAAAAAGCTTCGCGTACAACTTAGCACATAAGAAAATTAAGAAGTTTCCGGCATCTTGCGAAGAGAAGAAAATGGCTGGAGAGGTATGGCTTAAGCTATTTATAGAACGACGAAACAACAAATTTATCACTAAGATTGGCTCAAGCAACAAGTATAGCTCGGGCAACGAGCTTCAATCAAACAAATGTGGCAATAGTTTTCTCCAATTGTACATGTGTCTTAAGCAAGCCTAAACTTTCCGGAAAAAGATATTTGGAATGTTGACGAGACAGGCATAACGACCGTCCAAAAACCTGATAGAGTTATTACGCGACGCAGAGAAAAACAAGTTAGTGCTATGACATTTGCGGAGAGAGGGGCTCTCATGACGGTGGAAATGCCATAGGAAACTACATACCACCTATGCTTACCTTCCCTCGCAAAAGATATCAAGATTATTTTGCTCAAGATGGCTCAGCTCGATCCATAGGAACAGCTAACGGCTCAGGGAGAGAATGATTTTCATACATTTCTGGAACACTTCAAGAATAATGTTAGACCGCCAAAAAAAAAAAACAAAACGCTTTGTTATTACTAGAAAACTATTCGTCGTTTCTTACTAACTCACGTTTCTTCCGTACTGTACTCACAAACTACAGCCAATGGATCGTGCTATTTAAGGTCTTCTGAAAAAGGCTATTAATACTGCAAGTGACAATTGGATGCAAATGCTGGAAAAGTTATGTCCATGTATGATATTCCTTCAATAGCAAAAACTGCATTTGAATCTGTGAAACTCTTAATCTAAGCAACATTAAATCTTATTTATTTTCACCGGTAGCGCTCAGTTCATTGCCAAAAGCACCTTCAAGAAAAAGCAACCAACCAAAAAGAAGTAAGATCAAATCCGCTATTCTCACTGATTTGCTCATCAAAGGCCGGCGGCCGATCGCACCTCTGCATGTGTGGCTCTTGCATGCTGAGTGATAGTGATGCTAATTGGAAATTCCAATAGAGTATTCTCGCAGCTACTCTTGTTTTTCATGCATTTTACTTACCCGTGATGATTTGAAATGCTCCGAAATTGTCATCTTTCCGCTTTATATAGCACACCACACATGGCCAATGTATGCTCGCAAGCTATTTTTCCCTTATTTCTGCGAGTGATGTTCATTGGCCATTCATGGACTTTTGGAAACCCCTTGCAAGCACATTACATTTTCATTACCAAGATTGTTTGCAGGATATATTCTGTTCGGCATGCATTACAGCGATTCCCGTTGGGTAAGTAGTGTATTAAAGTAGCTTTCTTCCATAAAAGAGCTCATAGATGTACGAGTAATATTAGATGACTTGCGTTAGTTAACGTAAAAATTGTCACAACCTTCCTCGGTCTCCCCTATACAGCACTCCTCGTATTTGCTATATTGAAGTATACCACGAGTAATCAACATGCTGATTAAATGGTGATTAAATTTGTTGTGAAAACCACTAAATGATAGTAAAATAATCAGGTCACGTCTTCATAAAATTCAAATAAATTGTACGTGAATTGCACATAACAATCCAATCTACACTGTGGTCTTCCGCAAAAAGTTCAAAAATTTACTTCCAAATCCAAGAGAGCCTGCAGGACCCAAATAAATGCACAGTGTCAGTAAATCGAATAACATTTACAGTAAATCTGTACAGTAATTTGCAAAGAATATTAACTGCCCACAATTTTAGTATCATAAGCTGTTTAAAAGCTCAAAAGATACTTAGATAGAAAAATTGTAAGTGGCAAAGCCAATTCAACGTCCAGATGAATTTTGGCAAACGGAATAAAACACTGAAACAAAAATGAACTTATTTTGTCGAAGATTAAAACAAAGCGACAAAGTACTGGGGTGTCTGCAAATCGACGTACAGAACAACTTCTCTATTATTAAATTTAAGAATATTTTCTCTATTAATACTTTATGGAATTGTTCGGGAATAAACAGCTGCCATATTTTGATAAACATCTTAAATGGCAAATTTTATTAATTCTGTTACAATAGAACATATTTATTAAAAATTCTTCATAAAAAAATTCAAAATACTTCGGAAATTGGCTCTACAAAAGTCTATGCATACAGGGTTAGTCATATGAAGTACCTCCAACTTCAGATCGGTTATATCTGTCAAACCGTTAGTGACAGCTACGTCAAACACCGATGACAGTTCATCGTATCATCCACAAGCTGCGAAAAGCATTAACGTCTCAGTTTTATAACAAAAAAGTTATTTGCGATGGATTTCAAACGTAACAGTGTTATTGCATTACATGTGGCCGATCGCAAATAGATATTGTTCGTCAGCTGAGCCATCTCAAAGTGAATAGAAAGTTTGTGTATTGCATCAAAAAATGTTACAACCATACCGGCAGCATTGGTGGTGGTCCGAAAAAAACAGCAACAGCACCAGAAATGGTTCGTAAAGTAACAGGAGAATTATCCGAAATCCTCGACGTAGTGCTAATCAAAATATCGCAAGCAAGCATGTGACGAAAATTGAAGAATGAGCTCAATTTCAAGCTTTATCAGTTCCAAAAAGCATACGATCTTACACCAAAACAAAAAGAAGACCAGATACACCAAGGTGATTCTTTAGTAAAACCGAGAACCGCAGAGGCTCAGAAAAGATTCCAGGAAACTCCTCAGTCGAGGAGTTAAAAACAAAAACTCCTCCTTAAAAACAAAAACTTCGAAAAAATTTGGTGCGGAGCTCCAAGAGGAAATCATTCAAAACGTTCTGTGACAAAGGTAGAAGAGAGATCACGAAGCACCGAGTAGTCCTGGAAAAGGATTGATTGCATAAGTTAGACTCCGTATGATGTCTAGATCGTTAGTTGACCAAGTCACAAACCTGCAGACTCTATATGAGAATGACTTTCCAGGCTCACTGGGAGACTTCCCAGCCTCTGACCAAACCTACTACTATTCGCAGCGATAATGTCAGAAATAACGTCAAAGACGCAATAATGTCAGTGACCATAAAGACTGTTCCTGCTGATGCTGGAGCCAACTGCTACTTGATAGCATGGGTGATAAATGGATATCTACAAGGAAGTGTCTTGCAAAGAAGTGACATCTACAAGGAAGTGTCTCCGTTAAGCGAAATACAGCAAAAATGGCTGCACATGCAAGCCTTTACTGACGACTTGGCCACATTAGCAGAAGAAAGGGTTTGAATGTGCTATGTAGAAATACACAAAGTGCACTAAATTTAATTGATAGTTGTTGCTCGAGGTAAGGGCCTTTCAATGAATCTTAGTAAAACAAAACTTGATTTACAAATAAAAAAAACTGGAGGGATTAGAGCTTCCAAAAGTGATAAATACAATTTTTCAACTTCCAAATGGAATAAAATATCTAGGAGTAATCTTAGATAAAAAAAACTTTACTGCAAAAAATTATGCGAACGTAAAGTTAACTCGAGCTCTTAATGCTAATGCTGGGAGTGCAATGAAGCTATATCTACCATACGAGGTCTGAGGCTGCATGTAGTCCTGTGAACGTGCGTATCAGTGGTGTAGTGAGCTCTTAATGTGCTTCTCAATCTGCCGCCACTCGACTTTCAGATTTGGAATCTGACAATGAGTTCTGACCATAGACTTATTAAACTTCTATTCAAACGTTCTAGCCAGAGATCTCTCCAGATCTCGCGAACGCTTCAGCCAGCCATTCGAGTGATCCTACTCTATTTTAAGGGAAGATATCAAGTGACTGAGAGCATCCAAATGTCTGAGAGATCTTCTGTCACTAGATTCAATAAGGTGTGTCTGCTATGGATACCACGACACTAAAACGAAATTGAAGGAAACGAAATTGTTGATGCTATTGCTTCCATTACAAGATCCAGAGTCCAGCTAAGGTTCACTGAACTCATTTGGATATGACATTTTTCAGAAGATGATGGTTCATGTCTATCTTCTGATGTGGCCTCTCAAAACCTAACCATAGGACTGCGGAATTCTTCTTAAACAAGAGCAAGAAGAATTGTGGAGCTATAACAGGCTTACTGCCTAGATACAACTTCCTACGAGGAGATAAATATGTATGAACCGCATAGCTATTGCACAGGATGATATATGCTGCTTAGAAGAGGTGGACTTTGTGAATCACTTCCATTACGAATGCAAACACCAGTGGGGGGTTGTGCAAAATATATAAGCATATACTATGTATAAGCATACTTATGAGGCGCGTAGTAAACTATACATGCGAATTGTTCAAAATATTGTGTAAAAAAATCAATTAGGTATTGCAATGCTGACCATTTGTATTAAAAGTTACTGATTGACTGTCAACAGCTTATTTCAGTGATATTCTTACTCACTAAGATCAACAATCTCAGAAAAGTTCAAATTCTGTATAGTATTTGAAAGAAAAAATAACATACTATGTTCTTTAATTTTTATTGAATTCTAAATAACCGGTGAAAATTTCTTAATAGCTCAAAGTTGAGGATATAATGCATTTTTTAGCAAATTAAATTAGATAGTCAATACCACAGCAAAAATATATTCCTCATATATTTTGCATGAAAAGTGCCTAATACCTAAAACCTTTTGCGAACAGTTGACTGAACGGAATTAGTGGTCTTTATTGCCAAGAATCAATAAGATCCTTTTTACGCTCAATCGATCTAGATGAAAAAGACTGCCGCAGTAAATCCTCTATGGCACAATCACAGAAATTTCAGTTATCCGCTTTAAAGTCCATATTAAACGGGTAAATATTAACTTTTCGAAACAGAATCTTTCCAATACGCTCTCACTTCAACGAGTTTTATGCTATAATTTACTTGAAAAACTAGCCTTTTATTACTCTTTAATACTGACAATACAAAAAAATGCAAGTCCAAAGAATTATAACAGGTGCGTTTTTTGCGAAGAAGACATAAAAAAAATTCACCTAATGTAAATTATAAATGCTAGAAAAAGCACTTCAGGAATTCAACATAGAAATAACATCAACATAGGCGAAAGCAATCAAGTGGTCATATTCACCCAAAGCACCTGAACCGGCAAACTCATTTTGCGAAAGTAAACCCAAAGCAAATACAAAAACAACCGATCTGGAAAAAATTGCACACGAAACAATTTAACTCCTACATATTCCCCATATCAACATCACAATAACTTGCACCGTACATACACCATGCGAACAAAGCATAAAAGACATCAAATCAGAAGGGGAACAACTTGTAAGAAGAGGAGCAGAAGAGAATCTACAAACTCTGTAACGTAGACCATAATGGGAAACAGAAACATAACAGAGACGCGGATGACTTTCCAGCGTCAACATCCAAGGCAATCAAGTGTTCATTTCACTCAAAGCACCAAAACCGAAAAAACTACGTCTTTTGGGAAAGCAAACCCAAAGCAGATACAAAAAATCGATCTGAGGAAAATTGCACACACAAAAAGGTAACTCCTACTATTCTATTCTCCACATGAACATAACAATAGATTGCACCGTACATATGTGCATGTGAACAAAGCAGAAAGTACATCAATTCCTAAGGGAAACGGCGCGTAAGAAGAGAAGTGGAAGAAAATCTGCAGATAAATCATGAGGGGAAACAGTAACATAACAGAGACGCTGCTAGCTTTTCAGCGTATCAAGTTCATTCATTAACAAAGATTTTCGGGTCGTTCAGCGGGTGGATGGGGCAAGGGTTTTTTGAATTTCTCTATCCACCAAGACGCTGTGATCTGAGCAGCGTCCACAATGCTACTTGAGTACATTGATTGCAAAATTTTTATGGACACCATTTAGGTAAAGCGTCTAAGTAGATCTATGCGAATATAACGAGTTTGAGCATTGAAGCAAGATCACTTTAGTGTTCTGTGTAGTAAATCCCAATAAACTGTATGTTTTGAATTGAATGCTATGCATTACCTGTAGTCTGTAGTAAAGCGTTTGAGTTTTCGTTGCGTCGCTGTAAATTTACCTTGGAAGCTCTGTAATTGGACTGTTATAAAATAAAACCATTTGATCCGTAGTAGCAATGAAGTTTTGTTTTTTGTAACATAATAAATGTTATTATTTTGATTGTTAAATATTGATTGTTAATCTTTTGATTGTTATACATTGATTATTTAATAATTTTTTTGTTTACACCAAGTGGTTTAGCAAGTGAAGCCGCCCCTGGCAACGACGCTTATCACACTTACTCGCTCACTTTATTCCGCAAAAAGTTAGATCATATTATTTATTTACTTTCACTGTTTATTTAAAACTTTTAACTTCCAAATTCGGAAAGAGTCATTGAATATGATTTATCAAGCTGCTTGTTTTCAAGATTTTGGGAATGTTAATTTGAAAATATTTCAGTTAACTAAAACTAGTAATCAAACAATTCAACACTACTAAAGTTTTTTGTAACAGTCATAGCTCTTTCTTCAATCGCAATATATTATATTTGTTTGCTTGCTTGTATGAACAAGCTGAAAATCATAAACAAATGAGCACCATATAAGACTACTGCAGCTTTTTAAATTAATAACGAAATGAATCACCGCAAATTTTAATTGACACAATGATAATACTGCCCTACTAAGCGCAAAAGCAGTATCTCAATGAAAGTGAGTTTCGAGATAATTTAAGTTTTGTAAAAGAAGTAATATTGATATACCTTCCCTTGGTGATTTAAGTTAAAATTGAGATAGGCGATGAGGAACTGGGTTCGTCTGGAGCTGGTGGAGGATTCTTCTTACTCCACTTTTCTCGGTGAGCGGTTTTCTGCTCTTGGATACATCGGATACTTAGGTTTAAAAAACTTTCTTAAGGTGTTTTCCATATATTTTAAATAAGATACCATTAAAAGGATTAGTACATCAGATGCGTACTGTTTTAAGTTTTCTATTGTTACAAAAATCTATTTTTCTATTTTTTTTTAGATACCGCCTCTGCGCTTAGTAGGGCAGAATAGTTGTCACTTCATTTGAACAACGCGACTATCTGTGCATATAAATTGTTGACAATAATTTGTACGAAAAATTGTTGTCACATGTTTTATATTTTATAAGAATTGTAGTTTGAATGAATGTGCAAACGACCCGTGTGCAATATATTGAAAAAAATTTCAACTCATTTTTAAGCAGCACAAACTAAAATATATAGTCAAAAAAAGATAATTCTTTATTTCTTAATCGGTCATTTGATAAGCTTACCACCCAATAAAATTAAAGTGAGTCGATTTTCAAACTCGATATATAATCGCTTAAGAACACGAAAAGATCCATTAATTCGGTCTAGGGCAGTATTGGATATGTCTTTTCCTCAATCGTCCAAGAAAGTTCGTTCGTCCAACATTCGCTACTTCACCATTTCCGAAATCGAAAATACGACACTCTTAATGACTTTGCTCCTAATCACAACTACAGACTATGATGTCCTTTGGCATGCTTGTCACACAACATTTCCATATCAACAGCACGAAAGGAAGAGCAGAAGGCAGGTTGGAGTGCACACATTAACAATGTATTTTTCAACGTGACGATAAGCTTAACCTCATCTTTGTTGGTGAAGAGTACGATATGAAACAGCACAAATAGATATCTCGTTTCTATATGCTTGTCAACTTCATACACGAGTGTGTTTGCAAGCATATGAATGTATTCTTTCAAGCCACCCTCTGGGATCTGACCAGGTTCACTATGGAGTGATTTATGGTTTCTTTCATTTCAGCACAGATAAGGAAAAGTTGGTCTTCTGCAGGTATAGAGCCACACTGGAATCACGACGGAAATCCTGCTATGACTGCAGAGTGGTCGTAGTGACGAACGACCTATAGTCATTTGTAAAATCATGTTGACAAATTACTCTCTTAAGTTCTTTTAAAAGTTCAGTGGGGACGTGATGATAACTTGTGTTTTTCCATTGAAAAAAGAGGGGAGTATTATTGACAGGTAGTGTCTAGTTAGAGGTTTTATCCGAAAACTTTTTGCATCTTGAAAAAAATGCAGGATAAACTAAACTGAAGGACATATTCATTTTGATATCATTCATAAAAGTTTTAGTTGCATAAAAAGTAGAAAATCTTACTTTTCCATTATTTTCGCATGATAAAAAAATATATAACATTATTATTTAAGAATGTTACATTTCATCTTACATCAACAAAGCAACTTATCCCGTTAAATCAAGAGCACTTTTACACACTGATAGCAACCTGAACGCGAAAGTAGAACTAGGTAATAGATGCATGTTTGCTTGAAGAGTCTTGTCAAAAGCTACCAAAGCACATCATTAGATGTGTAAATAAGGAAGACCACGCTCTACTTGAGTACAAGTACATGTCACGATTCCTCTTCTTATTGAAATACATTTGCACGGCTTCAATGATAACTTTCTGTCGGTACGTTACAGATCCCAACGGAGCCCTGTGTAGAATATAAATAGCAAAAGCAAACGGACAGTATCACGACCACGGCGTAAACGAGAAACATGCTCGACTTTTATCCAATGGGCTCAGATATTGGCCACGTATGCAATTTGCATCCTATTTGCATTGCAGCAGCTCCTGTCGTTCTTGTACCATCGACGGTACCGCCAGTCGCCTCGTCTCTATTATGAGGCAGCAAGTAACCTGTAATCAACGAGCAGCACAAACGGCGGGTCATTTGCATTTCAATTGATTTTAACTCCCAGGAAGCTTCTTCCGAGTCATCCTTTGTATCATTCTCGTTGCCAGTTTGCTGAGCATAGTTGTCCGAAAAGACGAGTAAACTTAGCGATGTCTGCGCATATTGATTGTTGGTTTTCAGTATTAAATGCTGTACAGATTTGAAATTCGAAAAGAGAACGACAGATAGCCTCGAGGCTCCTGAAAAATTGATGATTCTAAATGAGCGCAAGGGAACAAAGTAGAAGAATAGAAGAGCATGTAATTGGTAGGTTTTGAGCTATTTCGAGCGGAAGAAACAGGTGCTTGCTCTATTTTGTTATTTATTAATAATAGAGAATGCTAGCGCACTCTTCGCAATTGAGTATGAGCCACGTCCTTTTTAAAGACTTCGATAATAGTTCAAATGCGATTGATGTATATGTGCTCCACTTAAAATGTGGGTTATGTGGGAAATGTTTTTGAACTAAAATATCGATTTGAATGTGGCATTTTTCCGCATTAAATAAAAATAAAGCATTTGATGGTTTATTTGAAACTTTTAAGGCCCATAGCATTTTCCGTGCACTGACTGAATAATCTAGTTCTTTGAATTATGTCAGACATCCAAAATTGTTTTATTTTGTGTATCTGACCCAATAACTAAAAGTAATGAGTTTGTTGATTACTTTCGTAAAGCATATAAAGCATATAATAATAACAATAATTTAAACTTTAACAATTTAACAATGTTCTTTGGCACGTCTTTGGGAATGAAAGATTTAGTTATTGACGAGGCTACTATTGAAGAATTTTCAACAAAAAAATTGACAACAACCATGGCTCCAAGTCCTGATGGCATCGCAAAATTCATTTTGAAACGTTATTTTAAGTCTCTGTCGCCTGTTTGATCGCACCTTTTAACCTGCCTATGCTCATGAGCTATTTTTCCATCCATCTCGTAATTGTTATATACATACGAGTAAAAAAGAAAAGTTATAGAAGTGCGGTCAGTAATTACCGCCCGGTTGCCAAACTACTTGGTGCCGCCATTTTTTTTGGAGCCATATTAAGTGATGCCGTAGCATTCCATTGCAAATCCGCAACGAACCACTGCAACATTAAGACTAATACAAGTGACAGAACGCCGGTTACCCAGTGCTGAAAAGTCATCCTGCAGCTGGGAGCAATTATCCAATGACTCAATCAATCTGAATATTTTCAGATCGTTGGCATACAAAGACACGGGAAGTTAAAGAGGGGAAGATAATTTATAAACAGGAGGAAAAGCAGAGGTCCAAGAATCAAACCTTGTGGAGCACGAGAAGTAGGATAGAAGGGAGAACAAGAGTTAACCGTTCTGCTATTGAATGAAGGTGAATCGAGTGAATGACAAGACAAAATATATGATAATTATCCTAGTGAGATCAGTTTGTGTTGATTTGAATTTGATTTTCCACGCCCTAAACTCCTTAAAATATATTTTTTCACCAAAGAGAGCCGAAGACGAGTTTTTTTATTCTTTTGACCAAAATGCGAGCTGTTCTTCATATTGCTTAGATATTGAAAGAGTTGATAGTCTTAAGTATCTGGGAGTGTTAATTGACACCAAGTTAAATTGGAGAGATCACACCTTGTATCTGAAAGTATATTTTCACAATTTGGTCAGGCAATTGTACCACTTAAGCCTATACTGTCCCTTTTCAGTTTTAAAGCTAGTTTATAACGGTCGATTTTTGTCTAAACTACAATATGGATTAAACTGCTGGGGAGATACACACTTTAATAAAGTGGAACCATTGATTGTAAAACAAAAACATGCCGTTCGAATTGTTTTCAAAGTTCACCGCAGAATGCAAGTTTTAATTAATTTCAAGCACTAGGAACACTTCCATTAAGGCATTTGTACTTTTTTAAGGTTTTAAGAATTTTCTTCGAGAACTCAGGTTATCAAACACCAAGAGTTTATGTTTCAGGCGTTAGCACTAGAAATTTAGTGGTAGTTTCTATTTACAATAAATCGCACTTTAGTCGCTTTTACAGCATTGTTGCTCCTCGTCTATTTAACCTTTTGCCACCAAATGTTAGAGGCGAGTCCAGAAAGACAGCGTTTTCGAAAAAAGTCAAATCTTGGCTCTTTTCTATTGATCACTTGGGCATTGAAAAACTGTTGAATCCCTTAATATAAACTTTGCATTTGTTTTCAATATTGTTTTTTGCTATTTTTCTTTATCTACGGTCTTTTATATCTTAGTTAAACTTATAAGTCCCCCACCATAAATTGACATTTCATGTTTTTTCCATCTTATTAACGGGCATTTGACTCTTGCGTAAAGCAACTGAATGCTTCGAATTTCATCTGTATCTTCTTCAGCATAATTTAAAATATCGAGTTAGTTGTGTTACTGTTTTATTTTATTTTCTTTCTATAAATTTTCTATTACTAGGTGTTAAGTATAAACGTAATTTTAGTTCAGAGGATTTTGTTTGAATTTATTGTACAGCTGTAAGTTTATGCATATGAAATAAAGACTATTATTATTATATTATTATATATATAATAGAAGAGTCAGTTAGCACATATGATTGGACCATTAAGAAGCTATGAGTTTCTACCACTTAATGTAGAACTCATCATATTTAATGCCCAATAATGCCAAAAATGACTTATGAAGCCAAACCTCTTACAAAACTTTAAATACATTCATAGACTAACTACAAAGGCAATCCAAGTAATGATTAAAATGCCAATGTTTATATCAGTGCCGATGGTATACTTAACATCAGGATCACTTAATTTATACCATATAATTTGCATGTAAACAACCAAACACCCTTAGAAAATAGTGAACGGTGAAATGAAATAAGCAATCACTCCGAAAACAGTGAGGGAGTTGACCAAAATTAGTATGCGTAGCTCGCAAAACTTAGTTATCGCTTGTCCAAGAACAGAATGACTTAAAGATGATCCAATTCAAAAAACATTTTCATTTTTCAATACAATTCCAGCCAGTATTAAAGTATCGAGCAACTTCATAAGCTTTTATCGTGACGTAAAAAAATTCATCCCAAATAATACAACTCAATATAAATAAATATGTAGCATATTTTTGTTTGAAATATTTTTTCTCTGATACATATCGAGGTGACACATACTTAAATAAATAAATTATTGAGCATATGGATTCAATGCATTTTACTTTCAATTTAACTAACTTTTAAACTCTCTGGGATGAGCTAAGGATGTAATAATTTATTTTAATTGATGGTGCGTATTGATTGAGTGATGGATAGCGTGGAAGGTACGAGGAATAAAATAATGTAACCTGGCGTGAATATTGGTGCTGACTTATTCTCATTGTTAGGGCAGGTGCAAAAACACTATACTAAGAGCATAAATTTGGCTTCGGTTATAGGAGGAAACCTGTGGCTGAGACCAAGTATGTAGTTGCATACTGGGTACCTTGTTTCGTAACGTCTGAGATTATGACATGATGTCGATCTCGTATAAATTTGTTTCCAAAGCCATTTGATTTACATGTTCTTTATTTATTTTAATCTATGAATTTCCCACATGTGCATGATTATTTCCTTGTTGCAGAAGAAATCAGCTTCTTGACCAAAACATTCAAAAATAACATGGATACACACCAAAACACTGATAATTTTATTAACCGCATGAGAAAATCTGTAGTTATCTGAACCTAACCTGATTCTATTACTAAGTAACATTTCCTTAATTGACTTGATGCGAAGAACTTATTTCCGAAATACTTTTGAGTTGGAATAGTGAACGGAAAATTTCTTCATTTTGACTTAGCTTCCTTGACCTTAAAAAGTAACTCTGATTTTACGAGAACCTGAAAAAGTTCTTGAGGATTGAAGGTGATAAAGAGTCAATATTCAGTGGCTTTTCTTCTGATTTGATTCAAAGTTAGAGCTAGATTAAATTAAAAGATCGTCAGTATCTAGATTACAACTAGGGTCCCGCATAACAGGAACCACTTCTTTACCCACTAAGCTACAAGACTCTCTTCGCAAGTTTCTTCCCTAACTCGATTCACCTTCATTCAATAGCATAACGGTTAACTTTAGTTCTTCTTCTCCTTTCTATCCTACTTCTCGTGCTCCGCAAGGTTTGATTCTTGCTCCTCTGCTTTTCCTCCTGTTTATAAATTATCTTCCTTCCCTCTTTAACTTCCCGTGTCTTTGTTGGCTGAATTCAGCCTTAGTTTATAGACACTTAACCAATGTATTAAAATTTCAAGGTCGTTTCTCATTTTGACATATGCTTCAAAGTAATAGAAACTGGAATCGGACAGGACAGCGTCATCTACAAAAGCTGTAATTTTCCCATTAAAGTTTTCAGAAAATTGTGAATTTATATTATACTGGAGACAGGACCGAGAATTGAGGAACTCCAATATTTAGAGGCGTTACAGAACGCAAGACGTCATTTATTTTAACTTTCTGCTTACGATCGCAAAAAAAAAGGAATAAAACCAATCCAAAATATTATCTCTTATTCCTGCACTCTAAAGTTTTTGCAGTAGGATGGAATGATCGACCAGATCAAAAGCTTTAGTGATATCAATAAATAATGCTGCGGAAACTTCGGACTCGTTTATTGCATTGTAAATTTCGTGACAGAATTTTAGCAAGGCACCTTCTGTGGATTTTCCTTACATAAAACCAAACTGACAGTCGTTAAAAAACTTAATTTTATTGAAAAACGTCTTTATCCTGAGTTTGACACCTTTTTCAATAATTTTTGAAAAAACAGATAGCAGATAGATAGGTTTATAGTTGCCTAAACTAGTTTTATCGCCTTTTTTTATGTACAGGTACTACAGCCGCCAGTTTTAGTATGTCCGGGAAAATCTCCCTGTGGATACTAAAATTAAAGAAGAACAACAGAATATCCGTAATTTGAAAAAAAATTGTTTTAAAAATTTTCTGGAGATTCTATCATAGGAAGATGAAGCTGACGACTTTAGGGACATAATAATTTTGTAGATTTCCGAAAATGAAAAATCCTCAAAACATAGGCTACTCGACGAGAGTAATTCCCGGCTGGAGATAGCATTAGCACAAGATGGACTTAAAGCCTCGGAGCTGTCGAAATTGAAATTATTTGCAACAGACGAAAAGTAATCGTCAAATAAGTTTGCAACATCTAGACGACCAGAAGCAATTATGCTGGAGATATTATCTTTTTTGTTTTGACTTAGAATTTTATTTACGATTTCCCATTCTTTTTTTATATTCCCTAAATTTGAGGCAAGTCTGCTGTTGAAATAATAACCTCCAAGATGTGTATTTTACCCATGCAAATTTTAAAATTTATACATAATAAAGGAGCTAAAAGAAACGTTGAAAGTTAGGCTATTTTTTAGCATTCTAACCGGTTAGCATTCTAACCCCTTAAAGGCGTTAAGCTGGCTCTCAAATCCTTTATCATATAAGGGGTTAAGTTCTCAACTTTCGTCTAGACAATGATGAATACATTGACGTCTTATATGATGCAACTATGCCTTTTTTACATCTTTATATCTAGATATTATATATTTTCCACTCTTTGTAGATATACACCGGTAATTATCAATTATGTTGATCGTTGTTTTGTTCTTCTGATGCAATATCATAAACTTTGCTGTGGCTATGGCTGTATTCATTTAGAGTTTTCTCTGTACAAACCAATTTACATATAGTCGAAGATCTGAATTAACAATGGCTTATTGATGATTGATTCTTATCAAAACATAAAAGAAGAGAATCGTCCGCAAACATTCTGAAGCGGTTTGTTAGGGTTACATCTTGTACATTGTTTGCATAATTCAGAAACGGCAATGGTCCTAGAATGGGTCCCTGTGGAATACTAACATTAACAGAAGCCTCCTCACTAGTGGATGTAGAATTTTTCATCACCATCCTTCTATTTGCTATAAAAGACTATATTAAGCGGTTAAATTTCCAATCCAATAATTCGCTCAACAAATGTTGTTTTGAAAACG
Source organism: Nemotelus nigrinus (assembly GCA_947369275.1). Taxonomy (NCBI): domain Eukaryota; kingdom Metazoa; phylum Arthropoda; class Insecta; order Diptera; family Stratiomyidae; genus Nemotelus; species Nemotelus nigrinus. The sequence goes on along the minus strand of OX376372.1, from coordinate 47,564,232 downwards.
GATATTCTGAATTAGTGACGCAGCAGCACTGACATCCACAAATGAATAACTAAAACAAATCGAATACCGCAATTCAAAAGTTACAAATTTAGTACATTTATCTTCATTTTTTAAACACCTCATTGTTTCTATTCGCACAATTCAATGACCTCTATTATGAAGACCTTCCGGTTGCAGTTTAATTGCAGCCTACGGTCACATTTTCGTTCCCTTCAATTCAGACATGTTATTTGACTTCAGTCATCGCAGCTTCATATTCTGAGTATCGAATGCTCTCTGGATGAATGGATTTAATTGAAAGCGTCGCATGCTCTTAATTAATGCCTTGTTGGCCCAAGTATTTGAATTTTCCCACAAAACATTATGACCAGCAATAATGACTTCATAGATTTCCAAGATAAATATTTTCATTCAAGTGAATTCTATTATTAGAAATTGAGTAAGCGACATTCATTCAAGTAAGCAATTGATATATTAATCATGGTGACGATGTGATAGAGACAAATTCAAATGTTCATGAGTTAATTTCATCAACTAGTCTTAAACGGTATTCACTATGGTTGGAATCAATAAGTCATCGTACTCGAAATAAGAAGCAATAAACCTAAACCACTCGCATAAATTGCTCAGATTATCTATCAATTTACATGCATAAATCGGTACCGGTGGCGGTGCCCAGGCTAGTCACCGTAACCGGCGATTATTCTTTAGGTTCATTTTGCCGATTATTTGGCCTTATGACCTCGTGGCAATTATAACAGGCCGCCAATCCAATCCCAAACCAAGTACAAATGACAATTTCAATTAGAGACGCGCTCCTCCGCAAGCAGTCTCTAATCAGCCATACATGAACGGAGTAAGCAGGCAGGCTCACCAGCACATCCGACAGGGAATCTGAAATTTCAGATGATAATCATCATGATGCTGCTCCTATAGTTGGTACAAACACTACTGACATCACAGAACAATGGTGATGATAGTGATAGAACACAACTACCACATGTGTTTGGCACAGCGTTGCCAGAAAAAAATACAGAGAATCTTGGAAAATTTTTCAAAAAATCTGGAGAAATCTGGGGATTTTAGTTTCAATGAAAAACGTAACTTAGTTTCAGTAAAAACGATATTATTTTAATAAAAACCATTTATTTCAGCAAAAAAAAAACAATGCAAGACAAAAAAATAATTCATAACAGCAATTTTCTGCGTACTATGATTATGCTTTAATATATATTTACCGAAAATAATTTTGATTTAAGGATTTCATTTAATTCTATACCTGCACAAGTTTCATTTCTGGATTTTAAATATTCTTCCAGAGTATATGTTTGTAATCGACTGCTCGTTTTTTCGTTTATTGATGTTAATTTGAGAGAAAGTTCTTTCTACAGTCGCGAAATAATTGAGTGCGAATAACAGGTGAAAAATAAAATTCCTCAAAATTGGAAAAGCTGACTTGTGTTCTCATGTTTCGATTGGATTCACTTGTTTCCAAAATAACTCAGCATTTCTTAGACTCCATCACTGTGAATTTATATTCTGCAATTCTGATATTTCTCTTAAGTTTGGAAAACATTGACAAAGTGCGATAATTGAAGGTTGTCTTTTCAAAACAACATTTTCAGGATCCATGAAACTAATGCTGATGTATTTGGTTTTTATAATTTTGATACTGATATATTTGGTCAATATAATTTTAACAGTGCATTTCGAATACTAAAATATAATCTTTCAGTCTATTTAACTAGGCATTCACTGCAAGCTCCTAAGTAAAGGTCATCCTATTGTAAAAATTACATTTTATTTAGAAATTTATCATCCTTTCTTTTGGTTTTCTCTAAGTAATGCCTTGAATATAATTTTTGAATATTATTTTCGTTAATCTTGTTATTTCCAAGTTAAGTCAAAATATATTTGGGGGTTCACTTTGAAAGAGCTTATTTAATTGTAGAATTTGACAAAGAGCTAGCCGCAGGCTGAGCTTCTCAAACTCTGTACCTTTTTGTTTCACATTTTGATTTGCGCTATGTGAAATTTTGAAAATTTTACTAACATTTAAAATATCAAAGTTTCAGAGCAAGTTTGGAAAAATCTGGAAATTTTGAATAAAATCTGGGTGTCTGGAAAATTTTGTGAAAGTCTGGCAAATCCAGACTTAAATCTGGATCTGGCATCACTGGTTTGGGGGGAAACATTGACAAGATACGATACACGCAAACTACGAGTACCATTGAAATTTCCAAACAAAATATAATTTTAGATGAACTAGAATACACAAAAGAACACAGCAGAAGTCCTCTGAGGAGAGGATGGAGACAGATGCAATGTATTCATTATGATTTGAATCAATCTAGACACGACAACTGTACCGAGCTCATGCAAACATGTGTGGAAAATGAGTAATTTGAATAGACAAACAGATTTCATGGCTCCTCCGGATGAGTAGAAATAAACGAGCATGTTTGAAAGTGTCTGAACGACGAACAACACATAGAATCATGGAGCCAACAACAGTGCAACATGAACGCTTTGGTGTATCTTCAATTTGTCTCAATTAAGTTTGCAAAGCACAAATAGAGCAAACATACATACATGCAACACGACGTACATTGCATTAAGTCCATGCAGGACTGTCAAATGAAGTATTAAAAGAGCTACATAATACTGAGTTGATGCATGGTTTTGTGCCACCTTATGTACGCAATTGAAGATAGAATATATTATTTATTATTTTTACTTTATGTAAAGTATGTTTTTTTTTACTATTAATTTTTTTTTACTATTTACTATTAACCTATTCTTATTCATTGATTAAAATACAGAATATTCTATTTTATGAGTGTATTTTATGTAACTTTAAAGAACAAAAGTTGTCCCTACCAAGCCGAAGATCATTGCGCTTCCTCATTAATCTGACTAACAATGAGATAATTTCTATGTCTCGAGAGAACAAATATTGAATTTTTCAGCTACATATATTGAATTTCAAAGAAAATCATAGTTTTTGTATTACTTCAATTTTACACATTTGTTACTTTAAATGCTTGTTATGCGTTTGGCTGATTCCATCTGCACAAATACGAATTCCTGCTGATCTAAGAGCATCAAGGAAATTTTTCATAAATCCAATTCAACGCAACTCCTCTCAATATAATCAAAAATATTCGGTGAATTTCCTAATAAGATCACCCCATCTGCAAGACATTCTATCAGCTGTGAAACTGATTCATTTGGATTGAAAAAGTAAATGCTACATGTGTCCTAGTAGGAAATAAAATTAATTGAAAATTTTTCTCGAAAATTTAATGTGGAACAGACTTTTCATACAGCTGACGTCTGAGCCTTCATCTTTGGCTTGCTACAACAGAATGTGACGTCACAACAAGTCAACCTTGTCCGAATTCGGTTATCTTCTTTTCGGCGTTGCTCTCCTGTATAACATGTGATCATTACGTTCGCTGGACCACGAAGTTTAATTATCAGTTGACTTCGTGTTGAAGGTTATGTTACCAAACTAAGCAGCACTGAAAGAAAAATCTTGGCAAAATCAACGAATTTCCTTAGTTGTTTTTGCGTCAATTACGGGGTATAGTTAAAACACTTCGAAGTGTATATTCCTTAGTTTGGAGATCTTATTCGATAGTTTTTGTTTCGGAGTTGGCACAGCGGTTGCCGTCGTTAGTAGCATTTGCATAGCAAATATCATTTATGAATTTTACTTGTTTAATATTTTGGATACCACGCCAACGATAATCTGATAGCAGCACTGTCTTGTCAAATTCTTCTCGAAGTTTTCCCGTTTTCGTCAGTAAGCCTGTCAGCTGTCAATACCCGTGTTCCATTCATACTATTTAGTACTTGCGAATACTTCTGGCTGCTATCAACTACTCATGCTCTCGTTCCCGAGTAGATGATTAGTAGTTACGCCTTCTTTTGCCACTAGGTGGTTAATTATACCCAAGAGGTGTATTTGATAATTTATAGGCTATGTTGAAAAATCTGGCTATTGGAAAATTGATAACATGAAGGGGATTTTATTTTCGTATATCACTCTGCTTGATCTACAATTAGTGCCAGAAAATAAAAGAAGAGAGAAATCGGTCAGTTCTACCAGATGAATCGACCAAAATATTAAGCATAGAACAATTTTCCATTTGCAATCGATACTTGGACTCAAAATTGAATATTTGCGAAGATTTTCTTGGATTTGTACCAGTTACAAACGTTTCTGGACAAGGTTTGGCGGATTTCATCAGAAACTATTTATATGATATCGGTGTCGATTGCCCATTTATGTATGGTCACGGTCACGGTCCAGCAATAAGTAGCGAATTTAGTGTTGCACAGGCTTGTCTGAGATCGTACTTCCCTCTGGCGATTTATGTACATTGCGCCACACATAGCTTCAATTTGGCTCTTAATGCAGCTTGTGAAGTATCTGGAATAAAGAACGCATCGGGAACTATCGGATCAATTCAAACATTTTTCCAGGACATTGTGAAGAAAGAGATTTCCAAAATAAAAAAAGGAGAGAAAGAAAAATTGAAGTCTACTTGCACTACAAGGTGGGCTTACTCTCATGAAGCAATTGCAATGTACATCGAATTGCAGCCGGCCATCATTGAGGCATTAGAAGAAATAAAAACGTGGAATGATCGTGATACTTCATAAAATGCAACGCAACTTTTGATTGCGATTTCGACGATTGAATTACAAATAGCCTGTCACATTATGGAATCGATTAATTCGATTGTTGTACCTTTGAGTCGGGAATTGCAATTGAAAAACCAAGATCCAGGCGAAGCCACCAAATTAGCAGATGACGCTTTGAATGAATGCAGGGAGAAGCGAGAAAATGCATATTCATCTTTCCATGTTATTTATGAATATGTTGCTGGAATTTGTTCCCAATACGAGATCGCAATGAAATTGCTACGTCATTACAATAGGCAAGAAAAGTCGTTGCAACGTTGAAGCCCAAAATGCCGAAGATTAGTATAGAATTGTATTCTACATTCCGTTCCTCGATACATTCATTTCTCATTTTAAAAGTTGTACTACTTTTACAAAAAAAAGCTGATTATGATTCCATTCTCTCTATGCCAATATTTTGACTAATGTGCTACATCACATGTATGATTATCTTTCCCACAGTTAATCCTAGATGTTATCACTAGATCCGCCAATCACTAGTAGGCTGGGAGTATGAGCACAAAGGAGCCATTCTGGCTTCAGTGCTTAGAAGTGTCAGATGACAAACCACACTTAGTTACTCACTCACTATTAAGTCGCCAAACAACAAAACCATTTTGTCTGTTTTTAAACATAACACTTCCAAATTCCAAAAATTGAGCACATTCCTCAGAAATTTAACCATTAGCACTGTCAGCGTGAAAGCATAACACTAATATAAGGATTATTTGGCGGTTTATTATATATAAAATTTAATGTTTTTCGTTAATATCTTTTATATATCCAATAATGCAAACTCTCACCTTAAACGTGTTAAGATTGGTACTGAAAGAGATGAATTGAGATGTTGGGCGTATGAGTACACCTTCAAATCTTTAGTATCTTTAGAGTGAGACAAATTTTTTGACAACTCCTAACTTAATTTTCTCCTTCGCATAACGCAGTTCTATTTACTTCGCAAATTTCATTTCTATTGCAGTTATTTTTTGGATACTTTGCACAACCATAATGATTACAACACGAACACGATCGCGATTCGCCTGCAACATTTTTCGTCAGCATCCTAGAAATGGTGTCGCGTGCCGTCTGCATTTTTCTATGCGAGTGAATCAGCTCGATTTAAGTGTAGCCATGATATGAAGAAGTCTCTTAATCTTATTTTTCATACCTTACGGCTGACTAATTCGTTCTGTTTTCGCACAATGCAGGTTGACTCTTATCTAGTCTATTCGCATTCCCATCATTAAATTTTTATTTTATTTGCATAGATTAGAAGATTTATACCAACATGATTTAGAACTATGCACCATAGTGACTATCGGTTCAGTGTGAAAAACAATTCCGCAGTCTTTTGCTTAACACCTTGCGCATGAGTAACGAATACATTTTAATTTAACTGAATCAATTGGAGCAATGTAAATAGTTTCGTTTAATCCCATGGCCTCGGTGTAATGTTATCTGACACACTTGAGTGCACACCAGAGCACGATATTGAATCAGATACATTGAGATACAATCTGTGGAATCAAAGTGCGCGAGTTTTCATTAACCTTTAATTTGCATATCAATTAACACAATGTAACAAGATCAGAATTTTTTTCAGAAGTAGAACAGACTAGTGGATCTTGTTTAGCTTTATATTGTCAATTTGACAAACTAAACATCATCTTCTTCCATAATGTTATCCGTGATGCGCATTAACATTCCAACATCATTCAAGACTCAATTATATCATTCCATAATTTCAAATATGCCTTGAAATATGCGTGATTCGTTCAATTAGATTATTCGTTCAAATTATAAGTCAGTTGCTCGTTTGTACACTACAAATTTCTATCTCTCTCTGTTATCGCTATGCTTTTCAAAACGAAAAGGAAAGCATATCTTTCTCGAAAGAATTTACAAAATTATACTTAAGTAAATAATCATATGAAGCATTTAGTATGCAAAATCATCGTCAATGGTGATTAAGATCGATTATTCAATAATTTCGTTCTGTAGCTTCATGTTAAAGTCTAGTTACGTTTCACTGTGTGTTTTGTGGTTTTCGAGCAGGAATAAGCATGGAGAGGGAAAAAATGTCTGTTTTACACACTTTTATTTTTGAGTGAGCTAAAACAAGCTGTGGAATTTCTCTTATGCGACATGTTTTGACTAAGCATATGTTGATCTAATAGTTTTGTTTGTTTTTTTCATGGAGTCAAATTTGTGGAAATTAGGAACAGGAAGTTTCATTAATTTTCATGAACATGCTGTTAGACATTTATCTAGTTCAAAAACAAACTTTTGTTAATCAAGCTCATAAAAAGTGGTCTCGTCTTGTAGTATTGCAGAATGGTATAATTACGAAGACTCTTATATCCTAGCGGGGTATGTGATACTCAGTCAAACATTTAAAGTCACTTCATTCTAATATGCTTGCATATATGTATGTACATACAATCTGGAAGACAAACTATATTCAAACGCTTGAATTAAGCAATGACTATCATACGGAAAACATTTTGTGTCTAAATGAACATATTGTTTGGTTTAGTTTGTCTTGCTATCGAATGCAATAACAACTATCACTTTGGCTTATTCTGATATCAATCTTTTTCCAAAACTAGATTTCCTCTTATTACAAAAAAAAAATTATATATTTTTATTATATTGTAGGCAGGGTTCGCTGATATATATCAGATGATGTATATCATGATATTTATCACGATATATATCATTTGATATTTATGCGGATATATATCAATTGATATTTTCTATCTAGCACCTTGGCAACACTAAAAGAAAAACTAAAATTTAGATTGGAATTGTTTTTGCGGGATGATTAAAATTGAAAAAAATTTTATTTATCTTGAAAATTTTTATTTGACAAAGTGGTTTCGAAAGCATGCACTGATTCTTATCAGACACCAGCATAGAGTAGAGCAAGTGACTGGTGTGACACTTGCAGTTGGAAATCATTAATTGTTATTTACGCTGGTTGTGACAAATTTTAACATCTCCGACTTATATCCATGGAAATAATTTACTCATAAAGGTTATTGATTTGTGATCACGGTTCCCTTCTTGTCTAGAATCGCATAGACAACGTATATCGTCTCTAAAGCTTATCAAAGCTTTAGAGACGATATACGTTATTTTACTATTAAGTGCCGTTTTGCTCAAATTGCAAAGATCATTTACATAAATGAGAAATAGCAATGGTGAAAGGACAGTCCCTTGTGGTAACCCTACATCGGATTTGTAACACCAATCACTATAAGCGTTGTTAGCTTTGACCCTTTGTTGCCTTTGGCTAAGGTATGAGTTCAGTAATTTCAAGAGTTTACCTATGATGCTAATTCCACTTAGTTTTTTTAACAGCAGGTTTTTGGGTACCGTGTCGAATGCTTTTTTTATGTCCATAAATACAGCTAAAGGCTTATTATTGATGTCGATTTCAGAATACAAGAAGTTTATGACCTTTAGTACTGCATCCTCTGTACCTAATTTGTCTTGAAACCCGTATTGGTTTTTAGATAGTACATTGTTTTCCGTCAAGTATTTAGTTAATCTATTTTTTATACATCGTTCAAATATTTTCGCAAGTATGGGTAGAAGCGATATGGGTCTGTAGTTATTCACGTCCAGACGATTTCCCCCTTTGAATATATGGATAACAATAGCTTTTTTGAAGTCAGACGGAAAGGTTCCTTCACTTAGACATTTATTGAGCAGTTTCGTCAAGGGGAATATTATGTTATTTTTAATAGATTGAATTGTTGTATTACTAAAACTGTCCCATCCTGGGGATGACTGCTTTTTAAATGAACTTAAGGGGGGAGATACATGTAACTGCTAAAAATCAAATCGATTTTTTTTATTACATCAAAATGTTTGAAATGCTCTTAAAATAAACCAAAAAAAGTTTTGAAGCGATATTCGTATTAGTTTTCGAGTTATAGTCAGTTAAAGGCAGCGCGGCGTTCCCCAGGTCGGTGGAGCTTTAAAACTTTAAACGCGTTTTTCTCAAAGTAGTACTTTTTCAACTGCCGTACAAGATATCTCAAAAAATATTGAATCGATCCGGCTCAAATTTATACCACATCTACAAAAGAGTATTATCTCCTCGTTGAACCTAAATGTTATTGTAATTTCAGAAAAATAATTTGTTTATTAATGTTTAAAGTGTGATTTTTTTGAAAAATAATCGATTTTTATGTTTAATCTAAAATTAATGTAAAAATTTAAAATATTTTTATAAATTTTATTGGTTCACCTATGAATTACATATTTCATTAGCATATTTTTTTCTCTCTGAATGTTGCAAGTTCCCCGGAAAAGGCGTTAAGTTGTACGAGGCAGTTTTTGATGTGTTTTTTTCATTCGCTCGCACCGCCGCCATTTTGTGTTGAAAAATTATTAAAAAAAGATTTTCATTTACTGTGAGACATGTATTTTAAGGATTTAATATTAAACATTTTCTGAATGAACAATATATATATTTTAATTCAATCTGAAATTAGCAATTTTTTTTCGATTTTACATGTATTTCCCCCCTTAATACAGTATGCAGTTCATTACTGTCTATTTTGTGAAGATGAAAGTTAGGGGAGATGATATTTGTGTTTGGTGAAAGGTCTTGGCTGTTATTTTCAAAATTCTTTGCTATTTGCTCTCCTATGTTTATGAAATAATCATTGAAGTGTTTAGCAAGAGATGTGTTCTTTACACTCTCAGGTGATGAAGCTGCCTCCGGATGAAGTGTGTCAATTAAACTCAATGGAATATTTTTGGGAATCTTACCTTTGTTTGTTATATCATTAACTATTTCCCATAACTTCTTGTTGTTATTAGCGTTGTTGATTCGTTTTTGGTACCAGTTTCTCTTAGCTGCTGTTTTGATGGTATTTAATTTATTTCTATATTTAATGTAGTAAGCTTTTAGGTCGATGTTGAATGGTTGCCTGTTAATTCTTTTTTTTATTTTGTCTCTTTTCCTTATTGATACGATTATACCCACAGAAATCCAATGCTTCAGGGGTGTGAGTTTTTTCGGGATCAATTTGGTAGTTGTAGATTGCTTGATTGTGTTGCAGATAGACTGTATAAATTTATGAGCAGATAAGTTAGCATCATCATCACTATTGATAACTAGGTCCCAATCGATTAGACCAAGTTTCCTTTTCACTTCATTAAAATTGATTATATTGGTCGTTCGTCTACTTACTGAGTTGATATTTGTTTCCTGGCAGTTGATGTCAACTTGTGAAATGATCTGTTATTGAGTTTTGTAGAAGAATAGGCGTAGCATGGCACTGGGGGGAGTTACTCCTAAGCAGGATATGGTCAATGCATGATTTACTGATACCATCTATTCGAGTCGGTTTATTTATATGCGATACGTAACCTATGCTGTTAAGAGTTGTCCGATAGTTGTTTGTTGCATTGGTATTATCTAATAAGTTAATATTGATGTCACCTATTATCATGCCGATCGCGGTATGGTCTGTGCAAATAACTGTATTGTAAATATCTGAAATGAAGCTATCATTGTCAATAGCTGGTGATTTATAAATCACAAATATCCTAGCAGTTTTACTATTTGTCATTTCTATACTTAATTGAAGGCCAGTAAAGTTTTAGGTGCTGATTTCGTCGCATGTGTGCTTAATTGTTTGCTTAATGTATACTAAAACCCTATCATTTTTTTTGAGACATTGAGATGTATAATACATCGAATACATAGCTTTATTGAAGGATGGTGACATGATGTCAAAATCGACCAAGTAGCTGCCGTGGTGCGTTTCCAGCAAAACAATTACGTCCAAGCTAATATCTAATTCATTTAGTAGTATGCTTAATTCATCAAAAAAATTTTTTATGCTCCTAATATTTAAATGAAGAATTTTCAGCCCTTTACAATCAGAACTGCTAGATAATTGCTTGCACTCAGTTGCACATTTAGCAATGTGTGTTTCGATATCGTTGTTAGTAAGTATTTCATTGAACAAATCCATTGACAATGTGTAAAAAAAGAAAAATGATATATGAAAACAACTTTAGTTTAAGATTTATCTTAAGTGCCGTCACATTTAAACAATCTTCAGCCATCACATTTAAACAAAATTCACACAATATTTGGATCTTACTTAAGATAGCATTTGGTGAAAATTTGGCTGAAAAATTAGAATAGAGTTGCCAGCTATGGTGATTTTTGTCTCCTAAATCTTGCACACTTGCTCAGCAAAATAAAGCTTTTTTCCCTATAACTTATGTTCCAGTGTATAAATCAAAACGATGTTCATGCATTAAATGGACCTTAATGTGAACCAAATGTCGTAGGAATTTCGTACAAAAATCATGAAAGGGCTGCCAGCTATGACTATTTTTGTAATTTTTTGGAATTTCTTTACTAAGTGATTATATCATTAGATTTGCAATGAAAATTAACAACAAATATTAATGCATGAAAAATTTTTAAAAGTTTTGAGGGTGGTAGCCCTAAAATTCTTTTCACCCTTATAACTTCCAGCGCAGTGATTCAATCGAAACGAAATTTACTGGTTGGGTTTAACTTAACGCGAAGCAGATTTGGTATATATTTTGCTTTGTTGCGAACACAGAGTAACCAGCATTAGCCATTTTCGTAAATGTTGCACCAACAGATGCTTCAAATTACATACTCATATGCAAAGCATTTGCAATAAAAATTAGAAAACAATTTTTAAATCTTCCGAGTTTTGAAAAATTTTTGGATGGCAGCCTCAAACAACGTTTAATCGTTGAAACATTCCATGAAATTTTGCGATGAGAACAAAATTCAAAGGATACGTTGATTTAAGTATGAGCTTGTTATGGATAACTTATTGCTGCTGCGTTGGGAAAGTGTTGCCTGCACTGAACAGTTTTGAGTTTTGAGTTTTGTTGCTTTGGATAAGGAATGGTTGATATGGTTCTACAAAAAAGTGTATAACGTCTTTCCACATTTTTTTGTCACTCAAAGACAATTTCTTCGAAAATTAATTTTTTAGTGGTTCTGTTGCGCTAGAATTTTTCTTTTTACATTCCATTTTTCCACAGCACTCGAAACAATTTGAGCCATGCCGAAACCTGCGAATGCTGTATGGGGAAAATTTAATATTATTTCAAAGATGGGGAACAGTGGCAAATGGGCTCAATGTAAAAAGTGCAAGAAAAAGCTGCAAGGCATTCTTGTGCAGCTATTGAAACATGTGAATGTTTGTCCAGTGTCAAGGGCTTCTAGCTCATATGTGTCACCTTCAGATTCTGTTCATGATACTCACCCCTCAACATCAAATGACACCATAATCGAATCAGTGGTGAAAAAACGCGCATTGTCAACTGGCGGACCATCATTCAACATATTAGAAAAAGTAATTGTTACATCGGAATCCCAAGCGAAAAAAATTGATTTGGCGGTCGCAAACTTTTTCTATGCCACGAATACACCGTTTTTGCACGCTGATCAATTGAAGTTTAAAGAAATGATCATGGCACTTCGTCCAGGCTATAAGCCGCCCACATCTCGTCAAATAGGAGGCCGTCTTCTAGAAGAAAGTTATGCTGATACCTTACAGAAAAAAATATGAAATCGAAGGCAAGGCCGTATCTTTGTCTTTGGACGGTTGGTCTAACGTTCACAATGAGCCTATAATTTGTTGCAGCCTCACTACACTCGAAGGACAATCGATACTAGTTGATACTATCGATACATCAGGCCATCCTCATACTGCTGATTATTTAAAAGAAATTGCTACGGATATAATTACAAATACCAACAAAAACTTCAAAGTGATTGTTGAGAGCTTTGTTACCGACAATGCAGCTAACGTCAAAAAAATGAGGCATGAATTATGTAAAGAAGACCGTGATAGCATAATTCAAAATGGTTGCTGTGTGCATATACTAAACCTGCTAGCGCAAGATGTGGAAATCAAAGGCGTTTCTAAAAACATAATTAAGGTGATCAAATATTTTAGGAATAAACATCTGCCCGCAAGTTGGTACAAGGCTGCCGGTAATAAAAAGTTGGTAATGCCCATAACCTTTTGATGGAATTCAACGAAAGACTGTATTAGCTCTTACCTTGCTAATCGAGGAATATTGGTATAAATATGCCAAAATAATAAAAATGAAGTTGACAAAAACATACTCGAAATCGTAAATGATGCACAAATCACGAACAATGCAATTCAACTCTTGTCACGCTTGGATCCAATAGCTAAAGCCTTAGACAGAGTCCAAAGAAATGGAACAACAATATCGGTGGCAGTAGAAATATGGCACCGGCTAGAAAAGGATTTAGAAAATGAAACATTAGAAGTCAAGAATTTATTTCGGTATCGACGTGACACCGATTTCTAGGCAAAAATTTGAGCAATGATCAAAGAGATAAAGTTTGTGCTGAAATGCCACCCGATTTCATGCCTATTGTAACGTCATTGCTGACGCAATCATCAATGTTTCCTAAGTATCTTTTTGGTGAAAATTTTAAACAGACTCCACCTTTAGAATGGTGGAAGCTCCTAAATATGAACACAAACGATAATGGGTGGCTCAGCTGAGATGGCAAAGAAAGATTTCAAACACTATGTGAACAATTACTGTCAGCAGTAGCATCAACAGCTGGTCTCGAAAGAATAATCTCTACCTTCGGTCTTGTGCAGTCGAAGATACGTAACCGATTAGGAATCGAGAAAGCCCATAAATTAGTCCACATCTTCAAGACTTTCAACCATTCCCATAAGATAATTTGTCGTACGGTTCCTTCATACAATATGGATTGGGCTCGGAATCCAATGCGAATATGGAAATGCAAGAAGAAATATTGGGCGTAGATTCCGGAGGCCAATTTGAGTGGGAGTCAGACGATGATGTACCACTTAGAGATCTGTGCCTGAAGTCTGACAATTGTCCCTGATTTTAATTGATCAATCAAATTTTTACTGACGTCTTTGTTACCTTAGGAATAAAAAGTGAAATATTCAGACTAATTTTTGATTATTTTTCCATTTTGACAGTTTCAAATAAATTACAGACTGGAAAATGCTTACTTTTCGTAAACGTGATATATATCCGATATATATCGGATATATGTATATCAAATATCGGTTTTTTTTATAAATATCGGATTTTTGCGAACCCTGATTGTAAGAGATAATCTTAAAAGATTCATCTACGCGCTCTATGCATATAAATATGCATGAGCTCCCTGCCATACAACATTTTCAATATCTCATTTCTCTGAATACAATCACGTTTCACTAATTCGAAATTCTTATCATTGCACATGTGCATTCGCAAGTATTCATGCGAACATTCGTATCCGTATTCATGTTTATACAGTGCAACTAATCGTAGTAATATCTACTTCGGCTCTGTTGCATTCATCTTGTACGATTGTCAGCGGCTGCGGTCTTATGCGTCCAGTCGACTAGGAATTTCTCCAACAAAACGTCTATTGTTGATAGAGAGGAAAACTTTTCGAAACATGGAACAAGTGAAATCTCAGCTACATCAATATACAAAACTGCATATCAGCATCGCCGTAGTCGGTACTAGGTAATATTGTTAATTCCAAGTGAAATGCTTGTCGAGTATTTTGGGCCAGGACGTGCCCACAATACAGAAGAGCCAACTTGATAATTCTATAGTGCCTTGTTGGAGTCGACTTTACCGACACTGTCTTGCGCTGATAAACTCCAGATTTCGTTTATTATGTGGAGGTATAGGAAAAGTAAAACGTGCTTGGAATTTATCGATAGTCATTTCGTGAATAATAGATACGAGGTATGTTATGGATCAGTTTTTTGTATGGAGGAACTAACACGACAATTTGTTTAGTTTCAGGAAAATTGCGTTTTTTATTGTTTCGTCTACAGGGGAGGCAAAGTTATTGTTAATTTTCTGATCAAAGTTCGCAATAAACTTCAACACAAGATAAGATCAGAATAACTCAATTCGCTCATTCTTTGGAAATATGGTACAGATGTACAAACCCGCTGTGTTAAAATCGGGTATTTTCAAGTATATTACTATTTTTTTCAGGAAAAAGTGCTTCTGAGACTTCAATGGGATTTTATTGCGGAATTGAATATTAGATGTCAGTGGCGAAGCGTCCATACAACCCGATTCCTACCGGCTTCCCTTTTGAAAATATCGACCTACTTGGGATTTTTCAAAACATGTATGCATCTTAACATGTACATAAAATTTCAATTGAACAAAGATCAAAGCAACTTCTGCATAAAACGATACCGCGAAAATTCCCATTCATAAGCCGAAATAGTCCGGCTTGCAGATTTTTATTCGCGAGCCACTTGAGGCTTTGACCAAATATGTATTGCTTTGTGTCTGTCTCTGTTCGTTCCTTGCTGAAATGCTAGCATCGTCTCGCTTTAACAGGTGAAAAATAAGCCGTGATGGATCGGCTTACGAATGGAAGAAAATTTCGATGGGTTCATTCAATATGGCCGTAGTGTTTTTTTCATGTGAATATTACTTTTGATAGTTGTATTGCTCACATAAAAAGCAGCACGTGAATACTATACTATATACATATTTGAGATATGAATATGAAGATAGAACTTTACTGGGTATCTAAAAACTAAAATTTGTCAAATGTTAGTTTTAGAAATGAATTCCTGCCTTGCGTTCTCTTTTATGATACATGTTCTGCATAAAATTATTTTTTTTAATATCCTGTTTTTTTATGAATTATTATCTAATTAGATAATAATTCATAAAAAAACAGGAATCAGTAAATAAAATAAATGTACATAAAAATATTTGTCGTGGGAAATCTGAAACTTGATATTTTGAATATGTTTACCTCTAGCTATAATTTAACACTTAAAATAATTGTAATTGTAAATTCTAAATATCCCATAATTGTAAATATAATAATGTTATATCGTATAGTAAATGGGGAATTATCTATAAACTCTTATGCTATGGGTTCGTATTTGTTTGTGAATTTTTACATTTCAACCGATCTACCTATTTCCAAGATATTTTTTAATTTAATGGATGCAAAATACCTGCTTTCAATTTATTTCTGCTTAGCGTTCTGCAGGCTCAGCCCGACGTTTCTTTAATGCTTCTTTTTTGTAAACATTATTTATATTAAAGAAAATGGTTTCATTTATATTTTACGACACCCTATAAACACTGCTCTATATTGGAAATGTTTTTGCGGGATGATTAAAATTGAACAACTTTTTATTAACATTAAAAATTTTAATTTACATTGAAAATTCTATTTTGACAAAGTGGTTTCGAAAGTATGCACTGTTTCTCATCAGACACCAGCACACAGTGCATACTTGACTGGCGTGACCACTTGCAGGTGGAAATCATTACATTTATATTTATGCTAGTTGTGACAAATTTTAACATCTCCGACTTATATCCATGGATATAATTTTGCTTAGTAAAGGTAATTGAATTTGATCACGGTTCCCTTCTTGTCTATAAATCAGCATAGACAACGTATATCATTTCTACAGCATCGAAGCCGAGCATATTGAAACGGGAAACTTCGATCGTTTGCGGAATCAGCCTCCGAAAGCAGAATCAAATTGGAAATGTTTTTGCGGGATGATTAAAATTGAACAACTTTTTATTAACATTAAAAATTTTAATTTACATTGAAAATTCTATTTTGACAAAGTGGTTTCGAAAGTATGCACTGTTTCTCATCAGACACCAGCACACAGTGCATACTTGACTGGCGTGACCACTTGCAGGTGGAAATCATTACATTTATATTTATGCTAGTTGTGACAAATTTTAACATCTCCGACTTATATCCATGGATATAAGAGAGAGAGAGAATAAAATAGAAAGTAGTAAGCATGACAAACACTACCATGGCAGACACCATTATTAAAATAATTATTCGGCTTCCCTCCATCGATATTTCACCCCTCGCCACTGTTAGATGTGTAATTCTGAGAAACTTTACGTGCCAGAATTGAAGCTAATTCAGAATTTTTCTCGCTCAATTGAAAGCCTATCAATGATGTCTCGAATGACATACTAAACTCAAAAAGTCTAACGCATCAGAACCGCTAGATAACTAATTTTCGAAGAAATTGTCTTTGAGTGACAAAAAAATGTGGAAAAACCTAATAAACTTTTTTGTAGAATCATATCAACCATTCCTTATCCCAAGCAACAAAACTCAACTATAACACAAATGATGAAAATGTTCAGTGCTGGTCACACTTTCCCAACGAAGCAGCAATAAATTTACCATAAAAGGCTCATACTTAAATCAACGTATCCTTTGAATTTCGTTCTCATCGGAGGATTTCATCGAAAGTTTCAGCGGTTAAACGTTGTTTGAGGCTGCCATCGGAAACATTTTCAAAACTCGGAAAATTTAAAAATTGGTTTCTTATTTTTATCGCATATGCTTTGCATATGAGTACGTAATTTGAAGCATCTGTTGGTGCAATATTTACGAAAATTGCTAAATCTGGTTACCCTGTGTCAGCAGCAGAGCAAAATATATACCAAATCTGCTTCACGTTAAGTTAAACCCAACCAGTAAATTTCGTTTCGATTGAATCACTGCGCTGGAAGGTTAACGGGTGAAAAAAATTTTAGGGCTACCACCCTCAAAACATTTCAAATTTCTAAAGCGTTAATATTTGTTGTTAATTTTCATTGCAGAATCATTCCCATTTGCAAATCTAATGACATAATAGCTCAGAAAAGAAATTCCACAAAATTACAAAAATGGTCATAGCTGGCAGCTCTTTCATGATTTTTGTACGAAATTCCTACGACATTTACTTCACATTAAGGTCCATTTACTGCATGAACTTCTTTTTGATTTCTACACTGGACCGGAAGTTATGGGGAAAACAAGAGAGGAAGTTATAGGGAAAATTTGCTGAGCAAATTTGCAAGATTTATGAGACAAAAATCACCATAGCTGGCAGCCCTATTCTAATTTTTCAACCAAATTTTCACCAAATGTTTTCACCAAAAGATCCAAGTACTGTGTAAATTTTGTTAAAGTCTGATGGCTGAATCGGAAGTTATAGGCCAAAAAGCCGTTTTTTTTCTCAGTGATTTTTCAAGATGGTACCACTGCCACAGGGCTGCCCACATTTCAAAATCACTTCTATCAGACCTAGTCCTAGCTAACACCAACACGTCCTATAATTTTTTTTTTAATTTTTTATTATGATCGGATAATCCGGTCGTCAGTTCTCGTGAACAGAACTTTCGAGTGCTGAAAATAGAAGTAATTTGGTGATGGGCTGCCGTTCTTGGGCAAATCGGAATTTTAAAAATTTCAATTTGACATGATGGACAAAGGCCAAAATTTATCAATGATTTGAATTTTTTGTCAAAAATCAAAAATTTTTGAGGAGGGTCAATGATTTGAAGGATTTTTTTTCAGGAGCCTGCCGTACCTACAGTGCTACTTGCACTATCTTGAAAATCCATGCATGTTAAATCTTAGCCAACGTCAATACGCTCTGCGAATTTCACGATGATTCAATGTTTTTGTCAGAAGTAATGACAAAATAAAATTTGAAAAAAATCCTTGCCTACTTTTAGGCACTTAGCACCCACACACGGCTCAAAATATTCAACTCTTTATCATAAACAAACTAAGAACAAAATTAGTTTTCATTTGCAATACTTTTTTTAACAAAAATTTACACTGCTTGGAAATATAGGAGTACCTCAAAATTCACTAAAACGCTCGCCACCGCCAAAAAATTTAGGATATCTGAATTTGAGAAAGTCATGGACCTACCTTCTATATACATCTACGTCCTCCGATTGCTATTTTTTTATATAAATGGACGGATGTTTATTTCATTATAAAGAGGAAGGTATGCCGTTAATAGTGGAAAATAACATCAGGCAAATGACCACCACGACCACGCTTACAGGACCATATCCTTTTCATAAAATTTTCCATAACCAAATCGCAAAGTGGCTGCCCTATGTCCTGGATAGCCTCACGAATTCCATCTTTGAGGTCTTGAATCGACGCTGGGCTGTTGGCGTAGACCTTCTCTTTCACGTGACCCCAAAAGAAGAAGTCGCAAGGTTTTAAATCACAAGATCTCGGTGGCCAATTGTGATCACCTCTTCGAGAGATAACACGGCCCGGAAACTTTTCCCGTAAAAGATCAATGGTGTCGTTGCTTATGTGGCACGTAGCGCCGTCTTGTTGAAAGTAAACGTTGTCCAGATCAATACCATCCAATTCCGGCCATAAAAAAACATTAATTATCTCTCGATAGCGCAATCCATTCACCGTAACTGTTGCCCCAGCCTCATTTTCGAAAGAAAATAAGGTCCAATGACTCCGCCGAACCATAAACCGCACCAAACAGTCACATGTTGAGGATAGAGAGGCATTTCAACAATAACTCTTGGATTTTCCAAGCCCCAGATTCGACAATTTTGCTTGTTGACGAAGATACCAAGGTGGAAATGGGCCTCATCACTCAAGATGATTTTTCGATAGAATTTCGGATCATTTTCGTGCATTTCAAGGACCCAATTAGCAAAGACACGACGTTGTTGATGATCGATCGGCTTGAGTTCTTGTGTTAACTGAACTTTATAAGCCTTAAGACCCAAATCTTTATTCAAAATACGGTGTAATGACGTTTATGGAATGCCTTATTCCAGAGAACGACGAGGAATGGACCAACCTGGGTTCTCTTCAACACTTTCGGCTACAGCAGCAATATTCTCGGCTGTTCTTGAGTGATGTGCACGGGTTTTATTCTTCACATCACTATGTTGTCCCGACTGCTAGAATTTTTCCACCAATTTCTGTATTGCGGTCCGACAAGGTGCATCACGGCGACCCAAAAATGTTCGAGTTTTACGAACCGTCTCTGCCAAATTTTCACCATTTTTATAGTGAATTTTAATTTCAATGCGTTGTTGAAGCGTGTATTGTTCCATTTTTATTAATGGCGTATTTTCTACTTGTCAAATGTCAAAAAATGACAGCTTCAAAAGTGACATCTACCGAAATAGCGGGCTATTCAAAATAACACCTCTTATTGGAAAACCCTGTATATATATAAAGAAATATGAATTTTCAGCGAAACGAGTTTAATACTAATTTTCTTCGAAAATTAGTAAAAATATGACCAGCAGAATGACAAGCAACTCCAAAGCAGAAAAACAACAAACGCATACAGAAGCTGTAAGCATAATCTTTCTGAAAACTCCTTAGTACCTTATTTTTTCTGTACATACTCTCACATAAATTCTTCATTCACACACAATTGACAGCCCTCCACAACAGTGCTGCCATATTAGGGATTTTAACCCTAGATTTAGGGATATTTTAAAAACTTCATGGGACAAACAGGAGGAAAAAATATTCAGGGTTTTGTTTAGGGTATTCTGAAATTTGATAATGCATTTTTCCGGAACGGATGTTTCGATAAATAATAATTTCGAAATGCGTCATGTCCACCTTTTTCTGATATAAGAAAATATAAAAATCAATCTTCAATCATACCAATAAACGAACATTGGTGATGCTGTTTCAAAATTAATATTTAGCCCTAGTTCTTTAGATCTACAAAAGAATCTCTCCCCAGATTTGATATCAAGGTAACGTTCAAGTTTTCATATCTCGTCATTTCTTTCTCTTTCTGAGTTATTAAGGTCCGGTATTGAAGTTTGACAAAACTGAAGTCAAGATAAATTAGCTTCTTAAATGAAGTACAACCAATTACTGATCAAAATCAATAAAAATAGTCATGCCTTCGATTCATTAAAAAAAAATTGCAAAATAGCAGACACGAATCCGATATACCACAACCAATAATAATTTTAATTAGCTTCCTTTGGTGAAAGCGATCCCAGCTTACGCAAATTTATCGCCGCCAGAGCTCACAATAAATTATGTCAATCAAACATAATGATCATATTGTCAGGTGCACTCTAACCTAAACCACCATTACAAATCGATCGCTCTGCTCATTGCTGCAAAAATTATGAAAAAGTACCGCGTCTGCCAAAACAAAAAGAAAATACAACGGCAAGAGCTACAATCTTCTCAACTTTCTAAGCAAATTCACTCCCGTAAACTCTACGCATTCACGGACCTGATTCAATACACCTTGAACATCAAAAGCGCAACGCTAAAAACTATCATCGAATCGATAGTCCATCAAACGGACAAAATGCAGCACTTGTACTAATAGCAAGCAACAACCAATTCAACATAAAGCCCATTAATTCGATTTACAAAACAATTTATTCAAATCGGAAATGAAAGTGAAAATAGTGCGTTTCCTTTCGTTCGGTCGATCGTATTTTCAAAGACTCATCACAACGTGCACTTTATGGCTGTTGGACTTAATCACAGGGGATCGTTCAAGACGATTTTGTCGTTGTTCTTCGATTTTTCATTGTCGATTTGAGTGCACTCAGATCAAATTCACACTCGACACCGGCTTTTTACTATCACTCCTTGATTGACCAGCGAAGTACGAGTAGCACTCACAGACCAGCATCTGCGGTCTTAAATCATCTCACTCTAGATGAAAGGCCCATTAAAAGTTTGTTGCTTTGGTGAAGTGTAAATCACGTCCCTTTCAGCCTCTAATAGTTTTTTGTTCGAATGATCAATTATTTTCTCAGCGTGAGATTTTTTTAGATTTCGTTGAGCCGATTACATAAAAGTGTGGATTTGCCCAGGCGGCAGATCGATGTGCACGTGTAAAATACTAGTAAATCGAGTATTTACACATTTATGAGCAGTTGAACTGAAAGATGTAATTTTTTCATTGAAGTAATCTACGTAATGTATTGCACTTTAAAGGCGTCAGCTGTTTTTAGTGATTCACGTCCGACAGCATTGATTGTGGTTTTGTTATTAGCGAAGGAAAGTGTTAAGTCGAAGTGGATGAAGAGGTAGTGCAAATAAATTTAAAGATCATTCTAAATAAGAGTGAGAAATCATAAATTTATAAAATTAGGAAAAGTAATTAGAAGTAAATCTTAAGAAAAATTCAATATTTTTTTTTAATATAACGAGAGAGAAAAATTTAATATAACGAGTGCGGTAAGGGGATTGTGCTTTTTAAGCGGACTTTTCAAATAAGGAATGAAAACTTCCGTTCGCGTAAATAGGGTCAAGAATACCGCCAACGACCCACTTGGCCGACTTGAGTCACGAATGGTTATTTGGGTGCCAAGATCCGACCAAAAATAAACCTTGCAAGGCTTTAAAGAACGTGGAAAAAGTGACATCCAAGTACATGGCCGAACTGTTCTTTAGAAATGACTTCTCTCATCTCTCCTACTCTCTACATGCCTTTCCGCGGCGGTGTTTTTAATATTGATAGGGCATAGGATAACGATATCCTCGTGATATTAAGCCCCAAATGGAATAGAAAGAAACTGAGTGACAGAGAGTCCGGTCCTCCATGATTGGGGGCTGGAGCGATCGATCAAGAATCCAACCTCTGAAAAAATTTTGAGCCGTTCCAGAGCTTTAGAAAAGGCCTCGCATAGAAGTGAACCAAGCGAAAGACCCTGTAAACGAAATGCAGACTACACATTTCGATCCTGGAATATCAAATCGCTCAATAAACCTAACGCTATTAAAGCATTGATACAACAGGCCAGCAAGTACAAACTGAACCTGAGGATAATCCAGGAAACGAAATGCATTGGTAGCGAATACGTAAATAGCAAATAACTCCTCGCGCTGGCAACCCTTTGCTAGCATCAAAGCAGCCAATGCTTGAATATTTTTTTTTTGCTTTTGTGGAAAATACCGACGGTCGACCACTTCTTTTCTTATCGTCCACATTGTCTTCTTCGACATTGCGTCATTTTAACACTCAATGTTTTACATTTATCGCTATGACTGTAGCCTAATTGATGCATGTGTCATCGGCTTTTTACCATTATTATTGCAAAGAAATTTCAGTTCGATCTGTTAAAGATTTCCAAAGTTTTTTTTGGGTTGCATAAAACGACCGTTAAAATCAAGGTCCTTGGGTGAATTTGGTGCTTTCACTTCAACTAGCAAAATCTGAATGAATGAATTTATGTTTGCAGTCATTCTTTTATTTAACTACAGACAACACCTGAAGCTAATAAAAAAAATACCCAAGTATTAGCAGATCTGCATATATATTACTGGTGATTAAACATACAGTGTACCAATAATGTCTTCGTACAGCAGCTATTTGAAACAAATAACAATAAATTGTTGCAATAAATCTGAAAAAGTTTTGATGCAGGTTTATTAATTAATAATTTTTATTTAATTTAGAAACAAAAACTAATGCAGTTAAATTATTCATTATAAAGCTATTAGGTAGAAATAGAACAAAGTCGACAATTTGCCTCCAATAAAGTCTTCGTACACTTACGAAACAGTTTATGAAAAATATTAAAAACTATAGATAAATTTTTTGCTAATATTTAGTCGGGTGGCCTTTGTTTTTAATCACGGCTCCATTCTGCAAGTTTTTTGCATAGCTTGGCTATATTTTCACCCATTTCTGCTGAAGAACCTGTTTCAACTTAGGTTTTGAGTACATTTGATGAGTCCTGATCCTTTTCTCCAGTATGTTCCACATGTGCTCAATGGCATTGATGTCAGGACTTTGCGGTGGTGTTTTAAGCAAATGTCAAGTTTTGTACGCCAAGAATATCCTAGTATTATGGGCCATGTGCTTAGGATCATTATCTTGGTGAAAGTAAAAATCCTTTGATACACCCGATCTTTCAGCACTTGGCTCCAAATTTCTCTTGCGAATTTCAATATATGACCGATGGTCCATGATTCCTTCAATTATTTCTAAGTTTCCAATGCTGCTGGCAGCCATACAGCCCCATACCATTACGCCGCCGCCACAGTGCTGTAAAGTTTTGATAGTGTTTTTGGTTGTAAGCTTTTCCTGGCTTTCTCCACCTTCTTAATCTCCCATGAGACCCAAAAATTTTGTGTTTCATCAGAAAATATAACATTGCGCCAGAGCTCGAGAGATGCATTTTGGTACTGCCGATCGAAGTTCAAACGTTTTTGCGATTTACTTCACTTACCAGAGTTATACGAAACTTAAATCTGTAAAACACGGCGTAATAGTATGGGGCTGTATGGCTGTCAGTGGCGTTGGAAACTTAGAAATAATTGAAGGAATCATGGATCATCGGGCATATATTGAAATTTTGTGATATAAGCTTGGCCAGAAAGCAAAAAACGATGGCCTAAAAATTAATATGACAAAAACAAAAACCATAATGCAAATCAGAAAAAAAAACTCCAATAGACAAAATATTCTTTTTGATGAATATAATTTAGAAAATGTGGACGAATTAAGATACTTACGAGAAGCGAAAATCACAGCAAAAGGTAATGAAAATAACAAAATAAAACGAATTGTACAGCTCGCTAATAAAACTTTTTAATCCGTTTTGATGATACTGAGGGCCAGCTGCATACACAGAAAAACAAAGCTCCAAGTCTATAATGAGACCTGTGTTGTGCTATAGATGCGAAACATAGATCCTTACACAAGCACCCGCAAAAATATTGAGCGCCTTCAATAGACAGGTCGTAAGGTCGTCCTCAATTTGGAGGAAAACAGGAGAGCGGCGAATGACGAATAAGGTACAAGCAAGTGATGTACGAAATATATAATAACACAATCATCAGACACGGAAGTTACAATAAGCTGGTATGTTTTTTTTTCTATGATGATGCCAAAGCTCAGGAGATTGCCCTTTGAAGCGAATGCTTAGCATAGGGGTAGGGAGACACATATGGCAGAAGCCGATATCAAGCCGATGTTCCCACTCTGTCGACGAAGACTGCGCATCGCTGTTTTGATTTCTAAATTGGAGGACGCAAAAGTTGAACCAAAACAATTGAAGCATTTTCTACACGAAGACAAAGCAAGAAAGGGGCTGAAGTGCAAAGACAACGATGAGCTTTTCTGCCATGCACATTGTCTCAAGTGGCTTGTAACATGGAGTCAACTACTATGAGCATAACCTCGACACATATCATCAAAGTAAATTAAATAATAGGATTTTGGTTTTGAATCCAGATTTGAACAAGATCTTTTTCCCTAGCTTTTCAACACCTAAAAAATCAAATACCGATAATAAATTTAAAAATTTGTCAAACCTATAAATGTCAAAATACCAAATTTGCCCAAAGTACGCTTGATTTTTTACCAGTGCTATAGCGCGATTGGGGTTATAATACATAGTTTTGCAAGGTTTATTGCGTGAAATGAATTGAGATGAATAACTGAGATGAATTTTTTGCCATGCATTATGGTTTCAGGCACTTTGCTTTATCATAATTCCGAAATTAATATATAGTTGAAGAAGTATATAAATTGCTGTCTTCGGCACTATTCTTTTTCTCATTGTGACATTTTTTATGTTTTTTACTCCAGAGTTGCTAAAAAGAACACCAGATACAGAGCAAAACCAGGATGAAATATTATATCAAATTGAAAGGGTTGTTAATTGGGCTTAAAATAAATACACCACCAAAATCAAGATCTTCTGAAAAAATTTCTGAGGATAGCAATTGGAGGTTCGCTCGATCACCTAACAGTTCTTGACCTCAAATATAAGCTCAGAAATTATATACTAAGTTGAAATGAAGCCATTAACTTGGATTAATCGATCGCAGAGCCCGACAACAAGAAAATTTTCAAGATATACCGATAGATTCGGATTCTTTAGATTTAAATTTCAAACATGAGGACAAGTCGGCTGCGTTACCATATGCGATAATGCACGTGATCAAGAAATCCCTAAGCTTAGATATTTTGGAGGCTGATATTGAGCTTTTAGAGTTAAAACACGATGGAACCGAAATTATAGCTGCATTTGTAGCATTCAAATTATGAGACAGAGAAAATGAAAGATATTCAACTAGCAATAAATATAAAGAAGCAAACACCTCCTTAAGCTACACTTGGGTAAATCGTTTATTTGAAGCTGGTCTATGTAAACCATATTCCTAATTCTAACCAGGTATATATAAAATGAATAAAGCCTGTAATGACCACAAATAATGATAAATAACAATACAAATAATATCATTTAAATACTAACAATCTCAAGGAATTTCTCGCAGCGTTGGAAGTTAATGATATCTCCTTTCGACTACACTTAAGCTCAAAGAGAAACACAGTGTCAAAATCAGCTGAAATGCAAACACTAAAAATAACCTTTATTGATCTAAACTATCTTTAACTAAGAAATCTTGCATTTGTAAAATATTTGCATGATGCAATTATTCGAGTTCTAAGAAGAAGGAGAGTCAATCTGATTACGAAAAGGAAAGACGACCAGAGTTGATACACCAAATCACTTGCTGACACACCAATCATAAAGGACTGTTTTGATTTTAGAAATATTATTTGAGTTAATTGCAGATATGATGGATGGAACGAAAAAAAGCACTAAATTTAGAAATTTGGCTCTGGTCTTGATTATTTTTGGCTTTGGCTTTCGATGAAGTAATACATCGATGAAACTACTGACTCCTTTAAATACACATATAATTGATGGTCATAAAAAACTATAAAGTGTAATTTTTCCTACAATTATATTAGGCTTGGCTATGTCTACAGGAAATAACGAGGCCAGTTTTGCTTGAATTTAAGTGCTCAAACTATGTGCTTACTATTTAATTATTATTTTTGTGCATTTAAACAGATGTAGCTGCTTAGCCACACCAGAAAAAAAAATTTCAAAATTTTAAATTACTATTTTAAAAGCAACCATTTAAGCAGATTAATCAGCCGCTGTATGTCTAAGACAACGAAAAGAGTGCCAAGCAAACAAAACACAGTGCACCTGTTAGCCTTCACATTTTTTTGTTATTAGAAAAGCCTTCATAATTTATAATGGTAGCTTTTAATATGGCGACACATTTATTCAAGTAAAATTTTCAGCTTAATGACTGAGCAATGCAAATATTCCGTTAAATTCTAATGAAAACAGTCAGTAGCAATTCATATTTAGCAGAAAATCTTACTATCCTCTCACACTACAGATCAGAAAAAAGCTATAAAAAAATACATATATATGTATATAAAATTTCTTCAATAACTAGAATAGTAGAAATCCCTCCGACCTTCAAACAAACCTGTGTATGAACAATTCCGTACAACAACTTTCCACTCAATTTGATTTCAGTCAACATACTCAAAAAAGTAACTCTGAAACCCGTTCTCTCCTAGACGCGGTCAATTGCCAGAGGCTGTCTCGATCATTTCCTTGTACCACAACCGTCAATCAAAACTGCATTTCTCAAATCACCGACTAACTTCTAAGGCACCCAGCAAGTTCCAAACCTAATCCATGTCTGTCGTTAAACTATACTCACAAAGCATGCACGAGAAAACAAGATTTTACTAGGAGATTTTGTGATTGCCGCCAATGCAACATTCCGATCCAGATCTAAATCAAAATCCAGCATTCTAGCATGGATATGATTAATTTCAGACAGTCTGCAGGGCCAAGATAGTGAATTGATATCTGACATTAGTCGAAAGAGTGGTGCGCATAGTCAAGTTGCAAGTCATTGCCCCAAACTGAAGTTGTCTTGTCAAGATCAACATTCGCTCACGCAAATATCCACAACATCAAAATAGTCTAAGTTTATTGCTGCATCTTTGTCTTGAAATGAAATTAGCTCCGCAGAGTTGATGTTATGTCTGCATTTGCTCCGCTGCGGGAGTATTTTTATTTCTTTTCCTGAATTGAACTAATGAAAAAATGAAGAAAGTGAATTTGATTTCAAGCAATATTTTGCTTGCGAAATGCATAAGTATTTTAATGCAGATGTAGTTCATATTGAAAAGAGGGTTTAGATTAGAATCAATTTTTCGATGATTAAACATTTATGGTAAATTTAATACTAACACAACTCTGGGAATCACTAGAAATACTAATTTTCCAAGAAAAATAAAGGAATCGTGCAGATTTTGAGTGTATGCTCTACATTACAGTTAACCTGTTTCGAAGGCCAGTTACTTCTTTGATCTCAAGAATGCATTGAAGCTCATAACCAGGAAACGTTTGCAGGGCTACCATTTACATGAATTTCACAGTTTAGGAAAGTCAAACACTTCTTGCTTATATACCTTATCGGATGCATATCTATAGCATTAATGTTTGAAATGCTCAGGGCCTGCAACACTTTGCCAGCATTGCAACTAAACGTCTACCAAAATTATTTTACGTCAAAATCAGCATACCATATGAATCTCATTTTCACCCGATACCTTCATCAAAAATTACAGGAATAGAAAGATGTTTGAGGCTGCCATCCGAACAATTTCTAAAACTTGAAAAATTCAAACACTGATTACTTATTTTCGTTATAGATTTTTTGGCATGTGAATATTCATGGTATTGATTGGTACAGAAATAACAACAGTGCCTGGCGCTGGCAGCTCTTTGCTAGCACCAAACAAAAAGTATACCGAATTTCACGTTAAGGCAAACGCTCTCTGTGAATTTCGCCCGCCATGGAAGTTATAACGGTGAAAAATGCATTGTGTTAAATGTTTTTCGAACATTAGTAAAAACTAAAGCACATAGAGACCGCTAGAAACATCGATTTTCTATGAAAAGTAGGGACGATTTTTTACTTATTTTCACTATCAGATGCTTATCATTAGGATATTTAATGGCAGATTCTGTTAGCAGATCTAGCTCAGAAAGGACAGAGGTCGGCTAAATAAAAGACTTAAAGCACGCTAATAACGAAAAGACCTAAATTAATGGTAAATGATCCAATGCTAACTTGATTTTTCAGTGAAATGGCCAAAGAACCATGGGTTTAATATAAGGAAGAAGTTAATACTCATTCAAGGACTATGGGTTGCAGGTAACCGAATTCGCGGATTGCACATCAATGGTTACTGATTGATTACACGCGATAATTTCGAGAAATCATGAAATGGAATATGATAATGAATATAATATCCTTCTTCCTCATAATTTTTGTGACAGCCGCTAAGACCCGTGTGACTCTTATTCGGGGTGCTGACTCATATGCTCACCATGAGGTTTGGAAAGCTCCGATATCAATTGTCAAGATCAGACACTCTTTCACTTCATCTTGGCCTACAACCTGCGTATCGCGAATGTGAAGAACGCGCCGACCTTCATCACCTCAAACCAGAGGGAGGATGTTAACCTTACCTTAGTCAGCGAGCATATTTCCTGGATGATTGTAGAGATGGGCGTTTCTGTTATTTTCAAAAAACGAAAACAAACTGTTTTTTTTAAAAACAACTATTTTTTAAAACTGTTTAAAAAAAACAGTTTGAATTAACGAAAAGAAACAAATTTTATGCTGTACGACAATTAGAGTTGGGTCGTACTAAGATTTTCACATACTAGGTATAACTAGTACGAGTAAGAAAAAATACCTGTTCCAAATACCTGTTTGAAGCATGTACATATATACACACAATGCATACAATTTGCAGTGATGTAATGAAACGGACTGATATGCCTTCACCCAACCTCCACACACAGCGTTCCCAAGCTAGAATGGTGATGGTGCAAGATGATCTTCAAAGAATACCGAGTCATTAGTCTGTGCAGCTTGTCCGAAACTTTTCAATGGTCGGTCATTTATTTGGCAAGTCTTTCTCCAATTTAGGGGCCATCTAAAGGAAAACGATCAAATTCAATCAATATAATTTTAACACAAAACACCTCTTGTATTCATTCAAATTACCAATGTCGAAAAATTTACTAAGATAGGACCAACTAATCTTGTTGCCATCTATATGACTTTTCATCCAGAGATCTCTGATACCAAACTTTTCCTGGCTAATCTAAAACAGTTGGATTTCCACTTCGCCTCACTGAAGCATGAAGTTTGCCGAAAATTTTATTAAGAAATGATACAAAAAAATGTTTCGTTTATTAAACATGCACCCACTAGGGGGCCAACCTCTTCCGTAAGGCTGGACATGAGTCCAGGGGCACCTTACCTCCCGCGGTCTCATAAGTTTTATAACCCCAGTAGGGTTGGACACAACCTCGTGGCAGCCTACAGGAGACGCCAACTGGTGAGCCAAAAAGGATCTCAACCTTTTCCTCCTTGGCACATTTAGTGCTACTTTTAATTTTTCCGCCGGATTTCATTTTGACGTATCTTCGAAAATAGGCCGCTTTTTCCCAGACTTGTATGGAAATTTCGCCCGAAACAACTCAGAGAAAATTTCGCCCGAAACACTCCCCGAATTCATGCAAGAATGAAAAAATGGACGCTTTTGCTCAATTTCCCATATCAAAAATTTTTTCGCTATTAAAATATCACTTATATACTCCCCGACCACTTTCAATCATCGTAAGTGGCGTAAAGTTAGTTTTTGCTAAACTATGGCCAAAATACCCTTTACTCCCCTACAAAACCGAAATTTTGGTATCACAGCAATCGGACTTGGCCCGTTATGTCCCAAACCACTCTAACCAGAAATTGGCCGATTTTGTCCGATTTCAGCTCCTTTTGCCCTAAAAACTTTTTGAATATTTTAATAAAATACTTGCAAGTACAAAAATGTTCGCAAGTACGAAAATATTGTTTTCCGCAGCTAAACAGTTTTCCACTGCCAAACAGTTCGTTTAACAAACGAAAACCAGTTCGTTTAAAAAAACGAAAAACGGTGAAAAACGATTCGTTTTCAAAAAACGAAAAACGGTTTGTTTTAAAAAAACGATTCGTTTTAGAAAAACGAAAAACGATTCGTTTTAAAAAAAACAGTTCGTTTTAAAAAAACGATTCGTTTTAGAAAAACGAAAAACGATTCATTTTAGAAAAAGAAAATGATTGGCTTTAGAAAAACTATTCCTTGCAGAATAGTTGGAATAATTGGCTTTAGAAATACTATTCGTTGTGGAAAATGGTGCGTTTTAGAAATGCTGTTCGTTTTAGAAAAAAAATCCCGTTTCAGAAAAACTGTTTGTCGCTATTTGGAAAAACTGTTCGTTCGTTTTTTGCAGCCGAACGTTGTTTTCAAACTGTTTGACGTTTTTGAGCCCATCACTAGATGATTGGAAGGTCATAAAAGAATGTTTTTTCTCTGACCACAGATCCATATTTTTTATGTGGGTGGCCTTAGCTATACGGAACAGATAGCGTTTGTAAATATGAAAAGAGCGGACTTAACGAAGTTCCAATCCCTTGTCCAATCTTCACTGGAAATTTCTCCGGGGAGTATCGACTGTTGCCAGAATCTGGAACAAGCGACTAACACTCTAAACTCTGCTGCCATAGCTGTGTGCAACGCATCTAAGCCCAGGGAGAATCCTAAACCTCTATTGGGAAATATGGAAATCACCACTCTACAAAGTCAGTGCAGGAAAGATTTTAAAAACGCTAAAAGACATGACTGGTCAACGTATAAAACGAAAATGATGGTTTTTAAATGTGCCAAACAAAAAGCAAAGAAAAACGCATGGAGCACCTTCTGTGGCAACATAGAGCATATCAATGAGGCAAATCGTCTTTGTAAGATCTTAAGCTGACAGCAATTGGACTACTAATGCACCGGATTTCCTGATTGGCTCAAATTTCTCAGTAAACACCAGTCCTCCAACACACATGGCCATCAAATGACGCACAACAGTAGTTTTTTGCTGATTCTAATGATCTCATACTCCCAATTGAGGTGACCAAAAATCTCTCGAGCTGTTTAAATCTTCAGGCTCTAGTGATATTCATCCGGCTGATAACCAGCAATCTATAGAGGTTACGCTGCCGTAGTTGAAGTTAGCTAGCTGGAAACAAGAGTTGTGCTTATTTCGCACGCTAAGCATAAGGACTATCGCCCGATATGTCTTAGTTCTGTTTTGCCAAAGATTTTCGAAACAATCATTGATACTATATCAAAGGTAAATTGATCATTTGTCAATCTTGTAGTCCCAGGATGCTTACAACAAAGCCATGTCTGTCGGGACTGATGTTCATTCTATCTGAACAAATTGAAAAATCCTTCACTCTTTCTCACGTTTGCCACCATACTAGGCATTGGATAGGGCCATGAACTACAACAGATCTGATGCGATTGTAGAGGCACTCGTAAGACTGTATGTTAATATGGAACTTCTCCTCAAGAACAGAGTCGCAGGGCGATGCTCAATTGAGACGAAGTGTCAACACTGGCACACCTCAAAAAAGAGTTCTATCAATTAGGCAATCGCAACATAAGCCTCGTATACAATGTGGTATCAAAGTGGATTAGGACTATTCAAACCGTATATTCGCGCACCGGATTGATTTGGAATAAGTCGATCCAATCAGGAAATTTTACCGGATTTGATTGCCTTTGGCGTTAAAAGACCCGGATCGAGGGATTGAGGATTAGAAATTCGAAGCCCATTTAAGTTCTATTCATATATGTGACGTTCCGATGCAATGTACTTCACTTTAGTAGAACTGGCTGAATGTTATTCGGTTAATCCAATCACACCAAATACCTACTTTGAAGTTTTATTTCAATCCATTGCAAGCCAAGTCAGTCCAAGTTGGTCCGGTTTGTATACTAGGCTATAGTCTTGGGCATCCATAAATTCATGTCGCATCAGGTCGCTGTTGAGTAGTACTATCCACTGTTTTGTGTCCGTTATCACGAGCCACTATTTCATAGGATGATGTGCTATCTCATGTACCAAAGTCTGGCTCCGCCGAGGAAGAGAATGGCCTGTCTTGTGGCGTTCTTACTCTTAGACCTTATTGATCTTATTAAATTAATGGGGATTGTACAGCTCACCAAAGGAATCAAATGGTTCAAAGTGTTCAGTGGCTAAGGGAGAATATATTCTTGGAATCACAACGGACCTCTAATGCACCTATCTGTATCTTCCGGCAAGACTCTCTGATTGATATCCACTTAACGTAAATGTTGGCTCGTAACGGGCAATAATACAAATATGGCGCTGACAGCTCTTTCCAAGCACCAGCACTAAAACGGTAGCAAATTTCCTTGACGTTTCGAAAATTTTGAAATTGAAACATTTCTTGGTAACTCTCGCTACAAGATATATGCAAATCATGATAATAAGATTCTCTATTATAATAATGTAGTAAACAGAATGACTTTTCTTTGATTTTACATAGTTTGTAATCTGAATGTATTTGAGACGAATACAAAAAAACTTATTTAAATGCAGCGTTGCTAATGTTTTCCTCAAAATGGCAAAACTATCCGTCTGTCTTAAGTAATACACAGCGGTTTGACTCAAGATAGCTATTCCTGCAAGATGATTTACTTGAAATTCTATATTTCAGTCTAAAAGTCACTTTTAATTGCTTATTATTTTCCAGTCTGCAAAAACATTATTTTTTCTAAACCGAACTTCTATTCTTTAATCAAACCATTTGTCTCACATGACATAATATTTTTCTGTGATGTCACAATAGCTTGTCAGCTAGTTTTAAATACACCCCAAAATTCACACCAATCCTAAGCCTCGATTAATCACAGTGTATGAAATCTTCTTAAGAAGTTTGATTTAAACTTGAAACAATAAGAAGTCACATGCAGTAGCATATATTTTATTCAAACATGACACAGCTACAGCGTTATCATGATAATTATCTGATTCGGAGCATGTGAAAAGATCATCATTCCTATTTCGATATGGTAAAGTACATATAAACCGCCTAACTAGGTTCCGACAGTTCAATACGAACATAATCTAGTCTACGAAAAGCTTTTGATAGTAACATATGGACGGCTGTAATCACATCCGACACTGATGAATGGCTTCATTGGATAAAAATTCATAAGAATAACACATGTATCACTATCGATTGAAGGTTGCTAGCGGAAAAATGCCTCCTAGTTTTTTGCTTCAACGAAAAATTATTATTCTTATTTATAATGCATTTACCATAAAATTAAGGTATGTTTTAACAGAACGAATATTCTGCTCACATTTTCAAAAAAAATTTCATACCATAAGTCGCTTAAAGCATAATTGCCATATATTCAAATATTTTCAATCCTGATATTTTTTTAATCCACTTTCATTTGCTTCAACATTTCGTAAACTGTCGAGAGAAGCGGCAATTTAGCAAACACCCTCAACTTTTCAATTGGAAAATTACAGACCACATCAATTCATTCATTCACTTGAATGTAATTAGTTCACATTCCGACCCATCACACCATCTCCAGTAACCACTTTTGAACACAACAATAATAAATTCGCCAATAATTTTCATCACATGATGAATTGGCACCACTAAAAATAGAACAATTTACATGCAAGTCTATCTAGATCAGATATAAGTATGTTCACAGAATTAATAACTTTAGACGCATCCTGGCATCGATCACTTACGTTGGTGTTGCCGAGCCACGAGACATTGTAACGAAATCGAAATGCCCTGTCGTCCTCGTGATGAAAGCTTTCTCGCCAATAATAATCCCAAATGCAGACTTACAAGAACCTTCTCCGTAAGATCTTAATATCTCGCGAATACGATGGCAAGATAACTTGCGTCAACGATTTGTTTTTCTTATCACAAATTAGCACAACAAGCTGACTAAACATACACTGTCGAAGATCACAAGCGCATCAGAGAGATTATGAGCAGAAATCTTTATTATTGTCTAATTGAACTTTATCTAAATTTGCGCCAACTAAACTAGTCGCCCGTACACACCGCTCAATGTTTACGATTGGAGATCTAACCGCGTACTAAACTTGTTAGGCGAATAACTACACATTGTGGCTAGATTTCTCAGATGTCAGATAAATCGCTTTCTATACTATAGTCTATCTGATGGAGAACAAGTGCGAGCGAGCTGGGACTCAGTCGAAGATACCGATAAAAAACGCATCTGATAGATGGATAACGTCCCGAACATGCTGGTATTCATTCATCGTGGACTAAGCTCTCCTCCCAAGCTCACTTGAAGAGCGTCTTACAATCGAGCCGACTCTGTTGGGTGCTATCAGTCTGGTCGCCTGTTACAATCTCCACCAGACATTTTATCCAACTACTTTCTACTCGTACTCTGGGTGCCATCAAAGTGATAATCGCAAGATACAACTTTCGGTTGATGATGGTCTCTTACTAAGCATGTACATCACAGAACCAGCTTTCAGCAATGGATGCAACTGCATTCTTCAATAGACTTTAACAACGGCTGCGTATGGAGCTCAGTTTCTGATGGAGTAGTCTTTGAACTTCGCCTTTGTACGATTGTATTGGAAAGAAATACAGTCTAAGATGAAATATGTATTTCACACGAGGAAAAATATGAAGCTCAATAACCTGAGGGAATTCAAATGAATAATTTGTAACGGAAGCTAGGAAAATGTGCAGGTTTATTGAAATCAGAGTAGGGTGATTGTTTCAAAGGCCGATCACCTTGCTCCTAAAGTTCAGCCAGTTGGTACTCTTTTTTTAAAACCTTTATTATCTCACAATATCGATCAAACTTGTTAAAAAGGAATCTATAGTAAGAACAGTGGGTATTGTTCCAAAAATTGCACTTTGGATTTCGTTTTAACGAGTGTGATTCTTGTTATGAGACAAAAAAAGGTTTGGGTGGCCGACTTTTTGAGCAGGCCGACATTATGAGCATTCACATCATCTTCTGAAAAAGAATTTACATTTTTTGTCAACATATGCTTATCAATTCTTTATTGCTTGTTTATCAAAACATTACTGACATGTCACGAAGTAACATTATTTTCGATTTATTTAGATTTATTTGTATATTTGATCATTAAACTTACTACACAATGAAAAAATAAAATATCTATGAATAGAGCTGTAGCTCA
Organism: Nemotelus nigrinus; assembly: GCA_947369275.1. Taxonomy (NCBI): domain Eukaryota; kingdom Metazoa; phylum Arthropoda; class Insecta; order Diptera; family Stratiomyidae; genus Nemotelus; species Nemotelus nigrinus. The sequence goes on along the minus strand of OX376372.1, from coordinate 47,528,715 downwards.
TGCAGTAGCTCTGTTGAATGAGTTTGAATATAATTATATCACGGAACGAATAAAACATAATTTTATGCCATGACTTTTGTGCGCCCAATGTGGGCCATTTCAAGCAACAATTAGCCAATATACATCAGAAATATATGCATATTGGGCACAACTAATGGCCAGAAACTCTGGTATTATTATTTTGATTCTGATTCAGTCAACTATTTTTTCAAATATTACTCTCTTTGCTGCTTTTTGCAGAAAGTTATTGAATGGAATTCAGGGAATTCTTTGCTAAATCGATGTCAACTTTTTGCAACTGTCCTCCGCGCTCCTTTTCATGCTACGACTTTTAACCACCGCTGGTTGTTTTAATGAGTTGAAAACAATTTTTTTATGAGCTGAAAACAATTATTCCGTTAAAGTAAGTGCCAATTTAAAGGCAAGTAGAATAGCTTTACAACTGATTCGTAATTTCTTAATATTTTGGCCGTTTAATATTCGGCCCAGCTCGAAACCAAAGTTTGCTTTTGTGTTCAGCGTTCAGCTTCAAATTTATTTTTATATGATAGTCTTAAAACTGCACTACAATATCTTTCATGCTGGTTATACAAAGAGGTTTATCCGTAGATGGTGTGATAGGGTTACCCTTTCTATTCGGGATCGAGACGAGTCATGCCACTTTCCAGCATGATTGAAAAGCATTTACGAAACAGACATGCATTATGGATCAGTAGTAGCTTTGTCGTTTGATGATTCTTCACCACAGCTTTCAACACTTCCGCTGGCATGGAATCTTTTGCCGACATACCATGAGAGCGTTTTCTACTTTTACGTGATGCGGCACAAACAACAAGTCCACGATGTACTTCAGAGTACCCGCTTCCATGAGTGTCTGTCAACGCTGGCAATGCTTCCGAGATTTGTCAGATATAGCGGTTCAGCTGTATTTAGTACAGGCATATTCAATCTGATCGCCATCTCCAAAATTAACTTACCCGTGCATTCTGAGCTAAGATTCCCTATTCGAGCGCTCTCAGATTATAGTCTCTAGTCACCAGCAAAGCTCTTAAAATATCCCGCAGAGTTGCATCCAGTGCTTCAATTTCACTGTGAAACTCTTTGGTTTGGTCGGGAAACTGAATGCTCACGATAATTTTAAAAGTCATAATAAAAGAAGCATTTTTTTTACATCAGAAGTCTGAAAATGATATTCTGCCCTTTTTTTCTTAATGTGAATTCCAAGTTAACAACTTCCTTAAAGGGAACGTTTGCTAACTTGTTGTAAGCTTCCAGATGGCATGTCCTTCATTTTAAATTTTTATTCATTATTTAAAATGATTTTTTATGATTAACCAAAGTAAATTACGAGTTTGATTTTGCTTCTAAATTTATAAAATTCTTTGAATAGATTTATCTTCAAGCAGGTTAAGTAATAGTTGAAATTATTTATTTCTCCCGATAAATTGTATCCATTTACATTTAATTGTATTTAAACAAAAAATTATTTCTTTGCTGTCATTACCGCTACTACGTCATCAATATAACTTACCGTTGGCACTTCCAGGCGCAGTAGCTTACCATAAATGTTGTTCTGGAGTTTAGGTCCAATATTGACCACTTTGCTGCGCCTGAGGTGATCAGCCTCTTCGCAACTCCTTTGGGTCCAAAGATACATCATGATCAACAAAAAGTTAGGAATCCTATGAAAACCTATGCTCAAGGGCCCTAAGTACATCTGTCTACTTTGCCGAATAGATGTAATTTTGAACTTCTAGTGTTACCAGTGAAACGACCGGTCTGGCAATGAGGCGTACCAACTCTACTCTTGCTACTGTTCTAATGACAGCTGGCAGCAACAGTTGAATATCCTTTGGAAACGACGCTACCTGCCACAAATTTCACCAGCTGATCTAAATGCTGACGGACACCGGGGTCTCAGTGGCCACTCGAGGAGCTTTCTCCTAGTTTTTAGCATTTAGAGCGGACCGCATGGGGGCGGACTTTCTAGGTCTACGTTTCACTTATCCATCCGTGTCAATCTGCCTCTAAACAGGAATTATGTAACTCCAGTAATAGTTGCAATTGAGTCTTCCACTTTAAGTGCTTCAACCAGCACTTCATCAGAACCCAGAGCTTTCATATTTCTCATTTTAGCTACTCCTCCGTGCAAAAAAGAACGTCTTCCGATGGACCATAATGACACCATTTTTTCTTAGCATATGCGCGTCCAGCATTAACCTCACTCTGCACTTTAGTGCTGCCATGTCCCTCGGTGCGATAGACTACATGCAGCCGAGTCTACGGGTAACAAATTTGTAGCCTTCACCTCATGAGTCCAAGCTGACTTCTTCGCAACGAGCCTTACGGTTGTAGCTGTTGGTTCTTTTATTTAGTGTGGGGTCGTACGTGGGTTTTCACATACTAGGCACTAACTAGTATGAGTACAAAAAATACCTGTTCCAATCTTGCTAGCTAGTTTTTTTTTAAGTACGAGGGTGGGGTGAAAAGTTTCCGGCCTGACCAAGAGATGGCGCCACTAGGTCTACTTTTGCAGCGGCGTCCAACAGTACCATTCCTTTCAAGCTTGTATGCACAGTTTCAGCCCAACCGCTACGTTGGTTTGCGTTTGAGAGCACAGTGCGCGAGACGCTTCCGTTGATTTCATGAAAATGGAAAAATTGTAAAAACGTGCTGTTATCAAAAACTTCTATTTGAAAGGTTTTACGCCAAAACAAATAAAAGAAGAGATGGATTCAACACAGAGAACTCCTCCCCATCATATTCAACTACTCAGCAGTGGGTTTCTGAATTTAAAATGGGTCGTGTCAGCACCTCTGAGGAACCTCGCTCAGGACGGTCCGTTGAGGTCAAAACTTCAGAAATGATTGAGAAAATCCATCAAATATTGTTGGAAGTCTGCAGGTTGAAAGTGCATGAGATAGCTGAGACATGTGGGATGCCAGCTGAACGTGTGCAAAATATATTGCACAACCATTTGAGTATGGAAAAACTGTGTGCAAGGTGGCTGCCGCGTTTGCTAACGCGTGACCAAAAACTGATTCGAAAAAAAATTTCTACCGACAATTTGTCGCTGTATAGGCGTAATCCAAACGAATTTTTGCGTCAATTCGTAGCTGCTGATGAGACTTAGGTCCACTACTACACTCCTCAAAATAAAGAACAGTGAAAACAGTGGGTTGGAAAAGGGGAACCAACTCCAAAGAAGGCAAAAACGGAAGCGTCACGCGCACTGTGCTCTCAAACGCAAGCTAACGTAGCGATTGGGCTGAAACTGTGCATACAAGCTTGAAAGAAATGGTACTGTAGGACGCCGCTGCAAAAGTAGACCTAGTGGCGCCATCTCTTGGTCAGGCCGGAACCTTTTCACCCCACCCTCGTAGGTGCATATATACTTACAATGCATACCATTTGTGGTGGTATAATGAAATAGTATGTAATGCCCCCACCATCGAGGCACACAGCCCAAAGATATAATGATGATGGTGTAAGATGACCATCAAAGAGTACCGAGATATAAGTCCGCGCAGCTTCTCATAAACTTTCCAATGGTCGGTTACTGATTTAAGCTCCTTGGCAAGTCTCTCCTCAGTATAGAAGCGATCTAAATGAAATCAATCATTTTCAATCAATTTAATTTGACTTCCATTTGATTATATGCACAAAATACCTCTGGTATTCGTCCAAATTGCCAAAGTCGATATTTCATCGTTTCACAAATAGGTTCAGCTTTTTTCACAGAAAAGTTTCGGATCACTGAGGCCTTAATGGGAGAAGCTTTTTTCTCCATGCTTACATTTAGCGACACCTAGTTTGCCCGACTGCGTTCCAGCCATGTATTTTCCAGAATGATCGGTGCTGCTTGTGTCTTCCCTCAGCGATGTAGAAGTTCTTGACTATGACATCGCTGTCTGTGTTATGGAAGGTATCCTCCAGTGATCGTACTTTATCTCCACATTTCGGCGTTGAATGATTCAGAGCAAAGTTATTTCTCCGTATGTCACTAAGACCTGGTGATTCCTATAGTCGCCGTGGATACCTACAGAGATTGACGCGCACCCAGTAGCATCTAAAAAACAAGTATAGGAGCTATACCTCCTGCAACGCTAATCGACAATTTGAGGCTTATTTTTGAAAACGATCTGCTTGAGGAGGTCGTCAGCTGCTCTGCAATACTTCAGGTGTCTTTGTAGAATCCTCATTTTCTCCGCTGCTACCTCTTCTTGGCGCAAAGTGCGTCCTAGAGCACTTTTAGCCAATGATATGTTACGCAGTATCCACGTCATGCTTCAAACCATGAACTTGCGCTCTGCAGAACAGGTTGTCACACGTTGAATGGGCTGATCACATTTCTAGTAGCTGTCAGTATGGTCTGGGCGTTTAGAGTCGCCCTTAGTGTGGGCTATAGCCCATATACCGGTAGCAACGTACCGCCCACCTTGGCTATGCTTGCCCTAATTCTATGTCCACCACCATCTCCTCATTGACTGTAAGACAATAAAGATCATATAACTTGATTTTGGCTCCAGGGGCCGAAATAAGTATAAAGTGGATGTTTAAAGAAACTTTATGAAGAAGCCTTGCTTCCTCGGGTTTGGGTGAGATATGTAGACGATATTTTAGCTATCGTTAAAAAAGATGCTTTGGGAGAAACTTTGAAGAAGTTGAACCAAGCACATAAGGACATCCAATTTTCAATGGAAATCAAAAAAGAATGGGAAACTACCCTGTATTGGATTTAATGGTCATAAGGAAAGAAGGTTTTCTTAGATTTAATATCTACCGGAAGCCCACACACACCCAGAGGACAGCACCATCCACGTCTGATGATTGGCATTTCCAAAAAATGGCTCCCTTTGATTCGATGATTCACCGGCTATTAACAGTACCCATGGATCAGGAAAGTTTTAACTCAGAAGTTAAATATATTACAAATACGGCGAGAAAAAATGGGTTTGACGAGAGGATAATTGGAAATCTTGTCAAAAAGAAAAAGTATAGAATACAGCGTGATCTTTTAACGACGCTCTTTACGCAGGGAAAACAAAAAACAAACCATAAGAGTTCCAATTATTTTTTCGTCAATATTCAAAAAAGTTCGGGAACTTCTTGAACGCTTTGATATTAAAGCAGTTCCAACCAGTAAAGTTAAAAAATTAGGTACTATACTATGTCACGTGAAAGACAAACAGGATCAGAAGGAAAAATGTGGAGTTTATAAAATTACCTGCCCAGAATGCGACAAAATATGCATCGGTCAAACGAAACGGTTAGTTGGTGTTAGACTAACGGAACATAAACGGGAAGCAGCTTCAGCGAGGAAAAAGAATACAACATTAGTACGATCAGCAGTAGTGAAACACATCTTGGAGGAGGATCACAACATAACATGGGACAACGTGGAGGTGATTAAGGAGCTACAGCAGGTACGAAAACTGGATGCGTACGAAAGCCTGAACATATGGAAAACCCCAATGAATAGAAGACTAAAAACAGACCGAGGAAACTGTGCATCACCATTGTTCAGGTTAATTTGAACATTCATTTGATAGTGATACCTAAGTTAGATTAAGATTAGACCGATAGACACTGAAGAAGAGGGCAGATTACCCTCGAAATATCGATATTTGTCACAAAATTAAATATATCTAGCTTCGAAAGGAAAAATCGGTTTTCTTATTAAAATATTTTTTAACAAGCTGGGAAAAAATTGGTACACATAAAAAACAATTACATAAACCAGCTTGTTGAAAATTACACAGTAGTAGTTTAAAGTTAATATATATGACAAAAATTATTGATTTGATATTCGTGGTACCATCGCTTGCCCATATCGATTACTTTTCAATCGCCTATCTTATGTGTGATTATATTTGGGCAGTACGTAGTCAAGAATAAATTGTAGATGAGCTTTCTGTAACTATTCCAGCTCAAAGTTGAACAAATCTTTAAACATATTTTAGTTCCATATTTAGTTCTGGGGAATATTTTTAATATTAGTATATGCTTACTATTATTTTTATTTTATAAAATAATACCTTAGTATTGAAATCAACTAAATGAATCAGCTGAACTAATATTCGGTGAATTAAAATAAAGAAAAAATACATACATTTTCCTTATCGGAACAGCAATTTCATTACAACATCACCTTTATTGTTATCTTCGTTACAGCTCAGAAATGTTAGCATATTGCCATTAATCAATCTTCAATTTATTAGTCTGCTATAATTACATGTTAAACAACTGGATTTACTAGATTTAGATAACTATGATGTGTTGATGAATAACTCATATAGTTTGCGATTTCCACGAATTTAGCTTAGTTCGGGGCGGATTTTAGTATTTATTCGTGATTTCGAAAGTATGATATGTGTGTAATGTGATATCAAAATAATTACTTTAGCAATAATTGATGACCACACCTGCCGTAACATTCGTATTTTGAAAGAGAAAATATAATGACCGTTGTTGTTCGACACTATATCGACAGCTCCGTGGTATAAAACGTGTTCTGATCTGATTGCCAATACTTTGCTTTTACACACGCTTACTTAAAATAAAAATAATAGTAGCAATTGCTTTTGTCAAAGCACTTTCAATTTAATATACTTTTCCTAATCTTAACTTATAAGTACATCTTTCCCTCTATACCATGATTTTTTCAATCTCACAACTAAGTGCCTCCCAAACCACTAAAGAACAAACAAACTCTACCCTGCGTTTTCATGAAAATAAATTTCGAAGATGACGTTAACGCAACTTCATATTAACCAAGTAATCCTTTGTGTATTACGCTTCGTACATAACATACACCTAGCATTCAGACCGGGAGAGAAAAGTTTGTCTACATGAGTATTATGTTTGGCGTAAGTGTATTTTCAGTGAAACTAAGAAACAATGAACTTTGATACATGAGTTCTTACTATCATGTAAAAGGAATTTTCTATTTTGCTCCTCTTGAACATGCTCTTGCGGTTACTATCGGTATAGGAAGCTGAGAGTGTCAAGCTCTGCTATAACTTTATTCTGTTCAGTCAAAAACACATTTCACCTTGGAGAGATGTTTTTTTTTCACGTGCATTAAATTAAAATTTGATTTAATCAACAAGAAGCAGTGCAAGAGCTAAGTGCAGTTTCGGAAAAATCGCAAACAAAGACACTTTCAGTATAACAGCAACTCTTAAAAAACTATATAAAGTTTGCTCTTTTAGTTCACTCTAATCCGGATAAGATTAAATCTCTAGGAAGCGATGTAAGACTAGTCAGTTGCTATGAGGTTGTGCAGCAACGAAAAGTTTTGTATTAAATATTTACGAAAACTTTTACAGAACTTGGGAGAAAAACTTTCAACTTTATGGGGACTTATGCGGCCATATACATATATGGTTGCTAAGGACAGATTATTGAAAGTTCTACGGATCAACTTAATCGGCCAATCAATATACATTCGAGTGCATGATTACAAATTGAGATTTGAATCTACTCTAGAAACTCTCTACATCTTATCTGCAGGATCATTTATTCTTGAAAGTTCATTCATGTGAAGAAAGCAGTTTTGTTCTTGCGAATGGAGAAAATCTTGATTATTTTCTCTGGCGCCGTTATAAAAAAAAATCAAACAAATCATGTTCTCAAACTATGGCAACATGAGATTTTATGTCAACATTTGATGCTCTTGGTTTTTGTTTTCTGGATTTTTGAAAACTGAAGATGATTTGTATCCCCTAAAAATCAATTCAATCCTTTAAATTGTCATAGAAGATGTAAAAATTTTCCCAGAAGGACAGCTTTTCGAAAAGCTTTACTTTTCCTCGTGAAAGGAAAGTTCTGACTAAAAATACGCATTTGCTTTACTTGCTTTGGAGCAGCAGTTTCCACTTCACTCCTATGGGACTTATGCTTAACTAAAAACCCAGCAAGAAATGTTTCAAACCTCTATTATTTGAAATTCAGATTCAACTCCGTACTGAATTTTTGGAGCACCTTATACAAAATCTTAATATATTTTGGATTTGATATGCACTGCCTTGATTTTTATATGTAGAATTGGAGAGCAAACTAATAAACATGAGAAAAATAACACACCTTGGCTGGGACTTCCGGGCCAGGCTGCCCACAAGAGCATACCGCAGATTCAAGAGGATCACCAGTGACAGTGACGCCTGGAATTACACAGACTGATCAAAAATGGACACAAGCCTCGACTCGAATCTTAACAATCAACTTTGGTACAGACTGTCAGCCCATGCTACCGTTTTTCAGTTCGAAATACATGTTCTTCGAGAACTGTTAACGGATGCAGAATGGCTGTCGACAAAAAGACAAGCCCTAAAGCTATCCGGATTATATTAATGTCAGGGGAAAGTGTTATCATAGACAACGAAAAAGCTAGCAAGTTCACAAAGAGAGCTGACTCCACAAGCTAACTAAATGCGGTCATATGGGCTAAATTAAAGCTCATAAAGTCCTTACGTTATGGTCATCTTCCGATTCAAGCAAGAGCAGGAAACTGCTCAAGCTCAGAAGAAAATGCTTCAGAGCGAAAGTTGGCCTTCCCACGGGGAATTTTTTTACTGCATCTCATACGAATAGAATAGGACCGACTGACATCCAGCCATTTATGCCGGAGATGCGAGATGAAAGAGGACAATTACTCCTTGCGAGTGTCCGGCCCTAAATAATAAACACCCCGATATTTGAAATTTCATCAATTTTCAAGGGTTAGCAGGGGTAACAAGTACCGCTACGTTGAGCCAGCTGCTTGGTTAACATCTTTGTGTATTCTTTTGTGAAAAAAAACTTTTTCTTTCCGAATCTTTTTCTTATTTCTTTATCTTTCTTCTTTTTCAGCCTAAAACAACGATTTCCGATTATTTCTTTCGTTTTTACGAAATTTCGCTATCTCTAATGGAGGTTTTGGAGGTATTTCTAATGGAGGTTTTGGAGTGTTCTGTTACTAGTACTATTGGCGCAAATATATCTTCTATCTGAATGAGGGGTTTAGAGATAAGTTAAGCTTATTGGAAAACACTCTCCGTAGCATTGAAAACAGAGTCGTCGTAGGAGTTGACTTCAATGCAAAGGCATTTAACGCCAACGTAGCGAAAACCTAGCGTTTGCGTCGAAGAGACTTGCGGCTCTTGAAAGCGATTGCAAGTATACAGTGGGCGATTGCAACTACATCACCTTCCACATTGCCCAAAGCAGGCAAATTATATGATCGTATCATTAAATTCAAACTCAAAGGAGGAGTTTTTTTAAAACAGCGGAAGCTGCTGTAAATGCAATGGGCCGCAGGATACACATCGGTAAAGAAAGAGGTAACAAAAGCTGTAAAGAGGAGCAAACGCTGAAAATGACAGGCCTTTTGCGAGAAGGTCACCTTGGACCGTTGAGGTGAAAGGTACAAATAGGGTACCCGTAGAATCAGCCGGATGTGGTTTAGCGTTCTTGGAAGTGTTGCAAGCCTGGAGTGTATCGTCGGCTTGCTGTTGGAGTCGCAACCGTTAAAAACCGATGCTGACAGCATCTTTCATCGGTGGGCTTTCCCCTTTTTATGAAGGAGAAGCTGATCGACACGATGTCTGGGATAAAGAATATAAAGACCATGAGACATATTGGAGTGCCAGAGGAAGTGCATAAAGCTGTAATGGAGAAAAAACACTGTTAGGCTGAGATGTTGGCCTATCAGAGCATTGGATTAAAATAATGCAGGGTGTCCAAAAAATTAGAAAGAAATTTAAAATAATGGTAGATTGAGTAACATCTTAAGAAGTTTATTATGTTTAACTTGTGTCTAATAACTCTATGTGCAATTGCCCCAAACACCAGCTCTGAACAGGGTACATGCAGAAGAATAGTTCTCCAATTTTTCGACTTTAGACAGTTTTGAGTGTCTACTGGCTAGCGAGTAGAGGAGTTTCACCTACGAGTTATATTTTTACTAATGTTCGAAGAAGAACATTAGTATTAAAATCACTTTGGCGAAAAATTCATATTTCTATATATATATATATATATATATATATATATATATATATACATACATCATCAAAAAATTTCAGTGAAAAAATCTCAGGAACGCGCCATCCGATTGAACTGAAATTTTCAGGACACATTGGTGTATATGCAGAATAGTGCCAGGTCTCACAAAAAGTTAATAATTTTTAACCCTTTGGCGCCGGAAGCCATTTTAGTGATATTTTTAATATACCTATTATTCCGTACACAAATAATTTGTGCAAAAATAAAGTTGACTAAATAAATTTCGAACGTGTTTTACATGTGAATCGGATAATGTTTTGGAATTTTTTAACCCCATGTGTGCGCTGGGTGCCTAAAAAAAAGAAAGGGAAAATTCGAAAATTTTTAAATTGCGATAACTTTTGACAGAGCTATTCAATCATTACAAAATTTTCAGAACATATTGGTAATATTTAGTTGTAGATTTGTGTAGCTTCTACTGAGCGTGCTGGCAACCCTGTAGCTAACGCAGTTACTGAAAGTGAAAACCTCCAAATCATCGTTTCTCTTGAAAAAATGCCGTTTCTTCAAAAAAAAGCCACTCATATGTAAATTTTGTGCTTTGTTTACATAGACAAAAAATTAAATTTTATATGGTATAACGGACACGCCTGGTAACCCTTGCCCAATTTACCTATATTTTTAGCATCAAAAACTTCTGTTCACGGAAACTCACGATCCGATCAGCAGAATTAATTGAAATTTGCAGAATGTATTGGTCTTAAATAGGACCAGGTCTGATAGAAGTGATTTTGTGCCAGTGCCGATTCTGTGCCATCTTGAAAAATCACTAAAAAGATAACTGCTTTTAGCCCTATAAATTCTGATTGAATCGTTCGATTTTGACGAAATTCACACAGTAGCTGAATCTTACTTGGTAGAAATTCGGTCGAAAAATTCGGTTGGAGCTGCCAGCTATGATAATTTTGGTGTCTTAAATTTGAAAAAATCAAAATTTGGAAGTGAAAACATTCAAACCATCGAATATCCTAAAAATGTCCGTTTCTTACAATAAAACCAATCTGTATATAAATCTTATGCTTTATCTACACGTGAAAAGTTAAACTTTGCAAATTTCATGTCGGACAAGAACGGTAACCCTTTCCCAGTTAACCTATATTTTTAGCATCAAAAACTTCTGTTCGCGGAACTCACGAATCAATAATCAGATACAATTGAAATTTACAAAATGCATTGGATTTAAATAGGACCAGGTCTGATAGAAGCGATTTTGAATTGTAGGCAACTCTGTGCCAGTGGTGCCATATTGAAAAATTCCAAAGAAAAAAACTGCTTTTTGCCCTATGAAATGAGAATAAGTTACCAGATTTTCATGAAATTGACACAGTAGCTGAACCTTACTCTAAACTCTGTTTGATAGAAATTTGGTTGAAAAATTCGATTAGTGCTGCCAGCTATGGAAATTTTTGTATCTTTGATTTTGAAAATTCGCTCAGAAAATTAAAACTTTTTGCCCTATAACTTCCAGTGCAGTCATAGAATTAATACGAATTTCATACAATTAATGGAACCTATTATAAACATTATTCAGGCCAAATTTGGTTGAAAAGCCACGATAGGGTTGGCAGCTATTGTTGGATTTGTGTTTGTTTGCAATATCTTTATTAAGCGGTTTTATCGTAGAATTTTCAATTGGTAATGATATTGTAGTGACAATAAACAGCAAATATTAAGCTTTCGATTATTTGAAAAAACTCGCTAACTTCGAATGTAATATAACAACGTGAAGCAGATGTGATATATTCTTGGCTTTGATACTGGCGAAAGGTTGCCAGCACGAGTTGGTTGTGCTACTTTTGTATCAATAAATGCTAACAGTTAGTATTCATGCCGGAAACATTTACAATGAAAATAAATAACCGATGTTTCAATTCACAAAGTTCTGCAAATTTTTCGGATCGCAGCCCCAAACACCAACTTCAGTTACAGTGCTGCAGGCACTGAGCATTTTCTTCATTGATGTTATATGAGATGCTGCTTTCAAAATTTTGTGAAATAAGCAACTGATAACGAATATAACTAACCCGAGTTTTGCTCTCATAAACGTTGAAATTCATGCCAGTGGTAATATCTGAAACCTTCTACCATATGAGTTATAATGCATTCTTGAGACCAAAGTAAAACGTGGCATTTGAAACAGTTTGGCCGTAATAAGCAGCTCATGTGGTGGAATATGCACTCAAAACCTGCACGATTCTTCTACTGTTCTTCGAACATTAGTGTTTCTAGCGGTTCAGGTGTTTCGTTTTGAGTTCAATGTGAATTTAAAATATAATCTTCGGGTCTAAATAAATTCTGAAATACTTCACATACTCGATACTTCAATTAGTAGTCTTGACATTTAGTATTAGTGGCTTTCGAAACATTTCACCTTTGCGGCAAGATCCGAAAAATAGGGTTTCTGTTATACGGAAATTGAAATTGATCATCCACTTGGTGCAATATTCTAAAAGGATGTGAAACCTGCAAGCTAATTTTGTCCTTCCGTTATTTGGACTGACACTTGATTGTGAATGCATTGTGCCATCTGCGAAAAGACTAATAGTGCAGTTTGGTGGTATAGAGATGTCGCAGATAAACAAGAAAAACGCAATGGACCAAAAACAGAAGCTGGTGGGACTCCTACTGGTATAAGAAAATTTTCGGTTTTTACATAGAATCAGAAATGACAATATATCAGAAAATTTAAAATAAGTTTACATAACTATGTTGGACAACGGATCACATAAATTTTGTGAATAGGTTCGTGACGCCTTTACAATCAAATGCTTTTTCAGCGTCGAGTGTGAAAATCACACTAGATATTTATGCTTCAAAGTGGTTCTTATGGCGTCGATCAATAATTGCTCATTTTCGAGGATATCACAAATGTAATAACTTGTCACTCTAACAGAAAGAATAATGGGTTCCTCAGAAGCTCAGACCAGTAAGTCGGTAAGGTATCTGAGAAAGATGCTAAACGCTAGGCTTATTAATTGGGAAAACATCCTTAAGATAATTGATAGGCCTCAGTGAGCTGCTGCCTTACTGAGCAGGTGGCTGGCCAACATCGGGGACCTTGGCGAAATGAGACAAAAGTTGCTGATAGTTGCAAAGTTGCATCTTACTGTGCGGGCGGATATTGGGTCCGGCGTACTCTAAACGAAGAAATTTAGAGCGCTGATTGACAGCGTCCAGTTTTGATGTACCCTGCGTATCAGCTGTAGTTACAGCACAGTGTTGAAAGATGCCATGTTCAATTTTCACAGATTTAACAGCGCAAGAACTCAGAAAAGAGTATCTCACAATTTCTGAACTGGATGGAAGCAAGGCTCTAGTGCATGCCCGAATGCTCACTATTTAACTTCAGCATCAACGCGAGAGGGCAGGCAACAAAGGTTGCTGCACAATGAAACCGATAGGTTTTCTTGACCCACAGCACAGCCGTGCTCACGGAGAAGTAAAGTTATACCTGAACCAATTCGTAACGTTATTATTTTATTATTTCAAAATGTACCTTAACAGAAATTGTAAGATAGGTACACCGCCCTATCACCACTGTTAAGATGAGAATGATATGGTCACCATTCATTCTTTGCGTGCAGTTGGTTCACAAAGTTAGAAGAGCAACCTCAAATCCACGATTTTTTTTGGTCAAATCAGAGCACGATTTTTTTGGTCAAACCAGAGTCGGTTGTGGGAACGATGCTGCATGACGAGGACAATTCTATTACACACAAAGCGAAAGGAGCATTGCGACTCAAGCAGTCGTGGCATGTAAATGGACTTGTTTTTAGCTAGCAAAAATCTTGCATAATCTCTGGCTTGGAAATCCGGGTATCTTCTAAAGATTTTTCTGGCGATCTACGGTACAAAAAAACGTCACAAACATTTAAGAAATGAAAACAATAAACATCTTATGCACGAAAATCATAAACCATATCTAGCAATAAATTGCACTTTTCATATTATTCACAAGACTATCTCTATTACTTTTATTCTTGGTAGAGTCAACAGTCAATCGTAATTGATGAGATGTAAGAAGTATAATGCATAACTAACGTTGACTGAATTATCACGCCAAATTTTTCTAAACTTCGAGTAAAAATGTGTTAGAAGGCTATTCGAGTTTTGCCCCCTAATGATTACGTAATTATTCTAGTTTTATGATTAATGAAATGAACGAAATAAATGTTGAATAACAAAATTAATGGCATAATCTTAAATATATTCAAATGTAAGTAATTTCTTGATATGGTCTCATAAAAGTAAACCTGTTGAATAAGGTTCTTAGCAATCAATTTAGAGTTTTGAGTGAAATAAGATTCATTTAAATTAATTACTATTTATTTAGCTATTTACTGTTCAAATCCACAGAACAAATCCAATTATAGATTAGACAAAAAGAAAAAGAAAAAAATAAATACATAAATATATATAAGAAAAAAAAATTGCAAAAAAAACTAAGTTAATAAATTCAGAACAATAATAATACAAGAAAAAAGAATAAAAAGCTAATCGACCGAAAAAGAAACAAACAAATTGAGTAAATCAGGACATATTCCAAATATATGAAAGGACGTTATTTTTTAAAGTATTTCTAAACACTGATAACGTTCGAGGCAGAGGACCAAGGCTAAGGCTATTGTGCTGACGAGGCAAACGCAAAAGGAGGGAGAAGAAACAGGTGTCGGTACGGGCGTATGTAGAAGCTTGAGTAGCCTAGTGGGTAGAGCTTCTTGCGTGTGGGGTCCCTGGTTCGAATCCAGGTTCGGACGAGGGTCCGCGCACCAAACTTTGAGTTCACCTTGCTCTGATTAGGTACCTGATTTAAATCCGGGGTAAAGTGAGTCGTGGAACTAATCACTCCACACTCGTATTCACGATGATTTAAACAATTGTAATGAAGCTCTCTACCAGCATCAACCCCTAGACCCGTACGAGGGTTGTCGTGGGATTACTTTACTTAACGGGCGTATGTAACATTAAAGTTAAGTAATATTCTACTAGAACGGCCCCATTCTCTAACAGAAAGTTGAATGATGGGGTCAATCAATATACTGCCGTTAAAAAGTTTAAAAAGGAGGCACTCGTCAAGGAACACTCTACGTGGCTCAAGGGAAGAAATTTGAAGGATAGAGAGGCGCATACTGTAATCACAATACGGAATACTGTACTTATAGAACAAGGAGCGAGTGAATCGGCGTTGCACGGATTCAACCGCATCGATCAAGAATCCGTAATGTGGGCACCAAATTTGGCAACAGTATGCAAGAACACTACAGACGAAGGAAATAAACAGATATAGAAAAGTAAAAAGATTAACCAAACGTTTAAAGGACCTGACTATGAAGCCAAAAAACGAGAAGCCTTGGCAGTGATGTGTAGAATATGTAAGTCGAACTTCACTTTGGAATCAAAAATCACGACGAGATCCTTGATACTAGAAACAACATTGAAAGAAGAGCCAAGGATACAGTAGAAGAAGAGCAAAGGGGATGTTTTGCGGGTGAAAGACATTTGATAACAAACACTTCACAAATTAGCGGTGCACCAGTTAACCAAAGCATCCAAATCACTCTGCAATATGGTACAGTCACTAGCGGATTCAATCACTATGAAAATTTTAAGATCATCAGCGTACAAAAGGCAGGGTGAGTTAAAGAGGGAAGGAAGATCGTTAATAAACAAAAGGAACAATAAAGAGCCAAGAATGGATCCTTGCGGAACTCCTGAGGTAGGAAAAAAAAGTGTAGAGGAGCAAGAGTTAACAGTAACAACACAAAAGCTATCACAAACGTAGGAGGCAAACCAACAAAAAAGGGCACCAGAGAAACCAAACCCTGCTAACTTTGACAGAAGAATATCATGGTTCACAGAATCGAAGGCTTTGGCAAAGTCTGTATAGAGGACACCTACTTGCTTTTGCTGGTCGATTGCGGAAGCAACGGTGTTTGTCAAAGACAATAGGTTTGTAACCGTTGACTTACCTTTGATGAATCCATGATGTTTTCACTGACCAGCAGGGGCTGAAAGAAAGGGTACACTCTATTGTAAACGACTCTTTCGAGGAGCTTACTAAAATATGGCAAAAGGGACATGGGACGGTAAAGGCAGATGGAAGAAATATTGCCAGCTTTATGAATGGGAAATATGTTGGCGGATTTCCAAAGAGATGGGAAGGTCCCAGTTGAGATGCTGAAGTTAAAAATTATTGACAGAGGAGCACACAAGGAAGATGAAAGTGATTTGGTGAAAAAATTTAGAATGCCGTCAGCACCGAAGCTGGTGCTTGCGTCGAGATGCAACATTAATTATTCGACTTCTATTAGTAAAAAAAGCGGAAAGGGTACAATCAAATGCGGGAGGAAAAGTTGATCATGAAGAGTTACTATGATGGGAGGCGAAAGAAGAGGAAAATTGAGCAAAGTGCTCACAAGAATCTTGAGGTGAGGACGCAGACTTATCATGAAAATACATAACAGAAGGAACGCCAGAGGAAGTTTTAAGGGATTTTATATAGGACCAAAAAGGCTTAGGATTGTCAGAAGTAATAGAAGTCTCGACATACTCAAGGTAGAAGTCTCGACATACTCATTGCGTCTTCGGCTGCCCTTTTAGCAGCAGCTCGTAGCCTTTTAAGCTTCAAAAGGTCATCAAGTGAGCCAGTCCTATTGTATTGGCTACGCGCTGGATCTTTGGCTCTAAGAGCAATCGCGACATCAACAGTGAACAACGGAGGATCGGAACTTCTTTTACAGCGAAAGAAACGAGTGTAGCAGGATATTAAGTTGGACAAGAAGGAATAAAATTTGTAGAGAGCATCATCCACACTTAGCCCTCTGAAAAAATTATACCCGTTAGTTCCATTTATTTCATTGGACAGAGCGGAATAGTTTGCTTTTTTAAAATTGAAACGACGAGTATAGGCAGATTTGTCTGAGTATGAAATTTCTTATTAATTTTTTATTTTTTATATAATATCTGAATATGAGATTTTTTGCCCCATATCATTTGGTAATAATGTATTGGCAAATATATAGAAATCTGGCCACTAGTTTAAAATAAAAACTTATGAATACGGAAAGCAGCCCCTGGACGCGGACGGTATAACTTTCCACCATTAGCCCCTTCAATCCTCTCACGCACAAAGCATGTTAAAGTTGCCTTTCTGCTATTTCGACTTAATTGTCAAATTGGAGGGGAACTACTTGGATTTGACCAGATTTGACAATGAGTAGCTAAAAAATTACTACCATCCCCTTCAATGTAAATCTTATGGGCATGTCCACTCCATTTCTACTACCTCACTGACTGAAAGTCATCCGGCTAAGATATTTTAGTGTGATGGCTTAAATTCACGTATAAAAGCGAAACCATTTATCACTCTGGCCATATAAAAATTATGAAGAAAAACTATATTTTTTTACGTTGAAGTTTCAATTTTTCGATTCGTCTTCAACTCGAAATCTCTATTCGACACATAAAAATAGCCTAAATTCATTACAATATATTGTAACAACGTTAGCCAAACATGCACATGAATTGTCGTCAAGAGCAAAACTTTATACAAAGTTTCTATCGTTTTGTTACACAGCCAACAGCCAACACTGCCGGGCAAATTGAATTTACAACCATAAACAATTAAACAGAATCAATTGCATTTCAGCTCGACTCGAAACAATTAGGAACTACACAATTGCAATTATAACATGTCGGAAAATAGAGAAACAACTACCAACATCCACTATAGATCGTAGTCGGTCGGTTAGCACCTGCTCAGATGAAAATAAGGTGGAATAGGTAAAGTGACTACATATTCCACCTTGGGAACAATAAGAATAAAAGTTCTGTGCAATAAAACTTTTCAATGGAAACTTTCAACTTCTCACAGAGTGAATGTTTATCCATGTTTATCCTGACCGAGAAAGTTTTAATGGCAGCAAGAGAGATTACAGATTCAAGTGAAATAGTTATTAGAAATGGCTTTGAGATATGCCAGCAGAGATATTTCTAGGACGATGTGATTTTTTTCGAAAATAGAAAACTAATCACATCGATGTAATTGTCAACTGTGATCGCTTGTTTGGAATTGAAGTAGTTTGAAGTTTGTAGTTTCCTGCCGCACTTCTTTCCGTAGGTAAAGATGAACTAATAGTGGAAAATTCGAAATTAGGACAAATTTTATTTACAAAAATTAGTATTGTTGCCTAAACCATCAAGTTTGAGGACCAGGCAGATTTTAATATGCATAAGTGCACTGGCACTTATCAAACAATCAGTACCTCAAGAAGACAATTATGTATGTGTGGAAGAGGATAATCAGTATCAGTTTCGGATGCGTACAGCACATTCACTCTTGGAATTAAGCGAATTACTAAAGCAATATTAAAGTAAGTGGAGTAAGTTAAAATTCGCGTTTATTCACTTGAACAAATGAGAATCTCATAAATAATCGAAAATCTTAATTATATAGCGACTATGTGCAACGACTGTCGTTAAAGCTGATAATTTAATCAAAAACAAAACAAAATAAAAAAGAAAGCGCTGGACGATACGTATAAGTAGAAAGCTTAGCCAAGCACGGTAAGACTCCTAGTGGAGAGTAGCTTAATTATGATCTGTTTGCTTTGAAAAGCTTTGTCAATACGAATATCTGCATTGCTTTCACAAAGCATAGAAAGCATAAAAAGCATTGTGTATGAATTTATTTAGCTACTTTATTTAGCCTCTGAATTTTCCTATAATTAAGGGGGAGGCTCGGCGCTCCAAATACCACACAAAAACTATATATGTTTATGCACCTTATTCTCAGCTCTATCTTAATATTCTTTTCCCGTTTTTTTTTTGTTTGTATTATAATGAAGTTTACCGTTCAGAGATAAAATTGTGAATGACATGCATATCAATGAATAATGAACCGTTAAAATTTAAAAATGTTTTTCTTTACGATCAGCCGCCTCATATTTGAAATATATTACTGAATCGATAACTTGACAAGAATATAATGAAAGAATATTTTCAGTAATAACTATTCTTACAGGTGGTTACCCGGTCGCTCACATTTCGTTACCAGGCTAAAGAACCTACCAGTGTAAGCGCGTAGAATGCTCTTGTCAAATATCTGTTTTCGAAGAGATAATCCAGGATGGGGATGCGTACGTGAGAATTGGCCGGATAAAGGTCTGATATCAAATAGCTTTCACTTTGATGGTCAAGCCTATCTTTTGCCAAAAAATTATCTAATGCGATGTAATGCGAAGTTTTGAGCTTTGATATATACGTACGTTCAGAAATTCATGAAAATCTATGCGAAGATATTTCAATGTGGAGCTAGCAGTAATAATAGATAGCGAGGTTTTTAGTCATTTTGCGAATCGTTTGAGACCCCCGATACTTTAATGGATTGCGAAATACACAAAATGGTGCATTACTGATATTTGGCTTTGTAGAAATAAAGTATGAATTTAGCTAGGCAGAACGCTTTACTTTTCGCTGCTTTGAGCGGGTCTTGGCTCGACGTAAATATACAAATGTGTATCATTATCATATTTTGGTGGACTTTAACTAGCGGCTAGCTCGCTAAAGTTGATGGTATAAAAAACAGGTCTGGAACCTTGTAGCTCTCCTTATGTTACATACTCTTTGCTTGAATGAGCTCCATTATCGCTGGCCTCTTGTTGTCTGTTATCGGTACCCATGGGAGCAGGGCTTTAAACTAGTTTCTGGTAGACTTGGTCAAATGGATTCCCTGACCACTATTGGAGTCAGATACGCTGAAGTACATCGTGGACTTGTTGTTTCTAGCACATCACACGCAGGTAGAAAATGCTTTTATGGCCCGTCAGGAAAATATTCCTTTGTTCATTCTGGCGGAACTTCGTAGTGCAGCTCTCAGAATGGAAATTCAAAAGGCCTCTGGCCCCGACAGATTCCAGCGGAAGCACTGAAAGCTGTGGTGGAGGACCAACCGTTAGCGTTGTTGCGAATGTATAATGCTTGTTTGTTGGCGGATGTCTTTTCATCACGCTGAAAAGAGGAACAACTTGCTTTATTCCAAAGTGGAAGGGAGACCCTAGTACACCGTCTACGTGAAGACCTCTTTGTATGCTCGATACGCGGGGAAATTCTTGGAAGGCCTGACGAAAAGCAGGTTACCAATCGTCATGCCCGTGACAGTTGGCTCCGAAGTAGTCGAGACCAAAAAATCTGTCAAGTATCTCGTAGTGACTCTTGACTCCAAGCTGACTTATGGGAAGCATGCAAGACTGTAATCTCGCTGAGCAGACTCATTGTAAACGTTCGCGGTCCTAGTGCAAGGAAATGCAAACTGCTAATAACGGCGGCTCATTCAACGCTGCTGTATGGTACGGAAATATACCACCTCAAAGTTTGCAATGTATCGAACCAGGATGGCAAATGATCAACGCAGAGGGGCGCAACGAATTGCAAGCAGCTACCATACATCATGTTGGTCATAGCAGGGATAATACCGGTCGATTTATTGGCGAACGAGCGCAAAGAGACCTTTCTGAATAGCTCAAAAGTGGAAAGAGAGGTAGCAGCCGCTTTAAATATGAGCGCCAACAAGTTATATCAGGTCATGGCTTCTTCAGAAAATACCTTCGTAGAATGGGGAAAATCAGAACGGAATACTGCAAATATTGCATTAAAGAAATCGATGGTGCATTGCATGCTTTCTTCAAGTGCCTGCATTTCAGAAGAGAACGGGAGGGAACGCAATTGGCCCTGCGATGATGGAGACGATTGTGAAAGCGATGCTACATTCATAAAGCGCTTGGGTACGTGCCTTAGCATATGTAAAGACGGTATTGCTGTTGAAAAGAAAAGAGGGTTGCCTTACAGACTCCTCCTGACAGAACGACAGCAGTCATGGGGGCACCTGATAGGTGCTAGTGACACAGCCGAGTCGAAGTAATGCAAAAGTGGTTCCGGCTCGGATTTCTGCGGTCAGCGATTGCTGGTTTTAAGTAAGTACGAATCTCACAAAATCTTACATCT
Source organism: Nemotelus nigrinus (assembly GCA_947369275.1). Classification (NCBI taxonomy): domain Eukaryota; kingdom Metazoa; phylum Arthropoda; class Insecta; order Diptera; family Stratiomyidae; genus Nemotelus; species Nemotelus nigrinus. The sequence continues at coordinate 47,507,667 of OX376372.1, read as the reverse complement.
TTCGCAAGAATACTTACGAAGGATTTTCGACACTCGTTCAAAAAAGGATTGTCTGTTAGCAAGGAAACTAACAGCAGGTCGTATCTTCACTTTTAGTAATCTTAGCTTGATTAGTTGGAACAAAAGCCCATCGTGCCATACGGAATCGAAGTTTTTTTTCTCGATATCCAAGCCACACACTATCGGAAGAGTGTTTCACTAATTCAACTGAGACGAAATCTGGTCGTGCAGGTATGCGATGTTATGCTGTGTTCAGTGTTTACGCCAAAAAATAAATTTGTGTTCTGGTATTTAGTACTACGGAAAGCTCATTAAAGACACATGTCGATCACATAGAAACATAGAAGGAGATGCTATTGACGCCCCGAAAGTGCTCACCTGCGTTTTGCGGCTAATCCGAAGCATTCTCTATGGAAAATGTAGCCAGAGAGTCGTTATGGCTATTAAAGATATTCCGCAATTCATTTTTGACTATTTGGCTACTAGGACGGAGTATTATTAAGCTACGATTGCAAACCTGCACTACTATCTTGCGGCTCTACAATTTAATCCAAAGCACATTTATTTCCTTGTTCATGTCGGGGTCTAGCTTTGTATCTTCCAACCGTTAAGCAATACGCTCGCTGCAAAGTGAACTGTTGCAATTGTAATTTCACCCGCAAAACTTTTTTAATTTTTCAGACCTAAATATTTGTTGCTAATTTTCATTGCAGTATTATTCCCATTTGAAAATTTAATGACCACTTCGCTTAGTAAAGAAGGCTAAAATAAAAACAAAAATTACCATACCTGGCGGCACTTTCATGATTTTTCAACGAAATTTCTACGAAATTTGGTTTATAGTAATGTCCATCTAATACTTGAATTTCGTTTTGATTTTATGATTGCATCGGAAGTTATAGACAAAAGAGCTTTATTTTGCTAAGCAAATTTACTAGATTTGGGAGACAAAAATTTCTATAGCTGGCAGCTCCATCACAATTTATCAAATTTGGTTTAAAGTAAGGTCCAGCCACTATGTGAATTTCGTTAAAATCTGAGAGAATATCGTATAAAATTGAAGTTCGCATTACATATTTCAAAAAATAATAGACAATTTATAGATTGTGAATTATTACATTAATGTGCAATGAATTTTTTTTTGTTTGATATTAAAATTATTCTATCAACTTCACCTACATCGCAATTTATGTAATTACTTACATTTCGATGAGATGCATTTGTGGGATTCTCTTCGCATTTCGCATAGACTGAGTAATCTATTTGGACAATATTTATTTAGGATTTGGGCTCCCTAACTCTGAGAAAATCTGGAAGCCCTGCTCCTTAGAATCAATCGAGCAACACTCTACCATTTCTTTTTATGACTGAGTCTCCCTAGATGAGGTGTCTCATTTTAACACTCATTTTAGGCAACATATCACAATTTCCGCTACAGAGCCATTCACATAGAAGAATATCAGTATCATATAAATAAATGTGCAATAGTGATTCAACATTAATATCCAAATATCGCATGCAGATTGCATATCATAAAAGGAATTATCATTTGCATTTCCGTATTGCAATAAGTCATCACATTTCCCAAAATGTTATACTGGCAAAAAAATCAAATACTTAATATTTATTGGAGCAGCCGACAAAATTTGACTCTTAATCATACGCTTATTAGTAAGAAATGTGAAGAACTAACCCACCTATGTAAATATTTACGACAAGAGCTTGTTACACATGCACGTCTGAAAATATACAAGATCTCATTTTTTAACAGAGAAGCTTATTGCTCCTTCATTTACTTATTATTCATCTATTGTAGAGTCTCTCTCGGCGCAAGTTACGTTAATCGCCTTCATGCAAAATATATTATTATGAATATTACGAAAATACAACGTTGTTTCACGTTATTTCATAGACTTTTAGTAGTGCTTGTACTGTTCTTTCAAATTCATATTTGATATTGGATTAATATGATTGACGTATTTTTGCGTATGAAAATGTTATCTTAAATATGTTGTGATGAATTTCCGGAGATTTATGTGCATATTTTTTCAGTTTTAAGCTAGATAATTACAAGGAATTAGAGTACTTCCTTGGAGATTGTGGCTATTAACAAAAAATAGAATTATCAAATATGTATGTTTGTTAAAAATAGCTACGAAATTTGACTTTGGGCTGTGATTTCTCAGTGTCAACCACATATACATAAGAAAGTAGTTTTTAATAACAGATGCGTATGTACTTTAATGTGCTGAAGACAAAATGAGAGCAATTTTTAGAAAACGTTCTGTATAAACACTTATTTTTTATGGGACCAGACTTTTTTCTTTGGAGTTATTTAAAAAAATAAAGTCTACGTAGCAATAATTGACAATAATATAGCAATAATTCACTTCAAGGATCCCGCTTTTAGAAGCATTGTTTCCTACACCTAACTGGTAAAATTCCCACTTTTGAATAAAAAGTAAAAATGAAACAAAACTTAATTGCAGAATTACTAAAGCTTTTAATACTTTATAAGTTTCGGGGGTGGAGTTGGTAGTTCTACTCGCTAAGTCCAAAGTAGCAACTTATGAGTCTTGAGTTGAGTAGCGCCATATGCTTACGGTTTTATTTACTCATCTTTTATTGTCTTGGGGATCAATGACTGGGTATGTCATCAGCGCTTATTTCTTAGAATTATTGTAAAGTTTTAGTTCTAGTTAAAGTTATGTTTAAGTTTAAAACATATTTAAAAGCAAATCTGCAAAGTGAATGATTAAAAGAGTTCAGTCTTGCCAAACTGGTTAACAAATTTAAAGTTCAATAAAAAATATTTCAAATTGCAGCTTTCAAAGTGAAAAAAAAACCTTTGTAGAAAGCTTCGTACGCGAACATCGAAAAGACCAAAGTTGGACTCTAACAACTGTGTTGTGCTGTGCAACAGCTTTTAGACTCTTAAGCTAGAACTACACTGGTCTCACGTAACGTGAGCTCACGTGTGGTCACATCAGCTGACCACACGTGTGATAGATCTGCAGTACCATTTTGTATGGTTAGAACTACACTGGCGACACGTCGCACGGCTCATGTGAGCTCACGTGAGCTCACGTTTTTGATAATCTGCAAATTCAGATTTTTGAGCTCACGTGAGAGCACGTTTAGCCAATATTTTTACCGCATGGTATTTGATTTGTTTGAAATGTATAAGGTAAGTGACTTGTTGCAAATGTATAAGCATGAATACTTGTGAAATGGCGAAATACATTGATGGTGGTAAATTGTGGGAAAAAATTGTAACAGAATTTTTATGTGCGCAGCGAAATTTAGTTAAACCTCAAACCGTCGATATGCAATTGCAACACACGTGAGCTGCTAGCATGAGACAAGTGTAGCTCCAAGCGTGAGCTCATGCCTCCACACGCATAACGTGACGACACGTGAGCTCACGTTACGTGAGACCAGTGTAGTTCTAGCTTTAAGCTAGAATCGTGGTGCAATACAATCGTGGTGCAATACATGCCCGATCCAGCGGACGTCGATTCTTTTATTGAAACACGATCTCTCAATTAAGGGTTTGAAGTGGGCAATTCCTACACATAGATGCACTAGAAATGTATATCGATGACTCCAAACTAAAGATTTTGTTTTAATATATTTTTTGCTTATCTAAATTTCATTCCCCTTTCCGGGCTAATGCTTTCAAATGGAAGTGCAGCTGTTTTGGGTACTAGACACAGGGAAATTAGGGAGAACTGCAAAACGAGCGAACTGGCAAAAACAAGTGGACTTTCACCGGAAGTATTGTGTAGTTTCCCGATTAATACATCAACGGCCTGAGCCAAACTGAATATCGGTAAAAGCATTATAAAACCTGACTAGAAGAATCTTCTTCTCCAATCAAAAGACATATATGGAAAACTTTTGAGTTTGGACGTACTGGGAAGAGAGTTCTTCCGCGTAACTCTAATTTAACCGGGTTTTGCCTATTTGGTTGGTTTTCGGTGTGGATGGATGACACTTGCAGCAACTAGCCATTCGGTTCATAATCATCATCATCGGCACTACAAATGGGGTCCGGTCCTGGCCTCCATCAACAGTTTCATCCATCGGACCCAATCGCGAGCCGATATTATCCAATTTAGCACCCGTAAATTCCGAGCTTCCTCATCAACGCCATCCCTCTAGAGCAGCCAAGGTCTCCCACGCTGTCATCTGCCGCAAAGGGTTTTCCAAGCCGGATCCTCTTCGCTAATTCGAGTTAGGTGCCTTGCCCACCGGAGTCTACCGAGCTTTATTTTACAGCGTACAACTCATGGTTGTAGCGTCTCCGGAATCGCCCTTCTTAACATATGGGGCCAACGAATCTCCTCAAGACTTTCCTCTCAAACGCGGTCTAGAGGTCAGGGTGCCTTTTGCTAAGCACCCAAATTTCGAATCCATACGTGAGTACTGACAGGACCATGGTCTCGTATAGCAGGAGCTTTGATCTTCGGTGAAATTTCGGGATCTGAAGAGCCTTGACAGACTGTAGAAGGCTGCTCAAACCCAACAATGACTAGGGGTTTGAGCAGCCACCCACGTAATTCTTCCTTCATTCAGTTATCGGCTGCCACGATTGAGCCAAGGTAGTTGAAAGATGGCACTACTTCAAATTCATGCTTAACTACCCTGAAAGTTTGACCAACTCTAGGGGTTCTTCCTTCAGATGCTGTCACTATGTACTTAATCTTTCCGTCATTTAGGTGCAGCCCCAGTTTTTGTGCCGCTTGCTCGATCTGCATGAAGAGTTCTCGTATAGCTAGTTCCGATCTTCCAATTATGTCTATATCATCTTCATAAGCCAGGATCTGGCAGGAATTGGTGACGATAGTCTCTCTCGTTGACGTGCTAGAGTCTCGGATTTCTTTCTCCAACGCCAGGTCGAAGAGCAGGCAGGCCAGACCAACCCCATTGAAGATGTTGAACGGTCTGGATAGCAATCCAGCTATTTCACCTTGGTTTGTAGCATTGGTCATGGTCAACCTACACAATCGTGTCAATTTATTTCCGATGCCGAGTTCTCTCAAGGCTTAATACAGTTCTACCCTGGTTATACTTTCATAGGCAGCCTAAACTGAGCCTCCGCTGGATTGTGTCAGGAAGAGACAGTGACTTAACCTACTTACCTTGGCACGTAATTTTTATTGGTTACATCACGTTAAGATATACGAGCTACTATTTCTTTGGCTAATGCTGTGATTCCAGTATAATATACCAATTTTTGTTTTTTCCCCTTCTCTACTACGTGATGGTCAAAATCTAGATGCCATCTCGATGAATCTTAAACTTTTACGTATTTGCAAATAACTTGTGCATCACTGGATTAAAGATCACAAATTCATCCACAGATACTTATAATTCATTACAAACTGGGCTTGAAAACTTGGATGTAAAAGATGTAAAGTACAAGAAAAATAATTTAAGCGAGTTTTTAAAGAGCACAACGCTTTTATTGAAATCACAGTAGAAAAATCGAAATGGACGAGACGAAGTATTTATTTACTTTTCGCATGAACAATTTGAAAAGAACACTTTTCATTTTTGCAGCTGAGAGACAGCAACTGTATCGTATTGATATGTAATGCCGTCACTTGAAATGTACATGGTGCTGTCTACAGATAAAACTGTCCGCAGTTACAGCAATTCCCCCTTTCTTTATTAAAATTATCGATTTTATGCAATAAATTCGCAAAGTTTAAATTATTTATTTATTTATTTACTATTACTATTATTCAACAGATAAAATTCAATTACTGAATATAGAAAATATAAAATACAAATACTTCACTAACGAAAGAATGAAAAAATGAACAAAATAATAATGAAATGATAATGATACAAAATAAAGAACAATAATAAACAAAATCAAAGTGAAAAAGTACAAATTCAAAATAAGAAAAATAGAGAAAAAAAAAGAAAAAGAAAAAAAGACTACATTGAACTAGTAGTAAGCAAAACATTATGTTTAAGAAAAGTTTTAAATGCATATAATGTCGGCGGTAGAGGACCAAACTGTAGATCATTATGTTGCCTCAATAATCGCAACAGCGGAGAATAAAAAAAGATATCAGTGCGCGCAAATGGCACACTAAACTCAAACGAAGAGCGGGTGCCATGCACTGCAACACGGACAGAAACGTGGCTGCTGATATCTGAATCTACCAACTTATGAAATAATTTGAAGAGTAGACACTCATCCAGGAACAGTATTTAAGTAGACACCAAACTTGACAGCAATATTCAAGGATACTACGTACAAAGGAGAGGAAAAGGTGTACACAGGTGGAAATATTAACGAAAGCTATAGAGGATCTAATAATAAAACCGGATATTTTAGAGGCCCTGGCGGTAATATAAAAAATATGCTTATCAAATTTGAGCTTAGGATCAAATATTACGCCAAGATCTCTAAAATTATCAACGACATTAAGAGGAAAGCCACAAAAAGAGTAGGGGAACATCAAAGGTGAAATTTTCAAAGAGAAAGACATTTTGTGACATTTCGCGATGTTCAAAGTGAGAGTATTGGAAGCGCACCAAGTCTGTAGGCTGTTGAGATCGTTTTGTAAAACCATACAGTCATCTTGTGACTCAATCACTCGAAACATCTTGAAATCGTCGGCATACAAAAGACAAGAAGAATGGATCAAAGGAGGGAGATAGTTTATGAACAAAAGAAAGAGAAGAGGACCAAGGATAGATCCCTGCGGAACACCTGATGCAGGATAAAAAGGAATTAAAGAGGAGGAATTAACAGTTACAATACAGGTACGGTCAAGGATGTATGAGTTGAACCAAGAAAGAAGAGAACCAGCAATGCCATCGTACCTTAGCTTTTGAAGAAGGAGGCTATGGCTGACGGAGTCAAAGGCTTTGGAAAAGTCGGTATAAAGTACATCAACCTGCTTTTGATGATCAAGAGCGGATGCGGCCGTGTGTGTGAAGGAAAGAAGGTTGGTTAAAGTGGATTTACCTTTGACAAAACCATGCAGCTCATGAGCGAGAGTAGGCTGGATAAAGGAGTAGCTTGTAAACCGCTTTTTCAAGGATCTTGCTTATGCAAGGAAGAAGAAAAATGGGACGATAGTTTGAGACGCATGTACGATCACCGGCTTTATGTATAGGAAAGATGTTGGCAATTTTTCAGCGAGAAGGAAAAGAGCCAGAAGATATGCTTAAATTGAACAAGATAGAAAGAGGGACGCACAGAGATGATGAAAGAGATTTAGCCAGGATATTTGGAATACCGTCGGAACCACTAGCGGTATTGGAATCGATATCGTTCAACAGAAGTTCAATTTCAAGAGGGTTCGTTCGAAATGAGTGCAATTCAGGAGAAGATGTGGAGGGAAGATTTGAGGAATTAGAAGAGGAATGTTGTGAGAAAAAAGTGGAAAAGTAAGAAACAAAAAGCTCACACACTTCTTGTGGATTGGAGGCAGCTGTATCACCCAAGTGCATACCATTAGGGATACTAGGACTATTTTTCAAGGAACGGATGAATGACCAAAAGGATTTCGGGTGATTGGTTCTAATTGATGCTTCAACGCCAGCAATGTAGGAGCGCATCGCCTGCCTGACAACTTCTTTCGCTTTAGAGCGAAGATCCTTATACAAAAGAAGGTCAACAGGTGAACCTGATCTTTTGTATAAGTGACGAGATGCATTTCTGGCTTCATGTGCGATTGAAACTTCACTGCTGAACCATGGAGCATCGTTCGGTTTATTAGGACAATTAGTTGGTGTGAATAGTGGAATAAGGTTAGATAAGAAGTTATACAACTTGCACAGAGCATCATCAACGTCAAGGCCACGGAAAAAAGAAAACCAGTTAATTATATTTATTTCAATTGCCAAGCCGGTGAAATCAGCCCTAGGAAAGTTGAAACGTAATAAGGATGGGACTTTATTCCTCATAGAACGAATATTAGAAATTTCCAGAATAATAGGGGGGTGATGAGAATCTGGAGGAACATAAGAAAAGAGAGCAGCGCTTAAAGAAAGTGATGATTTTGGGATATTGGACAAAGCGAGATCCAGAATTCTATTGCTGGCATTTGGTATATTGTTGAGCTGAGAGAGGGAACAAAGTGAGAGAAACGAAGACGTTATGAAAGAAACACTACTAGTCGAGATGATAACCGAATAGTCAACATCCCAATCTAGAGTAGGGAGATTAAAATCACCACATAGCAGATACCGAATCCAATCCCGGGATCCCGGATCCCGGGATCCCGGGATCCCGGCCTATTTCTGGTCCCGAAAATCCCGGGATTGATGAGTTCTAATCCCGGGATTTTCGGGATCAGAAATTGGCTGGGATTTCGGGGCCGGGAGTCAAGCATTATCGGCAATCAAGTTACAGCAAGACTCGAAAAGTGCAAATAGAATCCATATTTATGAGAAAACAATTAGCTCACATCATAATGCGTAAAGAATAGAGCAAAACAAACCGATGTAACAGTTAACAAGAGAATACAAAGGGGTTTGTAAATAAATAAGTATGGACTGTTTCGCATTTAGTGCATTCGTTACATCGAATGATTTGAGGAAATTAATACTAGCGAATGCATACACAGATTCACCAAAATCCTTAACAACAATCAAAAAAAGACTGTTGGCTATGCAAGCAGGATAAAGAAAATAATAAAAAATAAGATATAACAGGCTAGTATCTCAGGTGAACGGTTCAGTTTGATGTTTGATGAATGGACCTTGACTGCAAATAGGCGCTATATAAATATAAACATCTAGTTAGTAAATTCTTACTGGAGCTTAGTGCGAGTAAGAATATCAATGACAGCTGGAAACTACCTAGATATGAGTTTACTGTTACTCTATGAAAAGACATTAGGCGCGTTTTTTTACTCCTCTATCCAGCGGAGAGTAGAGTAGACGCATTGAAAACAACAACACTCCTACACCAGTGAATTCACTAGTACAGAAATTCTATGCCTCATTTGTAGTTCACGTGTTGAAGTGTAGAATGTGCTGACAGAAAAAAGAAAAGCTCATGAGAAGTTGTATTTTTTTCTGTGAGGTGGCTTTCGGGTTTTCAGGGTTATGTTGAATGTTTTGGTAGTTAGGAAATTAGAAAAAGTCCTCATAATGTGTAGAAAGTTAAAAGAATGAATTTTCTGTTAGTTTTTTTTCTATTTTGAATCGATTGTGGTAGTGTATACTCGTTATTTTCTCCCTTTTTTTCAGCTGTTTTCTGCTACCACAGCGAATACCGCAACCTATGTCAGTCTTAGCGAAAGCACTGCTGTTTTATACTAGATCGTTGTTTGTTGCGGCATAGTTGTACTCTGCACTGCATCGGAGCAAAAAAACGCACCTATTGTTGCCATCATAACTGATGGGTCAAACGAAATGCGAAAAGTAGGCAGACTAGTTGGTACAGAGCAACATATTTGTTTGACGCATAGCATCCACTTGGCAGTTTGCGATGTTCGCTATAATATGAGGTCCATTCCAGATTAAAGAGTTGATGAAGCAGCCGATAGTCTGAACGACGACCACGAAGATTTGGATGGTCCTGAATCAGCTAACTACGTTGAAACCGGTCGCCTGCAAGACACGCTAGATCAGACGAAGGACATCAGCGCATGCATAAAGAAAGTTCGTTAGGTAGTATTATATTTTAAAAAAGCTCCAACGAAAAATAATAACGATCTTTAAAACGATGTCGGATCCGATCAAGGCATTTAACTGTCTCCTTTAAATGGATTGTAAAACAAGATGAAATAGTCTCTTGACAATGCTCGAATAGTTTCCCATTTTGAAAAATAGTATACATTAATAGGCCTGCAATATTCAGAGCAATTAGAAGCAACAGAGTTTGATTCGATTCAGAAAATTATTGAAGTTTTACTCCCTGTGAAATTGGCTGTGACGGCCTTTAGTCGCAGACTTGCAAATTTATGCACTGCTAATACTTCATCAATATTTGTATTTAGGCTGTTAGGAGAAAAACGGTCTATTCTTCTGAATGCTATGAAAATTGCAATATTGGACCGAATAAAAGAGCGTCCATGTACTGAGCTATCTGGTTAGCTAAGCTATCTCTTAAAAAAAAATACTTCAATGATCTAGATGCTGAACCCTATGCTTGGAGCCAAAGAAATGAAGAGAACCCAGTAGATAACCATATTGAATCCAGAACAAGGTAGTCGTCAATTAACGCTACAAGAAGAGCTGCAAAAGTATGAAAATAATCAATCATGAAATGCCGCCAGAAACTAATCTAATTAAAACCATTGCAAAAGAAATGAATCTTTTCGAAAGTGGTGGCACTTGCATAGTTCGGAGTAGGCGTATCAATATTTCTCGACCGTTTCCGCGGCGTCCAAAATCGGGAATAAATTTAGAAGCAGGCTTGGAGACGATACCTTAGATGCTTTGCTATTGCTTCAATGTTACTTCCGAAAAACCCAATGAACTTTGGCCGAATTTTTTATATGTTACTTTATTATGTATCTCAATTCTAAGAGTTGTGTTTTGTTGTTGTGGTTTTTGGTCGTGATTTTTTGTTGTAATTTGTAATAGATGTAATTTTTAATATCTGTCTTCATACTGTCAACGTTTTGGATAATTAAAATTATTGTTTTTATTTGCATCAATAATATAAATTAGTAATAATGCAATTTTTTATCCAGTTTTGAGCTTACTTATTGTTGTAGTTTTGAAATGATGGCAAATTATATAATCTGTTTACTAGAAACTTGACTTATTTTGTTGTGTTGTATTTTGAATTTCAAATCCCGGGATCCCGGGATCCCGGGATTTGAGATTTTATAATCCCGTAATCCCGGGATTGAAAATATGGTTCGGGATTGGAATCCCTAATAGCAGAACGTAAGCGGCGGGAAAATGACTGTTGAGGTAAGAAGAGAGTTCCGCCAGGAATTCTTCATAAATCGACACAGGAAGGTTACAGGGGATATATATCGACGCGACGACTAAGGTTTTGGCAGAAGGCAAGGAAATACGCACAAATATACACTCAACAGGAGGACAGAAAGGAGTATCACGACAGAGTGTTCCGTTGAGTGCAAATTGTTTGCAGTAAGTAGTTTCAAAAGATCTTGAAAAATTTGTTCAAAGGCACGAAATTTCTATCTGATGATTCTTTGGGTCTAAATACTTTCTGGTGTTTCAATTGATTTGATTTATTATTATCGTATTATTATCGTTTAATGTAATTTAGACACTCTAGAAAATCAATGCATTAGCAACTTCATTGATTTCATTGACACGATTCGTTGATTCAAACCAAAATGGTTGCGTGACCTTCATTGAGTAGTTGTATTTATAGCAAATTTGCATTAAGAGGATAAGAACACATATATTTAAAATAAGTATATATTACACAATAACACGCTTCATACTCACAAATATGTTCACTAAAATCATGTTGAAATGATATCTCGATCACTTACCTGTGGAGTTAGACAATAATAATTGTTAGAAATCGAGTTTTTGTTTTTTAATGTTTAATTGGGAACTATGAATAAATTAAAGCATGCACAAACTTACTTCGTTTTCCAAATTTATTTTATATCAAATGATGAAGAAAATTCGAATATTTGCTGCAATAGCAAACCTATTCTAATTGGTACAAGAGTATTTATTTATTTATTTATTTATTTATTTATTGATTTAATGTCTATAACAACAGATCAAGTCCAATTACGCAATAGACAATGATAAATAAAAATAAAAATATAATATAATTCAATGATAAATAAAAATAGAAATATATATAAAACGAACAAGAGTATCATAATTCAATAGAAAATAAGAATCCAAAATTTAAATATGCAATTAGCCAAGATGAGCATGCATTAAACAGAATAAGTAATTACTTTATCTTTTAACATGTTTTTGAAAAGCATCAAGGTCGGTGGTAGGGAACCAAGTCTGAGTTCGTTATGCTGCCTAGGTAAACGTAGCAGCGGTGAAAAGTAATATGTATCAGCCCGTGCAAATGGAACATTAAACGTTAAAGTTGATCTACATGACCGATCCAATACACGGACGGAAACCAGGTTGCAGAGGTCTGATGGGACAAGTCGATGGTGTAATTTAAATAGAAGGCATTCATCAAAGAACAGCCTACGAGATTTCAGGGATGGAATTTGCAGCATGGTAAGTCTCGCACTATACCCACAGTAAGTCAAATTGAATTTGAAAAGCAGAGTGCGGGTGAACCTGCGTTGTACAGATTCAACCGCATCAATTAAGTACTGAAAATGTGGGCACCATATTTGACAACAATACTCAAGGATACTACGGACAAAAGAGCAAAACAGGTGTACACAGGTGGAGATATCGGTAAAATGCTTAGAAGATCTAAGTATAAAACCCGAGAGCCTGGACGCTTTGGCAGTAATATGCAATATGTGTTGGTCAAATAAGAGTTTAGTGTCGAAAATAACTCCCAGGTCTTTAAAACAGAATACAGCATCGAGAGAGGTACCGGAAGCGCAATAAGAAAACACTAAGGGGTTAGTTTTACGCGTGAACGACATTTGGCGACATTTTAAGACGTTCAGAGTAAGATAATTTGCACTACACCAGTTGCCCAAAGTGTGCAGATCATTCTGTAGCTGAAAGCAGTCTTCAATTGTATCGATTACTCTGAAAATTTTAAGATCGTCTGCGTAAAGAAGGGAGAAGGAGTTTAGGAGACCTGGCAGATCATTAATATAGATTAAGAACAACAAGGGGCCAAGTATCGAGCCTTGCGGAACACCAGAGGTGGGATAGAAGGGAACAGAGGAGCAGGAATTCACAGTAACAACACAAGCACGTTCATAAATGTAAGAAGAAAACCAGGAGAGCAGCGGTCCATAAAAGCCATATTTCTCTAATTTCAAGAGAAGAAGCACGTGATTAACAGAGTCAAATGCCTTAGAGAAATCAGTGTAAAGAACATCCACCTGTCTTTGCTGATCGATGGCAGAAGCCACAGTATTGCTGAAAGATAACAAATTGGTAACAGTGGATTTACCCTTGACAAATCCATGTTGCTCCTTGGCAAGGAAAGGCTCGAGTAGAGGATAAATTCTGTTGTAGACAACTCTCTCAAGTAGCTATTAGTAGTCCAATTTGATTGAATATACTCTTTCATCAACACAATAATGAAAAATATTATATAGCTTATGAAATGTAGTAATACGCACTTAATTTTCACACCCTAAACTCTTCGTAGCTTAAAAATCAATTAATCATTTAAATACTCAATTTTACTGGGTGGAAATATCAATCATTAAAAAGTAAACACAACCACTCTATGTAGTTATCCCATCTTCCATTCTCGATCCCACTAACAAGGAAATAATAACACAAGAAAACAAAATGAGCGAAAATCCAATTCAACAGGTGGGGCCCTAAATATTATTAGAATGATGGACAGCTGACATTCAAGCAAGTGAAATTCGTGACGGCGAATCATAGCTTGTAACGCTACCTTTTTATTAATTTCTAAGGACATCAACGCATCGTCTTTATTACCGCATGTTGTTAATACACACCCACATTTTTAATCTTTCTGTAATCATGATGATGAAATTCATGTCCTTGCCATGGAAAAGAGTTACCATTACAATTTAATATTTTGTTTATATATTTCTCATTTTAATTTAGACAAAACATTAAATAATATCCTTAGAGAAGATAATTTATGAATGAAATAACAAAGAATGTCGTAGTTTATCCATACATAGCTTCCCTAGATTTTAAAGCGCTCTCAGTGCATTGCTAGTGAATATCATACTTAAATTGCTCGCTTTGATTCGTTTAGCAAGCCCATGCATTCAGCAATAATTTGTTTCAAAATACAAGAACTATTGATGTACATGCATATATTTCCAGACAAAATAAGAAACACTCAGATGTTTTTTTTCCTATCAATTGACAGCTCTTATCCAAACACTGAATAACACTATGAAGAATTTCCTTAATTTCCCCCGCATTATGTACAAACAAGCCAAGAGGTTTTCTGAAGATTCCGACATTTATGCTCGCCCTATAATTAGCCATGATGACACGAGCAGTGTGAAGTGATTGTTGAGACTTAATTCACATTGAATGGTTGATGTTCATTGCTAGCATATGTCAATACTTGGTAGCATAAACATCAACACATCATGCATTCCCCCATTTACCGCTAGAAAATATTATTCTGTATCCTATGGGGGAGCAAAATGACAGTGAGAAAGGTCAATGCACGTACAAATTGTACCCACTGATGCAGAGGAGCTCGTATAATATCCCTTTGTGACGGTTAATTTAATTAAATGAACCTTTTCCGAGGGCTGACTGAATTTCCGTTCTTTTGTTGATTGATTCTTTCATACACAATGTTGCTGATAATTTTGAATATGATATCTTTTAACAGATCACGATTAAGTGAGACTAAATAAAGTTACTTTTTCTGAAAAGGGAAATTGAAGGCAGCCTTTTGTGAGTTTTATTGAGCATCAAAATGAAAAAAATTAATAAGGATTATTATAACATACATTCACAATCTGACTTGACCTTACCAAACATTAAATACAGCATCATGCCTATTTTGGCCTACAGCCTCTTATTGTTTGGTGTGCTGTGGACACGACTGAATTCGCTATTATTAAATGCATAATTTCCTAAGCAAGTATTTCGAAATCTATCTTAGGAGAATATCGTCAATTTAGAACAATAGCAACAATTTAATTATTTCAAGCAACTCACAAGCTGATCACTTCGGAGTTAAGGTGAAGTTATTCGTTTTGTATTATATTTCTTTAGATATAATCTAAGTGAGTTTCTGCGTAAAGGAAATGCATATTTGCGAATACATACTTCATCCAAATTTCGTGAAAAAATTTGTCCAGTCATATAAATAGAGCACTGATTACATGAATGTTTACATGAATGTCAAATCATAAGCACTCACACTGCTTTGAGCTCAATTTACAGGCCTTCAAAAAGCCTCTAGCTAACAATGACTTCACAAAATTTAGGTGAACGGTCTCTGTGCAAGAGTGAGAAGTGCCTAATAGCTCTAAGTGTTCATACCAAAATGGCCCTTTGTACCCATACCTCCAATCTACCCGAATTTCCCGGATCCATTAGCACTGATCCTGATAAGGAGATAAGAGACTGTCTTGTACCTGACGGCAACATCACAGCCGAATCATTGGTATTTAATGCGCACCAACGCTGGATATTTGGAAAGAAAATACTCCACAGAGTCTGCCTTTTTATACAGAATAGTGCAACACCTATGCAGTACATACATCTTCCTTGGTGGTTACGTCTAATCAGTATGCATGTCATGGCTCTATCATTCTTCCTATTTTTTTTAAGGAGGAATTCTGCTGTTTTATGAGAAGGTATCGAGAGGAAGATCTTCGTTTGCCTGGCCACATTCGAAGACAGCCACGTATGTTTCTCTACACTAAAAAAACACATAGCGCCAGAAACCATAATTTATAGACTTCTGGCGCCATGTACATAGTCAATTTGGGGATTGTGATAAAATATAGCGCCACACGCCATAGTACTTGGCGAAAAGAACATAGGAGCAGGCGCTATACTTATAGTCTTCCACGCCATGTACTATAGTCCTCCACGCCATGTAAAATAGTCATCCACGCCATTACATGGCATGGAGGTCTATAGTACATGGAGTGGAGGACTATAGTACTTGGCGTGGAGAACTATAGTGCATGGCGTGGAGGACTATAGTACATGGCTTGGAGGACTATAAACATGGCGTAGAGGCTAATAGTACATGGCGTCTGGCGCTATGTGTTTTTTCAGTGCAGAGTTTATTTTCTTCAAGAAATTGTATGGCGAGGATTAGCCAAATCTGGCCACAGTGCTCCTATCGTTGATACTCACATTTATACGTCCCCTCACACAGTATGGCTGCGAGTTATAATTGGAGCTATCTTCTTCAACTGAAGCCATATTACATGGCTCATGGCACTATGTAATATAGCGTGTGGGGCTATAATTTCTGCGCCATGTAATTATGGCGCTGGGTGTCATACTGCATAGCTCAGGGCACTTGCACATAGCGTGTGGCACCATAATTGCTGCGCCATGTTACATAGGACCATGCGCTATGTAGATTCTGACATTATGGCGCTGGGAGCCATATTGCATAGCTCAGAGTACTATGTACATAGCGTATGGGGCCATAAATAATGCGCTATGCTACATGGCTCTGGGCGCCATGTGGGGTTTTTTCAGTGTATAGGCATCGACTATCCATTTCCCAAAAATTGCATGTGCAGGTGAGATTTACACATCTGAAGCAGATTCGTGACCCTATACTGGAAGCATAAAGCCTTGTTTCGCAATATCATCAACGATTTCGTGTCCTTCAACAGCGTAGTGTCCGGGTATCTAGAGCAGATGCATCTTATTGAACCTCTTGCATCGATCCTGCAAACAGTGCCGCCCAGAATAGAGAAGTGCATCCAGAACTAGTTCAGGAGTAGTCCTCACACGACCACAGATTCCTAGTCACACAGTCGTTTGTACTGTGCCCCAAATTCTGCAAGTATAAACGAGCTTCACAATAGTCTACTTAACTGTACTATTATTATTATTATTTATTCATTGACCAAAACAAGGTACAAAATCACATATTAAAAAAAGGACATCAAATAAAAATAAAAATAGAAAAGTAAAGTAAAGTAAAGGAAAAGTAAAAACAAACAAGTTAAATAAGTAAAAAACAAACAAATTAAAGAAAAAAGAGTAACAAATAAATTAATAAATAGCAATCAATAAATAAACATTGACATAAAAGCTATAGCTTAAGGTTAAGGGTACGGATGGCATGGAAAAGAGAGGACTTGAAGGATGATTTGGAAATCGTAGGGGAATATAAATTGCTTATTCTGTTGAATACTCTGCAGCATCTATTTACTGGCTCATTAGCTCCATATGTGGTCGAATGAGAATATTCTTTTAGGAAACGATTGGACCTGGTGTTCCTCACAGGGATATTTATCAAAATTTTATTAGTCAGGAATTCTACATTAATAGCGCCTCTAATGACGTCGAATGTGAAGCAGGCCGATATCACCATTCTTCTGGAGGCTAGTGTGGATAGGTTTAAATGACCCAGTCGAAACTCATAAGGGGGTAGGCTATTAAAATCATAAGGGTTGTATAGCTCTCGCAAGGCGAAAAGTAAAAATTGCTTTTGTATTGACTCGAGTCTGTCACTGTGGATTTCAAAAGCAGGATTCCAGCTAATACAAGCGTATTCGAGAATAGGACGTACGAGTGAAGTGTATAAAGATCTTGTGACCCACAGACTACGAAATTCTTTGGCTCGTCTTTTGATGAAGCCAAGTTGTTTGTTTGCACGAGAAAGTATTTTATCGTAGTGTAAAGTGAAACGGAGTTTTTCATCTAAGATAACACCGAGGTCAACAATGTTATCAACTCGAGTTAGCACATTATTACCGAGGAAGTACGAATTGTGTGTGACCGTGCATTTTCTGGAAAAACTAATAACCTGGCATTTATTAATGTTGAGAGAGAGCTTATTTACATTGCACCAATGATCAAGGGAATCAAGTTTGGATTGGAGAAAGAGGGCATCCGATTTCGATTCAATGGTCAGATAAAGTTTGAGGTCGTCTGCATAGAGTAAATGAGGTACGCCTGCTAGGACGTCAGATAGATCGGAAATAAATATATTGAAGAGAAGTGGACCAAGATGGCTACCTTGGGGTACACCAGAGGTAGCACTAACGTTTTTCGATAAAAACCCTTGAAATTTTACACATTGTGTTCGATCGCAAAGGTAGGAAGTCAGCCAGCTGAGTAGAGACCCGGTAATACCGAATTTCTGTAGCTTAAGAATTAAGGTAGAATGGTCAACTCTGTCAAATGCCTTACTGAAGTCTGTGTAGACTGCGTCAATTTGGTAACCTTTTTCCATTTTGCATAGGACGTCTGAGATTAGGATTGTCAAATTCGTGGTAGTTGAGCGACCTTTTCTAAAGCCATGTTGTTGCTCGTTCAGACGGGAATCAACTAGCGGAGACAATTTGTCGTATACTATCTTTTCGAAAAGTTTCGGAATCGAAGACAAAATGGCAATGCCCCTATAGTTTTCAATACAGCGTCGATCACCATTCTTGAATATGGGTGTGACATGAGAAAGCTTCCAACTGGATGGAAAAACTCCTGACGAGAGTGATCTATTAAAAAAAATATGCAAAGGAGTTATAAGCTGCTCTACACACTTGCATAAAAAGATCGGAGGAAGAAGATCGGGCCCAGGACCTTTGTTGCAGTTGAGTTCCAAAATAGTTTTACGTATTTCATCGCGGGAGATTTCTAAATGGTTGACAAAAGCCGTTGGAGTTGAATCAGAGGAAGAAAGGTGTGAGTTTGTTAGGTCTGGTGCACTAAAAACTTTTTGGAAACTATCTGCGAATAGGTCACATATCTCTTTAGGAGAAGAAGACGTTGTATTATTCAAAAACATCGATGATGGATAGCCAGTAGTTTTTCGCTTCACATTAACAAAATCGAAGAATTTTTTCGGGTCGCGGACTATATTTTCGCCGGTTGACCTAATGTAAGTATCATAAGCCTCACGAGACTTTGCTGAAAATTGCTTAGCGACTTGATTATACTCTTCCTGAATAGCAGAACTAACGTCAGTATTTTCTCTAATCCGCTTATATAGTTTGTTTCTACGATTTCGCAAATGCCTAAGGTCTCTATCAAGCCATGGTTCAGACAATTTATTTTTTTTTTTTATCTTTGGTACATATCTTTCAACGGCGTCAAAAATTTTATTGTAAAAAGAGGAAATGGCTGTATCAAGATCCTGAGTTGAAAGAATATTCGTCCAATCAATAGTATCAAGAACGTGTTTAATGCTTTCATAATCAGCATTACGGAAGTCAAATACAATTGAATTATTGTAAGTTTTTAAGTAGGTGGAATTAGAAGTGGAAAGTTCTACTGACAGTGCTGTATGGTGTATACTGTTGCAAAAAAGATGCTCAGCGTCATTAGTTGGACTAACCACTACTTCGTCATAAGCATTCGTGAAGACTAGATCTAACCAATTTCCATTTTGGTTGGGGATGTGGGAAACCTGCTGTAAATCATTACCATAAAAAGCACTCGCAAGATTGAAATCGTTGGTGTCTACCAGGTTTACGGGGAGAAGGTAAGAGTCATTTTCATCCGGAACAAAGCAAAGATTCGGACGATTGAAATCACCCAAAACAATTATTTTATCTTTTTCGCTAAGTGATGTCGCTAGTGAAGATATTGTGTCACAAAAATTGCTGTAGATGGATTCGTCAGATCTAGGGGGGATGTAGACAACAGCGATGTAAATTGAGTTGTTATTAGAGGAGATCCGAACAATTATACATTGGAAAAAGGCATTTGGGGTGGTATCAACGAGCTCACTTGAAAATGTGTTGCTAACAGCAAGTAAGACACCACCTCCTCGCGACTGACCCGTAGAACAATAATCACGGTCGCTTCTGTAAATGGTCCAAGTACTATCAAGAATCTCCTCATTTTTATGAGAGGCATTAAGCCAAGTTTCCGTGATGGCGAGTAAATTAAAATGGCATGATTTGGCGTCAAGGTATAATTTACTTAGCTTGCCTCTCATACCACCACAGTTGTGGTAAAAAAGTTTGAGGCTTGTCTGAGTTTGGTTAGGAAAAATGCCTAACAGGGTTGACTGATCTTCGAAGAGATTCAGATGTCATATTGCTACCTATACCTATGTTTGCGGTAGCCTGATTGGAAACATTGGAGCAGATTTTATTAGCTACGTTAGCATACCTGCTTGAGTGAGAAGATGACGCGTCAAATGCTGGGGGTATAGATGCATAATTATTATTACGAGTAGATGCATTACGAGTAAAAGCATCAGTTAACGAAGAATTATATGTTGTCACTAGAGACTGAGACTGAGAAGGTGATGAGAAAGTCTTATGGGCGGAAGGAAGTTGGGCAAAGGAGTGGCTAGGGATACAATTTTTTTTTACAATTTTTTGTTTCTTATTCCTAGTTTTGCCGGTAATGTTTCTCCAAGGGCTGAATGTCATTCCCTTCCAGTTGATGTTGCCGTTGTTTCCACTCCAGCACGTAAAAAGCCACGCATATTTTGATGGAACAAAAACTTTACACCGTCTGGAGGATTTGTGTTTGGACTGGGGTAATAATTTCACTTCGTAATCTTTTATGTGAAAATCAGCTTCGAGAATCGTTCCCAACCATTTGTCGTCAGCAGAAGAAGGAATCCCTTTCACGAAGAATGCACTTTTGGTTGATGAAGTTGTTAATTTTGTGGACGTGTGTTTATTGGGAAGAGTTTCGTTGGTTTTTTTTATTTTTTGTAAACGATTCTGCCAATCATTATGGGACCAAAAAGTACCGAATTTGTAAATTAGGGTTTCACAGTCGAGATTTGAAAGTTTTTCTAGAGCAGATGGAATTGTGCTCTCAGCTAGAATCCTAATAGGTGATGTTGCTTTGTCCTTCGTTCTCATATTCCTGACCGTTGTTTTGCTATTAATCTCTAACGTTGCGTTGAGGAGCTCTTGATGGAGTGTTATATCGTTCATTACTAAGTTTTCGTCTGCATCATTTGTTGAAGCATCGCAATGACGGTCTAAATCTTCCAATTTTCTGCTGATATCAGCTAACTTTAGTTGTTGCTCGGACAAAGCGTCTGTGAGTCTGTCGGTTTGCATTTTGAACGTTCGTGATAAATTTTCAAACTTTTCAAGCGTATCTTTGGTGTTAGATTGGCAAGCATAATTGCTATTATTATTACAAGTGGACAAATTCGAAGAAAAGGAATCCACTTTATCAGTAAGAGTATCCATTCTCTTCCCAAGAGTGTCAAAAAACTTTTCGTGGCTCATAATGTTCGATTTCGAAAAGGAGGACGCCAGACCATCGAAATGATTTGATATTTCCGCCAAGAATTCCTCGTTTGCACGCGCTTGTGCTAGCTGTTTAGATATTATATTATCTTTTTCGGAATTCAGTGTCCCAATGTAGCCAATCAAGCTGTCGTACATACTTTTTAAAAGAAGGTCAATATTTTGGCAATCCGTACAGATGAAATGGTTCTCGAGGTACGGATGGAACCAATCCCTGGGAGCACCCATGCAAGCCCCGTGTAACTTCCTGTTACAGAAAGCTTTGCATGTCACGAATTTCATCGTGTTGTCAAAGGCAAAGCAATTTTCAAGGCTGCACTTGAAGCTCATGATGATTTAAACAGGTGGATTCGATGCCCAAAAGTATCCAATCTTAAAGTGCCCAGAGGTATGCAATTGATTGATTTAGCTTTCTGTGTATATGGTGCCCAGAAGTATGCAATTGCTGAAGTTCAATTTACTATGGACGAAAACCAATCAGTTGGTAAATTAAATATTTATGCGAAGAGTCAAAAATGCGAGTTAAAAGCTCGGCGCTGTGGGAATTTGAACTCCGTCCGTCGGAATGCTAGGTGGTTGACGATGTAACGCTGCTACCAAAACTGATAAATTGTGAGATGATAAACTCAGTTTAACCTTATAACAGCTCGGCCAGTGCAGATGATTTAAAAATGTTAAGTGTGTAAATTTAATTGTAAATGTATTTTAGTTCAGAATTTTTTCAAATCGAAAGTGCAATTTATCATTTAAAATGGCATCGAAGCGATTTATTTTACAAAACCCGACGAGACTTACAAAAAGCTGTGGTACTGACGTTGAATCGAACTCGATCTCTAGTGCTCCAGAGTTTGTAACAATGCCACTGGGCTATGACCAGTTGGGTCTGAATGAAGGAAAAACAATATAAGAACAACACTTGAAAGAAAGTTTAATTACTAAACAAATGTTCTGTTAACATATGTGGAATTGTATTCTTTGTTCGCACTTCCCGTTATACACTTTCACTAATGAGGAACGTGATAAAAGAGAAATATATGAATATGAAATATGTCAATAAGAATAAATTAAATGCCCTTTATTGGGTTGTACAAGGTATAGATTCAACAGAAAACCGAGTCGACCCCTCAGAGTTTTGCTGTTGACGCGATTTGGAGGACGACGCGACGTTACGCGACCTTGTTTTCTATTGGATCCTCACAGGGAGAAGAAGGGTAATATTTGTTTTGCGAATAAAGACAGAAAGCACTCACGTTAGCACCGCACACAAGATCAGTATATCGGCATAGGGTGGAGACACTCACGTATAAATAATAAAATTGAATATGGTTTGGAATTATACAAAAATTAATTTAATTTAAATGAATCCGACGGGAGCTACTACACGCACGTTTGACAGCTTCACCATATATGGTGAAGCTGGTTGAATACACGATCATCAACCTGATGAATTTTACTTAGATTAAGATGACTACGTAAGGATTCATATTCCATGTGGCGGTGAAAGCTATCTCTTAAACCCTGCGTAAGCTTCAATTCTACATGCATCTTCTAGATATTTCATTTGGAAACACTTCTTCTTTCAGTTTTGTTTTCCTGGTGAACAAAACTAGTTTCCTTTTCACTGAGCACCAGCTGTCAATTAAGGGGTAACACCTATGTGGAACGCTGTTTTCGAGGGTGATTTTTTGCATTTTTTTCCAAGGAAAGTTTATATTTGATTGAAGAAATAATTACATGGCTTTATTATACATGTTTTGAAGTATACAAATTAATTTTTGCAACTTCCTAAAATACAAAATGGCGGCTGTACCAGGCTACGAGCATCAAACGATTTTTCAAAGATGCCTCAACGGCCCGCAACTTTTCTTCGTCGCAAATGGTCTGAAACACAAAAATCAAAATTTTTCTTAAAGTTTGAACTAAAAGCAAGGGAAGTACGTACGGGTTTTCAAAAATATTGAATTTTGAAAGATTGGCGTACGGTTTTGCGAAGAAAAAAAAATTTGTAAAAAAAAATCGTTTAAAATCAGCCGTAAAAATGACAATTTTCAATTTGTCAACAAAATCGTACGTACTTCCCTAGAAAATGATGTTGTGAAGCATGCACCAAAATTTCAAATTGATCGGATAAAAATTGGCTGAATAATCGTGCGGGCCGTATCAAAAAATGTGGTTTCGAGAAAAACGCATTTAAAGTTTGATTCAAAGGGCGGCTCTTTCCCTTTTTGTCGTTTTCGCTTTGTTGATTTATTGCCTTTTTTTTGTGGCAAATGTTGGCCTACTACCTGTCATACTGAATGATAATTTACTAATAAGAAAAGTCGCTAACGGATACCAGTGGTAGGTATAAGGACTTTGGAGCAGAGCGTGTCGTGCGCGCGCCGCATAGGCCCCGACCGCACGGTGGGGCGACCAACGTTTATGCTCATAACTCGGAAAAAAAAAATTATTTTTGAAAATAAATTAAGACGTTATTCTAGACATGTTTCCCTGCCATTTTAGCAAAAAAAAATCGATTTTCTTGAAATTTCTACATAGGTGTTACCCCTTAAATCTAATGCCCATTGTGCATTTCCACACACGAGATTTACTTAAATTCTCATTGATTGCTAGTGTGGCCACACTATTAGCACACGCTTGCACATGAAGCTGTTCTTTTTGCAGCTCGTTTAGCAGGGAGTCAATTAGCATTTTTTACAGGACCATTCTCAAGTAGCAGTTGGCTGCAGCTTCCGATAGCAATCATCTATGCGTCATTATGGCCTGTATTGATTTAACTAGGACATCGTTCATACCATAGCTTTCGCAGTTTTGTAAACTATGTTAGCCTAATCCGCCGAAAGTTCTGCAAAATTCAAATAAACGTTTCCCTTGCTTTCGCCAAGATGACAGAACATACCGCAGAGTTAAGCACACTCAAAAGATTTCCTTTAGATCTACCAACAGGTGTTCAATTTCGTCCCTCAGTATAGAGGCAACGCCCTTCATTAGTACAGACGCACGTTCTCTGCGTTTGGGTAATGCTCAAATAAGGTCAGTAAAGGTTCCTTTTTGTACTTGATTTACACTGCAGCTTAGAGTTTTTTTAGCTGATTGTTTCTTTTCCAAGATTTGGCATAGTTTCGAGACCTATCTGACATATTTACAGTTTTACAGTTGTTTGCCAGTAATTCTCTATCTTACTCTTACAAACTTTGTTGATAAGTTTTCTGATATTTTCCCTAAGCCTCTGTAGTTTCTGAGTTTACCAGGGAAAACGAAAAACTAGTTACAAATTCAACTAGTCCAGGTAAACAAAGTGTTAAATTAAAACCGCATTTCTACTTGGGAGGACAAAGGTGGAAGAAATACCAGTGTTTAGAGTCATGGACCAGGCGAAAGTTATAATGCCTGGTACTGGATTTGATGCTGCACCAAGTAGTGTACTAGAAATCGGCATTACGGCCTACTAGAAGCTCGAATTTCTCCGATTGAGCTTATTAAATCAAACCCTAGTTGATGATGGAAATAAAGAGTTAAAAAGAAGGTTAGCTTAAGTGACGTTTGCGCGTTTTACAGTAGGTACAGCAAAATGACCGCTGATAGGGCTTGAAAACTATCTGTCACGTCCTCAGCTTCACTGACTTTTCATCATAAAAGGTTTTTCTCTTTTTACTGCATTGAGTCCGCATATCCTGCTGGTTCAAATCTACTACTTCTGAGCATAACGTATGAAGCGCTTGCAGTTTTGCCAATTATTCCCCCAAAAGAAAAAATGAAAATGTCAAATGCTAGAAGAAAGCAACTCTATGAGGGAGAAGCCCCACTGCAGCTTTGCCTTTTACTCTACAGAAATATTTATAGACAACCACAAGATTAGATGTTTGAAATCTTTTTGATTTCCAAGTCACACTGAATCATTTGATATCTATCTCATAGTTTCTAGAAGCTTCTCTAGTCAAGTAATGTCAACAAATTGATACCATCTTCACCAGTGGTGGGGTTTTTGGTGCGATTTATGTACTTTGTCATCCAGTGATGCCTTCTGCACTCTTGTCCGGGCCAACCCAACAACTGGCATGTCCGAGTTTGGCAATCTCTAATATGATGAATTCGGGTCTATGGTCAGTATCCAGTCTTGGAACGATATGTGAGAGCTACGCTCTAAGGTATGTAACCATATGTATCATTTTCGCGTATCGTATCACCGTTGCGTATCAGTGGATACGACAAACGTATCTTCGTAGCGTATCAAAATATGATACAAAGAAACGCAACGAACTCGATCGGTCATTTGGCGGTTTCTTCCCGTCGCATCAAAGAGATGATATGATACGAAGTGGAGTCATGTGTGGACACGTTGCGTTGTACACTATAGATTAGTGAGTAAAAGCGTTGCAGCTGCGTATCGAGTTTTTTGCAACGGATCGTATTGATGATATATGGAATACTGAGTAGTGTGGACACCGTATCCGTTTAGTGAATGGTACGCAACAGGGATACGATACGGAAGAAATGCAACATATGGATACCTACCTTTAGATATTCGATGCAACTAGAAGACTTAACAATGACCGTTAACAGATCTCAATTGAAATTGTAAACTGGTCCCAAGTGGTTCCTTGGATACTTCTATCACAACGAAAAGGTACGAAGGCGGAGCTTTTGCGTACAATTCCTTGCCTAGTTTCGTGGATGATGTGTCTGCCCCTGAAGGACGAGCGTCAAAAATATCTCTCGCTTTAATTTTTACTAATGTTCGAAGAAAAACATTAGTATTAAAATCACTTTGGCCAAAAAATCGTATTTCTCTCTCTCTCTCTCTCTCTCTCTCTCTATATATATATATATATATATATATATATATATATATATATATATATATATATATATATATATATATATATATATATATATATATATATATATGTATCTATATCTATATATATATATATATATATATATATATATATATCTATACATATATATATATATATATATATATCTATACATATATATATATATATATATATATATATATATATATATATATATCTATACATATATATATATATATATATATATATATATATATATATATATATATGTATATATATATATAAATATATATGTATATATATATATATATATATATATATATATATATATATATATATATATATATATATATATATATATATATATATATATATATATCATCAAAAAATTTCAGTAAAAACTCTCTGGAACGCACCATCCGATAGAACTGAAATTAATTTTTAGGATACATTGGTGCATATACAGAAAAGTGCCAGGTCTCACAAAAAGCTAATAATCTTTAACGCTTTGGCGCCGGCGGCCATTTCAGTGATATTTTAAGTGATATTTTAATCCGGTCGTCGGTTCTCGTGAACAGAACTTTCGAGTGCTGAAAATAGAGGTAATTTAGTGTTGGGTTGCCGTTCTTGTGCAAATCGGAATTTTAAAAATTTCAAATTGACATGATGCATAAACGTTAAAATTTATCAATGATTTGAATTTTTTGTCAAAAATCAAAAAATTTTCAGGAGGTTCAATGATTTGGAGGATTTTTTTTTCAAGTGCTTGCCGCAGCTACAGGGTTACCCGCACTACCTTGGAAATCCATGTGTATTAAACTTTAGTCAACATCAATAGGCTCTGCAAATTTCACGATGATCCAATGTTTTTGTCAGAAGTAATGACAAATCAAAATTTGAAAAAAAATCCTTGCCTACTTTTAGGCACGCTTTCTCCATTAAGTATCTCCATTAACTACATGCAAATTTTGATTAAAATCAAAGCATCATCCAGTTGATAATCAAAGATCCCTTAAAATCGGAAAGTACTACTGAGAAATTAACAATTTACTTTCTTCTCTCTCAATCACCATCCAAAAGAATCTCAACTTGACTCACTTTACCATTTAATTACCCTCAATAAAAATCAAAACTTGAATTTCAAACCCTCCAACAAAATCAATTCAAATATGTACAGTCAAATTATCTGCCGAGAGTCATCAAAAAGCTGCGAATATTCATTTCCATTCGCATGAACTTTGTCGCTAAAACCCGGACCAATTCACATTTCATGAAAATTATGTGGAAATCTACATCATCGTATCTGTCATTTGTCGTTGCCGTCGTCATCATGGTTCACAAAAACTGTAACGCCATCCTATAAAGCCATTAAGCAAATTTTCTCGAGGTGAAACACAAATAGATTCGTTAACAGAAGAAATTGAAATTCTCTTAATATCCCCATAACAGTATCAAAAGCTCGGCAACAGACCGAGCCGAAAATTCGACGAACAGAAAACCATCCCACCAGCAGAACACCAATCTAATTTTCATTTCGTATTCTTATTTTTTTCTCGTCCTGTGGAAACTTGAGCTAGCAGGTGACGGTCGATGCTGATGGGGTCTGCTACGGATACGAGAAAGTAGAAAGAATACGACATTCATGTTTTTAAAATTTAGAATAATTTGAGAAAAGATAATAAGTATGTCGTACATATTTGATGTGTTTCGACGCTTTTCGCGATAATAAGTATGTCGTACATATTTGATGTGTTTCGACGCTTTTCGCATATTCAGGCGATTTTCTTTTTAGTATGTATTAGGAAAATTCGGAATATAGTTTCAACGTGAAAAATTCGTTTAGGTTTCCCAAAATTAATTTAAAGAGGATTCCTTTGAACAAATATACCGAGCATTTGTAGAAATAAATTCGAGTGCTAGTGGAAAACATGTTGTCAGGATTTAATTTCTACTAATTATGTAAAAACCAATCGATTGTTTTTTTAGAAAAAATGTCACTTGCAAATAAAACCAGCAAAAGCAAATACGAGTACCGCCAACTTTCTTTTGATCTTTCTTTATTTGCATGTTGGATTTATGCAAATTTAAATGCAACTGAGCACCGGAATAATTAACTTGTTGCTCTGATTAGAATCAAGTCAAGATCAAATCGAAAAATCAACATGGATAGCTTTCCGCAGATTGCATTGCATTGAAATGCAGCTTGAATGAAGTTCTATGGTTGTGCATTGTTGCCCGTTGCAGACATTGAAATCGAATCGACCGATGCCATAACTCAAGCGAATCTGAGATTTATTTCGCTTTCGTCTTGAAACGAAAACAATTTTTCCAATGATTCATTTCCATTTTCTTTCGATGAGAGAACAAAAGTACACAACATTCGACGAATCACCAAGAAAATGTCTATCAGTTTCAGATGTATATATTTAATTGTGGCAGTGTGTTTTTCAATATTCTGTCGTGCGACGAAGGAATTTCCACCGGTCTGCGTTCAAAAATATTGTCTTGATTGCTTCTATTGATGGATTGTCTATTTTTGAATTTGATCGCGTGCATTATATTCTGCTTAGTAAGCAGTTTTTCTTTTTTTTTGCCATATCGTTTTGTTTGGCGAGACTGTGATCTTTTACTGAGATGAAATCATTAGTAACGTAATTGATACCATGAAATCATTTGAAAGTAAATGTATTATATTTTGAAATGAGCTATTAGTTCGTTGGCCTTTTACGGACGGAAACTATTTATTTATTAATAAAAAATGAAGATTGATTCGGCTGAAATTATCTTGGTTTTTACTAATATTCGAAGAAGAACATTAGTATTAAAATCACTTTGGCCAAAAGTTCATATTTCTATCTATATATATATATATATATATATATATATATATATATATATATATATATATATATATATATATATAGTATATATATATATATATATATACATATATATATATATATATATATATATATATATATATATATATATATATATATATATATATATATATATATATCACCTAAAAATTTCAGTGAAAAAATCTCAGGAACGTGCCTTCCGATTGAACTGAAATTTTCAGGATACATTGGTGTATATGCAGAATAGTGCCAAATTTAATAATCTATAACTCTTTGGCACCGGCAGCCATTTTAGTGATATTTTAAATATACCTTTTTTTCTGTCAACATATAACTTTTGCGAAAATGAAGTTTATGGAATTAATTTTGAACGTCATTTTAATGTGAATATGATAATTTGTTTTGCAACTTTTAACCCTATGTGTGCGCTAGGCGCCTGAAATGAAATTGGGAAAATTTGAAAATTTTTGAATTGCGATAACTTTTGATCAGATTATCAAATCATTATGAAACTCACAGAGCATATTGTTCTTACTACGTTGTTCCCAAATGTGGTTTTTTGTTAACGTGCTGGCAACCCTGCAGCCACGGCAGGCATTGAAATTGAAAACTCTCAAACCATCGACTAATGAAAAATATTCGTATTTTACAGTGAAAACCAACTCATATAAAAATTTTATGTTTTGTCTATACAAACAAACAACATTTTTTTTTAAATTTCACATCGGACAAAAACGGTAACCCTCCTCCAATTTACCTATATTTACGGCATCAAAAACTTCTGTTCACGAGAACTCACGATCCAATTATCAGATATAAATGAAATTTTCAGAATGTATTGGTATTAAATAGGACCAGGTCTGATAGAAGCGATTTTGAAATGCGGGTAACTCTGTGTAAATTTTTAAAACAAAAAAAAACTGCTTTTTGCCCTATAAATTCTGATTCAGTTACCAGATTTTTATTAAATTGACACAGTAGCTAAACTCTGCTCTAAGCCGTGTTTAATAAAAATTTGGTTGGAAAATTCGGTTGTTGCTGCTAGCTATGGTAATTTTGGTGTCTTGGGTTTTGAAGATTCGCTCAGGAAAGTAATGGCATAGGGCATAGTGCCCTATAACGTCCAGTCCAGTCATGAAATCAAAACGAATTTCATATGATATATGGAGCTTTATATAGGCATTATTCAAAAGGAATATGGTACAAAAACCATTAAAGGGTTGCCAGATATTGTTGGTTTTGTATTTATTTGCAATATATTGATTAAGCGATTTTACCGTTAAGTTCTTTATGACAGAGTTTTGGGTAAGTACATTGAGTACAACAAAAATCGCTGCCGCAGTGAAGTTACGACGGCAGCGATTGCTGTTGTTTTCAATGTACTTACTCAAAGCTCTGTCATAAAGAGCTTAACTTACCTTAACTTACCCTACCCAAGAGTGCAAAAAACGCACCTATTTATAAATTCATACAGCACTGCTTCTCAGCTAACACTGTCAAAATAATTCACAGTTCTCTCAAAAACAGGCATTACTTCGACCAGGTAAGCAACCCAATTTTTTCAAATAAAATGATAAGCAGTGGTGTTTGCTCATGGCTCAGTCCTAGGACCCATTCTTTTTAACAATTTTGCGGTGGCTGAACCTTGTAAACAAAGGAACCAAGCACACACTCTTCTGCACTCTTCTGGTAACTTTCTTTCTTAAGCACCAGCGCATAATTGTAAATATACCACGATTCGTGTTCAAAGATGGATAACTTATCTTAATAACTATTATAATCTATGAGGGGCCAGACCAAACGTCGTGAAATCTAATCACACTATCTGACAGCAAAAAGAAATCGATTCCTCTGAAAATAAACGATACTGAAGTTCAAGTAAATAAATCGATGAAACATTTGGAAATCACTTTGGATATGGCAGTCAGTTTCATCTGAACATACAAATATGCTAGTGAAAAATCACTGAACATATCTAAGTACAAAGCTGTTTTTATATCGACAGCTGATCAGTTAGTTAGCTACGGCTACCTAATCTGGATGATCATGGCTGCTACCAATGTTGAAACACTGATAAAATTTGAAAAAAAAAGATCCATATTTTTGTTCATGAAAGTATTGCTAATCCGAAAGCCGCTATTTCTCTAACGAGGGACTAAATGACGGAATAAACTTGCCTCTACTTTGGAGATATCAGCTAGAATTTAATTAGAAACCCTTAGCGAAATAGCACACACAATCAAATCTCTAAATTTCAAGTCACTCTGAATCTACTTTGGAAACACTCAGTCTTATATACACTTCACTCTGCGAGATTTCTCCTTTTCTATTTTGTCCAGTGCAGCAGTAACAGGATCTCAGATACAAGTTTCCATTAATAAAAAACATGTACGATTTTAAAAATAAAATTAGAAAATGGCAAAATGAATGAAGAAATAAAATTTTGGCAAAATCTTCAAGCAATTAAATGTCAATTTAATATAGATACAAGTGAATTCTACAGAATTAAAAGATGCTAAATAAAATTAAAAACTTAAGTTTTCTTCCTTTTCGATAACGTTTATTAAAATAATTTGACAGCTAATAAGAAATTTTATTTGACAGTCTGCTGAGGAGCTTTTGGCGGCATTCATATGCGCTGAAATATTTTACACAACAATAAATTTTGCTTTTCATTTACAAAATTTATTTCTAAAATTTTACTTCTCACTTACGTACCATCAATTTCGGCTAACTAGCCACAGTTAAATCACTTGCAATTTATTCTTAACCACCCACATTATCTACTATACTAACTTCATCTAACAAAGTCCATCCAACAAATGACGAGTGGACTTCATGGGCTTCATCCATTCGACAAAGATTGTAGTAAAATGTATGTTAATGAAAAATATTAATAAATAGATACAAAAACACAATCTTTAATTATAAATGTGTGGGGCCTCGCCTCGACTAATCGAGAGTCAAGCTTAACTTTAGAATTAAAAAGCAGAATTGAAGGAAATCGTAGCTCTTCTATGCAGGCAGACGCTGTGAATGAAAATATTGATAGACTACAACAGTTCCTTGAAAGGAACACCAGGACGAAGAGAGAAAAATATGAAAACCTCCGACGAGTAGCAAATAAGATCATTGGATGTAAGAAACGAAAATATTATGACGAGCAATTAAAGAGCAATGACGAAAACCTGCCGAGCAATAAAACTAGGCAAGCTTACAAGGTAGTGAAATGTTTAAGACGCGGATACCAGCCCAAGACGACACTGTAAAGACGAAATCAGCAATATCATTGCCAAAGATAGCCAGATTAAGGAGAGGTGGGACTGCTATTTTAAAGAACTCCTTAATCCTGCACAGGGCTCTATAATATCAGAGCTGATAGACGTCTCTGACGAAGTCCCGATCGCTCCTAAAACGCTGGAAGAAGTCAATTCTGCTATAAAAAGCCAGAAAAACAATAAAGCGCCGGGCATTGACGAGATTCCGGTTGAGCTAATCAAGTACGGTGGAAGCTGCCCTATAAAAGCTATCCACAAATTGATCCAGCACATCTGGGGTCGAGAAAAAATACCGCAGGAGTGGTGCAAATCCATCATATGCCCTATCCACAAAAAAGGAGACAAACTTCGGTGCGAAAACTACAGGACATATCGCTACTTTGTACGCCCTATAACACCGAGAGAAAAAATCCAGTAAAATCAAACAAATTATGGGTTGCTCTAACGATTTTCAGTGTTAAAAGTCATCCAACAGCAACAATTGTTCAATTAACAGCTATTTTTCAGTTGTTGATCTAGGAACGGATCGGTTGTTGAAACAACTGTAGCAACAGTTGATATTAACATAATTACTGTTAAATTTGACAGGGAAGGTAGTTGTGTGAACAGATAAAAATTTGTCATGAAAGCAGAACTCTTGTTGATTTAACGGAAAAATAGTTTCATAGCTAACAGTTTGCTTTTGTTGATTTGAAAGAAGATTCAGTTGAAATAAGTAGGATGAGCTTACTTATACGCATTTTTCTTGAATGCAAAGCCATCCAAGCTGCAAAAAAACTTGATAATTCGATTAAACAATCATTTTATTTATGAAATGAAAATAATACCATATCTTTTTTTCTTATAAATAAGCTTAATACATACAAATTTGATTTTTTTAGATTGTGATGGCAAGAGATTTCCCAAAAATTTTACAATTTTTTATTTCTTAGGTAACCTATGCCATCACTCATCTTATAAACATGTAATAGAGGACTATCAAAAAATTCAATTGTGTCTTTACGATTTAAATTGCTTTGAGCATATAAAAAACTAATAAATTCTAAAGCACTTTTTTCGATATTCATACTTGAGTAGATATTTTCTGTGTAAACCGTTGGCTCTACATGACTTATCAAACTAGAATTTGAAGCACTATTTACATTTAGTTCCAATGAGTGGGAAGAAGTTAAAGTCAAGTTGTCATTGCGAGCACTTTCTAAATGTCTATTTAGATGTTTTGCAAATGTCAATTTGCTAGAAAAGTGTTGGAAACAATTTTTTTGATAGCATTTGAACACACCGAAGTTTTTGAGTTTATGATCAGTTGTAAAGTGAGTCAGCAATTTTTTGAACGTTTCGAATTTCTTTTTGCATACAAAACAGCCAAACATTTTATGTTTTTTCCATTATAGTTTTTAAATGAGATATGAGCCCACTCACTTTTGGCTGATCTTCATCGTATTCGGTGTTGATTTCAAAGAATATTTTTTTAAATAAATAACCAAACGCCACGGCAGCATATAGGGTAGTGTAAATGAAAAACTTGGAAAGTTTTGAAGCAAATATCTAGCGCTGCTAAAAACGATGAAAACTTAAATTTAACTCCATCAATATAAACAAAATATTCTGCAATTTCCGTCAATTTACTTCCAATGACAATTACCATCGGTTGCAATATTAGGTTTTCTTTGGAAAATCGTAGTCTCCTTTCTACAATCGATTCTTGAAATTTTGAAGGCGAGTCAATGTATAGAACGAAGCTGTCCATAGCCTCTTGGATCGTTGGTTTTTCCCTTTTTGTTCTGAATTATAACGTCCAGTAGGTGTTATAACCGCATTTTAAAGGCGGGCGATTATAAAATTCAAAGAACCTAAAAACAAAATGTATTAAGTTTCACCTTAGAAAATCCTTTTCAATGACAACCTAGACTAATACTTCGATTATGCAGTAGCAAAATCATTTCACTGGATGCTTTATCTTCAATGTTAATTTCATAAAATGATTTCATCTTCATAGAAAATGCTTCCCACTTAGAAAATAAGCTTGTATCCTTTCCTGGGAACATCATCGAAAAATCAATGTTAAGCTGAAATAGATACTGAGATCAGAAAAGCTCAATTTTTATATGACACTCCATTAGCTGTAAATCTTCAACCACACATTCGTCACAATTTAATAAAAGATACTGTAAATTGTCTTCCTCCATTCTACCACTTTTATTGCTACACAGTACTATCACTTTTCACTAATCACACTTTTCACACTTCATAGCTTCGCGTTCTTCCAGACAGGCGGTAAATGACAAATTTGTCTTCACCACCTGATAGAATAACGGTCAAACTGTTGTTCCCACAGATCGAGCTGTTAGAGCAACAGGCGATACTGTCTATTCAATCGAAAATTTGTTGTGAGCGCAGAGTACGATTGTTATTAACGGATAAAGGTGGTTGAAACAACAGAAATTTGTGGACAAATCTGTTATTACAATATAGTTCAACAGCAAAATATAAAATATGATCTCAACGAGTCTGACTGTTGATTTTACAGCGCATTTTTCTCTGAGTGAAGATACTGACGAAAATATTAAAAAATAAAATAAATGTATACGCTGAAAATGTCTTTGGGGAGTGCCAAGGAGGCTTTAGGTCTGGTCAATCAACTACGGATCAGCTCATCACAATCAAACAAGTGCTCAAAAAATGCTGGGAATTTAACATCGACGTCCACCAGATTTTCGTGGATTTTAAACAAGCATATGAGTATAATATCAACGTGCACTAAGTCTTCGTAGATTTCAAGCAAGCATATGATAGTGTAGATAAAAATATACTTTACCGCATCATGCTCGACTTGGGAATTCCAACAAAACTCGTCCGCATGACCAAGGTGACAATGATGAACGCCGAATCTCAAGTCAAAGTCAACAGTGACCTAACCAACAGCTTCCACACTCACTTAGGCTTAAAGCAAGGAAATGGACTTACCCCGGTTGAATAGCACCTTGCTCTGGAACAGGTCATCAGAAAAATACCAGCTGATACAACAGGCACACTAGTGTTCAAGTCCACGCAAATAGTAGCATTCGCCAATGACGTCAACATTATGGCACGGACCATATCAGAAGCAAAGGAAGCTTTCCTAAGTTTGGAGTCAGAAGCAAGGAAAATAAATCTACGTGTCAACGAAG
This sequence comes from Nemotelus nigrinus, assembly GCA_947369275.1. Classification (NCBI taxonomy): domain Eukaryota; kingdom Metazoa; phylum Arthropoda; class Insecta; order Diptera; family Stratiomyidae; genus Nemotelus; species Nemotelus nigrinus. The sequence goes on along the minus strand of OX376372.1, from coordinate 47,472,575 downwards.
ATAAAACCAAATTAATGACCCAAACAAGAAAAATGGCGCCAATCAGAAAAAACTTGACCTCAGGAGACTACAACATCGAGAATATAAATAACTTCATCTACTTAGGAGTCCACCTGGACACTGCAGGTAGTGAAAAGGACGAAATTTTAAGACGAATAAATGCAGCAAACAAGGCATACTATTCCATATTCTCCATAATCAAGTCTACGAACGTGCACAGGAATAATAAGCTTCGCATATACAAAACACTCATTAAACCTGTGCTTCTCTATGGAAGCGAAGCCTGGACTTCGACTACGGACTCCGAAAAGGCTCTTGACGTATTTGTGCGTGAAGTGCTACGACGAATTTTTGGCCCCATACAAGAAGGGAAATGCGATACAACAATGAGTTGTACCATATATATGACGACCCACCTGTATCCACATGCATTAAATAACGAAAGTTACAATGAGCTGGCTACGTCGAGAGGATGGAGGCCAATAGACTACCTAAAAGAACGTTGAAAGGTAGAGCACAAGGGAAGCGTCCAGTTGGTAAGCCGAGGAAACGTTGGGAAGACACGATAGACGCAGACAGCAGGTCAATACTGGGGCTCAATAATTGGAGAACCAGGTCTTTACTGGAGGCCAAGGCCCAACTTGGGCTGTCGCACCATCGTTGATGACGATATGACAGTATTGACCGAAACGTGCTGTACAAAATAATGCTATACCTCGGCATCCCGGCAAAACTTGTCCGACTGACCAAAATGACGATGAGGTCGACAGCATCACAAGTCAGAATCAACAACAGTCTGACTGACACCTTTGACACAAATGTCAGACTAAAGCAAGGCGATGGGTTGGCCCCTCTGCTGTTCAACCTAGCACTTGAGTACGTGATAAGGAAAATTCCTGTCGACACAGGAGGTATGCTTCTATATAAGTAGAACCAATTAGTGGCCTACGCGGATGACATTAACATCTTGTCACGTTCCTTCACATCCGCCAAAGAACTCCTGTTGAAACTTGACCAGCAAGCCTGAAGATCAATCAGACGAAAACAAAAATCATGACGCAAACAAGAAAAAAGACCTCCATTAGACGAAATATAATTCTGGACGAATATAATTTAGAGAATGTGAACGAATTTATATACTTAAGCTCGAAATTGACAACGGAAGGCAGTGAAACTGATGAAATTAAACGGAGAATACAGCTCGCTAATAAAACTTTCTACTCCGTTCTGGCCCTACTGAACACCAGCTGCATACACAGGAAGACGAAGCTCCAAGTCTACAAATCAATAATCAGACCTGTGTTGTGCTACGGATGTGAAACTTGGACCCTTACCCAAGCATCCGCAAATATGCTGAACGCCTTGGAAAGACGGGTCCTCAGGCGTATAATAGGAGCTAAACAAGAGTGCGGCCAATGGCGGATAAGGTACAAACTCGAGTTGTACGCGGTTTTTGATGAGCCAGAGGTTGCTACAATAATCAAACTGCGGAAGCTGCAATGAGCTGGTCACGTGCAACGAATGGACGAGCATCGAGTACCGAAGAAGGTATTAGACGGAAGGGCCGAGGGTCGAAGACCAGTGGGAAAACCCAGAAAACGCTGGCCTGACTCTGTCGACGACGACTGCGAAAAGCTGCTCGGTTTTCGAAATTGGAGGACGCGGTCATTGGATCGAGACAACTGGAGGCATCACCTGTGAGAAGCCAAGGCCCGAGAGGGGCTGTAGTGCTACGACGACGACTTAATCTCGAATGTATAAAAATATATATAACATATAAAAGGAGGCTCATGAGTAAAAAAATCTCTCAGAAATTATATAAAATTTAAAGTATATTTAAATTTATATTGAAAGGTAAGTAATCTGTTTTCCATTACAGGCTGTTTCAACTCCTGAAAACTAAAATGCGTAGCAATTTCGTATCATAGTTCATTTTCCGGGCGTAAAATGATTACAATCAAGACTTACTTTACCACTTTACTATACCCGAATAGGCAATGCAACACGCGCGCTAGAAGCCAATGTTTTATCCACTGCGCTACACGCGCTCATTTATCAATTTGCTTATAGAACTATTTATGTAACCAAATGAATTTTTTGCTATTATGTAACATTGTATTCACTTCATTCAAAAATTAATTGCCATAAAAATTGTTTGCGAAGTTTTTCTTTAACGTTACTGCAGGCTATTGACCCCCTCAAGAAAAGCGCGTAATTTATAGCCATAATAATGTTTCTATGTAATACCTATCTACTACTAAATATTATGTATGTATGTATGCATAATAAAATAAGTAAATTAGATAAAAGTGAAAGCATAGCATAAATCCTGGAATGAAATGGTTTACTCATTCAAGGTACAATGTGCGGTTCGCTTGAATGAAAAACTACTAATTTATGCAATCGCGAGCTGCTGAATGAAGCAGTCTAAGCAATAGTAGCTAATCTATGCGATGCACTCAAAATACAAAAGACACTACTCGATAAGTTGTAGTAACAAGAACTATGTACGTAGCAAAAACGCAAATTACTATGTAAACTCACGCTAACACTTAATAACTTTTCGCAACATCTTTGCGCGCTCTAAACTAACAAAAGATTTCTCGAGCTATGCAAGCCAGTAGATGGATGGCAGGAGTACCAGTAATTGAATTGAATGAATTAAACTAATTATGAAGTCATTGTGTCTCGAAAATGGACTTACATTACTTTGTCCCAGAAGCTGCAAAAATACGGTGAAGTTGAATTTTCTTTCACAAAAAACAAAATGTCTTATCACTATTTTCTAAAACTATGAAATTAAGTTTTGAAGCAGTATATAGCTTTTTTTACTTTTATATCATTAACTTTTTTCAAAGGAGGAGGAAACGAGTTGCACGAACATTAATTCAAGTGTAACCGATACAACTGAATGGAAAGAACTAATTGTGAAAGAGTGTGGTAAGTTTTTATGACGTTCCAAACCTCAACTGAACTCACCTCATACAAATAGGCGTTGCAGGATATGAAGTCCTTTATTGAAGCAGTCATACATAGTATGGGCTATGAAACAAAATACTAGTACGAAGCCGGTATGCCTCCCCTTTAATTGCATTATGGACTTTGGAAGGATTTTTCGGACGAACTTTAATAGTCGATTGTGTATTACTGCTATGCTATATTATGGCTAAATAGCCACGTAAGCATTAATTGTACATATTTCCCTTTGAGAAGGAAATAATAGTGAAGGAGGTACAGTATTTATAGTATCTGGAGGTCCATGCCCCATGAAATCAATGAGTATACACATTTATATAGAAACCAAATCTTATGGAATAGACGCGTGTGTAACGTAAGCATGACCTTTGTTAATTATAGCGCGTATTCTTAAGTGGAAATCTATAAAGAAGAACAAGTTTGATTTATTTGGGTAAAGCATTAAGTTAGAACAGCATAAAGTTAATCGATTCAATTAATACTAACTCATTTAACCGGCTATAGTCCAATGAACTTATGAGCTAAATGTATAGTGTTTTAATGCATTAGTAGCCGGTTCTGTTATGGGTCTTGGTCAATCGATGTTTCATATATGATTGCTTGCTATAGCCACAAAACTTTTCGATCTTTTACCCTATTTAATTGCCACATTGACGATAACTCCAAATTACGCAACATGCTTAGTGATGAAAAATCTTGCCGTGATCTTTTGAACCATAATTTGTGAAGTCCATAATAACTCAGAAATGAGTCCAGACCTAAAATGCTGGAAACGAGTAACTACTTTGCAAGGATAGACCAACGGCTGAATATGTAAGCACAGAGGTCTTTTAGTTAAAACCTTGAGAACGAGTCCTCTTGTTTATCAAGAAGGTGGATACTTTCCCAATTCAGAAGCCCTGGCAACGAATAAGTTCCTGGCGTTCGTAAAATACCACAATATGCATCTCTATGACAAGTCCTCGAATAAAGACCAACGCTAACCATAGCAGTGAACCAAGCCTCAGCCTCCGGTTAAGGCAAGCTAAGTTGAGCATTGCATGGCGGATGGAAAGGTGCCAGAGCTGGCAGTCACTCTGACGACCACCATGGAGTGGAGTGGTACTGATATGGAGAGAATATCAAGCTCCTGCGGCTCGCAACCAACTAAAAACATAGACTAAGTTTTTAGATTTTTCCAAGTTAAAAGTTTACCTGTAGCTAATAGTGATGGGCGTTTCTGTTGTTTTCAAAAAACGAAAACGAACTGTTTTTTTTTTAAAACAACTGTTTTTTTAAACTGTTTGAAAAAAACAGTTTGAATTAAGGAAAAGGAACAAATTTTATGCTGTACGACAATATATATATTTGAAATGTAGTTCAAATAAGAAACATCGTTCATAGTTTGAATAATCTTCAATTAGTTCAGTGCAATGGATTTTTTCGTATAAGTTGTCTCTAATACATATTTTATGTATTATGTCTTCCTGTCACCAATGTAAACATTCATTGCTGCTTCCAAACTGAATTGATACTTGTAACGTATCTATTTTCCATTATATTATCTACTTGATCAACCGTAAAATCATACATCAATCACTGTACGTAGTCGTAAAGAATCAACACACATGGTCGTATACCATATGAAAGAAATCAAACTAACTGTTACTACAATAAAGAAGAGTTCCCAATAATTTCATAATACATTTATTGCATAATTTATCGTAAAAATAATAAAAAAAATATATACTATTATTAATTTTTCGGTTGGTCAGTCTTTTCAAGCACTGCCATTCAAAAACATGATCATATCAACTTTTTTAGATGTCAGACGAGTTCTTCTATCACTTATCAGGTTCCCTGCCTTGGAAAATTCCTTTCGCATGGAACGGACGTCGCAACGATGTTACACTTTGTTTTGAATATTTCAGACAAATTTGGATACAACTGCCGATGTTTTTTCCACCAGCCCAACGGACGGCTATGCATGCCTTTTTCATCAAGACGTGGTAGAATATCGTCTTTGAAATAACGGTTCACTTCTTTCTCAGCCCTTGTTTTTGAATCCGTCTGCGGTTATTTATCTGCCATTATCTCGTTTAACACTCACCATCAGTGGCGTGCATAAACAATTTGCATCGGGTAGGCAGTCACATACTCTTAGAAGTAAACATAACAGTCAAACGAAAAATTAGAATTTAATTCAAAATATTGTTTATTGAAAATGTTTTTTTAAATTTTAAATATTTGTATTTATTTTATTCTTAGTTATTCTTAGTCTAACTTTAAGTCCAATTAACAGAGAAAATTTCACTATTTTTGCCTGCTGCTTCTTTTGGTGTTATTTTTTTTATATTTTTCCGGTCCAACGTTTATTTATTATGCACTAATGGTATTACTTAGCCTGTACCGCAGCTACACCGATTTTCCATGTATTTTATTTTCTTCCCCGATATTTACATTCCGAGGATAATCTGCTGTCTGCTTCAGTGTCTATCGGTCTTTGAGAAATCTACATATTCAGTGTCATTCCACATATTTTTTGTGCTGGCGTGTATTATGGTAAACAAAAAAAAACGGTTAGTGTGTTTGCAGGCATTCAGTCAAGTAAATTTATCATCATACTTGTGATTAAACTGATGAATAGCATTCCCTTTTTTTAGTTAAATCTAACTCTGGCGTCATTTGGCCTGCTGAGACAATTCGATATTTGTTTCCGAATGAAAGGATTAAGAGCCTAAACTCCATCAACTTTGATGCGCATACGCTTTCACACAAACGACACACTGATGCTGAAAACTCTGAGTTTTAGTACACTTCATTTATTTGTTGATTTAATTTTCTCAATGCATAATAACTTTTATTACAATATATTATAACCGTTGTCACGCAGTGCAAATACGCTCTACTCAAGAACTAATGAGACAGCAATGTTACTCAAAACTTTAAAGGTATGGCTGTCATTTTAAAAAATTGGCAAACATTGCCCAAATTTTGGTACTTAAAGTAGAATTTTCCTATCGAAATTCTAAATCTCGAGAAAAAATGAGCGACTTTTTTATTTATAATCAAGGAAACTATAATTTTTAAAATTTCCTATCTGAGACTATGTACAAAAATAATACTAACACTTGACTAATATACAAAGCTAACACTTACATTTTATATCAAAAATAGATTTATATTATACAAGTATTTCTGCTGGCAGCTCCCTCGCATAATGAAAACTTTGCGTGTGCAGTGTGGCTGTTCACTTGTCAGCACCGTCGTGCACTTGTGCTACGTAGCTGCAAATTACTTCCCCTTGCACAGCGAGCGTTGATGTCATGCAGCGATGGTATCATTTCTCCTGAAATTCATGAAGGCAGGCATGCCTTTGGCTCATATAAAATAGTACTAAATCTTACACATACTGTTGTAGCTGAGAGCAGTTGGGCGTAGTGTATCGATACGAAATTCATGTGAAGGTGTACGTAAGGTAAAGGCAGTGAGGCTGCATGCCTTCCAACGCTCATATTTGGGTATTTTTTGTTCTTATTTTGCTGGACTATGCTTGCGAAATCGAAAATGAGAAAATTAGAGCATGACATATAGGTAGTTGCCAGATACACGTAATTATTTTCAATTCATTTTTCAATTTTGAACCAAAATTTTAGAATTGGATTTTAGATAGATATATTAGTAAAATAAATATATCGAAACAGAAAAGCAAAACAGCAGGGTAGGCAGTGCTTTTGTGCCTATATGAAGTGCACGTCCCTGCTCACCATGCACTTATTTTTCCATGTAAAGGATCAGATTGAATCGCCACGGAAGTAGAAGGTCCTTCAACATTAAACATGCACCCACTACACTGAGAAAAATGAACTAGTAGCAATGAACGAAAAAGTGCATCGAAACAAAGAAATTCGCGTTCAAAACGGCGCCAATGGCGAATATGTTTGTTTCAACAGCAACGATGTTTTTGAACTGAACGCGCAATAGTTAAACGCGAAAGTATTTACCATGAACGACTTGTTAGTTGTTTTGACTGTGTAAGACGTTGCCGTTTGAATACTTTTTTCGTTTCGATTCAATTTTATTTGCATTCAGAATGAACATTTATAATTTTTACATTAAACTGATTAAGCGTTCGGCTTAACTATTCTCAACGTTCACTATACTAAATTAAACACTCATGTTGAATAGGCAACTCTGCTCATCCCGAAATCACAATTGTTTATTATGATCGGGAAGAGCTGTTGATTTGAGCATAATTCAAATATTTGCATTTAAAATGTAGGATATTTATTTAACATTCTGTTGTTTATTTTGTAATTCGAATGGGTGGAGTTGCAATAAACTCAAAGAGGCATGTTATATTAGTATATACTAATGATGTGTTCACTCTCACGCATTGTACTACCATTTCTTTGCAGATACATTTATAATTTGATTTTTATCATAGGTAAACAAAGAAAACGAGTTTTTTTTTTCTTTTGACTTCAATGCAATTTATTTCAGAAATAGCTTTTGTGATTAACATATACTTAAATCTATCTAAATAAGAACTAACCCAAATTTAAATCTATGAGAGCAGTACATCACCGAGGGTTGCTTTACTTTCTTTCTCCTTTACTTCAAAAGGGTTAACAATTTTTTCTGAACATAATATCACATAAGTATACAGACGTTTGATTAGTTTCTTAAGTTTAACGAACTTGTCATTCTTTTTAATTGCAAACACAAACATCACAAATGATTTCACCAAAACTACTCCTATGTTTGCAAATTATTGCAATCCATAGCACTTACACTCACTTCTATTCACTTTTAACTATGAACTACTAATGCAAGCGAAGCAATCTAATAGATGATTTAATTTCGGGTTGATTGAACGCCAAATGCATCATATTCAACGCGAAACGCGTTCATATGAAATGAAGAAAAATTTTAAACTTGTACTTTTTCGGGCAACTGTAGTTTTCCCGACAACAATTACCGTTCATAAGAACAATAAATATGTTTGAATTGATCTGGTGTAAGTTTGATCTTTTTTCAGAAAGTTTGTAAGACGAGACAAATACATCCACCATGCATAATGAATAATAAAGTGTTCGAATCAAATGATTTCCCAGTTTAAAGTAATTGGTTTGATTGAACGTTATTTTCAAATGCGTCAATGTTTACGCGTTTTCTTGAAACTGCTTGAATCAAACAATGATTTGATTTAACTGAACGAAAGTTATTCAAATCAACTGGATTTTAACAACCGCTCTTTTTGAATGCGGGACATGTTTGTTATGAACGCACGCTTTTCTCTGAGTGTAAGGGGCCAACCTCTTCCGTAAGGCTGGACATGAGACCAAGGGGCACCTTACCTCCCGCGGTTTCGTTAATTTTACAACCCCGGTAGGGTTGGAGACACACTCGTGACGACCTCCAGTCACGAGGAGGGCGTCAGCACACCCAGAGACGCCAACTGGTGATCCAAATAGGATCTCAACCTTTTCCTCCTTGGCACTTTTAGTGCTACTTTTAGTTTTTCCGGTGGATTTCATTTTGCCGTATCTTCGAAACTAGGCCGCTTTTTCCCAGAATTGTATGAAAATTTCGCCCGAAACAACTCAGAATGGTCCCCGAATTCATGCTAGACCAAAAAAAAAATGTTGGAAAAAATTGACGTTTTTGCCCAAATTCCCATATAAAAAAAATTTTTTGCCCTTCAAATATCATTATTGTACTCCTCGACCACTTCCAATCATCGAAAGCGCCGTAAAGTTAGTTTTTGCCAAACTATGGCCAAAAAACCCCTTACTCCCCTACAAAACCGAAATTTTTGTATCACAGCAATAGGTCTTGGCCCGTTATGTCCCAAACCACTCTAACCCAAAATTAGCTGATTTTGTCCGATTTCAGCTCCTTTTGCCCTAAAAACGTTTTGAATATTTAAATAAAATACTTGCAAGTACGAAAACGCTCGCAAGTACGAAAATATTAAATTGTTTTTATTGTGTACCAATTTTTTTCCTAGCTTGTAAAAATATTTTTTAATTTAAACCAATTTTTCCTTTAGAAGCTAGATTTATTTTTATTTTGACATATATCGATATTTCGAGGGTAATCTGCCCTCTACCAAAAGACACTGAAGAAGAGGGCAGATTACCCTCGAAATATCGATATATGTCAAAATAAAAATAAATCTAGCTTCTAAAGGAAAAATTGGTTTAAATTAAAAAAAAAATACGAAAATATTGTTTTCCGCAGCTAAACAGCTTTCCACTGCCAAACAGTTCGTTTTAACAAATGAAAAACGGTTCGTTTAAAAAAACGAAAAACGATGAAAAACGATTCGTTTTAAAAAAACGAAAAACGATTCGTTGTAAAAAAAACCGTTCGTTTAAAAAAAACCATTCGTTTGAGAAAAACGAAAAACGATTCGTTTGAAAAAAAACAGTTCGTTTTAAAAGAACGATTCGTTTTAGAAAAAGAAAAACGATTGGCTTTAGAAAAACTATTCGTTGGAGAATAGTTGGAATAATTGGTTTTAGAAATACTATTCGTTGTAGAAAAATGGTTCGTTTTAGAAATGCTGTTCGTTTTAGAAAAACTGTTTGTCGCTATTTGGAAAAACTGTTCGTTCGTTTTTTGCCGCCAAACGTTTTTTTCAAACTGTTTGGCGTTTTTGAGCCCATCGCTAGTAGCTAATAAGGGCAAGATGCCAACGTTCCTGACAAGTAACAGACTAGAGGTACACGGTAGTTTCAAACATCTCAGTGAACTTAGTGAAGAAGTGGCATGTCCTACCTAAGGCTTCGGTTTCTGATACTAGACATATATTCTCTTATTTAAGAAAATATATATTAAAAGTGGGCATGTGTAGGCAACCAAAGTGTAGGGACTGCGAAGGCTCTCAAATTGGCCTTACAGCAGGACTTCATAGCCTTCATCCAAATCACGCTACAGATGTGGAATTGGAGTACACAGAGGGCAATGATCCTTGAATTTTACCATGCAAACTTTCTAGGAAAAACTAGTCCCTCAAAACAGGTTGCGATGCTGGAACATAAAGCTAGAACAACTCAAAAGAGCTGCGAGAACAGAGTGTAAAAGCGTCTGAAACGCTCACAGGCTAACACAAAGAAACTCTAAGAATATAAGGATACATAAATCTCTGTTCAAAGGCCATCATAGGCATATAAGTCTACTTTGACCTCCAGATGGAAGGATGAGGACTACTTTCAGGGGCACACTGAACACTGAGCTCACACTTTGTAGGGTGCATGATTTGTAATCATAGTGGGGCCGGGAAAGAAAACGAACGTCTAGATTAAACACTTCGTTCTACACTGATTAAGCAAATCATCTCGAGTCAAAAGCTTAAAAAAGCAATAAACTTTTTGGAACCTTCTCAATCACTATAACAAAATAGAATCATTCTACCTCTGCTGCAAAGAACCTCAGGATACTGAAAACCATCTTGGTACACAAATTTAGAGTGATATTGAGACTCAGCTACATAGCAGAACTGTGACGCGGCTGAAATTCCGCAATCATGTAAGCCAGTAAGGCCAATCTTTTTCGCATTGAAGGCATTGAAAGTCAAATCAACTTTATCAGCCATACATGAGCTGGTATCAATAATAGAAAAGGCATTGGATGACAAAGAAATCGCACTATACGTATTCATGAAGCATGCGCATTAGCAGCCGTTGACAATGATGACTCGCTGCAATTAAGATAAAAGCCTTTCAAGAAGTAGTCACATGGACGAGTAAAATTCTAAGGTATCGAAAAGTACTCACGGTGTTGGAGGAAGCTAAGCTGAAGCCAAACACTATGATGAGATTATTCCTACTGGCTGATGATCTTCCTGGGACCCTCAACAATAAAAGGTCTACCGCTCTCATATGTACGGCTGACATCACGGTAATAATCCGCAGATACTATGAGATTCAGAAAACAAAAGGCTTTGGATGAAACAAAACAATTGTGCGAGGAGACAGGTCTACCTTCAAGGCCCAATATAGTCCCAAATGGAAATCGAGATAGGGGTTCGAAAAATTAGACGCTCAGAAACACGCCTACAGGAAGACATAAATGTTTAGGATAGGAAACCTGGATAGGAACCTCATTTGGAGCAGCCACACTCTCAGGGACTTTGAAGGGCAAAACAAAACTCTGGACGCAATTGGAAGCTATCTCTAATATAGACACTTTGAATGAAGCAACAGTTTGGTGGGATAAAAATCACACAAAAAATCGCTACTAATAGACTCGACCCCAATCACAGTTATGGAAGTCCTTCTAACCTTGAACCACTGTGCCACAAGATTCAACAAAAAGCTGAAAAACTTTCTATAAACCTACGACAAATTTATGAGTAATAACCAGGAGTTCTAAATGGCAACCTTAGTACCCTGGAGAACACGACGTCTATAATGGAAATTCTGAACTCCAGCGATTAAATTAAGACTAAGTAGCCTTCAAGAAAAAGTTCAACGTCACAATACCATCAAGGAACAAATGGGAGAATGGACCGAACTCCGGCATTAAAGATGGGTTGTGGAATGGTAGCTGGGATCGAAAAAAACAGTTGTTAAATGCATTTTTCGCTCTCAAAAGAGGTTGCTATCAAACAAAATCAGCCAAGTCATTCTCAAACTTATCAATTGCGCTCAAACAAATTCAGCTATATCAACAAAATGATTATATAATGAAATAGAGGAACAAAGCAGCTTCGAACTGATATTGGTTCCCACCCACGAGGGGCATCAGAGAATCGATGATATTATACCTAGGTTGAAGAAGGGACTTAATTGCCTCACATTTGTGTAGCCCAGTATTGAGACTTTGCAAGGCTAATACGAGCAGGGATATCAGAAACTGGATTTAAAAAAATAATGAAAGCTACTAGTAGCTAAATCTGGAGACTTTGAAATACTCAAAACATTACTCCACATTCGATACGCGTAAAGAATGAAAGAAACAGTGGTTCTTTATAAAAATGCCATAAGGTCCCTATGTAGATCTTAAATAGGACATGTGCCTTGCGAAAAGTATCAAATACTGCGGAGTGTACTGCAGCTTCTCTAACACTGCCCGGCACTCGCGAGATGAAGTTAAAAGCTTCTTGGTTGGACTTTGCCCTTCATCTGGGACATAAAAAATTCTCTGCGGGGACATAAAGCAGTGATGGGCATTTACTACATTTGTAGTAGATCTGCTACTTTTTTCAGCTTTTTTCTGAATCTACTACTCTACTACGTAGCAAATGATATCTACTACTTCTCCCGAGGAACTACTTTTTAGTGAAGATTAACCAACCATTAAGCATTAACTGAAGCACATCTACGATAAGAAAACGCCGAACGTGTGGCAGCTACTGTAAAAATGCTGATCAGCGTTTTCACTGTTCGTCTGGCTAAGTGTTTAGAATGCAGAAAAAGTCGTTGTTCTCGTTTTTTCGAATGCAGAAAAAGTCGTTGTTCTCGTTTTTTTCATCTGTCTAATTTCTACTACTTTTTTTCTGAATCTGCTACTTTTTTGAACAAAATCTGCTACACTTTTATAAGTCTCAATGCCCATCGCTGACATAAAGAGTTTGGGTGTTCTATAGAATATAAGCCTGAGGTAGCACAATAAACTCAGGCAGTGACAGTGTTAAGTGCCATCCGGACACCATCCATGCCAAAATGAAGTAAATACAAAAATCCAACTTGAGTTCACTGCGTTCGTGTTATATATATTTAAAACACTCTTAAATTAAATTATCATTCCAAAGGCTCATTAAGCTAGTGAACCGTAGAGGATATAAGCCTTCTTAATATGATACTTTTAAAATCCAAAACGATTACCTTGTAAAAACTTTTCTGATAAAAAAAAGGCGCACTAAAGCCTACTATACTCTTTTGAACCTCCTTCGAATCCAATCAGATGTATCTATTCCGTATTTGATAAATAATCAAGTTCAATACTGTAAAGTCACAGCCATCTCATTTCATTCTTATTAAGTAGTGTAGGAACATATTGAATCCAATGCTAATCTTTGTCTATAAAATATACCCACATACAGCTATGCATACAGAATATTAGTGCTTATAAAAAAAGTCGGACGAAAAAGGCCGCCAGAGCCTGCCTGATTCGGTCTAGTTGTTGGTAGTGATGGGCGTTTCTGTTATTTTAAAAAAAACTGTTAAAACTGTTTGAAAAAAACAGTTTGAATTAACGAAAAGAAAAGAAATTTTATGTTGTACGACAATTAGATTTGGGTCGTACTACGATATTCACATACAAGGTATAACTAGTACGAGTACGAAAAAATACCTGTTCCAAATACCTGTTTGAAGTACGTACATATATACATACAATGCATACGATTTGCAGTGATGTAATGAAACAGACTGATATGCCCTCACCCAACCTCCAGACACAGCGTTCCCAAGCTAGAATGGTGATGGTGCAATATGATCTTCAAAGAATACCGAGTCATTAGTCTGTGCAGCTTGTCCGAAACTTTTCAATGGTCGGTCATTTATTTGGCAAGTATTTCTCCAATCTAGGGGCCATCTAATAAATTTAATTTGTTTTTCATTTTATTATATGCAAAAAACACCTCATGTATTCGTTCAAATGACCAAAGTAAAAAAATTACTAAGATAGGACCAACTAATCCTGTTGTCATCTATATGACTTTTCATCAAGCGATCTCTGATACCAAACTTTTCTCTGATATCATAAAAAATGTTCCATTTATTAAACATGCACCCACTAGGGGGCCAACCTCTTCCGTAAAGCTGGACATGAGTCCAGGGCACCTTACCTCCCGCGGTCTCCTAAATTTTATAGCCCCGGTAGGGTTGGAGAGACCCTCGTGGCGATCTGCAGTCACTAGGAGGGCCTCAGCACACCCGGAGACGCTAACTGGTGAACCGAAAAGGATCTCAACCTTTCCTCCTTGGCACTTTTAGTGCTACTTTTAGTTTTTCCGCCGGATTTCATTTTGCCGTATCTTCGAAACTAGGCCGCTTTTTCCCAGACTCAAATGGAAATTTCGCCCGAAACAACTCAGAAAGGTCCCCAAATTCATGCTAGATAAAAAAAACTTTGGAAAATATGGGCGCTTTTGCCCAATTTCTCCCTAAAAAAATGTCGCTCTTAAAATATCACTATTGTATTCCCCGACCACTTTCAGTCATCGAAAGCGCCGAAAAGTTAGTTTTTGCCAAACGATGGCCAAAAAACCCCTTACTCCCCTACAAAACCAAAATTTTTGTATCACAGCAATAGATCTTGGCCCGTTATGCCCCAAACCACTCTAACCCAAAATTGTCCGATTTCAGCTACTTTTGCCCTAAAAACTTTTTGAATATTTGAATAAAATACTTACGTGTACGAAAATGGTCGCAAGTACGAAAATACTGTTTTCTACAGCTAAACAGTTTTCCACTGCCAAACAGTTCGTTTTAACAAACGAAAAACGGTTGGTTTAAAAATAACAAAAAACGATGAAAAACGATTCATTTAAAAAAAAAACCATTCGTTTTAGAAAAACGAAAAACGATTCGTTTTATAAAAATGGTTCGTTTTAAAAAAACAGTTCGTTTTAGAAAAACGGTTCGTTTCCAAGTTCCAAGTCTTTGAATATGCTAATCATTCAGCGAGTTTCTACGTCATACGTGAATGCTGTGAACAATAGCTTACAAAAGTAGTTCAGAATGCACAGCATCGAAATAACAAATTCACAAGGACAAAGTTTTGGAATTTGGAAAACTAAATGTACAATCTAAACCAATTTTTAACGCGACCAAAGCAAATTACCAGTCTTTAGCGACACATTTATCATGTTCGCCCCACAACAACTTGAAATAATTCGCAAAATCATTGCTCGAAATGACTCTCAGAGCCTACCATGCTCAATGTAAGGCTCTACGATATCTGCCATGGTAAGCTCTTAATCATTGATAGTGGCATAGAATGCCTCAGATTATTTAGCATTCATTGGATCAAAGCAATTGCCATAAAAAGTGCAGGTCCGAATATCTGTCGAGTGGCCGACTGCTAGTTTTACCGTACACGATGTAACGGATACGTACGTATCTGAAGTATCTGTCGTGATGAACCTAAAACGGGAAATCGCTTACATCCTATTAACTCAAGCTGCAATGCCAACCGAGAAAACCGACTTTCATTCATCCGGATGCACATGTGCATGTCATTGCGATGTAAATGTTTCATTCATACCTACAGATGCAATAACTACTGAATGAATAAAATGTTACAACAATAATGGCAGCTTTGCTCTTGGAGACTATTTAATCAGCCATGAATTATTCTTCGAATATTTTTCATGCTTCTCATTCGTCAGCCTTATTAAAAGAATCTTGGACCATTTTCGATCGCACTATACAGTAATTACTTTAAAACGTTCTTTGCACTACCTTCAATTATTCAAATATGTAAATAATAGGTGAATTTAAGTTGAAATCACTCTTCACCCCTCACGGCGTATCAACGCACACTCGCAATATATTTATTCTTTTTCTGTTGACATTTTTCGCTCATGGAACAATCTTTTGAAACACAATAAATTTATGGCATTCACTCTGCAAATATCTCAATAGATACAAAACGAGCAAAAAGATACACAAATGAATAAATTGAATACGTTTGGCATAGAATATTTCGAAATATGCATTAAAGTATAGTATAAACAGTGAGAGAAGCAAACAAAACTTACTTTTCATCAGGCGGTGGTGGCATATCGTGAGCCGATGGACTTCCTGGTGGTGTTTTTTCAACTTCCATCATAGCGAGTGGTGCTTCGGGCGGCGGTAGCGGACTCACCGAATTCGTATCCATTTTTATGCCGAAAATTTTGACTGTTTTAAATTCAACCGTACCACCGAACAAATAATTAGTGGAGAGACTCCGACCGCTAATTGACTAGCTACGCTAGGTCGGATGGGTTTTCGTTGAAATGTAGAAGCTGTAACGAGAGAACGTATTTTAGATGAAATTCAATTTAAAAGCTTTTAAGAACGGCATGTACAGAAATAAAAAGAATTATGAATAAAGTGCTGTAACCGCGTTTCAATGAGCTGCAAAGTTATTTAATTAAAAAAGTTAGTAGTGTTTTTGACTTGAACAGCGTTATCATAGGCAAATTCAATTTCATGAAAGTTTTGCATCCAATATTGTTTTGAATTGTTTCGTGACTATAATTTTTTTATTGCGCTAGCAGTCAACTTTTTTCTTTTCTAAAGCTTTTCAATGAATATGATTACGGAGCAGTTATCGTTTCATATTTAAATACTGGCAGTAAATAGACGCTGTAGCTACACGGATATGAAAATACTTTTGCCTAATTATGTATTCCAAGACAAAATCTCTATTCAATTTACTCTTTACGTATTACGTATTTCGTAAAAAAAAAGACTTTGAAGAAATTGGACAATTGAAGAAATTGGACAGGTGGGTTGGTATGTGGTTTGAAGGTTGAAGTGGCTGCCGATCCACAGAGGACTGACAACCCACACACATAGGCACAATAGAGGCCCGTTGTCATGCCATAATAATTTTTCGACTAACTCTAACTCACTGATCTCAAGAAACTATCTGCTTCCTTTAACGAGCCGCACTATCCCCTTTAAATTGACAAAGGGCACTTTGGTCAGATTTAAGAGAAAGGTTTCACCAAGTGCCGCTACTCTTCCCCTTGCCAAAACCGGGCACTGGCACATGAGATGGAGGATAGATTCTTCCTCGTCCTCAGAGCCACAACTCCAACAGAAGTCGTTAAAACCTACACCCACCTACCTATCCGCCTACCTATCTGACGTTGATGCAAGAAAGCTATTGTTTCTTCGGAAATAGGAGTCCTCAGCGAGATAACGTCCAATGCCATTAACCTTATGGCGGTGCCAACTAAACATCTATCTCAACCAGCGCATAAAACGCTTTATCTTACTAGCTGGATCACAAGCTCTTATGTTGTCCAAGTGAATTCCATCGAGCTCAATATGTGGATGGAATTCGCTCTAATGCTTGTCGCAGACTCCACCAAAAAGTCAGTAAATATTCCTTATCGGGCAGCAGATTTCCGTGTTCACAAATTTATCATAAGAGATAGGCGCAACTGAGGGAGCTTTGTCATGTCTGTGGCTTAGAATTTAGTCGAACAGGATCTTCTGTTGGAGCAACCAGACTTGGGCGCTGGAAAGGAATCGAATAAGCTTAGTATGCTTTTTGACATGGATTGCCGAGTTTTCTGGCATGAAACTCCTTATCATAGTACAGGTAAAGATGGGCCTTGTTCTGACAATGGTTGCAAATGGGTGTGATCCGCGTCAATTATTTACCGTATACTGTACAAGTGGCTATGTATGGATTCGAGACTTGTGTGGTCGGTAAAATGCACTCTGACTTATTAGCCGCGCTCAAGCGGATAGTTGTATGGAGAACCATTAGCCCCATATGTGAGAAAGGGTAGTTTTGAACCCATTAAAACCATGAGTAGACCACGATCTACCTGGACGGAGATTTAGTCACAAAGAAAATGCTCGGTAGACTCTGGTGGACTCGAAAAACTCTGTGTGGCAGCTTTTATGGTTGACAATCAATGAGAGAGATCTTCTTTGCGGTGAAGGAATGATATTCGATAGGATGTTCAGAGCTTAAAGATGCCTAACTAGATAATATGGGCATACGATTGGGTTTGGTGGAGGTTCTTGTTGCAAGAGGCCAAGACCAGACTGCAGTTGTAACGCCGATGATGATGAGTGTGACCGTGAAATCACTGATAATATCAAGCTCAATATACTCCATTGACTGCATGAGTGCAAAAAGACGGTCTGGGGGTGCATTGATATGAGACGTGAAATCTTCAGTGAAGTAATAGCATAGACCATGATGACAAACAAATACGCAGAATATCGAACTAGACAACGGTAGACCCGTATCTATACTTTTAACTGCAGTATTATTTTTTGTATTCCTTAATTTTTATATGTAACAACAAAAATTCATTCAGCCGTATTGCAATCAACTTAATTTGATTCATTTTTTTGTAGAGTTTGAAACCAAATATATGAAATATTTTCATGAAGGAGACCAATTTTTCCTTTAGAAGCCAGAATTATTTTAATTTCTGAACAGATATCGATATTCTCTGGATGATGTGCCCTCTTTTTTTAGTGTATATGGGTCAATTGGAGTGGATATATGAAGTATTATGATTTATAGGAACGTGTACCCATCTCTCTGTAAAGACAAACGACAAAAGCAAACGATAGAAGACACACAAACTTGGAGTATTTTAAATTTCAGTTTCATTTCAGTTTTCCTGCGAACACGAAGTAATCTCACCACAATAGAGCAAAGTTTGTGGAATGCCTCCGCAGTACCCAGGCTTTAAACTTATGGAGCATTTATGAGAGATCCTAAAACCTGAAATAAAAGATCACTAAATAATGTCGAAAATAATGCTAATGAATTTCTTCGGAAAATAGTGGATATCGATAGAGATGCTGTAAAAAGGAAAGAAAATTCTGGCAAAGCAATGATTTTTTAATATGCAAACACATAAAAATATGATTAAATTTTGTTTGACAATCGTAGGTACAAAAGTTTTCAAAGGTTCTCTAGCACATTCGGCCGAAGTCATAGATTAAAAGATATCGGGAAAAAACCTTTTTCCAAAATGCAGTAATTTTACCAATTTTTTTCCTTTATAAATATCAAGTAAGATCTTTGCAAATAGCTACCTTTACTTACACCAAGCTCCAATACAGATCCTGAGAATCAAACTATGTCTATGTTCCATCGTTACCAGCAGACTCTTAACAAGGTCACGTTTAATGTTTGTTCGTTCGAATTTCATTAATCTGCCTGCCAGTGTCGCCCTTGCTATCATTACTGTTCATAATAGGACGTAACTGGATCCATTAGGCTAAGCTCCTCTTATTTCGCCAGCTACATTCGAAGACTACCTTTGTGTACTTGATATTGATAGCATTACTTCGAATGGGATTCCTTGGATTCAGTCATGCGAATAGCATTTCTTCTACATGCGTACGTTTGCACCTGTTCTCAGCATTAGATTCTGTTCTGCTTCATATGATTGATGTCTATGCTATAAGTACACAACTATTAACGGAAACGTATATTTCTGTAACAACGATCCGCTCACATTCACAAGCAAATGTCATCACTTTTACAGATGGGGACAACAGAGAAACGGGAAGCTTCCGTAATTGAATTTCTGTCACGTTTCAATGATCAAGAAAATGCTGTCAGGTGTGCTTTTTGGATCTGATGACGGTTTTCGGCTCGGGGCTATCATTCGAATCAGGTGAAATAAAAAAGCAGAGCTCACATGTTGTAAACGCTTTTATACGAAAACGTACAATACAATATATGTATGTGTATGTACTTTTAAAGTTTCAGATTGAAAATATGGTTATGTCGTCTGTTTTCCTCTTTGATTCCTGCTCAATTCCAGTGGGAGAAATTGAATGGGGATCATATAAAATACACATGATAAAACGATTAATCATCAAGAACAATTCAACCATTGCTATATGATTTACTTTGCATTCCTCCCGATGCTGTTGTTGACATTGATAACGGGCAGTTATTTGATTTGTGGATGGAATAAGTCTTGTGTAAACTTGGATAGTTTTTTATTGTTCTCAATGTTATTGATGAATAATGCGTGACCTATTGAATTGTTATGGAGGAGGGATATAACTATTGATTGGACTCTTAACTTTTCATCTCCAAAACTGTAGTGCGATTAAGTTTTTCGAGATATGGGATGGAGCGTAATGTGGCTTCGTTTATTGTTATAGTTTTGTTATGGCACAGAGTGCGTATTTATACCTAGATATTAAAAATTTTTCCACTTGTAACTACATTAAAATTTTTATAGCGATGTATTCTCAAAACTTTGAACCAAAACTTGAAATTGTGTATTTTCTTGGGCTATCAAATAACATAATGAAAGAAGTATTGGCTGTAACTTAAAGTTTCCGTTGAAAAAAGATAGAGGAATTTCGAAACTGAATTACATTTTGAATAAATAAGGAATGATTTAATGAGTTTAAATTTTAAGATTGTTTTAGTAGTAATTAAAACTAGCATTAACTGGATTGAAAGAAACTCAGCAACAAAATATCAAAACACACAGTGGACACATAGCCAACGAAAAATGTCCATGAATAACACTATAAACGTCCTTTATCCTCTTTTCAAGCCGTCTCAGTTAAGCAACTCAAATAGGGAACTTCTCTATAAAGAAGTGGTAAGATCAGCATTACCAGACATACGGAAATTACCTTGTATGAGCCCTACGGAAATTTCAAATTGGGTGTCCACACATAAGTATGTACCTTTCAATCAATCGAAAACAAATACTAACAAATTAAGTGAGAATTCAGATGCCTTTGAAAAACAATGTCCATGATTATGTTCAACTACCACATAACATGAGAAACAATGACATCTAGATCAATTTCAACAACTCATCTGGAAAATTTAAGGAAATCCCCAGACACTATAAGCACAGCGTAATAACAACCAGCGTACCAACTTATTCCACTTTCCCAAAAAAACACTTTGACCTTGAAATTGCGCCTCCATTTACGCAATGCATTATCTGTCAAAGCGGCCTGAGATTATGTTGGTATATTTTGCGAGAGTGGGCCGTATGTGAGCAGCGAAAAATCTAGCTTGAGTATGTAGTTGCCGAATTGTATATTGCATCTCTTTCTGTTCCATGCGATTACTTCCAACTTTTCAGGCTGACCAACAATACAATCTCAGGTTAGATCACTGGATTTTTGGGCCGTATACATATACGGAGTTGGTACGCTGGTTAGGAACTACTCATTACGCTGTGCTATAAGTGCGGACTAGTAATCCGGGAAATCCCTACAGCATCTGCTCAGATGTTGTGGGAATTTCCCGAGAGAAAGAGAAGGTTATATACCGCCAACCGACTAAAAATTCATCGCTGAGCTTAAAGCGATAAAACGAGATGGTTTGTCTAAAAAACATGAGGCTAAATCATAGCTTAAGAACTACATATAGCTCGGAAAGTACGTGAATTGCAATACAATTGCGAGAAGTAGATAGCAATATCCAAGTCCAAGTTGGAAAAAGACACAAAGTACCCCGCCAAGCAACCCTGCTACGATCAAATACGTTTCTCATTCCCACTAGGCAATATACATGTGCTTTGCCAAAGAGACTATTTGAACGAATGGCGATTTATACAATATTGATATTCTCAAAACATTTTCTCAGTGTTAAAATGGTAAGCGAAACGGTAGTTAGTGCGGAATACTACTTTTGATACCATTTGGCGAGTGAAAGGAATATCTCCGACACTTTTATGCAACCCAATACAGGGAATTTCGTTTGTTGCCAGTGAATGTTCGCTGCGCTTACTGTTTCTTGATGGGATTATACGCACGCCAACACACTCTCACCTATCAGCTTACACGGATATATACATTCTCACCTGTCGTTTGACAGTATATTTTCTCACTTTCGCATGTGATAAAGTGATCTTATTTTGGTTTTATCTCTTTTTACGTGCCAGCTGATGGTAATTCCTTCACTCCCTGCCAATCTCTTCCATCAATAAATCACGTACTTTCAGGCTCCTGGCTAAATGCAGTAGAAACTCCTCAAAAATGATTTTAAGCTTTTATAATTCAGTGCGGAATGAAGAACAAAAGAAATTAAATTTTAGTATAGAGAGAGTTAAAGTAAAGCTTTGCTCAACTTTTGCTGAGCATAATGTACCTTTTTTTAGTAATGGATAATATGTCCGATTTAATTAAAAGTTGCTTCCCGGATTCGAAGAAAGCTTCCAATTTGAAGTTAAAAAAAACTAAAGGAATTGTTATAGTTCAAAATGTAATAGATTATAGCCAAAAAGAAATACTTGTTCATAATTTAAGTAAGTGCAAATCTAGTATCTTGGTAGACGAAGCAACTGACATCACTTGTCAAAAAACAGCTTGAATAGTGGTAAGGTACTGTGATGAAGCTTCTGGTATGGTCAAAAGTAGCTTCTATGAGCTGGTAGATATAGTTAAAAATGATCAGTTGACACTTAGCAAAAATCTTTTTAATTCAGTTATGTCTGCATTTGAATCAAGGAACATACCGAAAGAAAATATAAACGGGTTTGGAAGTGATGGCTATAACTTGATGATGGGGGAACATAACTCTATTTCAGCATGTTTAAAACAAGTTTGACCGAGTATAAAAATACTCAAATGCATTGGTCACTCATTACACTTGTGAGCTTCAGTCGCATGTAACGCTTACCCCAAAAAATGTGAAATGTTAGCAAGGGATATTCACAGTTATTTGAGACAAAGTAGCAAAAGACCAGAGCTTTTAGTATCTTTCCAAGCATATTTTGTTTTGGAGCCTCATAAAATTCTGCGGCCAGCACAAACAAGATGGCTTTCCTTAGGATGTGTTGTTCACAGATTAATTGAAAATTGGAGTGTCCTTCAAGTTTTTTTTTAGTGACCAGTGGCTTGAGCAGCCTATTTCATCAACCAAAGAAATTCTCTATAAATTACAGAATCCATTCACGAAGGTATATTTTTTGTTTCTAGACTGAATTCTTCCGACATTCAATGCAATTACTGCATATTTTCAGTCTTCAAAAGTGGTTGTAATAGTAGTTCATAGCAAACTATCTGCAATGTTTACCGACATTTTATTATACTATATGAAGAGCCCTTACGTTCAGACTACAGCTATTGAAGCTATCAATCCAAATTTGCAAAAAAAAAAAATGATTTTGCCGATCGATATTATATATATCTTCCAATAGCGGTCATGTTAGAACTTGATGAAATAAAAAAAAGTTCTAAAAGATCAATGCCCAGAGTTAAGAAATCAATGTGTTCAGTTTTATATTGTCAGTTGCGAAGAAATAAAAAAAAGATTTGATTTTGACGATCCCATTTTAAAACATATTAATAATCCTTATCCTAATGAGGCTACCAATTTTCAAATTAGGAACACATATCCGTCACTTTTTCATGTATATAAAAGATTTAGATAACGAATGGCGTAGACTAGCGACGTTTTTACTTCCACGAGACTATTTTAAACTAGGCAAAATTTTTGACCATGAAAGTCGCAAAGAATTAAATTTAATATCTCTCCCACATTCAAATGCAAACTGTAAGAGAATTTTTCGAAGATTCATATAATTAAAAACAAATTCAGGAATAGAATGAAAACAGATACTGTAAAAGAGTTTTAGTATCAGACAGTGTCAAAACTTGTGAGTGCGTTGAGTTTGAGCCAACTGATTTAATGTACGATAAAATGAAATCCGGCATATATAATAAAATAGAAATCTTTGCAGATTTTTCTTTCACAAGTGAATAGTTGCCATAAAAATGTTTTACTGATATCCTTTTTTTTTGTGAAATTCTATGATTTAACAAAGTAGTATTTTTTTGTAATTTTGTTTTGGAATAGAGCTGATTCATATATTGAACAGTAAAAGGTGTTTGTTACTTTCAAATTAAGAAAAAAAAATCCACCACTAAGCCTACGGATAAAGCATCTAAAATAAGGTAATTTTTTTGCAAGGCTACGGTAATTTTTCAAGCGGATTCTGGCAACGCTGGGTAAGACCCCAATTACTTTATGGCTCCGTGATATTCGGGCAAAGCACCAAAACTAACAAGAAAAATATCCAGTCAACCCAAAAAATTGCGCTAAGAAAAGTATTTCAGATTCCCTGGCATGTTAGGAACATAGACATTCATAACGTTTTAAGAATCGGGACAGTTGAGAAGTACATTCGCGACCGTGCGCTTAAGCTATTCGACACGATAAACAATCACCCAAACAATTCTCTAGGAATCCTGAAAAAGCTTCACCTTCACAATAGTGCGACTTATCCAAGCCTGAGGCAACTCACAAATTATGGCGGACTCGCCGCATTTATCGCTATAAAACACATTCAGTTTGACTAGTTTAAGAAGCTGAGCGCAATACCGCTCAGTGTTATATGTGGAGTAAGGGTGCAAAATCCGCACCAGCTACAGGAAATCATCAGTTCTCAGTTAGTCTTTTGGCTCCTACTACCAGCAGTGGTCCAGTTAAAATATCAAATGTGGTTGTTTAGCCCCTGTCCTCTTCTTCATGTGTTTGTCTTTCTATTTGCCTACCTGCTTCCTTTTTTCGAAATTGCTTAAAAAAATTATCCATAGCAAGCTCCTATTGTCCCTACTCCTCTCGTCTTTCCCTCCTTCATGTCCTCGTTGCAATCTCGGAGATTGTTCCTCGATGAGTGTCTTCTCTTAAAACTTTGCCAAGGCATTTTTTTGTTAGATCTTGGTTCCCAGATAACCAGACGTGAATCTAGTCGTCCAAGTCGTTCTTCTGAGGTTTTCGCTGTTCCGTTTGCACGTACGGAAGTCTATTTCCATTCACCTTTGCTGCGTCTACCCAGAACGCATAATGCCCTTAAGCTTTGTTCCTCTCCCGCAATCTTTTTTACAATTCAAGCATATATTGAAAATGTTATCTTGAATTGCTATTTACTACCTTAGTCCTAATTTTAGTTTACAAATTATTCAATTATTTTTGTTATTTCTTTTCCGTTTTTATATTTCATTCTTTTTTTTTTGCTTTCTTGACGCTTTAATTGGAATTGTATCTGTAGCGCAAGGAATTAATATATAAATGGGACCATAAGCCATCTAATGGCTAAGGAACAGCACGGATTCATCAAAGGCCGTTCTACATCAAGCCAATCACCATTTCATCCATCTCATCTTTTTATCCTTAATCTGGTGTGGCTTTTTTCTAGGTGGTGTAAATTAATGATCTTAGTTACCTTAAAATCAATTCTAAGATAAACAAATGAAGGTTTGGGTCTTTCATTTATTGATGTATCTTACACGGACAAACGGAATGAAACTGATTTAAATCTAAAAATCCAATGTATTTATTATAACCAAGATTTATAGTATCCAAATATCATAGTATCCAAATATGACGATATACAGAGTCTTTCTCATACAATTTTGCTTTATTGCAACTTTCGGTTTGTTTTATTGCTCTTATTTTGTTTTATTAAATGCATGCATACATATATTTCTCAATTATTCGTCTTTTGCTTTGGTACGTTTTCCCATTATTTATTATTATGTCATCAATATTCATATTTTGTGCTTCGTGTGCATAAAGCACTATTAAATCAAACGAATGAAATAAAATTTTCAAACTTTTACTTTAATCATCATAATTCGATCGGTTGTTTATCACAACATTCACATGTTTCGGAAATTACACCTGATCGGACTGTAAAATGTTGCCATAAAGTCATCATCAGCATCACTCTCATCTAATGCGAATTCAACGAAATCCACTTTAAATCAGTGCAACATGCACAAAATCGAACACCACATCACAAAAACTCGAAAGATTAATCACATCGATCGCAATATTTTGGGTAGACGAACTGTTACGTAAAAGAAAACTAATATCGCAAAAAATGCATCATTAACAGTAAACGCATTCAGATATGTATCGCAGATTAAAGTCATTGTTGGAGTTTGATATTTCGTTCAGCTGTCGACAAGTGAAAGTGATAGTGTGACTGGACGACGCTGATAAATAGTGGAGTAACACTCGCGCAGATCACCAGCATCATCATTATCTGCATCACGATTTTCATCATCACAATCGCTGTTAGATATCATTAATATGCGGCCTTTCCTCCAGCACTAATCGCTCGTGTGATTGATGCTTGCATGCGAAACACTGAAACAGCACCGTCGTCGCGTTGTGTTTTAATTATTCCGATGCGCAGTGCAATCTTTCTTCTAGGGACTATCACGCAATAGGATGGATAATATGTTACCGTTTTAGTTTTAGATTACAGGTATCAAATAACTAGTAAGATGGTTTGTTATAATATAATTTGATGCGGTGGTAAATTCTTATAATCTTCACCAGTTCACAGTTGGCCTTACCAAAGTTCCGGTTACGAAACGCTATTGCTAAAAAAACGGCGGAAGTGAGGCGATTTTCAAGCAATTAATTAATTATATAAAAGTAGAGACAGCGATGAAGAATGCTTAAATGAAATACATTTTTTGCGAATATTTCGTTTTCGTACATGTATCTTCCGAAAATATTTCGGAATATTTATAGCTCATTGAAAGTTACGTGCGACACTAAAACCGTTCGGTCACCCATTATAAATACAAGAGCCATCTTCGTACAATGCCCCCATGCTGATTTTCTCCTCTAAATTAAACAATATTCAAGCACCATTGCTGGCCACATAGCGTAGATACTAGGTCAGTGACTGAAACTACGTGAGGCATTCAGGCTCCAATTTCAGCTGAAACTCCCCGGAAGAATGCAGCACGCTTCCCGTCCCCGGCCGACCGCCTCCCATTCAGTAGTCCTGATTGCTATCGCCACAAAGCCAGGTCGCACAATCCACATGCTTCGTTGTCCTGTTTGCGAACTGCCAGCACGAAATCGATGGATTCGAATGTGGTGTTGTGTCTGCGCGGCTGTCGGGCGACAAGCAGGACTCACCGTAAATTGTTTGTTTATGGCCATGGCACAGTTGAATGAATTACAGCTTGACCACAACGCGGAATGCATTACGGCCGTATGCCGGGGCAACGTTTCTACGGAACCACGCACTTAATCGTTCATATCGCATATCCCATTATATTGCAATAACTGCCAGCGCAGACAAACACAAGTTGGACTTCTGTTCAATAAGGCAGCGCCTGCCTGGCCAAGATATATTCAACACGATTGCGTGTTCAATCACCTGGCGGAGTAGAAAGTGTTCTTGACCTTTATCCGGACTCGGGGATTTATTGGATCACGCTTTATCGCCCGGCCACTCGACTAGAAAACACTCATAATAATAGCCATCCATTCCAAGGAAGGATACAAAGACCGAAAAGTGAGGCAATAATATTACAGTCTGTTAATGGGGCAAAGTTTCTTTTTCCGCTCCGTTAAAGGACACTATATCAAGCACGCATTCTTTTATTGCAGTCGAATCGATGTAATGTCAGTAACCCCAACAATTAGTGCAGTAAAATGAAAAAAAAGTTGACTTTTACAAACTCTACACTAAGTACCTACCCAGTTGGAAATGGGTATTGCTGGTTGAAGTTTTCAATGAAATCAGCACACTATTCTCTCCATCTCCATTATAAGCCTACACGCCTCACATTTTAAGAGCCTATTGATTGGTTGTGCGAAAGAAACCACTTGTTTTTAATTTATCGACACGTGATTTTGTGTGCTGTAGGTCAATAACGGTCGAATGAAATTGTTGGTAGTCACCAATTTCTCATATTTGGCTTATTTAGAGCGCTTCACCTTGGACTTTGCTGAAAATGAAGTTAACTTCAGTTTTCTAAGTTATTGAACGAGTGCATGGAAATCAGAAGTCAAGAATTATTGTAAAGAAGACATTTTTACGACGAAAATATCAAAATATTTTTACCTGGACAGCTGCTGCACTAATCTACTAATTGTTGCATCATAGCTTTTTCAGTAATTGCCGAATACTCACTAAATGTTTACACTGCTAAGGAGGACACTCTTCGTTATAGAGCATAAAAATATGACAGATAACGATTACAGTTAATGGTATTAAAATTACTTATTAATAGCACCAACGCCAATACTAACTAATTTGCAAATATATTAGCTAGCTTTTTGCGGAATTAATCAATCTTATTGCTGTCATTGTGGTAATATACTCATGGGTAACGAGTATGGGTAGCTTGTGTAGCTTAGTGTATAGAGCACTGGCTTCTTGTGTGTGGGGTTCCTGGTTCAAATTCAGCTTCGGACGTAGGACCGCACATCTAGCTTTGAGTCCACCTAGCTCTGAATAGATACCTGCAGTAATCAGTGGTAATGATGTGACGAAAGCGAAGACCACAACAAGATGCAGGTAGCAGCATGAAAACACGCAGCTTCGTCACATGTGAAAATTTGACACTGTAATTGAGTCCCCTGCATATCTTGAGGATTTATTTTGCTCCATATAAGATATACTTTCTTGTTCAAAACACGATGGAGCCAAAAGTAACCCTCATCACAAAACCCGATGTTTCGATAAAAAAAATAATTAAGGATGAGCTTCAAGCTGCAAAAAAAACACCAGTTCTTCTGGTGCAAGTCAATTCATATTAATAAAAAGCAATATTAAACATAAATCTTAAGGATTTATCAAAGATGGCAGGATGTTTGCAAGCAGCTGTTGATAGATCTGTCATCTTTGATGAGATATCAGGTAGAGCGCAAAGAAACAGTCAGTCTCAATCAAATACAACAGAATAATCAAATATGTACAGATTTATCAAACTCGAGAATGTGCACAAAATTCATCCTTCAGCATCCAAGTTCACTGACCAACGATATCACGGGACTCAATACTCCAATCACATGATCATATTGTGGTTGCACTCTAGGAATCATTTGTGTCAAATGTAACAAGGTGAATTCCACTAACTAGAGTTTCTTCGCTTTTTGTGTTCCTGTAGTATTTAGCGTTAGCTATAACTTTGTTCACTATCCAACCAAGAATTGTGGCTACGTTGGTGCCAAAAAATGCAAACTAGATCACCCCTTGCAGTACATCATGAGTAACACCAAATGATCTTTGAGCCTCTCTGGATTCACGATTCGGTTCGGTTACGCTTGGGCTTTCGTTGTCGTATTCTGTGCTTCGTCGTCTTCAGGTGAGGTAGCGACAGAGTAAAATCCACTTGCTGAACGGCTACGGGCTAAAATGACTATTTCTGTCCTGTTAAAACCCTGGCAGACCTCAGAATCCTCGCCAGTTGGTGGTGTAGGCCCAGTTGAGGCGAATCCAGCTCTGAGCAATTGTCTTCATAATAAATTATGCCAACCCTCGCATGGTGTTCTTACTTGAAAAGATAAATAACCACATCCATCCACAAATATAATCACATCTAGACTATGGTAGGGGCTTTGAGGAGGAGCTTTATTGTAAAAAAAACAAATCTAAGCTCAAAATCGTCAGGCTCAAACCTGACATAAAATCACCTATACGCTCTAATGTGAAGGAGAACTAAGACGGCTTCGTCACTGGGTGCCTTACGAAGTGGAGTAATGGCAAATGAGCGAACCCCACGGACTGCTGCTAAATTTGCTGGAAGCTATGAGAATATGACAAATGGCTCAACTTCATTGGCCTAAAAATAGTCCTGGGCTTTGGCGACTAAGCCTGTCCCTGGAAAAGCACAGAAACCCTATTATGGCCAGAGTAACTGGAAGGTTACAGCAAATGAGCCGACCGAATCTTAAACAAGTGCTATCTACGATGTCTTTACTTCTTCAGGCACTCCACGCTCTCCCACCAATTCTTTTTGGGCTTACGGAACAAGAAGGTTAGCCTTCAAAGTTCTGAGTAGGTTAAAAAATGGCTCACCTCACACGTTGTCCGACAACTACAAAAAGTTCCCTCAAAGGCAACAAAATTTATCGAGGAGCGCTGGCTTCTTCTTCTTAACTCAGAAACGACAGAAATGAGCTGAGCAAAATAATCAAGACATACAGAGTTACACAAAGCGGAAAATTATAGCGACTAGGGCAGCAGCCTTTAAAATGAAATGGCCACAAAATGCCTTGTTTAGGTTGTTATTGATAGCAGCAAGGGAGACGGAATCATATTTTCTGAAAACTGGCTTAAAATAAGGCAGGCTATGTTTAGGGTCTCCTGCAAGCTACAAAAGGCTGGATCGGGCTCTCCTCCACCGATGAATGATGCGAGCTAGCATAAAAGAATTAGGATGATTGCGTGTCAGGCCGATTCTATAAGCAAGCGATATTCGAGCTGAAGAACTCTGAACAGGCGCCAAATTAAAGGCGGTGCAAAAGGACGGGATCTCCAATCGGCCTAGATGCAGGACATGGATGATTTCACTGTTGTTATGGGGATTTAGTGAAAATCCAGGAAATCATTCGACTTTTCAATCTAGGTCTTCCTATGAAGGATTGCAGAGTTGTAAAAATTGGCAAGTCTGTCGATAATCCAAAAGATGTTATCATTAATAAAGAATTGGTGAGTTCGTCGAAAATCGGAGGTATATCATCGTTAATAAAGAGACACTGACGGTCTTGGATGCCCAAAAGGGCATATCTACCGAAGCGACAAGCCTAAGAGCTTTGAATAAAAAAACTTGATTCTGCCAAGCTGGACCTAAACTAAGTGGCTCAAACAGCAGAAGAGCTACTCGGCATGGGGTTCATTACTTGAGATAGAATCAGTTGTGGAATTTCTCTTTGCTGATGGAATCAGCGTTTTAATCACCTACAAGTTGAGTGGTTGTTTTGACTTTTTGACGTTGTAAACATATGCGAAACTGTATCAGCTATTGTGTCCAAAGATATTAATGATGAAGCTACTTCGAGCTAACCATCACTATTTCAAAGCACCAGCAGCTCCCTTGCTCCTTCGCTTGTATAGGACGTGGAAGTAGCTAATCCTAATCCATGAACCATGGGCTGTCAACAACCGGGTTCGTATGTTACACACCAATAGATGCAGGCTGATAGCGCTTGATAGCTTGCAGAAGCAACGAGTCTGATTTCTTTTTAAAAATATCATTAATGTTTCGTCCTTCATAATTTCTGTGACAAGGATAATTTAGTTGTTGCAGCGAAAATCAATCAAAGATCATACTAGTTTATTTTTTGGTACATAGCACACGATCCTGGCACTAGCTCTCCCTGCAACGACGTCCAGGATGTTGTGGCTGAAGCCATGAAAATTGGTGCGGCTGCTGACGCGGATGTTCATAATGAAGTGTAAGGCAGCTCCAATACGTATGGCTGAGGCGACGCACTTTTTGAATTCATCTTGTTCCACGACATATAATGCTGGCAATGAACAGACCTGCCTTATCTCAAATTGTAGGGAGGTTCTAGACGGCACTCGCATCTACTGTGTAATTGGAGTGTTTTAATGGAGTAAAACCCTTCAGTAGACCAACTGAGGGTTTTGGAGGGTTTGATCGACAGCCACTTCAACATATCTACTTTTACTGACTATTCAACCAGATATTGAGACTGCCTTGTTTTTAAAAAAGTTGGTCAAAAAGTTTCTGGAAACAAAAGTTATTCAAGCAGCCAAGCAGGAGCTTTAGAATTTGGAAGAGAGTGTCAATCATAAGCCCAGTCAGGCTCTAAAGCCTTCTTAGCTTCTTCGAAATAAAAAGGTTCTGGTGCAACCTCATTGCCTCAAAGCCCTGTCTGTTATTGTCACCTAATTTGAATAACAATTCGTTTAAAATTAGGTATTTTTCGTAAGCGTGTCAAATTTTAAGTTCTCACAAACCGTATTTTTTGAAAAACACTTGTGAATAAAGACGGAGAGAATGATAATAGAAAACTTCCCACTAACAAATGACCCACTTTTCATCCTCGGCAACAGCATCAATTAGGTAAAGATAATGAGGACCACAATACTGGAGGACAGTACGTACTAAGGAGATAAACAAGTGTACACAGGGGGAAATATCAGCAAAAAGTATGAACGCTCTAAGCATCATTTAAGAAAGCTGAAGCGATAAAATTTCGAGACCTTAGATGTGACACGCAAGATGTGGACATCAAATATCAGTTTATTATCAAGCACAACACCAAAGTCCTTGAAATTATCAACAGGACTGAGGAATGAGCTAAGGATGGAATAAACAGACTTAAAACGAGATAATTTACATAAATAGGACATCTGAAAGAATTTAACAACATTAATATTAATAACAGAGCACCAGTTGTCCAGTGCAGATAAGTCATCCTGTAGTTAGTAGCAGTCATCCACTGACTCAATCAACCTAAATGTTTTTAGGTCATCAGCGTGTAAAAGACACGGGGTGTTGAAGAGGGAAGAAAGATCGTTTATAAAGAAAAGCAAAAGCAATAAGCCAGCAATTGAGCCTTGAGGAGCACCAGAAATAAGATAGAAGAGTTAACCGTTACAAAACAACCCCGGTCACGAAG
This sequence comes from Nemotelus nigrinus, assembly GCA_947369275.1. Taxonomy (NCBI): domain Eukaryota; kingdom Metazoa; phylum Arthropoda; class Insecta; order Diptera; family Stratiomyidae; genus Nemotelus; species Nemotelus nigrinus. The sequence goes on along the minus strand of OX376372.1, from coordinate 47,440,568 downwards.
ATAGTAGAAAAACTAGCATAGGAGATAACCCAAGATCGTTAACTCATCGAGCTTTGAGGGGAAGATTCCATGGTTCACAGTGTCAAAAGCCTTGCAAAGTCTATATATGACACATCCACTAGCCTTTGCTGGTCGATGGCGGAAGCAAAAGAATAATAAGTTGGATACTGTTGACTTACTTTTGACAAAACCATATTTCTCAGTAGCAAAAAAAAGGCTACACTATCAGGTATACTCTATTGTAGACAATTTTTTCGAGAACCTTACTGAAGTAATATAGAAATTATGAGGGGCAATAATTGGAGATGTAGGACAAATCACCGGCCTTAACAATGGGACTGGAAGAAATACTAAGGTTGAATTTGGCAAATATTGGGTTGAGTCATAAATACTTGTCGATGCAGGTAGAGGGCAATTGAAATTTCTCTGAATTCCTTGTTAATTGTAGTGGGGTGATCGTTTTCCTTTTAAATGACAGGTATGGGTTAGTCATTCTTAATTTAGAACTTTGACAGTGCGCACATACATTTTTGTGAAAAATACAGGTGTTAGAAATGGAAAATTTGAAAGTGCATTTTAGACATATTATGTTGTGGGAGTTTAAACTTGGAAACAACGCTAGGGCAACAGCTGAAAAAATATGCAGTGTTTATGGTAGTCTGGGTGTCACACAATATCACTGAAAACAACAAGGCGAACAGAATACCGATTGCCACAAGCCGATTGCCTCTCACGCCAAAGAAATGAGCCTTTCTTGGCCAATATTGTTATCAACGATGACCAGGTACTTCAGCACGTCGACTCCTTTTTTGCGATGAAGCCAAGAACATTCTACGAGGAGGGGATTGACACATTGCCTGATAGATGGCAACAAGTACTAAATAATAATGGTGAATATATTATAGATTAGTTTATGAATTTGTAATTTTTATAATGAAATAAATTTATAGCACAAAATTGGCAATTACTTATGACTCAACCCAATAAAAGAATATACATAATGATGCGGACAGTGGCTTGGACCGGTATTCGGTAAACTATCGGAACTACAGTTGGTGCTAGTTAAGCAAGTAAACCTTCGACTTCAAAAGGGTTCATCGGAAACAAGCAAAATTTCTGAAAATTTTAACATCATAGACTCTTCCATCATCGATATTAGTGACCTTTTATCGCTTTATTCCTACCCAGACAGTTTTGTTTATGTTGTCAGATTCATATTGCTCGTTTACGATGGTGGATTACGCAATGAAATACAAATGCCATGCTTTAAAAAAAATTCAATTTATATGTCTTCTCACATAAGTAAGCTTTCCAATTAGCTTCGTTTGATCGAAGGCTGTCAAACAAAATTTTAATGAAAAAAACAAAATTTTAATGAAATGCTAGTTGCCATCTAGAAAAACCCAAAATTTTTAATTTAAAAAATTTATCTTGCATAAAATTTGAAGTGTAAAAAAAATCCTAACAAAATCAAAGGAGAACTGCGAACTGGGAAATCGATGAAGATGTGCCTTGTTCGACAGATTTATCGGGCGACTGCATTAATGCAATGCCATTTAAATCAAGCAGTCTGGTGCAAAAGAATGCAGTTAGATCCTGCCATAATAGGTTCCTATTATTGGAGCCTAATGAGACATCGTTCTAGTCTGCAAGAGAAACTTGGCAATACAACTCGAACTATAAGTCCGCATCGAACGTTCGTATCTGATTCAGTGAAGCGAGATGCTTCCTTGCCGAAACTTGTGTACATGCAGTACCCATTGAGATATCTGAAGGCGAAATTGGATTTGTTACGCTTGAGGTTCTTATGGGATCATTCGTTTAAAGAAGACGATTTTAAGGCGGGAACTACGCAGGTTAGTATTATAGAACTATAATCTGAAATTACACCAATCTCAACTTTCAATATTTCGCAGGCTGCAATTTTGATGACAAATTTAATCCGTGATCAGAATTTGGCTGAAATTCATAATTTAACTACTCCGTCAGGCTTCAAGCAAATCGCACGAGATATGATCTTGTCACGAAAAGACGTTCGTCTGAAATTGTTAAAATTTCGTTTGTCCGACATTAAGAAAGCTATACCTGTGCGAGTATTTTTCGTCAAAAAATATGGTATGTCGCTTCTTTTGCCTGGACCAACAGAACTTATCCTCAGATACTTTCCCATTTTTTTTATTGCAGGGCGAAAACATTGCGTTATCGATATGTTTTTTGTTGGGATGCGAAATATCAAGGATTTCGATCCCAACGAAAGCTCGGAAATTCAAGATTGTCTTCGTCAGTATGATAATTTAGGAAAAGACGCAAAATCAAATACGAACACCGATGCGGAGTCGGATGCAAAAGGAACTCGTCGAATTGTATTTGCAGAGATCTTCACTCGATTTTATCGTGAGTACGGCAAAACTTATCCGGATAATTGGTCAGTTGCTTTCTATAAGGTTGCAACATTTGACGTCTTATCATTCTAAGTTTGGCCATGAATGCCAAACTTCCTAAATATTTTTTAAGTTTGCTGTACGTAAAAGTGTATGCTGTTTATTATGATCTCCATGATTTGTTTAAAAAAAATTATAAGAATATGAGTGGAAATTCGATGGGACGATTTGTATTTCGTTTTGAGATTCGACTATCGTTATTGTGAAATACCTGGGACATTTGATTCAAAAATTTATACACTTTTGGCTTCAAAATAAAAGATCTTTGCTATAAACTAATCACTTTAGTCATCATATATCAAAGCATTACGAGAACGCATAAAATAAAAACTTACTTACAGCCACCTATAGATTTCGGACACTAATCCTTCCAACGTATCTGAAAGCTTAAACGACTTCGGAACAAAAATAAAAATCACACCCCTGAGGACTATTCATCTTTTTAACATATCGTGTATCATTACGAATCACATCGATATGTACGTGTATCCACGTTAACATTTCAACAATTTATCAATCCAAAATTGAAATCTTTTCCGCAAAACACTCAATCTAATGGCATGGTTACATACACTTCCTACAACCAAACCGAGTGAATGAACGAACGAAACTTCTGAAAGATGGAACAGATTTTCCGCTTCGATTTTATCGCAGATACAAATGATAGACCCCGAATAATTAATCCCTAGAGAGAACCGTAATATTCCTGGGTATAGAATAATCGAAGCGAGCATAGAATGGGTAAGAAGAAAAGTTTTTGCGAGCGTTGGAAGTGTATCCAAGAGTAACGAACATCTGATTTCGCCGAAGGACCGAAGCAAGAACAAATGGCATCAAAGCCAGTGGTAGACATCGCTCTAGATCAACGTACCTAATTTAGGACAAAATGAGGATGTGAATGGAATGGGAATTTTTCATCTTATCGCTGGTGTGCTGCGTCTCCTAGTCTTAGGCATCCTTAAATACGTATGCAATGTACGCAAGGATGTGCCTTGAATAATTTTACCGTGGAGAAACTGAGAGCTTTCATTTGAAATTAAAGACTCTTCTTTGTACATTATGAGTCATAGGAATGCATGGATAAAGATATTGTTGCAGTAAAAATTCCACAGGCTACAAATTTCGCTTCACGAATCAAGGAATTAAATTATGAAAATTCTTTTAAATATACTTCGAAATTTGACATCGAAAATATTTAATAAAAGATAATGGAGTTGGAATTTCCTGGCATGTGAGCAAGATGTATTTTGAAATATTTTCAATTATTACATTCAAATGAGCCTGATAAAACAAATTCAAGCAAAGTAACTTAAGTGCACGTTGTTGAAAAGCGTTCTGAATGAATTTTTCAATTTGTAATGATATTAGTATTAAAGTCGTTTTGCCGAAAATTCAGATTTCTTTAGATATATATATATATATATATATATATATATATATATATATATATATATATATATATATATATATATATATATGTATATATATATATATATATATATATATATATATATATATATATATATATATATATATATATACATATATGTATATATATGTACATATATATATATATATATATATATATATATATATATATATATATATAAATATATGTATATATATATATATATATATATATATATATATATATATATATATATATATATATATATATATATATATATATATATATATATATATATATATATATATATATATATATATATATATATATGCTAAGAGTTTTTTTTGCAAAAAGCAAGTATTGAAAACGAAAACTTACGAGATTTAATAGCACTGAATCTAATAGTAAGTTAACACTACACGCTAAATCAGGTAGATCTAAGAGCTGTCAAGTAAATCAGGTGAAGCGTTCACACTGGCCGAAATGATTTTGAGCGAGAAAATTTGGAGCGACAAATATCATTCAAATTTCTTTGCACAATTTTTTTGCGTGTAAAGCTCACATTCTCTTTTTGTGTTCAATTTTCACTATTTTAGAACGAAATTTGAATGTTAGTTCATTCAAATCTACTCTCCTTTGCATGGATGGAGCTCAGCACGCTTTGAGAAAAATTCAGCCGGGACAAAATTCATAATAATACCTGGTTTATACTAGATTTGTTTTAAATCAGGTAGCTTTAGAGTGTCAAAAGCCGAGGCAAATCTGTGGTAAATCAGGTAGATTTATGGCCGATTAAGCTTTAAATCGATCAGCTGATCGAAATCGCCTTATTTAGCTTCATTGTGAATGGGCTATAAGTCACGTGATTTTGACCTGATCGATTTAGAGCTAAATCGACTACAAATTTACCTGGGGTGTATTCAATGTGCATGCTATAGCAGCTATTAGCTGCTATTTTAGCAGCTCTGGCTGCCCAATGACACAAAACAGCTACTTTCAGATGCTTGCTATTTGACAGTCGGGCTGTCCAAGATTCCGGCATAGCTGCTAAGGTAGCAGCTATTTGCTGCTCGCAGTTTGGAGGATAGCTAGAAAGTAGCTAAAACGGCCCACTGACACGGAGATCTGATCGTCGACTTGGTTGCAGATATGCAATATCTGCGACCAAATTCACTGTCTGCGGGCTAGTCTCAGATCTAGTTTGTTCGCAAATATCGCAAGTCTCCAACCAAGTCGGCAACCAGATCTCCGTGTCTGTGGGCCGTTTAAGGCAAAATGGCCGTGCGTACACAGCTAACATGCAGTTTAAACGTCATTTTCAATTGGAAATTGAAATGAAAAGAAGTTTTTGCGCTTTTGTGACACAGGAGATGAGGAATAAATTTGAAAATAGTGACAGCATAAATTAAATACGGGCTTTTAAACACTTAAACTCAACTCGAGTTTTAAGTTGGCTTGTACACAGCGCAGCTCATCTTGAGTTTTTAGAAAGCGAGCATGAAGCGTAAAAGGCCAGGTGCACTGATTCATGTGCCATCAAATTTTCAACGATTATTTTTGCTCTGTTTCACATATATGACGTCAAAAGCCGGAAATAAGTGATATGTTTTAAATATGTTAGGAATTTAATGGACTGTGCAGCTGTATGTTGAAAACTCTTAAATTTCATTGTTTCCAAAGTGCAATGGAAGTATTGAACTGATAAACGAAAATGCAAAAATTACAATTAAAAAATTGAAATAAAATTATTTTTTAATTTCCTGTGTAATTTCCTGTGTAGTTACAATCAATGCAACACAACTTTGTTGCACAACAAAATGAGTTTGAACCCATGAGAACGTATGAGAGCAGTTACAATGATGCAACACAACTTTGTTGCGCAACAGAGTTTGCTCATATCTCAAACTTGGCATGGCAACAACATTTTTGAAAATAACCAATTCCACCTGTTCCTATGAGAGTCCGGGAAATGGGAAATGTCATATGCAAATGACAATCAAAATTTGTTTTTCTTTTGCTCATTTTTGCTCTGCAATATACGCTGCAGCTTTTAAAGGATCAAATACTCACTGATATCACTTTCCGAGACTGTAAAGGGTCCATTTTATCAAACAACAATTTCGTTAATATAGCCAGTGACAGATGACGGTAAATGTTGTGTTGCATTGATTGTAACTCGTTCCACCAACAAAACTTGCAGCGAATGTTGGTTGCATTGATTGTTACTCAAGCATAAAGGCTGACCTTCGTATCAGCTCTTGGCTGTACATTATAGTTACACCTAACTACGTTACACCTAACTACTGTGAATTTTGACACTTGCTAAAGTGATGCTATGCTATGCTTTTGGAGCAGCTATAGCATGCACATTGAACACATCCCTGATTTTCCATACATTTGCCTCGGCTTTTGACAGTTGAAAGCAACCTGGGGTGCATTCAATATTCTTGCTATAGCAGCTATTAGCTGCTATCTTAGCTGCTTGGGCTGTCCAATGTCACGAAATAGCTACTTTCTTATGCTTCCTATTTGACAGTCGGACTGTCCAAGGTTCCGGAACAGCTGCTATGGTAGCAGCTATTTGCTGCTCGCAGTCTGGAGGATAGCAAGAAAGTAGCTAAAGGCCAAGATTCAATCAATGCGAATGCGAACAGTTTGAGCACAGGCAAATCATATGCAAGACGCAGCGAATAGAACCATTCACGACGAATGCGAATTCGCACGAACTTGCGAATGCGACTAGTTTGAGCAAAGAGCAAAATAGTCGCACGAATTGTCGGAATGGTCAATTGCACGAAAAGAAAATGTACATCATTCTATATCTTTGACATCAAGTATGTCATATAATAGTAAGTTGGGTCTTGGGTAAAAAAATTTATAGTGGCGGTTGGTTTGAAAGAAAATAGGGATTATTGGTTTTCATGTGAAAATAAGTAGATTTCACGATTGGATATTGTTCGCAATAGGTTTTGTAGCGCAGTAACTTAGTTAAGAAATGCCATTTAATTTCGCAGAAAGATTTGAATAAAAAACTGTTTCAGCTGGCAGGAGATGGTTTCATTTTGTTCATAAAAAGTAGTGGGTGGGAAAAATGGTTGATGACTATGTTTGTGTTAGGTAGTTGTCAAAATATATTTATGAAAATATGTCTATAATCTCAATTTTGTGGTTTTGAATTTTTTGTGACGCATTCATTAAGGAAGAGAAAAAAATTAGTTTGTTTTCTGATAGTTCATACCCACGTCAATCAACATGGAAACATTACAGCACATATAGTTTTCGCAGTATGCTTTACAGATCAGGGAGTTTGAATAATTTTATGTTATGTAATAACTTTAATATTTTGTGACTTTGTTTACCGAATACTATTCAATTACTTTTTGATTTATTAATAAGTAATTTGGAGAGCTTCCCCCAGAGTTCGGTAATGTTGCATCTGCTAATAGCAACAATACGCCAGTCAACATTTTGGTAATGTATTTTTCTTGGATGTCATGTATTTTTAATTCGCAACAAACAGAGTATTTTCAGGTTTGAAACAAAGTAAGTTCAATTAATTGCACAATATTCGGAAATGGCACCGTATCCTACAACCACTAACGAATTCAAATACCTCACTCCACATATTTTCCAGTTGGCATCTTTGACGCGAATGCGAATCGCACCGATTGGTTCTTCATATGCGATTCGTTTGCGTGCTCCTGTCAAAAAATGCGATTCGCATTTCGCATTCGCGTTGATTGAATCTTGGCCTTAAGGCAAAATGGACGTGTGTACAAAGCTGAAATACTATTTAAACGTTTGAATGTACGTGCGTACAAAGCTGACATACTGTTTAAACGTCACTTTTGATTGGAAATGGAAATGAACAGTTTTCGCGCTTTCGTGACAAAGGAGATGAATAACAAATTTGAGCGCAGTGCTATCATAAACTAAAGATGGGCTTTTAAACACTAACTTAACTCAAGTTTTAAATAGGAAGCACATCTTGAGTTTTTTTAAGACGGGTGCGGAGCGCAAAAAGCTGGGTATGCTGATTCGTGTACCATCAAATTTTCAACGTTTCTTCTTCGCTCTTTTTCACAGATATGGCGTCAACCGGGAATAAGTGAAACGTTTTGAATACGTTACGAAAATTTTAATAGTTTCTGGAGCTGTATGCTAAAAACTCAGATATATCATACAATTTCCAAAGTACTATGCAAGTGTTGAGCTGATCCATGGAAACACAAACACTTAAAGACTTGCTATTGAGCTGTGCTGTGTAAAAGCCGATCTATGCAGCAGATTTAGGTTGTCCAATATTCAATAGCTGCTTCATCTAGCTACTCCGAATTTTGACACCTTGGTTGGCTAAAGTGATGGTGCTATAGCATGCATTAATTGAATTCCTGATCTAATCAGGTACTATTGTAAATTTCCTCCCGGCTGAATTTTTCTCAGAGCGTGCTGAATTCTATTCATGACAGGGAGAGTCAATTTGAAAGAATTGTCATTTGAATTTTGTTCTAAAATAGTGAAGGCACGTGTCGAAAATCATTCAAATCATCGATCCTCCCGAAAAATGTTTAAATTTAAAAAAAAAAACTGCAAAGGTTTGAACAAATTTATTTTTTGTCCACGCTGTCAAATTAAAGTTTTCAAAATTTCGCGAACGGCAACTCATCCCTAAAATACCTCTATTCTGAGTACTCGTATTTTTCATTCACGAGAACTCACGAAGTAATTTTGAAATATGAGCAACTCTGTGGTAGTGGTGTCATCTTGAAAAATCACTGTGAAAAAAAATAATGTTTGCCCTTTAAATTCTGATTAAGATAAAACTAGCAGCTTTGGTCATTTTTGCCCCCTGATCTTGAAAGTTTGCTCAGCAAAATAAAGCTTATTGTCCTATAACTATGCCCTATGAAATCAAACCGAGTTCATACAGTAGATGGACCATATTGTAGGCCCAATTTTTTAGGAATTTGCCTGAAAAACTTCAATATAGTTGCCGACTATGGTAGTTTTTATAATTTTTTTTTTTTCATTTCTTTAATAAGCGATGTTATTATTTAACATTGAAATGGTAATGTTCTTGTAGTGGCAATAAGCAACATAAATTAAGATTCCGAATATTTGAAAACTGTTGCGGCTGGTAACCCTAATTATCTTTTAACCCCTATAACTTCCAATGCAGTCATTTGTTCGAAACAAAATTCACAGGGTGGGTCGCCAGCAGATTTGCAATAATTTTGGGTTTTTGTGCTAACTGAAGGTTGCACGCACCAGGCATTTTTTTAAATATTCATATGGTTATCATATACAATGAAAACAAGTAAACAATGTTTAAACTTCCCAAGTTTTGGTCATTGTTGGAAATATTCAACCCTATATGTGTTTCTAGTTTTTATGGCAATACTTCTATATATCTCTATAATATATACATATATGAGAATTATGTACATATATTTACATTTTAAGCAAACATCCACCTTTAGAAAACGTCGAGTAATCAAAAAAAATTTGAGCCGACCAACTCAAACATTGAATAGCACGCACCAAAAGTTTTTTGTTTCGACAATGGAATGTGTTGGCAGCAATTTTGACCACCCAACAATGATTACTATAACCAGTGAAGCTGCCTGAAATATGACAGGGATCATCAATTTTCAATGTGCACGAAACAGTGCAAAGAAACTGTGAAATGTGTAAACTATCACGACAATCATGCTGCTAGCAATGGAAAATATCCGCGAACACTCAGGAACTTGAAAAAGACGTTTGCAGAAGTGGTAAGAGCAAAAACCATATCCACAACACCACGCTCCAGTTTTTGGAATTTCCACGAATGGCAGTCCCAAAAACTTTTCTATCCTTACAACTTCCAATGCAGACAACACGCATAAAAACGAAATTGCGGTAATCTCTGCGAGAAGCAGTGATAGTAGACTTTTGACAAGTGATGTGTCGCCAGCACTGAGCATTTTCATCATGTTCACACTGGAAAACAAGCAACAAGTGTTTTAATTTCCTTAATTTTGAAGCTTTTCTTCAATTTTAATTCTGGAAATTTTCCAACCTTATGACTTTCGATGCAGTCATCGCACAAAATTAGTACATGACTTTCGATACCAGTCTGTGTATTCACGTACAAACCATTGCAGTTATGTAGCGAATACACACTAGCCGAGCCAAGGCAAATGGAGGCTATTTCCAGGTTGGGTTAGTTTAGGTTAAGTTCCGTGACCGATTGTGATACAAGCTATGGCCAACATGTGTAAAAGTCATTTGGACTTGTACGCCACCGCTCGTTGGCGCTCGTCCTGCTTTTGACACGAATTGAAAGAATTTGTGACCAACGTCGTCGGCATATTGATTCACAGACTCAGTCAGCGTTTTAAATACTTTTTTGGTTTGTATACGGGGATGATAAAAAAGTCATAATAATAAATGCTGTAAAACAGCGGTTACATTTTAAATTTATTTTTACTGTTCCACGTACATAGTCTCCTTTTCGTAACTCTAAACACATTTAGAAAAAAATCCGACATAAAAATACTGGGGCTAAATCTGAACAATAGGGTGGTTGATCAAGCAGTTCAAAACCTGCTTTATGAATAACAACCATCGCAACTTCGACTTTATGTGTGTCCTACTCGTAATTTGTCTCACATTTTTTCTTTAACAGCCTTCCAGATTCTTCTTATATGGTCTGCTTAGTAAGAGGCCATAGTATTGGGTGTTTTCCCCAAATATTCCACCATCATTATTCCCTCAACGTCAAAAAATAAAAAGCCTGCCAAGCTTGACAATCTGTATTTCTTCGACGTTGATAAAGATGGTCGTTTCCAAACCATCGACTCTTGTTTCATCTCGGGGCCATAGAGATGAGTTCAGGTTTTGTATATGGTAACCAATCGCTTCATAAAATGTTCTTTGCCAGCTTAGCAATGTTCAAGATTTACCCTTGAAATGTCAACTCATCTCTTATTTGCTCCTCGATTAATGGTATCGTATACACCGAACGTTTAGTCTGCGGACTAAACACCAAATTCCACCTAAATTTTTAGTCCACGTGGTGTAAACACTGACGGACTGACCTAAATTTAGGTCGGTCCACTATTTCAAGCGACTTGACCTAAATATAGGTCGTGGACTATAATCGTTGTAAACACACGCGACCTAAACATTGATTTTTGCGCGACTATTAATAATATATGTATGTGGAATATAAGCTCATAACATTCCCCTTTGACTCAAAATCATTGAAATAAACATGTTTGAGAGACAAATGAAACGATAAATACAGTGCATGAACGAAAATTAAACTAAATGACAGCTGTCACATACAAACCAGTACTAAATTCGACCTAAGCAAATTTTAAGTCGGGTTGGTTGTAAACACCTGAGGACTAAGTTCATTTAGTCCGCGCTTTAGGTCAGGTCACTTTTGGTCCGACCGCTGTATACCGCACCAATATTTCAGGTACCCAACGTGCATACGTTGTTCTTTGGTGAGAACCCTTTGACAGCTAAATACTTTTGGTGTCAGTACTAGGAAAGGGCTGCCAGAATCGGTCATTTTGTTGTTATTATACTAAGAGATGCAACCATTAAATTTTCATATGATAAAAACCGTATAGTAGAAACTAGCAGCAACTATCTGATTTTCTAAAACATTGACGTTTTTGCGACCGGTAATCTTGAAAGTTTTTTTGTCGATATATAATTGCTTCCAAAAATTAGGCCACTTGTCCACTGAAAACTGCTGTTATTAAATTTTTATGTTATATATCTAGTGTGATGATTTGGTCGTGAGTACAAGAAATAAATTTAGAACACATTTCAACCATATTCAATATGAAACCAAATCAGTCTAGAATTTATTAGTTTTAATTCCTTCTCAATAAACACTGTCCATTTGAATCTAAAAAGCTGCAAATAATGTGTGAATTAATTTTCGTACTTCCCCAGAATTTGGTGTATTGTACTATAGTCTTCAAGCCATGAAGAAACTCTGAAGTTTGCAAGAAACTGTTTTGTCAAGCTTCCTAACAATTTGAAATGTACGATTTATAGCTTTTTTTCAATTTTTTCGATTTCACCAATTTTGCATTGATTCTAATAAAGTGGTTAAACGATTTCAAAAGTTTGCTAGCTAGCTTGATATTCTGCTTCGAAGTTTAATTTTACAATGAAATTCTCCAATTGGAATGGAAGAATATAAGGAGTGTAAGTTTTTAGCTTAGTTTCAAGTTAAATATTGAGTTTTTTCAGTTTTTCTGCGGTGGGTATGAAATGCTTTAACAATAAATTAAATATTTTGACTTATTACGTTTCCAACGATGCTGTTCTCACAAGATTTGATTTTTCAAAACATATAAACTAGCTAGAATAAATATGGATACACTAACCAATGTGAAGTCGTTTTTTGTTAAAACAAACGAATGAGCGGAATTTTTAAACTAATTAGTGTATATATTTTATGCATTCTCACAATTTTAGAAATAATATTTTAACAAATTTGAAAATCATAGATAACGAAATGAAGAACTCAATGCGAGAAAAGTCAGAAAACAGAAAAACTATGTTTACAGTCACATAAATCGGGAATTCCCGGAAAGTTCACTGCAAATCATCCCCCCAAAACCAGTTTTCCAATACGAAGTATGTGCATCAGTAACGCAACTTGAGTGCTAAATTTATTGTTTCTAATAACGAGGTGATCAATTTTAATAAAAAGTGAAAATCATGGATTCCAGAAATTAGGAAAATAGTAGAAAGGCAATATTAATTTAATCTTAGTCGATAGGAGCTGTAACGTCAAAACTACGTTCTGATCGTCCTCCAAAGTTACCATGTAAACCGAGACGAGGTATTTATAACTACAGTAAAACAAATGTACGAATAACTGCATCACAAGTCGCCAAAGGTGTTGAGATGAAGTTTCAGGAAAAAATTTGAGCTGATACTGCACGGAAATTACTCAACCGGACTGGGTATCATGGACGTCTTGCGCGCAAAAAAAAAACATATATCGAATGTTAATAAAGTGATAAGAGAACTGAGTTAACAAATGAAATAAGCCTCTTGAATTCTGGAAAAATATAATTTCCTCAGATGAAAGTAAATTCTGACGGATTTTTAATTATCAAATTTCTTTGTTTTTTTTTCGGTTTGATTCATATGCATAAGTAAAACGTGGAATCCGGGTAGGTGGTAGACACCGTATGCTATAAATTGTAATTTTGCCGCCAATTTTAAATTTGTGACATTCTTTTCTTATAAAGCGTCCCATACGCTGTCAGATTAACTGCAGACATTGGTCTATCAGGCCATCGAAACTGCCCACACACACATCAGTTCACCTAAAGATCGCGGACTGCAGTTGAAGTGGACTGTAGGTGTGTGCAAGGCAAAAGGTAAAGATCTAACGACAGTTCAGTCAACAGACATGAACCTGTTCAATCTATGCCTCAAGCTCATTCCACCACTCACTGTCAGTCGGCCTGCAGGCGTGTGTACTGACACGTTCAAATTCATTAGTACCTTTCAGTCGGACGGCAGGTCATTTTTTGCATTGTTTTCATCAAGTACTTTTGGACTGAACGAAGCCATGGACAACAAATCCTCCTTTATTACCGCGTTTATTGAGTTGGATAGTCAATATCAATATCTGTGGAATGTTAAAGATGATACGTATTCAAACAAAAGACTAAATGATGAAGCATACGGTGTTTTGTTGGAATTTTACAAAAAAACTTTTCTTTGTGCTACTGTAGATACGGTAAAAAAATAGATTATAGCTCTGGAATAGATTATAACTCTGGCAAGAAAGCTACAAGTTACTAATTTAGTTCTTACATGCGTTTAAAATTGCATTATTTATAATTTATATTTACTTTAAACATACATTTGTCTTGAATTTTTGCAACTTTTTTCATTTTGTTCTTTTCATTTCAGTTGGTATGAATTTCAAATTTGTTAAATTGTTATTAAACAATTATGAGAATGCATAATATATATGCTATAATTTTCTTAAAAAGATGCATTCCATTCGTTTGTTATATAAAAAAAAGATGCATTCCATTCGTTTGTTATATAAAAAAAAAATGCACATTACTTTAAATTACGCAAACTTTTTCTAGCTAGTTTACTTAAACTTAGCCTACAGCTATAGTCATCAATATATTCTCGCATTTTATTGAATATTAATTGTATACATAAATAGTTTTTTTAATTCTTTTTAAACAGCTTGTTTCGATTTAATATTTTAACACGGTCTGTTTTCGCACTATTCCCAAACAAATCTAACAAATTTTCCAAACAATGCTCAGAATGTCAATACATCAAAAGTGGCAATTTTATAAAATGCCACTGTCCAATTTCCCGGTTTCTTTTCATCATACTCCCTATGGAAACGAGCTAAAATTTCAGCAAAAACTACACGTCGTTTCTCAGTATTTTCTCTCGAATTAGATTTCGGGATAATTTCATCGTTCATTTTCAAGTCAGATATGTCATACCTTCGAACGTAATCCATAATTTTTCGACGTTCCAACGGATCAAAATCGCTTACATTTCGCATACCAACGAGAAACATATCGATAATGCAGTATTTTCGGCCTAATTGAGTGAAATTTCGGAGAGATGTTATGGTACATTGCAGAATATTATGAGTATGAACAATTATAAGAAGTTAAAGTGCAAAGCTATCCACATGAAGGCCGAATTACTAAATATTTGAGCTCGAAAATTATCTTTCCATAAGCGGAACTCTTTTCCAATAGAACAGTTATTAGCTGCTTTGCCTTTATGGGTGGTAAAATGTGTTCTAACTGGAATTGCTTGCTTAATATCGTTCAATCGAAAATTCAGAAGTTGCATGCGTGGATCACCCTGTGACAGTAGAAGGTCTCTTAGAATTTGCTTGAAACCATTATCTGTTGTCAGTCCTCGAATTGCAGTAAGGTTTTGTTCGCGAAGCAAATCAGCTATAACAACTGCCGCCTATGAATGATATTAGCCCATTAAATTCATTTACCCATCAAAAACAATACGAACTTGTTTAGTTCCCAGCTTAAATTCATCCTCTTTAAAAGTACGATCCCAGAATAATTTGAGCCGAATCAGATTCAATTTCACCAGAAAGTACCGCCACGGATATTGCAAGTAGATCAATTGCGGCAAGGAAGTATCCCTTTTTGCGGGATCTGTTAGTAAATTTCGATAGGAAATGACCGGTAAATGTGATGGAATCTTCAATTTCCGATTGGATTCGTGATACTTGGAGAAAATATTTACTGGTGTCCTTCGCTGTGAGTAATCTCTTGAAAGATATCGACTTGGTTCGGATCGCAGAAAGTTGTTTACAAGCGCTAAAGACCGAGATTTCTGCATATATCGCTGTTTAAGTAATATTTGGTATTTTAAGATTTTTTTTAGTTTTTAAAACATTTATTAAAATTTTGTAAGTTGATTTCCGAAACGAATTATAGATTTATCTTGAAGAATGTCGTCTATATTATGACAATAGGGTTGACATGTGGGCGATATATTTCGAATACTATGACGATTCTGGTAGTGAGTTCAATTGTGAACTACCTTTTCCTGCTGGAAGGGAAGCAAATGCAACATTGTTCATCTCATTATTATATCGTAACACGGCCATAAATCATATATCATAATTCATGCTTGAATCATGATAATATCGACGATTAAAAGCGCAGAAATAGTAAGATAAGCACTTAAATATGCGGAAATTTCCTTTATGGACTATATTTTGGTAAACAAATAAATTCTGCCGAACCCAAACAAAGAACTTCCAATTCCCACGACGTACCAATAACTTTTCGGCTTAGTTCGACATACATATCCTAGTCACACATGCATATCTTTATCTCCGAACCTACAAAAGCTTTACCATCCTAATTACATCTGTATTTCTAATAGGTACGATGATGCCTATACATATCACTAAAGTTTTCCAAAAGTATTATTAGATTTCTCTACCCAGGTGGCTATACCTCTCATTTCCAATATACAAATTGAATTTTTATCCTTATCAAAATATTTCGATCAACCAATTCTACTTACCGTTCCTCTCGAAAACGTATTCCACACGCACACAAGCAACAAGAAAACAACAAAGCCACAAAGATCCTTTGCGATGAGCGAGCAAGGAAATATGGGTGTCGTCACGCCTTTTTCGTTTCGCACAAAACTTTTCACTTCGAATCTTTTCCAACGGACCGACTCTCGCAATTCTCGATGAAATTGTCTTTTGTTCGTTCAACTCAGTCCAATGTCCTTTGTTTCCTTCCGCTAGAAAAACAACAAAACGTTCTTCCTCGTAATTTTTTTTTTTTTTTTGCTATCACCACTTCCTACTTCAATTTCGTGTCGTCGAATCAATTCCGCACCACCGAAATTTATTCAGCATTCGCTACAACAAAAACAAATCACAATAAATTCGGAGAGAAAGGCCTAATTTCCCGCCATTCACCAGACCGCGACCATTCGAAACCGTACAGAACAGGAAGCAAGAGCAGTAGATACAACGCCCCTGGGATGCTGCGCTAAACTAGGTCGTCTTCAATTGCGATGGAACCGTTATAGTTACGAGCAAGGAGTAGTTGAGCTTCCGTTTGATAGTACAGGAGTCCTAGCCTCGCACTGGCAACGCACCTCGCAACTAAGAAATCGATAGTCAGCGTAACGGACATAAACATCCAGCGCGATTACGATGCGAAAAGATGCTCCTTTTAAATCCACACGAATATCTCACGATTTGTAATATTTCACTTCTTTCGCTACCTTTTCAATGGATCCCCACGATTCTTTCGAATTTTCTACTATTCGAATCCAAGTAACGACAAGCGAAAAGCACTAACTCGAAGAATGAAGCAGCGTCTCAAGACACGCATCCGCAACGAAAAGATACCAGAGACTGTCTCATTGCACCGGGAAAATCTTTTTCCAAAGCTGGGCCAGCTTCAGCAGCTACAGATACAGAGTGGACATGGATCACACCCTGACAACAGCTTTAGAAAACATGCGCCCACTGTGCGCTCGGTGCACACTCTTCGTTGGTATCGCTCATCGCGCGAGCCATCATCGCATCGTACACCATACGGACACCTTACAAAATGCCCTTAGTGACACCCACCCACCCACCACAGCCACCACAGCCACCACATTCACCCTGCCGAAGAAGCGCGCGTAAAGTTTCGTAGTGAAAGCTCTCCGGTTTTATAGTCGTGATAGCACGCGATAAGGAATGTTGTGATGAATATTTCTGGACTAAGTTGGTGAATGGGAGAATGTTTCTATGGTTTTTATCAGTTCATGGACCTTCGAGAGCTTTGCACGAGCTTTATAAGAAATGTTCTTTACAAAGCCGGGTGTGCAGTGCCAGTAATAGAAAATTATTTATGTAAATACCAACGCAGGTGTATTATGCAGGTTTATACGAAATCTTAATATAATTTTCGTTCATATAAACAAAGATCAGATTGCGTATCATAGTTATGCATGCATTTATTGATAAAATACGAGAGCTCAGTCCCAAAAGCAAAATGAATTTAGAGAAGAAAAATAATTCTCAAGAAAATTCTAACGTGAAAGGTATATTTGATCGAAAAATATATGATTTAAGAGAAATAGTGCTGCGAACAATGAATAATAAAATATAATATAATAATTTTAATATATAAGTAAACACCAAAGGAAGGAGCAGATTAACGGATATTTGACTGCCAAAGCGAGTAGACGTGTGTTCATACTATTCAAAGAAAATATCGGAATGCTAAGTTATTAAGGTGGATACAAAGTGAAAATTGGATTGCGTTCAAATTTTGGAAGGAAAGGCAAATTGGAAATTGGAAAATGGAATCTAATCCACAATTAACCGTATTATTAATTGCTTTTTTGTAGCTAAGAGCGTTCGAGAAATACTGTGAGGGTCAAAAGTGAGTGCACACCTTTCAAATTTGTTTGTGAACTTCAATAAAAAAAAATTACCGATTGAAAAATATTTCTGATTGAGTAATAACTATATACAAAAAACTCTAGCGCACCTGAACCACTAGAAACACTAATGTTCGAAGAACAGTAGAAGAATCGTGCAGGTTTTGAGTGCATATTCCACCACATGTGCTCCTTATTACGGCCAAACTGTTTCAAATGCCACGTTTTACTTTGGTCTCAATAATGCATTATAACTCATATGGTGGAAGGTTTCAGATATTACCACTGGCATGAATTTAAACGTTTATGAGAGCAAAACACGGGTTAATTATATTCGTTATCAGTTGCTTATTTCACAAAATTTTGAAAGCAGCATCTCATATAACATCAATGAAGAAAATGCTCAGTGGCTGTAGCACTGTAACTGAAGTTGGTGTTTGGGGCTGCTCATAGGCACGCCGTAGGGGGGGCTAGGGGGGCTGGGACCCCCCCCCCCCAGACCCTAGGTTGGCCCCTCCCAGAAAAATAAATATTTACAACAGCAGACACTTAAGTTTTCGACTCTTAAGTTTTTGTGGTTACAGCAAGAGCTGTGTAGTGCAGCAGTGAAAGCCTATACCAACTTACACTACTTATAACATAGAGACTGTGTTACTTGCTGTATTAATTACGACATTATGGGACTAATTTCGAGAAATGGACGGTAATATTTAATTTCGACAAGTTAAACGTTAAGAAAAAGACGAAAAACTCCTCGCCAATCATCCTTTTTTTAATAAGATTATCTGTTCATTCCAACTAGGCAATATACAGGTATTTATGTAAGAACACTTTTATAAACTGGCGTTTTATGCAATTATGTTTTTTCATATAACATAGTCTAAGTATTAAAATGGTAGGCGATAAGGTAATTAACGTAGAATACAATTTTCGAAGTCATTTTGAGAATAAAAATTGCATCCCTGCCACTTTTATGCTATCTATGACCTATTTGGCTTACACTCAGGTTAAATATGTGTGAATTTTATTATAATTTGATTTATTATAATTTGATTTATTATAATTTGCATCGGAAGTTAAAAGGCATAGCACTTCAATTTCACCAAACGTTTTTTCATAGTTACACAGCCGCCACATAGTTCTTATCATATTCATTCAACTTTTGTCAGACCTGTATCTACTCAATATCTACTCTATATCCTATGAATTTCATCCGGTCGCGAGATACCGTAAACGCAAGTTCCAGGTGCTAAAAATATAAATAATTCGGTGCAATTTTTGTGCGATTGGGAATTTTACAAGTTTAGATTTGACTTTATAAATATAGTATCAAATTCATCAATCATTTGCATTTTATTCTAACAGCCGTATGAAAGATTTGTGTTTACGTACTTATGGTAGCTGCAAGGTTGCCCGGACATTATTTAAAAATGACAGAAGCTTAGTTTTTATGCCCATTGATGAGTCTTGTCAATTTTGTGATGATCTGATGACTCGGTGTGAATTTTCCATAGAGTTTCCATTGTCTCCAAAAATACACCAAAATTGCAGCTCAACCAAACTTTGCGATCCGGATGGTAAAGTTCATGCACAATGAGAAAACTCTAATACTACTTGGAAGACAGTAAATGATATGGTGCTTGAACAATCTTGGAATATTGTCAAGATGAACTGAAATTATTTGGAGAAGGTTATTGACCTTACGACGTGTCTCAGTCGCCAAAGACGTGCTTTCAGAGGACATGATGAAAGTGGTGACAGTGATAACCGTGATTTTTTTTTGGAACTTTGTACATTATTAATAAATAATTTTTAAAACAAGATTGCGATCTACTGTAGTGGCAAAATACAAAATGAATTGATGAAAATAATTGCTGAAATCGTTTGCAAGGATAATACAGCTGAAATAAAAGGTTGCGGCTTTATATCCATTATGACAGACGCAACAAGGGTCCACAGAAGGAACAACTTTCCGTAGTTGTCAGATTTGCTAAAGAGCTAGCAGTCGAAGAAAGGTTCTCAAGCTTTGAAGACTGTTCAGGAGCTACAAATATCTCGTATTTAGCAGATATAATTTTGAGCCTGTTAGACAGCTACGGACTTCCCGAATTGCCTGTTGTTGGACAGTCTTATGATGGTGCTAGTGTCATGTCAGGACAAAAAAAGTGGTGTACAAATCTAAATTTGTACACTGTCTAGCTCATAAAATTATCCTGGTTGTGATGGACACATTTTTCACAATCGAAACGTGTACATCCTTTTCAATGCCACCAAATCACTTTACCTACACTTTTCGAAGCCATCACAACACGAATTGTTGAAGCAGCTTGAAGAGGCAGTTGGTCTAAACACAAGGCGCGGAATGAGTAGTTTAAGCTCACTTGTTAGTCAATGAGAATTCGCAATTGCAAATATGTGATCGATAGCTATGGGACTATGAAAGAGGCTTTAGAAAAAGAAATGAGTGAGGGAAAATACAACGACATAGTTTATTCATTGGGGATCTTTCATTCAATCGGTAATCCTAAATTTGAAGTAAATCTTTTCATCTTTCACCATGTTCTTTTTATAACGAACATGTTAAGCACATATTTCCAAACTAAAAAAGCAACTCTTCGAGATGGGATAAATCTTGAGAATGGAACACTACTAGTTGAGCGAGAAGACTTGTATGTAGTTTGGAGAAAAATTAAATCATTCGCAGAAAAGAACTGTCTGTATCTCACATTTACCAGAGGATCGCGAAAACGGAGAACAGCAAAAAGCACTAGTTTCAAAGGTTGTGCTGTTTCATTTAGCCTCGGACACGCAGTTAGGGCTACAAAGATATTCCTGCAAACCAAATGGCTCGAAAAGAGTAAGTTACAGCACTTTTCATCTTGCCAAACTGTTTTCGGTTTTTCTAGGTAACAAGTGTTTGAAGCAAGAGATCAATTTCTTCCTTCTAAGCTTAATATATTCCAATTTTTTCAAAGATATTTTGAAACAAAGCTATCCTCTTCTTCAAGTATAAGTTGCAATATATTTAGCTTGTAAACGAGAAAATATTCTTACATTTCTAATTATTTCCATTCTATTCCCGTATAATTCATACAAGCTTTCTTTCTTAGCGGTCATTGATAATTTATGTGTAGTTCATACCTACCATTCACATTATATGCATGCGGTAGTAGCTCATGCGTATTCACAGACAAGAAGTTTATTTGATAATACATTATGCATTAGCAAATAACAAAGAATAAATCAACAAATATATAATGTATTAGTAAATTATATAAGTTGTATGAGCAGTACTTGTACAACAAAAACAAAATCATCGCATGTCTTGAACCTTTCAGTCCCTGGTCCCTGGCCCTTGCCAGATTTAAGGGCACGGCCCGCCTATGGCTGCGATCCGAAAAATTTGCAGAACTTTGGGAATTGAAACATTGGTTATTTATTTTCATTGTAAATGTTTCGGTATGAATACTAACTGTAAGCATTTATTGATACAAAAGTAGCACAACCGACTCGTGCTGGCAACCTTTCGCCAGTATCGAAGCCAAGAATATATCACATCTGCTTCACGTTGTTATATTACATTCGAAGTTATAGGAGTATAAAGAAACTTAGGGTTAGCTGCAGCAAGTTTTTTCAAATAATCGAAAGCTTAATATTTGCTGTTTATTGTCACTACAATATCATTACCAATTGAAAATTCTACGATAAAACCGCTTAACAAAGATATTGCAAACAAACACAAAACCAACAATAGCTGGCAGCCCTATCGTGGCTTTTCAACCACATTCGGCCTGAATAATGTTTATAATAGGTTCCATTAATTGTATGAAATTCGTATTGATTTCATGACTGCACTGGAAGGTATAGGGCAAAAAGTTTTATTTTCCTGAGCGAATTTTCAAAACCAAAGACACAAAAATTACCATAGCTAGCAGCACCAATCGAATTTTTCAACCAAATTTCTATCAAACAAAGTTTAGAGTAAGGTTCAGCTACTGTGTCAATTTCATGAAAATTTGGTAACTTATTCACATTTCATAGCGCAAAAAGCATTTTTTTTTCTTTGTAATTTTTCAAGATGACACCACTGGCACAGAGTTGCCTACAATTCAGAATCGCTTCTATCAGACCTGGTCCTACTTAAGTCCAATGCATTCTGTAAATTTCAATTGTATCTGATTATTAATTTGTGAGTTCCCGTGATCAGAAGTTTTTGATGCTAAAAATATAGGTTAACTGGGATAGGGTTACCGTTCTTGTCCGACATGAAATTTCCAATGTTTTACCTTGAACGTGTAGATAAAGCATAAGATTTGTATGCAGATTGGTTTTATTGTAAGAAACGGACATTTTTTAGGATATTCGATGGTAAAGTCCAACTACTGTGTGAATTTCGTCAAAATCGAACGATTCAATCAGAATTTATAGGGCTAAAAGCAGTTTTCTTTTTTAGTGATTTTTCAAGATGGCACCACTGGCACAGAATCGCCCGCATTTCAAAATCACTTCTATCATACCTGGTCCTATGTAAGACCACTACATTCTGCAAATTTCAATTAATTCTGTTTATCGGATCGTGAGTTTCCGTGAACAGAAGTTTTTGATGCTGAAAATATAGGTAAATTGGGCAAGGGTTACCAGGCGTGCCCATCATACCACATCAAATTTTTTTTTGTCTATGTAACCAAAGCACAAGATTTACATATGAGTGGCTTTTTTTTTGAAGAAGCGGCATTTTTTCAAGAGAGACGATGATTTGGAGGTTTTCACTTTCAGTGCCTGCCCTAGCTACAGGGTTGCCAGCACTCAAGCTACACAAATCTACAACTTAATAATACCAATATGTCCTGAAAATTTCGTAATGATTGAATAGCTCTGTCAAAAGTTATCGTAATTTAAAAATTTTCAAGTTTTCCCGTTCTCTTTTTAGGCACCCAGCGCACACATGGGGTTAAAAAAAATTCCAAAACATTATCCGGTTCTCATGTAAAACACGTTCGAAATTTATTTCTCCAAATTTATTTTTCCAAAAATTATTTGTGTACGGAATAATAGGTATATTAAAAATATCACTAAAATGGCCACCGGCGCCAAAGAGTTAAAGATTATTCAATTTTTGTGAGACCTGGCACTATTCTGTGTATACACCAATGTGTCCTGAAAATTTCAGTTCAATCGGATGGCGCGTTCCTGAGATTTTTTCACTGAAATTTTTTGATGATATATATATATATATATATATATATATATATATATATATATATATATATATATATATATATATATATATATATACTCGTATATATATAGAAATATGAATTTTTCACCAAAGTAATTTTAATACTAATGTTCTTCTTCGAACATTAGTAAAAATTAATTCCATATACACATAGTCACAAAATTGAAGGCACAATCTATATAAATGCCAAAATATGATTCAATGTTACTACAATTGTAGTAAATTTATCGACTTGGCATTTTATTCTGTTAGTGCGTAGTCTTCTTTATAAATGTACACCAAATTAATACAAAAAAAGTCCAATCTATCACAAAGTTTGCTATTTTGATGTCAACTGTACCACTTGCGAGCTACACAAAATTGAAGGCACAAGTGCATCTAACAAGATATTTCGTAGAATCTTATGATGCAATTACTGTTCATTCTTTACAAATATTGAGTTTTAGGTGAACGTTAGTGACTAGTTGAGTTAAGTGTGATGTTTTTCAAAAAAAAAAATAAGTATTTGTACATAAATAAATAAAAAAAAGCTGAAATGGATAAACGGAGAAAAGCAGCCACAGTTATGGAAAGAAAAATTATTTCTAAGCTTGTTTGTGAAGGTAAAACATATCGAGAAGTAGGAAAAATAGTTGGGAGGTCATTTTCTTCAGTAAGAACTGTAGTCAACAAATGGAAAAATTACGGAACTTATATTAATAAAACGGGACGCGGACGAAAAAAGTTACTGTCAGTTAAAGATGAGGAATGCATTCGACGGGAAATAGAAAAATGTCCAAAGAAGCCGATTAATAATTTGGGGGCTGAAGTTTCTCATATGATCCAAAAACCAATATCCAACGAAACTATTAGAAGACCAGTGCAAAACCATGGTTTAAATGGAAGAATAGCCCCTAAAAAGCCATTTGTTTCAGAAGCAAATAGAAAAAAACGGTTAGAGTTTGCGAAAACCTTCGTAAATGAGGGTCCAGATTTCTGGAAAAGCATAATATTCAGTGATGAAAGTAAGTTCAACCTATTTGGCTCTGATGGCAGACAAATAGTTTGGAGTAAAGCGAATACCGAGCTAAAGAAAGAAAATTTGTGCGTAACCGTAAATCATGGAGGAGGTAATGTGATGGTTTGGGGCTGCATGTCTGCAGGAGGAGTCGGCAACATGGAATTTATTAAGACCACTATGGACAAATTTAAATACCTCGATATCCTGAAAAGGAATTTAAAATCAAGAGCTATTAAATTAGGACAATAGAATGTGTTTTGGTTTCAACAAGATAATGATCCAAAGCACACCGCACATATTGTAAAGATGTGGTTGCTTTATAATACGCCAAAACAATTAAAAACTATACTTCAGTCCCCAGACCTTAACCCAATAAAACATTTGTGGTCAGTACTTGAGCAACAAATCCGAAAATTTTCAATTGCGAATAAATCCGAGCTGAAGTCAATAATAGCAAGGAAATGGCAAAATATTAGCCCAACCATAACAAAAAAGTTAGCGGAAAGTATGCCTAGAAGATTGGCAGCTGTAATCAAAGCCAACGGATATCCAACTAACTACTAATAATAAATTATTTTATATTTTTCTAGTGATCTTGAAGCTTGTGCCTTTAATTTTGTGTCTTGAATTTTTTTGTTGATTTTTGCTTTTGTTAATTATTCTTTAAAAAATTGAATTTGATAAATTTTTTTATTCATTTTTGTATCCTTAGTCTTCAATTTAATAAAAAATAAAAAAAAATTGTGATAACAAAGTGACATTAGTTTATATACGACTAAGAGTTTTCATATTTATTGCTTGTGCCTTCAATTTTGTGACTATGTGTATGTATTAAATAACAAAAAATTTACAGAGGAACAAAAACAAAAAGTCAATGAAATATGAATCAAAAGTAAGTGCACACGTGTTCAAACGTTGCTAAATTCTACTTAGCTGTAAACAAAGTCACGGATCTTTTACTGTAACGGAATACAACTTCAATTTAATTTCTAGGAAACAGCAGTCGCAAAAATTCTTGGTAAAGTCATTTTTGAAGGAATTATTTTAATTTGAAACGTGCTAGACGAAAGATGTGAAAATGAAGAAAGAAACCAGGGGCGGGTCGTCGTTGTACGCAAAGGAAGCAGTGCTTCCCTTGCTAAATATTCCCTATACAAGAAAAATAGCTTAACAATACATATTGAAATTCAAAGCAAATCAATTGATTTTATATGAATTAGCATCCAACATCAATAATTATAAAATTTACGAAACTCAAAACACTATTTATCTCACACACGAGATAGTTCTCACAGCCAAAGTACCTTAAAAGTAGTTTTACAGCAATGCAATAGGATATCTTGCGTTTGAGTGAAAACCTCAAGCATCTGGTATCATTCTAAGCCAGAACGCTCAGTTCATTGCAGCGTATTGAAATATGCTACACAGAACACTAAAGTGATCTTGCCTCAATGCACGTACCGTGATGTGTGCATACACCCCATTGCAAGCATCACGCAATCGGTGGTCTTAAACACTTCGCAATGAATGTTCCCGAATAGCAGCGCGGACGCTGCTCAGCTCACCGCGTCTTCCTGAGTAGAGAAAATCAAAAAACCCTCGCTTATTCAGCCGCTAAATGGCCCAGAAATATTTGTGAATGGACGCAGCACGATTTGTAGCGTACTCTGTTTGGTTTTTATTTCGCTACAGAACTTGGAGCTGGTATGCTTTGGGTGAATGAATTTAGGATGTTATTTGCATGTATGAATACTGTAATGAATTCGTTGTTTAACACAAGATGCTATTTGCATGTTTCGTTTCTGTAATGGATTTATTACTGAGTTCAAGAGTTAAATGTTTGCTGCAGATTTAAATTCTTTTGATTTGTCTGTTTGTTTCTTTGTACTGAAAGTGCGTAAGTTAGTATTGTAATGATTAAAGAAAGATAGTGGTTTTTCACTTAAATAGTACAAGAGTATTAACGTTTGGCATACAACGTGAGGTTATTTCAACCTTAAATCTTAAAGACATGAAGCTGATTTTATGGAAGAGGTATGAAAGTATTTTTTTAAATAAATGCTTTGTGTTTTATTATTACTTGTTTATACAAAATATAAAAGAAATATTTGAGCACGTTCTGTTTAATATATGTATACACAGAATATATAAAATGCTTTATGAGGTAAATCTAACCCCACCTTGTATGGGTGAGGAGTTATTTTCACGTTGTTTGCCGAAGGTTTAATTCATTTTGTCTTGAAAATTGAATTTAACCATAGAACATTTACTGCGGTATATTTTTCTCTTAGACTATTTGAATAGATAAAAGTACTTTATAGATTCGTGGTGACCAGGACCACTAATTTTCACTTTTTATTAAAAAAAATAGCTCTAATTTGCAATATGTTGCATTGTTATTTGTAATCTTGCATCATTTAAATATTGCTGAGATTGATGGTGATCATAATGAGTAGAAAAGTCCCTGAATCAAACAATTAGAAATTGAATGCAACTTTTGATGTATTTGCTGCGCTGAAATTCCTACTTGTTTATTCTGGAAAACTATGCAAAAATATATCTGCTTCCCCGAGTCTTAAAAACACGAGCCGCCACTGAAAGAAACTGAGCCAGAAGCACGAAAAATTATAGTGAATTTGCATTGTGAAGGTTAAAGTTTACGGGAAATTGGAAAAATGGTAAAAAGACCACACAGTGCAGTTGGCAAAATTATTGGCAAATACGATAAATTCAAAATATTAGACAATTTCAAATGATCTGGGTGGCCAGGGAAATTAAATACAGAAGAAATAAGAAATATAGTGAAAGAAGTTAAGGGTAATCCACGTTCAAGTGCAGCAAAAATAACTGAATATTATTCCGCGACACACAATCAATACGTTTCAGCTTCCACCGTTCGAAGAATACTGAATGAGCATGGGGTACATGGCAGAGCACAACGAATGAAACCGTTTATTTAAAAATAATAAACACAATAAAAAACACAAAAATAAGAAGCACAAAAATTATGCTAAAAAAATATAAAAACTGTACTTATAATTTTTGGAAAAACGTATTATTCTCTGATGAGAGTAAATTTTAAATATTTGGCGGGCATACAAATAAAAAACTTTGGCGAACTAAAATACTGAGTTCCATGAAAAAAATGCTTCCGGCACAGTGAAGCATGGCGGCGGATCTGTTATGGTTTGGGGGTATATGGCAGCAGCGGGAGCTGGAAACCTTGAATTTATTGATATTACAATAGATAAGCAAGGCTATCTCAATATTTTGCAGCGAAATATGGCTGATAGTGTTGCGAAATTGGACTTGCCTAGGACGTGGATCTTCCAACAAGATAACGATCCTAAGCACATTTCCTATTTAGTAAGGTTGTGCTTGCTTTATAGAACTCCCAAGGTATCTCCCCCAATCGCCAGACCTCAACCCCATTGAGCATTTATGGGATTATTTAGACAGGAAAATTCGGCAACGTCTAATCACAAGCAAGGAAAGTTTGAAAAATGCTCTTAAGGAAGAATGGGATAATATACCAGCAAAATTTACTAGAAAATTAGTAGAATTCATGCCTAGAAGACTGGAAACTGTTTTAAAGGCAAAGGGCGGTCAAATCAAATACTAGTTTTTCTTAAAATTATTATATGAATTGTTATTATATGAAGTGTGCATTTACTTTTGACTTGTATTTCATTGAATTTTTGTTTTGGTTGTTCTGTTAATTTTTTTTTTTTGTGAATATGTGGAGTTGATTTTTTAGTATATTGTTTTTAACAAATAAAGGTTTAATATTCCTCAATCAGAAATATTTTTCAATCGGTATGTTTTTTTATTGAAGCTCAAAACAAATTTGGAAGGTGTGCACTCACTTTTGATGCTCATAGTAGTAGGCATGTTTTTGGCTCCTCTATCCAGAACAGAACAGATACATTCACTGGGACAGAATTCTGTTCCGCATAGGTAGTTCATATGCTGAACTATAGAATGTGCTGATAGAAAAAAGTAAAACTCAATGGTTTTTATGGGATGATTCAAATTGAAAATTTTTTTTCACTAAGTGGTTTCGAAAGTATGCACTAACTCTCATCAGACATCAGCTCATAGTGCATACTTGACTGATGTGACCACTTGCAGTTGAAAATCATTAATTTTTTATTTACGTTAGGTGTGATAAATTTTAACATCCTCGACTTATATCCATCGATATCATTTACTCATAAAGGTTATTAATTTGTGATCATAGTTCCCTTCTTGTCCATAAATCGGCATAGGCGACGTATATTGTCTCTAAAGCTTATCAAAGCAGAGAATAATAGATACGGGAAACTCCATCGTTTTGCGGAATAAGCCTCCGAAAGCAGAATCAAAGCGGAATTGTTTTCGTGGGATGATTAAAATTGAAAAAAACCCTAGCGCATCAGAACCGCTAGAAATACTAATGTTCGAAGAACAGTAGAGGATTTGTGCAGATTTTGAGTGTGTATTCTACCACCAGCTACTTTTCCTACTTAAGACTAATATACCTTTAATAATAATCAGGGCTGTGGAGTCGGAGCCGTTTCTCTGTATATTTAAAGCGGAGTCGGAGTCGAACGCGACTCCGACTCCGCTTTAAATGTACAGAGCCACAACTCCGACTCCACAGCCCTGGTAATAATAGACCCTAAGCCAATTTAATTTGGATGACTTCATCGAAAGTTACAGCGATAGAAAGGTGTTTGGGGTTGCCATCCAAAAAATGTCCAGAGCTTAGAGAATTTAAAAATTGTCTACTTATTTTCATTCCAAATGTTTGCGATGTGAATACTTAATGCAAGCATTTATTGGTACGAAAATAGCAAAAACGCCTCGTGCTGGCAGCTTCTCACGTTGAAGTCAACCTGCTCTGCGAATTTCGTATTGATCCGATCACTGCATTGGAAGTTATAGGGATACAAAGAAATTTAGAGCTACCATTCGCAAAAGTTTTCAAATGTTCTTGATCTTAATACTTCGTGCTTATTTTCACTACAAGATCACAACGATTTGAAAATTCTATGATCAAATCGCTTACTACGTTATGTTATGTTAATGAAGAGGGCTGCCAGGAACGCGGCCAGCATTAGGCCACCAGTTTGGGCCCTGTTGCCACCCTTATAGACAATCGCACGCATTCACACTTACAGCCATGGCACTGGCGGGATTCGAACCCGCGGGCCCTGTAGCACGCCGCTTTTCGGCCTGACGCCTTAGCGAGCAGAGCTACCGGGCTCCCTAAATTGCTTACTAAAGATATGCCAAAAAAATACAAAAACAACCATAGCTGGCAGCGCTATCATAATTTTTCGAACTTGATTTCTACTGAATATCGCCTATAATAAGTTTAATTTGCCATTTGCATTTCGTTATGATTCCATTACTGTACTAGAAGCTATATGGCAAAGAGCATTTTTTTCCTTAGCGAATTTAAAATTACAATAACTAGCAGCTCCAACCGAATTTTTCGACCGAATTTCTGCCAAACGTGGCTTAAAATAATGCTCACCTACTGTGTGAATTTCGTCAAAATTGAATAGCTTAATCAGAATTTATAGGGCCAAAAGCAGTTATTTTTCTTAGTGATTTTTCAAGTTGGCACCACTGCTACAGAATTGCTCACATTTCAAAATCACTTCTATCAGACCTGTTCCTACTTAATACCAATATATTCTGCAAATTTCAACTGTATCTGATTTATCGGATCCTCAGTTCCCGTGAACAGAAGTTTTTGATGTTAAAAATATATGTAAATCGGGGAAGGGTTACCGTTCTTGTCCGTTGTAAATTTTCAAATGGTTTACTTTGACTATGTAGACAAAGCATAAGATTTATATATGAAAGGCTTTTTTTCCAAAAAGCGACAATTTTTCAGGAGACTCGATGATTTGAAGGTTTTCACGTTCAACGCCTGTCCTAGCTACAGGGTTGCCAATATGCTCATTAAAAGTATCACAAATTTACAACTAAATAATGTCAATATGTCCTGAACGTTTCATAATGATATGATGGCTCTGTCAAAAGTTATCGTAATTTAAAAATTTCCAAATTTTTTAGGCACCTAGCGCACACATGTGGTTAAAAAATCCAAAACGTTATCCGATTCACATTAAAATCACGTTCGAAATTCATTTCGCTAAAGTTATTTGTAGACGGAATAATACGTATATTGAAAATATCACTAAAATGGGCGCCGGCACCAAAGGGTTAAAGATTTTTAACTTTTTGTGGGAACTGGCACTATTCTGCATATACATCAATGCATCCTGAAAATTTCAGTTCAATCGGATGGCGCGTTCCTGAGATTTCTTCACTAAAATTTTTTGATGATATAATATATATATATATATATATATATATATATATATATATATATATATATATATCATCAAAAAATTTCATATATATATATATATATATATATATATATATATATATATATATACATATATATATATCTATATATATATATACATATATATATATATATATATACCATCAAAAATTTTCATATATATATATATATATGTATGTATATATATATATATATATATATATATATATATATATATATATATATATATATATATATATATACACACTACCGTGCAAAAGTTTAAGGACATCATCAAAAAAATCGATTTTTTGAGTTTGTGATTGTTTTTTATTGTGTTCAACAACATTTTATTATTAAATCTGGTATATAAACTAGAAAATATACGTTTTCATTATGATTTACATACATAAGCATCAAATTAGCTGGTTATTATTAGTCAAAATGATGGAATTATAAAGGAACCAAAAATTCTTCTTTTTAAGTAGCATCATTTTTGCGCTGTAATTTCAAATATAATAACGATTATTTTATTTTAAACTATTCAAATATGGGCGCTTATGTCTTACACAGTCATTCTGGATCATTTGAGTGCCTGTCAAAACAAATAACGGTACTTTGCGCCCTCTGCTGTGTTCTGTGTGCACTAGAACTGTCAAATTCATTCCCGTTATTGTTTACACGCGCAAAACCGACTGTGATCGCTGGAAATGTCTCGTAAAAAGGAAATTTCACTTGAAAAACGTTCACAAATACTTATTTTGAGAAAAGTGGGTAAAACAATTCGCGAAATTGCAAATGCAAATATTATTGGTGTTTCAAAGTGTGGAGTTGAAACCACGTTGAAGCGGTTCGCTGAAACCAACTCAAATATGAGTCGAAAACGCACTGGTCGACAAAAAAAAAACTCAAGCTGGTGATCGATACATGTTATTGATAAGCAAGCAAAATCGGTTCAAAACCGCACCAGATATTCGAGCTGAAATCAACGAAACCCTGACGAACCCAATTTCGGTGGATACTGTCAAACGTCGTTTGAGAGAGAAAGGGCTATTTTGGTCGCGTTGCTGTTAAGAAACCACTTCTACGACCACAAAACAAGCGGAAAAGACTATTGTTCGCTCGAAAATATAAAGATTGGTCAGTAGATCAGTAGAAATCTGTGTTATGGACCGATGAATCGAAGTTCGAGATTTTTGGATCCAGGCGGCGCCAGTATGTTCGTCGAAATAAAAATGAGCGGTCTAATCCCCAATGTATTGCGCCAACAGCTAAACATGGCGGAGGCTCCGTGATGGTCTGGGGGTGTTTCAGCTACGATGGTGTTGGAGAACTGGTCAAAATCGACGGAATAATGCGAAAGGAACACTATCACAATATTCTTCAACGAAGTGCCATTCCATCTGGCATTCGTTTGATCGGTAACGGATTTATCTTTCAACAAGATAATGATCCTAGGCACATCTCCCATCTGTGCATAAACTATCTACGGTCCAAGGAAGAGAAAGGTGTGCTCAAAGTCATTGATTGGCCGCCGCAATCCCCTGACATCAACCCGATAGAATTATTATGGGATGAGCTCGATCGGCAGGTGAAGAACATGCAGGTGACCAGTGAAAAACAGTTGTTGGACAGTCTTAAAGTGACTTGGAACAATCTCGCAACTGAAACACTTCAAAAATTGGTCGAAAGGCTTCCAAGAATTTGCGCTGCATTGGGTTACAGCTAACCTTATATTAAATTAAAATATTGAAATTTGTGTAAATCTTAGTCGGAGCGATTTGCAAATTTATGATGTATGAAAAAGATAAATGTGGTAAATGCTAGCCGCGAATGAAAGTTAATCTCAATCTATGCGAACCATAAAAAGGCAAAAAAGAACAGAGAAAAATGGAGAAAAAATGTGACAAACTCTTGGACCGGGACCATCAAAGTAGTATCTGATAGGCTGACTCCCACGGGCCCGATACACCCTTGGAAGCAGATGTCCTGAGACAATTTTATTTGCGAGGGCCTTTCGATCACGCTGGAAAGTGGGTCGACTCGCTCTGATCGCAAAGCGAGCCCCTAACACACCATCAGCGAATAAACCTCTCTACATTTTGACACTACGGAGAAACTTCTAGAAGGGATACTGAAGCTTCGGCTAATACGAAGAGTTGGCAAATTTGCGAGAAACCAAAATTGAAAACCACACAAGCCAAGAACCAAAACCAGCAAAAAGCTCCATTCGCGAAGTTTTTGGTACAGTAAAGCGTGCTGAGGCCGCATGTCATCGGGCTAGACCTATCGTGTTTTTGGTAATGCTCGATGTCCACAACGCTTTTAACTCGATGAGATGGACAGAAATGTTGGGCTCTCATCAACGAAATTTTCGAGGAACGGGCTACTTGCTAGCCATGGAACGAGATTACTTGAAAGATCGCCAGTTGATACACGAGACATATCACAGAACTGTTCGCAAAACTACTAGAACTGCGCCAGACCTATGAAATTTTGTTTATGAAGGTCTCTTTTGCCGCAAAATGCCAGATGTACTCGTGGTAGGTTATACCAGTGGCGTAGTAGCTTTGATCAAATCAAGAAATCCTCACTTCACCCAATTCTAGTAATGAGATGGGTGGAAAGCCATGGTCGCTACAAAAATTGAGATTGTCATGCTGACGAAGAGGAGGATACCCAGCATTATGCTCATGATAATTTGTTCCGAAATATTTGAGACCAGATAGTCGGCTGTGTCTTGGAGTGATGCTGAACTTCATACTGGCTTTTGGAAAGCTCTTGGTGCGAGTAAAGGTAAACTCCTTATGAGGGAGAGATATGAGCCACTGCGTTAGGGTTTGAAAAGTATTGAACTAGGATGATGAGCGCTCAACGTATGGGAGCCCTGCAAATTACAAGTAGCTGCTGAACAGTCTAAATAGTAGATCACTGGCTTCTAGTATGTGGTGTTCATGGTTCGAATCCATGTCTTCTGTCACACCGAATTTTGAGTTCGCCTAGCTCTGATTAGTTACCTGAGCTAATCAGGGGAAAAGTGAGTCGTGGAACTAATCACTCTCCTCTCGTATTTACATTGTTTGTAAATTTGTGAATTAAATTATAGGTAAAAAAATAGAATTTAATAAATAAATGAATCTGATAAATACAAAGTGTGTACATACCATTGCGATCATAGTCTCGGGAGATTATAGCATACCGTTGGATTGCTCATCAAGTATGCTCTGAGACGAGTTTATGAGGGGGTAAGAACTGTGGGACTTGGAGTCAATTCCGATAAAGCTGATTTATATTCTGTACTAGAAAATATAAGATTCCTGAAATAGACCGAATCATGTTTGACGACGCAGGATTAAATATCAAATTACATACTTAGTACTTGGGTCTGATTCTGGACTATGAATCGACCTGGAAGGTGAATCTAAAGGATGGACCCCAGCAAGAAGATGACGAGGAAACCATGGGACGTCAGCCCTACTCTAACACACTGGATCTACACGTCCATGACAAGGTCGATCCTTGTTTACAATAGCATGGTCTAGTAGCTGGTAATGGATAAAAGCACCTTTGCTTCTATGGCAAACAGAGTTCACTGATTGGAGACTCTCTGTATTACAGGTGCCTTAATCATAGCTCGTTTGTGCTGCTTCATCCACCCCCTTTGTAATAGATTGCCTTTTGTATTTGAAAAACTTCCCCATGGGGAATCTTTTACATAGATTTCCCTTTCATGTACGCGTTTTGCTCTCTGGATAAGGTTCAAAATCCTAGTCTCTCTTTACCGCGGATATCTAAAAGTCTGTCAGATGCATGACTTAGTACTAGATGAGGGGGGCCCGGTAGCTCTGCTCGCCAAGGTGTCAGGCCGAAAAGCGGTGTGCTACGGGGCCTGCGGGTTCGAATTCCGTCAGTGCCATGACTGTAAGTGTGAATGCGTGTGGTTGTCCATGAGGGTGGCAAATGGGCCCAAATTGGTGGCCTAATGCTGGCCGCGTTCCCGGCAGCCCTCTTCACTAACCTAACCTAACCTAGTTCTAGACGACCTTTATAAATTGGTATAAGCCAGCATATGGTGAGCATTCCTGCCTTCTGGAGCATGGCAGGCAGAATTTAATCCGGATCTAGGAAGCTGAAGGACTTGAAGGTATCGAAGGCCCAAATAAGTTTTTGCCTGGTCACAACTTTGACTATTTCTTCTGGGTAATGAAGACCGGACACCTGTTCACCTAAGTATGTGGGGTGGAGTTATTCAAACAGTCTGGAAAGTGAATATCTGCAAAGATCCTCAAGGACTTTGCTATGTTGCTCGTCCATTCCTCATCTGGCTTGCATATTGGCTTTGAGTTACAAGCTGTTCAGCAAGCAATTTTTAAAGTTTGGTCGATTCCGAAGTGACTTCAATCTAGCCGCAGAATTCCTTCCAGGAGGTTGGGTTTTCCATGTTTCTGATCTATAGAATCTTAACACGTCCTTGTAGCACACAAGCTTTACATGCAACAAGTTACTTTGGCTAATTTGAGTAGTTTCCGTACTTGTCTTCTAAGCGCTTAGGGCAGATTCTGGGCCAGAAACGTTGAAAACCTTTCATGATTTTTCCATGAGTGTAATCACTGCTGCTCCCAGGTCTGGAATTACGATGGTTCAAAAAATTGTAGGTTGAACTTCAAAGTGAGACTAATGTATCTATGATCAGAGATCCTTCGAGAACTATCCAATTCTCTGTCAAAGATCTTTGAACCATTGTTTAGAGCGATGTTTTTACAGTAAAGCTCCCTATAGGTAGGGAAACTTCGCCACTTTGCTAAGACTAGATTATAACTAATAATTGGGCTGAGTAGTAACTTCCCTCTTTCATTAAGGTATTTGCTGTTCCAAACGGTGCTATGTATGTTGGCGTCCACTCTCATGAGCAGCTTTTTATTCTACCTGAGCAGCTCCTTGGTGAGTTTTCTTACCTCCTCCAGTGGAATGGCCCTGTCGAGTGCCAAACTAGCATGGTAAAAGCAATGCCTTCTAGAAATACGGGCCTTCAGGCTACGTAATCGTTGTCGCTGTGACGTCATGGCGATAGGCAATTTTGTCATTTTCACGAGGCAATGCCGACACACACGGAGACTTCACTTGCGGTTTTTAAGCTAAAATAAGATTAAAACGTTAGTTTTTTGTGCGTGGACGCGTTGTAGTAATAATATTTAGTCATAACTTGCATTTTGTGGCAATCAATTCTATCGAAGGTGAATCGACACAAAACGTCACATAACCTAACAACAACTGATAAAAACTTCGTAGCGAATTTGTCCAATTATACCGCGCGGACCGCATTAATTTTAGCTGTTCACTAGCATTGTTCCGCACACCTCACTTTATTTTCATTTCACTCACTTTAACACAACATGTACAATTAACATTTTCTCGCGGACGTTCCATAAGACTGTGTGTGTTTTTCACGACATTTTGGCCTATTGCTGTGACGTCATCATTCTGCATGACGGCCCGTACTTCTAAGAGGCATTAGTAAAAGGTACAAACTCTTTTTTGTCCTGTTCACGTGCCACTATAGTTAAGTTATCCGTTCTGAAAGGAGATAGAAAAAAAGCGTGATTATTCTTCCTCGTCAGGGTAGCCATATTTAGGTCAGTCCAGCAATCTAGTCTGCCGCAAAGATTCAAGTTTCCTGATCTAATGTCACTTTGAACTTACTTTCTTGAAGAGTGAGCATTAGATCGGCCGAGAAGCAAATAGGTCTGTTCGCGTACTTCAGTAAACTGCAGCAGTAACAGAATTTGGCAGCTGGCTTCTTTTTGCTGCAAAATTTGGCTTGCAGCAAGAGTACAAAAACGACTTTCCGCGAATCTATTTTAATATATTACAATAGATTCAGGTACGCGAACAAACCTAATGTATTAATTTCTTAAGCCATGGAACTCTTCATTTTCAAAATCAATTCAATCAAAAACTTCCGGTTTCTGACCATACCCTCCGTATGGCAGTCCTAACATAAGTAATGGAAAACGTCAAACTGAAATAAAACAACAAAAATTTAGGTTAAAATATAAATTACTAAAGTCACAAGGGAATGTCTTCACGTCGCGGTCATAAGTTTCAAAGCAAAAATGCTCGCAAATTCAAAAACAGTAAGGCAAATCGAAATTGTGAAAGAACCTTAGCGGAAAGTGCATCACAATTGACAATCGACAGTAGTAGCTCGGACGACAAAAACTCAACCAGTGATGATGAATCGGACGAGGAGGACTTGGGCCAACCTCCAAAATATACGGTAGCGATGTGGGATCTAAATCAATGTGATCCGAAAAAATGTTCCGGTCGAAAGCTTGCACGCCACGGACTCATTGCCAACCTGAAACTAGGACAGCGGTTTCCCGGGTTAGTTCTTACTCCGGTAGGAGTGAACTGTGTTAGCCCTGCAGATCGAGAAATCATCGAGACAAGTGGTCTCGCTGTAGTGGATTGTTCATGGGCGAAGCTGGAGGAGACTCCGTTCGGTAGGATGAAAACGCCCCATCCTCGACTTCTGCCATTTTTAGTGGCTGCCAATCCCATTAACTACGGCAAACCATGTCAGCTGAGTTGTGTGGAAGCGATTGCTGCTGCCATGTATATAGTGGGGCATAAACAGGAAGCGAAATGGTATTTGAATAAGTTTTCGTGGGGTCATTCTTTTTTGGAGCTAAACGATACACTTTTGGAGAGGTATTCGGAGTGTAAGACGAGCGCTGAAATTCTAGATGTGCAAAATACATATCTCAAGGAAGCTGACGAGGAGCGACTTTTAAGAAAATCGAAAAGAGACTGGCCACCGAGTTCTAGCAATGAATCGGATGCAGAAGAAGGCGAAAAAGTGGACAATAGCGAGACCGAAACAACTAATTTGGATAACTCATCGAAATAGTGTTAAGTATATTATTATAGGCGCATTTACTATATTTATACAGTTCTGAGAAAATAATATATTTGAGTCGCATCTGAAGGATATATATGCTGAAAGTTTTAACAGTAATATCATTAAACAAAGGTATATGTGTGACGTGTGTTTTTACAATGATATCAAAGATCATCTACGACGTTATTGCAAACCCTGCCCAAAGTGAATGGGCATAAATAATAAAAAAATCCTCATCAAAAATTTTATTAAAAGAGACGTCTATAAGTATTACATGATTCTTTTATTTAACATTTTACAATTATTTATTTATAAGCCTTAGTCTGCATCTTTTTAAAATATGACAGTTAAATACTAAAAACACGAAAAATAAAATGCTTCTCAGTAAGAACACGACATTCTTCGTGTTTTTACTTATCAAACAATGATTCTCTCAATCATTCTTCAACTCGCATTTCTTCACGCAATAGCGTGAGCTGATTTTCGTCAAATATAGGAATAAATTCAGACCTAATTCCAATTAAAAGCACTTGACTCGCTCCTCGCTTTATTGTGCTTTCCTGTGATACTCCGGACTTGCATTTATAAAGTTTTGCATGCTAAAGTACGTCGTACTGTTCTTAACCAAATATTTGAGGAAATCATTCAAATGCACGAGCAAAGTCTGCACTGACTTCTCGTCTAAAGCTGTGAAAGCAAGCATCGAACCAAGCTTGACGAACAGACGCAGCAAATGGAAGGCGCCGTAGATTTTCGACATCGGCGTATCAGGAAATTGTTGCAGGATCTCCGCATACTGCGGCCTCTCGAATTTATAAAGCAGTTGCGATCCCAGCATCACGTTAAAATACTCAACGAGGCCACTGGCAACATCGTTAATGGCAACCTCTTTCGTGGGATTCGAGGTCTTCGATGACTTCTTGAAGGCAATGTAACTATCTATGATGTCTTGGACAGTAGTCTTGGAAGGCAATTCGATGAGTTTGCGCTGACGCGTTATCGCGTCCCAATCGTCTACCAGGCAGGGTTTCAGTTCATCTGGAATTTTGATTTTTATCTCGACTTTTGAGAGGAACTGTTCTTCGGCTTCGACAGAAGGTGTCTCGGTACGGCCGCGTTTTTTCCTAGAATAAAATCACGACTGAAAGGTGTTTGAGTAGATTCTATCAGAGTTCATACCTTGGACCATCGTCCTTAGGTTCCTGGGGTAGACCGGGTGTAGCTGGTTTATTGACACGACCGCGACTCGATGTTGCAGCAACTGCAGGTGAACTGGTTTCCTTCACTACCTCTTTCGAAGGCGTCGACGCTCTGGAATCGCTATCTTTGACTGCCACGCCCGTACCATCGGTCTTTTTGCTCTTGGGAGTTGCTGAAATTTGTAGGATACCATTGTTTACGAATTCGACTCGCTTTCACCTTCCAAACTTTAGTCTACACTTACTTTTTTTATTCCTGGCAGCAAGGGAGGCGTGTTGCTTTGAAACTTCCTTCTGTCGCTGTACGTTCACTTCATTGTACTTGAGAACTCGATTCTCCGGCACCCATTCATCCCAACTACCAACATAAATCACAAATTCTAAATAAAGAAATACTTCCGACGCCAAATAGATCTTACTTCTTATTCCAACCAGCATAATGTATGAAATATTTGATTTGTTTATCTTTCGTCACCATACTCCGAAGAGCCTTTGCCTCGTATATGAGCGGGCCATGGAAACACAGAACCTTTTCGCCTAAATTAAAACATCCAAACCGTTTAGTCAAACGGCCCGTATCTAATATCATACTTATGAGTACAGTACCTTCAGCGAATTTTAGTTTCGGTGTCATATCACTTGTGGAAGTTATTTTGGCGGCTTTTTAATTATCCGTTTCTAAGATAAACACAATTGTTGACAGCCACTTAGCAACTGTCAGAGAAGATTATGAGATATGCATCGAACCGGTTCGTGACGCGATGTCCTGAATTTACACAGTTCATATCAGGTTCATTTCATATCAATACGAAATTTGAGTTGAGAATTTTTTCACCAGCACCTGTTTTCACCAATGCATGTTGACTTGACTCGTGTAAACTTAAACTTTTGGGTGAAACGGTTATTGTTGGTGTTTGGATTGGCGTGGATTTAGTACTGCCGTATTAAACCTTGTCCGGATTCCGGATCTACATACATACGAATTGGTGGAAAGTCCAGATTTACACGCTTTAACTCTACACGCGTTATAAGAAGGCGGCGGGAAGAGAAACCGTTCACCAACTCGTGTTTTGCCGGTATAACTTTTCACCAACTCGTAAAAGCTTGTGCTTACTTGAAGGGTGTAAATCTGGACAAAGTTCTACTAACAAAACAAGAGCTGGTGAATTTAGACATATGCATCAACTCAACACGAATTTTTACGAGTTGGTGAAACAAAACTTGATTTGGCTAACGGTCTCTCTTCACACCTACCTTCTAAAAAGACGCGCTGAATTGAGGCGTTGGAACGGATGGGAAGAACTAGGCAAATTTCAACAGAGAAACGAAACTAAAGTGTGGTCCCGAGTTACAATGACTTAGTTTATGCGGGATCCGAATTTAAACACGATTCGAGATTATCCCAAATATCGCGTCGCATAAATGGGCAAAATTGGAATTTGGATATTCCGAAATTCGAATTGCGTATATCCATAGAAACTTGTTTTGCGGAATAGCATACACGCACCTAGAAACTGTATTGTAGAAATGTGGCAAGATAGGAAGTTCAGGTTACGCTGAACATTTTAGTTAACGTACGAAGAAGGTAAGAATGAATATAGAGAGACATTTAGCGATAGCTGAACATTTTATTAACATGTTTTTAGTTGCTTCTGAGGCTTCGTCTCAAATCAAGAATGAATTTCACAAAAAGGATAATTTATACACACACATAGTCATCAGGCGTAAACCCAACTGTTCGGGTTTAAGCTGAAATCCGAATTTGACCGTTTACGACGTTCTGACTGGTAAAATCCCAAATCGGAATTAAATTGGAATCTCGCATAAACTAGGTCAATGAATGCAACACAACATTGTTGCGCAACGTTCCTAGTGTTACAATGACAACAACACAACATTAACTGGGCTATATTAACGACATTTTCGTTTGATGATATGGACCCTTTTAAGTCTCGAAATGTGATATCAATGAGTATTTTATCCTTTTAAACTCCAGAGTATATTGCAAAGCAAAAATGAGACAGAAAAAACACAAATTATGATTTTCATTTGCATGTGACATTTCCCAATTCGCAGACGTTCATAGGAACAGGTGGAATAGGATATTTTCAAAACAGTTGTTGCCATTCCAAGTTTGAGGTTTGAGCAAATTTCGCTGCGCAACTAAGCTGTGTTCTCAGAACATAGAGATCTAAGGAAATGAAACAAGCGTATACGTATACGAAATTTAGTGAAGCAATTTTACTACAAAGGTAAAATCTATAAATAGAACAAATCGAGAGAATTGCTACCTCAGATATTCCCCTTGGTTTCCCCGATACCTGAGCTTTTGTTGTTGCTGAGTTAGTAATTGTCAAATTCGCGTGCACATGGCCAACTATTTTCCTCTATCTATCTTACTCTATCTTTCTGTTCGGCACAGTAAGTGAATGTCAAATTCGCTTACTACTACTAACAATTTGCCTCGGCAAATTGCTTCACTTCTCACTGCCATTTTCATTTCCTTATATCTCTCTCTTCTGAGGCTGTGTTGCATCATTGTAGCTGCTCTCATACGTACTCATGTATTCAAACTCGTTTTGCTGCGCAATAATTTTGTCTTGCATTGATTGTAACTCCAGCATAAAAACAGCTTTTATGCAATAACGTACGATATTTTGCAGAGTAGTATTTAAAAGAGTTTAGCTAAACTCGACTACGGGCAACCCATAGCCGTTAGTCGATTTTACCTATGGTGTTTTTTTTTTATTGTGGTTGTGTTTGTTTTTGAAGGTCTTTTGTTTGTTTGCTTGTTTATTTTGCTTGTTCGCTTTTTTATCAATATCGTTTTGTCTTTTTGCCTAGTTCTCGTATGTTTTTGAGTTTTCTTCTTCAAATTATGGCCCCTATTATCACCAGAGAATGAGCCATGATTAAAAATTTAAGAATTAATAACAAAACGTACAAAAAATACGCGAGAAGACAGCATGCTGAAGATAAACAAACAAAAAACACACCCAAAAATAAACATACAACCACAAAACCACCATCGGTAAAATTGTCTAATGGCTATGGGGGCACGTAGTCGAGCTTTACCGTTACTTCTCGATGATCTATGCATCCGGCCACAGGAAACTTTTGCCTCAAATTACGAAAATGCTTTTCATTTCATCCATTAGATTTATTAATATCTTGAGAAAATGAGCTAAATGCACAGCGAAACTAAGCAGATAGTTATAGTTTCATGATTTAATATCATCAATAAATCCCACAAACAATCGCGTTAGCATTCAATTCAAAATATTTTCCCACACTTCTTAGTACACTTCGATTGGGTCATGCCACGCATTCACCAACCATCCTACAGCGCCACCTGGCCATTTGATTTTCGAACTATTGCTTCACCACTACCAAAGTCATTAGCACTAAACTAAATACAACGACCAGTTTGAATGCGTCCGTACGACCATTTCATGAACTATTCGACGAGTAGCCATTTTGGTTGAAAGAGAAGGAAAGCCAAGCAGTCGAGCAAAAGCGTAGCCAACAGAAAAGGTTCGCAGACTTGGAAATCGGACTTTTTGGAAAAATCATCGTTTAACCGAGACCCAAAAAGTTTTTGTAGTGTCGTGAAATTGTCGCTAGAACTCCTTCATTGAGCAACAGAACCGTAACGCAACGATCAGCAGCGCAAAGTTTTCAATTTATGCGGTCGTGTTTCGGGCTTCGTCGTAACGTGCATTTATTTTCAAATCGGACGAAAGGACCCCAGAGTGTCACATACACTTCACTCACGCCTTGTGAAGTGAAAAACTGCGAACCAGCATTCAGCTAAATGAAAGTTGAATTGCGCGGGTGAAAAATCGAACAGGACAACGTGTGGAACAGTGCAAAGTGCCTCGTGAAAGTTGATTTTATGGTGAGTGTCTTATGTTTCTTCATATCAAAGTGGCGTGAATCAATGGCGTATGAATTGTGTAGGGAGTGTCTGGATGTGTTGGATGTTGGGACCGAAAGTTAGTATGGCGCCCGAGATTCGATTAGAATCGATACGGGAGCCCCAAATGACACGGTGACATTCGCATCTGTCAATGGAGGAAAGTTGTTGATAGTACGAAATTGCAGCTGTCAAGCGAGAGAAAGCATTGGATTTGTCCTGATTATGATTTTTTGTGCTCATCCGGATAGGGGAATCTCTGGGCCTCTAGGACTTCATTTGTGCATCCTGTTTCCGTATGACCAAATCTTTTTTGATTGTACTTGCGAATCTAACCTGGAGTGAAGGCGAAGTCCTTAGTTTGACAGTGCGTAGACTGTTGATTTGTTTGTAAACACTGAACATGACTGTTATTTACATCAATGAACGTTGTTGAATGGATCGAATATGCTCTGAATTTGAATTGCGAAGGCTGCATGTCTGCTATTTGGACAAACGGAATTCTTGAATATTTTAGCTGGAGGAATGTGTTCTAATAAACTGTTGCTGAGGGACTTCTAATAAACTGCTGCTACTCAGCTAATACCGTTGATCTTCAAGTTCCTCCTCCAAAAGGCATATATCTTAAGAATAAAAATCATAACATCTGAAAGATGCGAAATTCGCATTAAAACATTCAATAATTGTTTTTAAAAATAATATCCATATTCATTTCGGAAAGTTCCTCATAGAATAAATGTCTAGA
This sequence comes from Nemotelus nigrinus, assembly GCA_947369275.1. Taxonomy (NCBI): domain Eukaryota; kingdom Metazoa; phylum Arthropoda; class Insecta; order Diptera; family Stratiomyidae; genus Nemotelus; species Nemotelus nigrinus. The sequence goes on along the minus strand of OX376372.1, from coordinate 47,397,423 downwards.
TATTTTCTTTTTTTCATTTTTTTTGGTGGTAGCAATACATACCCTTTTGAGCCTTGGTTTCTTGCAAATGACGCCTCTAATTGTCTCGATCCAACAACCGCATCCTTCAATTTCGAAATCCGAGCAGCGATGGGCAGTCATCATCGACAGAGTGGGACCAGGGTTTCCTAAGTTTTCCCACTGGCCTTTGATCCTCGGCTTTTCCGTAAAATACCCTTTTAGATATTCGATGTGCGTTCATTCGCTGGATGTGACCAATTTATTGCTGCTTCCGCAGTTTGATAATTGTGGTGACTTACTTCTGGATCGTTTTGCTTCATTTATTCGACTAAAGACCCGTCTTTCGGAGGTGTTCAACGTGATTGAGGAAGCTTGTCCAGGGTCCACTTTTCACATCCATAGCACCTTTGAGGCTTTATTTTCCTTTGTATGCAGCTAGTCTTTTGTGTAGTCAATAGGGGGTAAAAAGTGTTCTGTATTTTTGTGTATTTGCTGAATTCTTCGTTTTATTTCGTCAGTTCGTACCTAAGTATACAAATTCGTCTATATTTTCTCAATTACTTTTGTCCAGATCAAATTCGTGTTTGCCTCTTAGTTTTCATTTATTCCCAGGTTGATTTGAAAGCCTACTTCTAATGCTTCCTGGTAAAGTTTCAGGAGAACCTCTTTGACGGATGTGAAAGAACGTAACATCATATGAATTTGATTTGCGCAGGTTACTACTTGGCTGGATTTATATTAAAGAATACCCCTTGTGTCGACAGGCAGCTCCCTCATCACGTACTCAAATTCTAAGTTGAAACTCAAAGGGGCGAGCCCATCGCCTTGCTTAAGTCCGACATTTGTGCCAAAGGCGCCAGTCAGATAGTTGCTGATTGTAACTTGTGACGTTATTGAACTCATCGGCCTTTTGGCCAGTAGGACTAGTTTGTTGGGATGCTGAACTGCAAGATTATTATTTAATACAGTACGTCGGCTTGCTAAAAGTCTACCAAAGTCTGCTAGATGTCGATGTTAAACTCCCAGCATTTGCCGAGCAATTGTTTGGCTGTGCTGATTTGATCAAACGTCGATCGCCCAGAATTAAAACCTCCTTGGTACTCTTCAATGACAATGTTAGCGTAAAACTTCATCAAATAATTAAGTCTATAATTTGATGTGAAAATAATATAATGTGAAGTGAATGCTATACATTGCTACACATATCGTTTTCACATCAAATATAAATATTAGATATTTACGCAATAATATTTTTGTATTCCAATCACAAGTTTGTGTCAAAACTACGTCATAATCTATTTTACAGCAATATAATCCTTTCTTATGACTGAAACTCCTGACTTGAATAAATATCTAGGGGTGACTATCGATAATAATCTCAAATGGAATAATCACACAGAAGAAGTTAACGCTAAGTTAAGGCGAAGCATACACATTTTTTATTCCTTAAGGGATTTATTGACGATAGATCAACTAAAAACTATTTATTATGCGCTAGTCCAATCTGGTCTGCAATACGCCATTGCTGCCTGGGGTGGCACCTTTTCTACCCACCTCACAAACTTAAAGTCAACGCAAAGACAGATTCTAAAAGTAATCTTCCAATTGCCCCGTAGATTTCCGACAGCTGAGCTCTTCGCCATAGCAAAAGTATTTGATATTAAAAAACTTTACTTAGCCGCTACTCTCTTTTATACCTACAAGTATGTAAAACCCAACAATGCTCAAGATTACCTCGCCACAAGAACAAACCGTAATAATATGGTAGTTCCCGCTTGCCGCAAAACACAAACACAAAAATTTGTTTCCTACATTGGACCTAAGTGTTTTAATAAACTCCCTGAGTATTTAAAGGATATTAATCCGTTTGAAAGATTCAAATTTAATGTGAAAAAATGGCTCCTATTTAATTTAAAGCAACTTTTAATTTTATTTACGCCTACATTGTAACTAATCTTCTATCTATAAATTGTTAATTGGATCTAAGTGTTAACCATTACAGATAAGACATAGACCTAAGAGTTGAATAGGCCTCCTTGCACAAGCGATGCTTATAAGGAGGCTACTACACAGGGTAATTATAGTATGTAAGACTTTCCGTTTTTTATGAATTTTGTGATCAATAAATTAATTGAATTGAATTGAATCATGTGGGATTGGGAAAATTCATGAAAAGGACAAAAACGCTCACATAGCATTTCCTTAAAAATGGCAACAAAAAGTGTCATATGTCTGTTTTTGAAAGAACAATAATCGTTATAAGGTCATCCTAAGCGGTAATATAGTATCGCCACAAAAATATACGCCTTTCATAACAACATTGCACAAAAAATATTTTCCTTGACGCGCACATTTGAAAATATTTATTTGCGCCATAACGTTTGACACTTTTCAGGATCTCTCACTTGCCATGTTCCATTTTTATTTATTAGTACTTACGAGTATTTGGGAGTAGATCACAAATGGAATCTTCGTTCGTACGAGCAGATTCTAACCTGTCAAATTGTATGCAGTTTTCAAATGCAAAACAGTTGAAAATAAAGGGAGAAAATAATGAAAATAATGAGTAAAAACTACCACAATGGATAGAAAGTATAGGGTGTTTTTTAGAGGTATAGAACTTTACAATGAATTAAAATAGGGATAAATTGTTTTGATTGTCATTATTGAGGTCCTATTTTCGACTACTCTAACCAATAACGCGGAGAATGTTGTCTTCCAAATGGTCAAGCGTCTCGGGCTTGTCGTCGTAGACGAGTGATTTGATGTATCCCCACAAGAAATAGTCCAGCGATGTTAAATCACAAGATGGTGCAGGCCAGTTTACAGGTCCAAAACGAGAAATTATGCGCTCATCAAATGCTTCTTTCAATAAGTCAAGGGTTGTACGAGCTGTATGGTATGTCTCGCTATCCTGTTGAAACCAGATTTCTCGTGCATTACGGCGAGTCAATTCCGGAACGAGAAAGTCATTGAGCATGGCTCTATAGCGGTCACAATCGACGGTAATGTTATTCCCAGTAGTATTTTCGAAGACATATGGACCAATCATTCCACCGGCCCATAAAACACCACACATTGACTTTCTCCGGATGTAACAGTGTTTGGACAACCGCCTGTGGTTGCTGATCACTCCAAATGCGGCAGTTTTGTTTTCTTTCAGCCACTCAACCAGAAATGGGCCTCATCGTCAAACAAAATTTTGACAAAAATGAGTTTCTCGAACAGAGCCGTTTTTTTCGAAATAAATCTACACAATTTGCAGACGTTGCTCAGGCGTCAACATATTTATGATAAAATGGCAAACCAAACTAACCATAAAAAACATGATGGCTGCCACACCATACGTAACATTAAAAAGTGTTGCCCTACTTCAATTTCTATGTCTCGAAAAAAAACACCCTGTATAAAAGTAACTGACAGAAAATTATACCTTTTAACTTGAACATTATGAAAACTTTTTCTGATTTTCTATCTACCAAAACATTCAACATAACCTTAAAAAACTAAATAGCCACCTCACCACAAAAAAAAAAGCGTAACTACTGGGGTACAAGAGCACCAGTAGTTGGTAGTAGCCAGAAGTTCTCGCAAGTACTAATTAGTAATAATACCCATGATAATTAGCACTAGGCCAGGTTTGCAAATTGGTGTAAGCCAGAATATATGCATATTCTCCAGGTCTCTTACCAAGCCAATATTGGACGGTAAGCCTAAACTATTATCAGCATCTTATTTGAATGTCTCCTGGATAGTGTTCTGGGGATTACGTATTAGGTGAGCCTTGCCGATTAAATTAAAATTCAAACTGAATTTTAAGGATGTTTCAGTTACCGATCAATTGCTCATTAGGTCCACTGTGTAGAATAATGTCTTGCACGTTTTCACTGAGAGTTCCCCTATTGGTAAGAGCATTTCCCCAACTGGCTAGAACTAGACTAAGATCTGAAGAAGAAAACTGAGTAGAGACTCATCTCTTTCGCTTATTTCTTCACTGCAACAGTGTGATACGTGCTAGGCACCGCACCTACAAGCGGCACGTTCTTCCCCCTATGTGCTTCCGAGGCGAGTTTTGTCACCTCCTCCAGTGGATTAGTCCTGTCTAATGGTTCTCCTTTTTCCGTGGTCTTGATATTGATAATACTTTGCAAACATTTTACCCATTTCTTTCTAATCTGATTTCACATTTCACCCCAATCTACCGCTCGTCTAAACCAAATGATGCTGCCTTGTTTAACGCTACACTGCTGCCGCTCTTCAGGTAAAAAACGCTGCTCGTAGTAAATACAAAATAACCGGTTCTGAAAATAACCTTAATGATTACAAGAGGCTCCGTTCCGATGCGAAAAAATATGCAAAGCTCACTATGCAGTCTTACATCAATCGCATGGAAGCATCTATCCAATCGGATCAGCTTACATTCTTTTGGTCGTACATTCACTCTCTAAAAAGCTCCTCTGGTATTCCCAACTGTATGAAGTACAACGATGTAACAGCTACTCCCTACTTTTCCTCCATCTCTTCGTAGCAAATTCTCCCTTCTGCGGCTACTTCTGTTCTCCAATTCTCTCCAACTTTATACTCTTTTCTAACAAATCCTTATGAAGTAGAACCTTAATTTGCTCCCTTGATAGTAGCCTTGAGTGTGGTTCTGACGGTATTCCAAATAAACTTCACAAAAGGCAAATCTACATTGACCAACTTGCTTTCTTTCACCAATCTGGTTGCATCTGTCTTTGATCAGCGAAAGCAGGTAGATGTAATCTATACAGATTTCTCTAAAGTTTTAATTTTATTTTTATTTTATTTTATTTATTAACCAAGCAAGGTACAAGTTACATAAACAATACAAAGCAAAATAGAAAATTGAAAAGTAATAAGAGTGTATAAAAATAAAACGAAAAATTAAATAAATTAAACAATTAACAAATAAATCAATAATAATAAATAAATAACAAATATATATAACATTGACAAATAGCTTAGCATAAGGGGTTGCGGATGGCTTGGAAACGGGAAAATTTGAAAGATAATTTTGAGACCGTTGGGGAATACAGATTACTTATGCTATTGAATATCTTGCAGCATCTATTTATCTTTAGCTGCGTAAGTAGTGGAATGTGGATATTCCTTAAGTAAACGAGAGGACCTGGTGCTCCTTATAGGGTTATTTAACACCATTTTACTATTGAGGAACTCAACTCTGATAACGCCTCTAATGACGTCAAATGTGAAGCAGTCCGAAATCATCTTTCTTCTGGATGCAAGTGTCAATAAGTTTAGGTGATCCAGTCGAAACTCATAAGCAGGAAGGGCACTAAAAACGTAAGGGTTGTATAGATCTCTCAATGCGAAAAGTAAGAATTGCTTTTGTATGGACTCGAGTCTGTTACTGTGGGCTTCAAAAGCCGGATTCCAGCAAATGAGAGCATATTCGAGAATGGGGCGTACAAGTGAGATGTATACAGGGGCGGATTTGCCACTAGGCCCGGGCCTAGAGCGGCAAATTTTGGGGGCGGCAAATTTTCGATTTTTCTTTGGGGCAGCCACTTTTCGATTTTTTTTGGGCGGCAGCTTTCTTTCTGTCGTATATGTACATATATCTGAGTTGAATGAGCCTAGCATCTCAAGCAAACCGAATTCTCTAAAAAATCAATGCACGCAAAAATTAACCTCTGATGATTTTTTTCGGACATTAAAAAGTTTGACTTATAATAAATATCGATATGCGATTACGGTAAAAAACCAAAGAAACACAAAAATACCTAAAGAAATACCTAATACCTATAGAAATTATCTGAAAATACCTACAAAGAGCCTTAAATGACCTAAAAAGATTCTAAAAAGAACCCAAATAATACCTCTTCAATTTAGTTAGGAAAAGCTTAGCAGAGGTAAATATTTGCGTGCATTGATTTTTCAGAGAATTTTGTTTTTATTATTATGGTACAGGGTATATCAGCTACATGCGAATTTCTTTATTTTTAACGTGTTTTTTAAATTGAACTTCATCACTGAAATTAATTTCTATAAAAAAAAAATTATATAAAATGAAATCTAGAACAAAATAGGTCAAAATATTTCGGGTTTATCCTTAACTAATAAGATATCGAACGTTAATTTACAGTAGTCGAGTTCATAGTTGATCTCCAGTCAATTGCGGAAGAAAACTTTGAACGGAATAAAAATATGAGCGAAGACGTTGGAATTATATGCGATGTAAAGGTGTATACGGTTTTGGGATGTTAAAAATTGGTATTTTTGGATTCTTTTTTTTTAGCGCAAGGGCGCAATAATAGGGAATTTTTACGAACGAGCCGGTGCCGGTTTTGCTCTGATAATTGTTTTTTGTGAGCTTGGGCGCAACAAAATACAGCGAAGGATTCTAGGGAATCCAAAAAAAATCGCGCATTGTTGCATATAATATAATTCACGAAAAGGGCGGCAAATATTTCTGAGGCCTAGGGCGGCAAATATTTCTGAGGCCTAGGGCGGCGAAATGGTCAAATCCGCCCCTGGATGTATAAGGATCTTATGACCCACAGGCTACGAAATTCCTTCGCACGTCTTTTGATGAAGCCTAGCTGTTTGCACGGGAAAGTATTTTATCATAATGCAAGATGAAGCGGAGTCACTCATCGAAGATAACACCAAGATCAGCAACATTTTCAACTCGAGCTAACAAATTATTGCCGAGGAAGTACGTGTTGTGTGAGACGGTGTATTTTCGGGAAAAATTTATAACTTGGCACTTAGAGAGAGAGCTTGTTTTCATTGCACCAATGATCAAGTGAATCAAGTTTGGATTGGAGAAAGAGTGCATCGAATTTAGATTTAATTATGTGACAGACTTTGAGATCGTCGGCATAAAAGTAGATGAGGTATATTTGCTAGGACGTCAGATACGTTAGAAATGAATATATTAAAAAGAAGTGGGGCAAGATGGCTACCTTGTGGTACACCAGAGGTAGCAGAGATATTTTTCGATAAGAGTCCTTGAAATTTTGCCAATTGTGTTCGATTTCGAAGGTAGGAAATCAGCCAGCTAAGCAAAGGTTCGGCAAATCCGAATTTCTGGAGTTTTAGAATTAAGGTAGGGTGTTCAACTCTGTCAAAAGCTTTACTAAAGTCTGTATAGACAGCGTCAATTTCACACAGAACGTCTGAGATTAGGACTCTGAAATTTGTGGTAGTTGAGCGAACTTTTCTAAAACCATGCTGTTGCTCGTTCAGACGGGAGTCAACAAGCGGAGAAAGTTTATCGTAGACAGTCTGCCTATAATTTCCGATACAGCGTCTATCAGCATTTTTGAAGATGGGTGTGACGTATGAAAGTTTCCAGCAAGATGGGAAAACTCCAGACGAAAGTGATCTGTTGAAAAAATGAAAGGGAGTTATAAACTGCTCTACACACTTGCGCAAGAAAGTTGGAGGAAGAAGATCGGGCCCAGGACCTTTGTTGCAGTCGAGTTCCGAAATAGCTTTACGTATTTCGTCACGTGTAATTTTCAATTGGCCGACAAAAGCTGTTGGGAGTAGAATGAGAGAAAGAGATGTGTGAGTTTGATGGGTCTGGTGCATTAAAAAAATTCTAACTATCTGCGAATAAATCACAAATCTCATTAGGAGAGGAAGAAGTGATATCATTATAGAACATTGACGATGGATAACCAGTAGTTTTTCGCTTCACATTGTTACGGAACAGCGTTGCCGCCGCCGCGCGCACACACAACTACAAATATTGCGAATGCAATGCTGCATTCGATAGTCAGGTGCATTGCATAGCCATCCAAAAACAGGCTATGTATATGCGTTTGATTGTCGAATGTTGCATTGCATTGGGTTCACTGGCCTGATCGCAGCTGATTTGCAATGAAACTTGGATCAGCTGCGTTATCAAGCCAATGAAACTGATAATGTTGGGTGTTGGCTGCGTGTGCGGTGCAACAGATGAAAAGCTGATAACGGCTGTCAGCAACGGTACGTGGCGGATCGCTGAGCGATCGATTTGAGATGCAGACTGATGAGGAGTCAGGTTTCAGATTTGATTCGCGGCGGCAGCGGCGGCTGCCGCCGTAGGAATTCTGCCGTGAGAATTTTCCTAAGAATTATTTTTACGAACCAACAAGTGTGTGACCCCTGCCACGAAAATAAGTTTTAATAAGTAAAGTTTTTGCGCGGGTTTCTAAAGAAAATATAAAAAAAATGAAAGCCATAACTGCAGTTTGTGCGACAGGTGCATCCGTACGACAGTTATTAATGGTCGTGTTTCGCGACATCGTGACGGCGAAAATGCCGGAATCCAAATGTATTTGTCAAAACTTACAAAATCTTAAAGTTTTTTCGGGTCACGGATTATATTTTCGCCGTTTGTCTTAATGTAATTGTCATAAGCCTCGTGCGACTTTGCTGAAAACTGCTTAGGAACTTCATTATATTCATCCTGAATAGCAGAACTAACGTCGATATTGTTTTTAATCCGCTTATAAAGTATGTTCCTACGATTTTGCAAATGCCTAAGGTCCCTATCAAGCCATGGCTCAAACAACTTTTACTTCTTTTTTTTTATCTTAGGTACATATCTTTCAACGGCGTCAAAGATTTTGTTATAAAAAGCGGAAATGGCTTCCTCAAGTTCTAACGCTGAAAGAGTATTCGTCCAATCTATAGAGTCAAGGTGATGGTGAATACTTTAATAATTAGCATTAAGAAAGTCATATACAATTGAATTATTGTACGTTCCTAAGTAAATAGAATCAGGAATGGTAAGTTCAACTGATAGTGCTATATGGTGCGAACTATTACAAAACAGTTACTCCGTGTCATTAGTTGGACTTACCACTACTTCCTCATAAGCGTTAGTGAACTCAAGATACAACCAATTACCGTTTTGGTTAGGAGTCGGACAAACTTGCTGCAAATCGTTGCCATAGAAGGTACTCGTCAGGTTGAGGTCGTTGGAATCTGACAGGGAGCAAGTAAGTATCAATTTCATCGAGAATAAAATATAGATTGGGGCGATTGAAATCTCCCAAAAATATAACTTTGTCTTTTTCGTTAAGAGATGATACGAAGGAAGATAGTGATTCACATAGATGATCGTATACCGATTCGTCAGATCTGGGTGGAATATAAACTACACCAATGAAAAGAATTAACCTCATAATTATGAATAATACAAACTTGTTAGCGATAGATATCACTTCCATGAATCCGTGCAGGTATGGGGTGATTGTAGATTTAATTTTTTAATTGCCAAAGCTCAGGGAATTACCCTTTGAAGCGAATGCTTAGCTATGGCGATAGGGAATCGCATATGGGAGAAGCCGATATCAATTATTCCATTATTCTTGAAACCCTACATTTTTATATATTTTCTGAAGGGCTAGTGTTATGCCACTAAAGCTTTTACTTTGGCACTTAATTAATGGAGCGCTGGTATTATGACCAGTCGCCGGCTTATCATTTATTTCAACTATTCTAGCTGATGATTCTCAATGTTTAAAGAAGCAAATACGATTTGGGAAGGTTTTTATGATTATTTCTCTCTCTGTTAATTATGATTTTAATGACATGATTTCTAGTGAGAACTGTCCTAACCTCTAAATTATATTCTTAAAAAATCATTGAAAGAAAAGATTTAATTTTATGAAAAATATTTCATCCCATTTTTTTACACGCCCATTTTTCTCAGTTGATTAATTTAGTCCAATTCAATTTTTCTCATTCCAGGTGACATAATAAAAAAAGTTAAATTATTTGAAGAGTCGTTTTTCAAAATGAGAGAGATCAAATCGGTTAAGGTCGACAACTGGGGAGTGTTCTTTCTACAAAAACTCCAAAATTTCTTCAACAAAACTGATTATTGTGACCTAACGCTTCAATTCAAAGATAACTCTCAATTGAAGGTACATCGTCTCGTGCTTAGCGCCTGCACAGATTATTTCAATGTACTGGAGCAAACGTGTGAGGTGGTGGACGATGTTCTTATTATGCCGGCAGGACTTCAGGCTGATGTCATTGTGCCGATTGTGAATTTCATGTACACGGGAACACTGGAATTTGAAATTGACATGTACGGGCGCCTTTTGAAGACGGCCCGGGACATGAATATGACGGTCCTGTTGAAGTTGTTGGAAGCGCACAAACGCACTGTTGATTCCAGTCGGGCGCAGGTATGTTTAGCATCAATTGTTATTTATTTAGTCAATTATGTGTATAATTATCCTGACAGAGTCAATTGAGACGAGTTCCAAAGTCATTTGTAAACCGGCGTACACCCAATCCACCCCGTGTCGAGAGAAATTACCCAGCCCATTCGATCACTGTTGGAGGAGACCATCGACGAACAGTACCTGTCAGCTCCCACCAACTAAAAACTCTTCAAATTAAACACGTCTCGCCTTCAACATCCTACTATCAAACTGAATCGGCGACAAAGTATGTTGAAAACACAGCGCCCGCTAAAGGACCGTCACGATTCGAATATAGCGACGAGACAACTTTGCCACCTGACAGTTTCGAGCAGTTCGATTCAATTTCTTACGAGAGCAAACCTTTGATAACGGCGAATCAAGTGTCGAAAGAGGATATTGATGATTACGATAATTTGATCCCAGCGCACGATACAAGCTCGACATTCGAACAGCTGCGAAAAAGTTACACGAGCAATAAGAGACCGTCTTCGTCGGTATCGTCATTCGGCTCGCCACCAGAGAAGAAGCCAAACATCCAAGATGTGAAAGAGTACGCAGAGCAGCAGCGCATGCGAAAACAGATCACAGCCGAGTACGACGATGAAAATGAATATGACGAAGTGTTGGACGACGCATTTCCTAACGATGATGACGACGAAGACTACGTCCCACCCGTTCACCTTCAGAAGACGATGAGGAAGCACGCACCCGCTCTAGTCATAAAACAGGAGAAAGATCAAAAACCGACCATTGTGGTTAAAGATACAGTGGGGTCGAACGTAAACCACGCCAAGATCATCAGCGAAGTGCTTAAAAAGTATCCGCACCTTGTTAAAAACAACAAGAACATAAAGCTGAAAATTATGGCGAAATCAGGTACGTCTCCGAATCAGCAGCAGAGTATTGTCATAAAGCAGGAGCCTGAAACTGAATTTATACCAACCAGTCAACCGCAGCCAGCTCCAAAAACGATTACCGTTGGAGCTCCAAGAGCAGCAAATATCCAAACTTCTTTAGTGAAGCAACCAGTACAAATGCAGAAGACTATAGCCCCACAGCCGACGAGTGTTGTAGCAAAGCCTCAACAGCCAGCACCTCAAAAGCTTACAACCACAACAAAAATTGTTACACAGAAAGTACCAGTTACAACTAACCCTGCCCCGCGACGCATCGACAGCAAAACAATGCATAGTCTCATTGCTTTGGGTGCTGAAAATACGTCGGGTAAGTTATGCATTTCAAATTTAGAACAGTTTGGCTGTAGTATGAATTTTTCTATTTTGTGGCTGTTCACACTTTAGCAGCAGTTGGATGGGTTATATTTCTGATCACTTCTATTTTCTATTTGCAGGTCCTTGGCTTTGTCTTCGCTGCGGTGTGAATGGACGTCCGATTAGTATCCCATCCTATCGAGGTTTCCGGCGTCACTTGATCAACATTCACAAAGAGAAAATTAACTCGCGTCTATGTGAACATTGCGGCTGGCGTTCTGGCAATGACGCTGAATTATATCATCACATGAGAGTCCAACATGACATTTTGCCGCCAGCTAGATATAATTTCCCAGCGTGTCTTTATTGTCCTTCAATATTCCTAGACAAAGCCAGTTTCGACCAACACATGCGGGAGACGCATCCTGATAAAATCACTTATCGGCAACAGTGCATGTACTGCGATGAAGTTTTCATTGAAGAAAGTGATCTTTTCACGCATATGAACACTCAGCATAAGGCCCAGGCTCATAAAGATGGCCTCATCGACTATACCGACGACGAGGACACGGCATTTTATGGGTCCGAAGGACGGCAAGCTACTGATAAGAAGATCAAGATTCTTTCGAGTATAACAATATCGCCACAATCTGCCATCAAACCAGAAACCAGTAAGCTCGGCGCCGCAGCATTGGGCAGCGTAGCGACCGGAATCGCAACAAGTCTGGGCTTGATCGATTCCACTGACAGTCAAGAGATTCAGTTTCTCGATTCTGAATCAGCGTTCATGGGGTCAGTAAGCGGCTCATCTCAAGAGCCGAAATTCGTCAATGCCGACGGTCAAATAATGGAGTTGACACAGGAACAAAGAGACGAAATAATGTCGCAACTTCAGAACCAAGCAGAAGGTGGAGTTGTAATGGTTCTGAATCAAGACTCATTTGCAGCAGGTGCAGTATCAAGTGCCGAAGATACCGCCAAACTAGATAATTCTGATGAAAGCCTACTTGTTGCTATGCCGGATGAACAGACCGAACAGAAAGTCTCGGATGAAAAAGAAACCGTTGATGGGGATGAAAAAATGGATTGGCAGGCGGACGCCGCGCAGGAAATATCTGGACCAGACGTTGCGAAACCAAAAGATGCTGAGGTGCCAGAGAAGAATGACGATGAAGCAGCAGTCAAGACAGAGGAAGAAAAAGATGCAGTAAGTTGTGATTTTGAATTAATGATACCATGTTTTAACGAATTGATAAAAAATACAAGTCTTTGTCAATTGTGCAAAGAGTAATGTTTATATCACTTAATAACCTGGTGTACTTGCAGGTCAACACAAGCATCGAAGATAATGAAGCTGACAATTCGGCACAAACAGAAGAGGAATCATCGGCCAACAAAAAGGACGAAAATGAGAAACTAGAAAAGGCGAAAGAGAAATTGAAACTGCTTGCTGGTGATTGGAGTGACGATGAGGATGAAAACGACGAAACGATCGAAACAACTGCAGAAGACACAGCCAACACAAGTAAACAATCAGAGTCAATCGAGCCTGCTGAAGAAGCAGCTAATGATCAGGACAAGTCTCTGGATGAAGAGAAAGAAATTATTTTTGAAACAGTCACTGCGGTCCCTCCTGACGACAAGGATGAATTACCGCATAAACCAGCTGATGAAAGTAAAAATGATGATTCTGCCGCAGAAGTAGATCAGGTGGCCGAGACAGAAGCAATAGCAGAAGAGAACAGAGAAGAGGAGGAAGTCGAAACTGAAAGTACAACAGAAGCTCGCCAAAAAGACAACGAGCAAAATGCAAACGACGCAGTAGTGAAAGAAACTGAAACAGAAGTCAAAATTGAAAGCGAAGCAGATACATCAATTGCTGAAGAGGTGCCCGAGAAGGAGCTAGATAAAGAGAAGGGGAAGAGCAAGAAAGTGTCTGACGACAATAAAGCTAAGAAGGAGGACCAAACCGATGATCATATACAAAGTTTAATTAGTGATTGGGGAGAGGAAGAGGATGAAGATTTGTAAGAGCATTATCAATGATTCGTTCAAAGAGTCATATATATTTCTACGCATATAAACGGTCCTTAGTTATTACATTTTACGCTAGGATATAAGTGAAAAACTTTTGAATTAAATAAATTTCCTCAAGCCGAAAAAAAAGCATGAACAATAATTGTACACAATTAAATAGACAGTCGTTGGATATTGTTTTATAAAACAAAAAGGATATGCACATGCTCAGATGCAAATGGTGTACTACAGTAAAATTATATGCAGAATTAATTTATAAAAGCCATTATAGTAATTTATTTCCTTCAATTTTCATGCATTTGAAATTTCAGTCACACTCAATTGATTGTAAAGAAATTATAAGACATTTAAGGCTTGTTTCAAAAGTAGCCTGTAGTTACTACTGTTGAGAATCTAGTAGATGTATTAAGGAAAACTTATATGTAATTGCTAAAAATAATTGTGTTTCATTGTTTCCAAAACTTAATATTTAATCCAGATCTCAGGTACTCAGCTATACAGTCATATTCAACCGTTATTCAATTGAGCATTGGTGGACGAAGGAAGAATCAAACGTTCCTGCACTAACCTTTTAGTGTTACTGTGGGAAGTTTACCGCAATTAACGTCTTAGAATTCGTTATAGAGTTTGGGGCCTCAAACAAAATATATTAATGGCACTCTTCCAGCAAGTGAAATTATCTAGTATCGCTAGCTGACCTTCCGCTTCTTCAAGCACTTTTGCTGGGGTTTTAATATAATTGATGCGTAAGTTCGAACCTAGTCAATTTGATCAGATGAATCAAGTGAGAGCGACAGTTCTTCGAGTAGGTTGTGCGTACACCTCAGAGCGTACACTGAAGTACGGTAGTAATCATGAAGATGGTAAAATAAAAGCTTGTTAGAAAATATTGAATTCACAAAGCCAATCCAACCGGAGTCATGCGCATTCCAATTACAACTAAATTTTCATTAATGCTAATGCGATTCAAAATGGTATTTCTGTTGGTTGGAGCCAGACTATCTTAATAGGAAACGAGAACTCTTAAATGTTTTGATAGATATATATTTCTCATTTTTGAGTACTTCCCGCGCGATCACGAGATGTTAAATAGAGTTTGTTGAATTGAAAAGTGAAAAACGTCAAGTGGGATGTCAATATATAAAACTCACTCTCGAATGGTCTCTGGCGTAGGGAGGTTGTAGTCCGGAGAGTTACAAAGTGGTTTAACCTCAAAGTAGGTTGCTATATGTGTTTTTCTCCGAAGGGTGACCTTTCTCTGAAATTGAGCGTACGGTGCGTCGTAAAGACACAATTAGGCTGCTTTCACACTATACGGTTTCACCGTACGGCAAAACACCGTACGGCATAAATCCGAATGAGCAACACGTTCACACTATACGGTTTATGTACGGTTTTTTCTGTCACAAGCTAAATATCACCGTACGGTTTTTTGACTTACGGTTGGAACCGTATAATGTGAAAGCAGCCTTATGAGTCCATACCAGTTAAAGTGAATGTAAGTTCAAGAGTTAAAAAATAATTAATCGTGTAAACGTTGGCTAATGCCTGCAAGTTAGAAGCCACCGGAGGAAAAATATATATATGTATAAATATAAAGCTTGCTATACTCGATACGCTTGACCTGCACAGGTAACCAGATGCGTCGTATATCCCACATATGTTGCGATAAATTGTAGAGAACGTCAGTTGTAGTGATGGCACCGGACCAAGGAGACATTAGCGGTGGTAGGTTAATTACTAACCATAATCTAGTCGCAAAATAGACAGCAAATCTTCGAAAATTATGTCAGCGGTGGTTATGCACAATCTAGGTGTACAACTGTTTGCGGGTTTCACTTACAGTTGACTCGACAATTATATTTCCAAGCGATTTCCATCGGAAAAAAGGAATCGTTTTTGAAATTTTGCTTTCGCAGCATGAAAGAAAGAGTTTCCTGTATCGAATTGTTACTGGTGATGACAAGTGGATATATTTTAACTATCCTAAACGCAAAAAAAACATGGCTTTCTCATAGCAAATTATCGACATCGACGGAATAGCCAACCCACTTTGAAAAAAAAAAAGACAATGCACTGTGTTTGGTGAGACCAGTAAAGAATCGTGTTATGAGCTTCTGAAGCCGGCCGGTTAAAACTCTCAATGGGCATTGCTACCGCCAACAACTAATCAATTTGAACCCTCAATTGCTCAAAAAACGATAAAAATGGAATACGAACGAATGATATCACAGCACGATAAGTCTCCGTGCCAGCTGTAACACTGAAATGGGATCTGCCACCGTATTTGCCAGACCTGGTCTCCTCTGATTATCTCTTGTCTAGTTGACATCTTGGCTGGGCATCATTTGGCCGGTTTCGAAGAAATGCAAAATTTATCGGCTGAATGTTTTCGGTCGAAAAACGCATCATTTTATCGTAGCGGTATTCATTTATTACCAGAGAGTTGGAAAAAATGTGTAGCTTATGAAGGGTGAAACTTTGAATAAACAAATTTTTATATTGCTTTTAAAATTTTGCAATTTTTTATTGATAAAAAAACTAGATACTTGTTAGAATTAAAAATTGAGCTTTAAAACTAAAATAATTAGTTATGCTTGAATGAGTGAATCTACCTTTCGGGAACCGCGTAGTGGAATAAGATATTTATTTTTTTTAGAAATTTAAGTAGCCAGGAGTTCTGGAAATGTAAAACGTCAGTAGTCGAACATTGTACATTTAAGTTTGTGTATAAATTTTTAGGAGTAACGTAAAAATAAAATTAAATTTATAAATTACAAATTGCGGTGTTTACCTTGCTCCTGCAAACTAAAACTGGTTTCAATGGTTGTGGACAAAATCCTTCACAAGGGATAAAATGAATTCAAAATAACTGAAAAACTTTTACGGAACATGATATTGCAATGTCCTGACAGTAAAAGTCAAATAGTTCCATTGCAGAAATTCAATGGGGTAGGACTAATGATACACTGCTGGTATTGATACTAGGTTATCAATACTATTTTATCGATAACTTGGGATGACGATACACTGCACCTAAATGGTATTGTGCGACATCACCTTTCAAATCATGTGTAGATATAAATGCACAATATAATCAAAAGTGAAATTGTTGTAACTATTGGCGAATTAGATTTAGATTTTTCATTTTTTTTTTTTGCAGAGCTGTGTTCTTATAGGAGCGAAAGAAAAAAAATTATGAAAATCACTAAAAAAATGTACTCCTAAACTGTTTTCTCATAATATGGAAATCTGGAGATCATATTTAGGAGAGATTTCTCTTGGTCGTAAAGTGTGAAACTAGAAAGTCCAAAAATTTCCCTGGGATTGTTTAAATTCACGGGAAAGTGTTGATTATCTATATTGAACTGTCTTCAAAATTTCGCAAGTTTTGCCTTTTTTAGGAACTCATCGCGAAACATGATCCACACACAGGCAAAGATACGGAATTCGGATAAAACCTAAGTTTAAATAACAGCGCGAGTGGTGGCAACATGATCGGGTAGGAGTTTTTCATAAACATTAATGGGCTTTCAGAGGTAAAAAATGGGCCTGCAGCGGCAATAAATGATCTCTTGACTGAAGGAAGATTCGCGCAAAAAACTTAATCGAGTATTTTCTCAAAGTGATCATTTCGAAATTAAAACTCATATTAGGAATTTCGTACTTTTCGCCTGAAAATTGAGATGTGGGTCTTATGTGATGAGAGATCTAAATTACAGTAGTGCCTATCCAGTGCCCCAAGCAGCAAAGAATCAGATTTAACCGAGTCATAAATTCTAAAGCCAAGTTAACGATTAATAAGGTGTAATACTTTGTGGTCTCGATCAGTATAATAATATAAGCCGTCCCAATAAAGCTGGATTCAAGTTGAAACCTACTCACTACCAATGAAAGCGCTATAACCGATAGAACATTTCAGCAAATTTATCCATTGCCGAAAAATTGAATTGAAAAAGGAACCGTTTATTTCTTGTGTGGGGACGGGGAAGTTGCGGTCCAGACGGAAAATTCCTATCAGCACGGCCATATTTGATCAGCGTGTCCAAGCACTATGTGGTGTTTGATATTCGAGTAAAAGGTGTTCAAGTATTTGAAGCATTTAAAATACCCGAACATGAAAATAACATGTATTAGCGGAATTCGACTTAAGGGGGAAAATACATGTAACTGGTAAAAAAAAATCGATTTTTTTATTACACCAAAATGTTTGAAATGCTCTTAAAATATAACAAAAGAAGAATTGAAGCGATATTCGCATTAGTTCTCGAGTTATAGTCAGTTATAGGCAGCACGGCGTTCCCCAGGTCGGTGGAGCTTTAAAACTTTAAACGCGTTTTGCTCAAAGTAGTACTTTTTCAACTGCCGTACAAAATATCTCAAAAAATATTGAACCGATCCGGCTCAAATTTATACGACATCTACAAAAGAGTATTATCTCCTCGTTGACACTAAATGTTATTGTAATTTCTGATTTTTTTGAAAAATAATCGATTTTTTTGTTTAATCTAAAATTAATGTAAAAATTTAATTTTTTTAATAAATTTTATTGGTTCATCTATGAATTATATATTTCATTAGCATATTTTTTTCTCTCTGAATGTTGCAAGTTCCCTTGAAACGGCGTTAAGTTGTACGAGGCAGTTTTTGATGTGTTTTTTTTCATTCGCTCGCATCGCCGCCATTTTGTGTTGAAAAATTATTAAAAAAAGATTTTCATTTACTGTGAGACATGTACTTTAAGGATTTAATATTAAACATTTTCTAAATGAACAAGATATATATTTTAAATCAATCTGAAACTAGCAATTTTTTTCGATTTTACATGTATTTCCCCCTTTAGCTAGATAAGCGCTACGATAGTGAAATCAATTTTTTTTAAAAAATTGTTCCAGATTCTTTGAAAAAAATGATGAAATAAAAAGGTCGTGTATCTTCTTTGATGGATATGTATTCTTTATGGATATTCTTTAATGGATATGTAGAAGTCACCCGTCACCGCCCAACTAGTTCATAGCTCAACAGATATAGGTATTGGGTTGCTACATGTGGTTTTCACAATTTAATCAGTTTTTGTAACAGTAACTTAAAAGTAATCAAATGTAAAGTTAACATAAAAATTAAGTTACGTGAGTCAGTATTTTCAAAGTATCGTTAAAATTTTTTTGAATTCGATGGCTGCTGATACAACTTGTTAAGGATCCACCTGAATATTTTGAAAAAATGAGCTTTTAATTCATAGCTTAAATATTGCTGTTCTTCGTATTAGAAGTCTGATTCGCAAGTTTTCAAATATATAAAATATAAAATAGTTCAATTTGGTCTATAAAAAAAGAAAATTGAGTCATTAAAATTGTGGGAAAGTTGAAACAAGAACAAAACTTGAATCATCAAACAATATGAAATGATTTGACTTTCGCACTTTAAAAACATCATAGAGAAACCCTCATATTTTTATTCTCCATATATTCCATTATTTTTTCGTTTTAACATTGAAAATCTTGTGTTGAGAGTATGTTTTGGGATTCCCTTCCTACCCTATTTCCTTATGATGATAATTTAATAGCTTGTTTCTTGACTAAGCGGCTTACAGCTGCTAGGAAGAAGAGAACCCGCAATGAAACTGGCCCCATCGTTGTATTTATCTGTACTCATGTCGCCCAGTACAGAACGAGCGTTCAATATTATTCTTGAAAAGGTTTTTTTTCGATTGGATTCAGTATTAGTAAATAAGGGATTAAAAATGTTCAGACCCCTCCGCTAACTGCAACCACCTCCTGAACTTATCGGCGTTTTTTTGGATTCGACTATTACTATTCTACTATTGTTTTTGTTCTCACAGAATATACATGCAATGAAACATTCTGCGTTGCTTTGGAAATCGATTATCCTTTTTGACGCAGGTTTATTAGCAGCAATTTTGTATCTCCGGCAATTTTCGAGAGCGACCTATTCGTCTCCGTGAAACATTAGTACTGGCACTGCTTTCTCCGCATTTTTTCACATTATCACTTGTGACTACACTAGAGGATCCCGACTCATGGAATTTTTTATAGGAATTAAAGGGGTATTCAATCTGTTAAAACAATTAAAGGGTTATTTCGATTGAAACATGACAAATTATCCTACAAGGCCTATCAAAACCCATTGATAAATTAACGATGGTTTGCTTTAAACTATCGGACGCTATCGATAGTAACAACTATCGATAGTGTCGCCTATAGATAGTTTTCCATCACTACTTAGCAGACGTGCTAGACTGAAGTAGTTCTCATACCTCACCCTGACTGAGTTGAAACGTTATAAAACCTCGCGAGATCTGCAAGTCAAAAGGTCTCCAGCTCTAGTTGGGAAAACTCGACGGATGCTTCTTTAAATAAGTGTACGAGTCCTCGAACATCCACCTCAGATTATTTAATGAAACATGATGGTATTGAATATTCTATCGAATAGAGCCTCATATATTAGCAGTTTTTATGGCTAAGCATTCTTGTTTCATTTGCGAAGGAACAGCTCAACAGACCAGTAGGATTATTGAACAGTTTAACTTGTGAGAAACAAAACGATCTATTCAACATTGTTTACTAAATAAATCAACAATCTAAACAATTTACAAGCGCCTAACTTTACACACACTAATATTACTTATCTCCCTTGAACTTCTTCCCATGGCCTTGGACCTCGTTTTTGTTCCCAGTTATCAATATCGATTTTCTGAATTTTCTCATATTCACTTTCTAGTGTGACTTCTTCTTTATTCTTCATTGTTACTCCAATTCTTTTCATTTCTTCAGGACTTACTGGTTGTTTCTTGGAATATTCATATCTAAAATTGACCGAAATTACTTTATGGAGCCTCCAATTATTCAAAGTCGAACGTAATCGAACCACTTACCGCAACGAAGTAAAGTATTTTAATCCAAAGGATCCGCCAACTATGCATATCAGAAAAGGCAGTCCATACTTAATTGATTTTCTTTTTCTTAGATAATTGAACTTGTTCACAAATCCTGACATGATGCCATTGACATTGATTTGTGTTTATCTTTTGGGGTTGAAAGAGGTTAGGTTAGTTTTGGTGGTTAGGTAATTTCGATAAGAGATTCTCTGATGTTGAATTTATCTCACAACTTCTTGATTAGCTTATTTAAGTAAATGTTAGTGTGTTGTATAAGTATCTTAGAAACGAAGTGGTTTTAAATTAAAAGAATACTTGCTATAAGCAAATCGCTCTATTCAGGCATTCAATCGAGGCCCCCTAAACCTAAAAGTTATTGCTCTGTAAGTTTCTAAATTTGGTAAGATGAGTTCAATGAAATGCAGAACTCGTCGCAAAAAGTTACTGAATAGGAATGGTTGACGATAGAAATGGTGTAATGATTGTATCCGCAAACGATATCTACAATTATTTAGCTAATCTGAAACTGCGCAAAGTACCCCATAGTAACTCAAACTCTAATAAATCATCTTCAAATATTTTGCCCACCTATAAAAATTACGGCTGCTTTCCAAATTCATGAACGTCAACGCCATCTGCTTTTTTATAAATATGTGTAGAGATTTCTGAATGACGACTTATTGCATTCCACATTCTCCATTCGAGTTTGACATTCGCGAATGGAGTTCATCTGGTGCTTGCCGTGCGGGATACATATCGGCGGAATGCGAAGGATTAACCGAAACTTCGCGATGAAGTGCATATTAACAGTAGATTTCGAGTGAAAAAGTTTTATCTCTGATAATATAGCAGAAAAAATACAGTTTATCGTGTCAGTGCCATGACAAGAAATTAAACACGCAGTGGCCCAAAGCTGTCGCAGACTGCATTCGGATAAAAATGTGCATCGTGATGTCGGGTTGACAATTCGTGTGATTTTGGGCGGCAGGTAACCGCCTTGCGGGTTTTTGATAGCAATTATAAATATTGGACCGGCAGTGACTTGCCGAAATGATAAATTCAAGTTTGTGCGGAAAGTGAACGGATCTTTCGATCATTCTCGAACATCGTGATTACTAGAAATTAAAAACCGCTTCTGTAGTTGACCTGGAAATTGTGAAAACTCTCGGTGTCGGGTTCTGTTTCTGTCCTCGCCGTAAGTGCCGAGGAGGATTCTATTCGGGCCAGAACGCGCAAGATTTTCTTGAGTGCATGGATTTGTAATGTGAGTCGTTCGATGAATAAAGATTGCTTTGGCAAATCTAAACCCGTGCGAATAGCTGTTTACTGCGAATTTTACGCGAAAAGTGTGAATTTGTGACAAGGTGAGAATTTAGTGTTCGCCGCCAAATTGACAGGAGGGGGCCATCTTGGCTTCAGTTGTTTTTCTGTACTTTTTATCTATTCGCGTCGAAATGTGTGACTGGAGCAGTCTTTAGAATTGTGTCTCTAGCAGATTGCCGAAGGATATAGTTGAAAACGAGTGCATAAAGTACCGTTGTGGATTAGTTCAAGCAAAGGTAGGTACAGTAGGACGTTGTGTCGAATGTTTGTTTTGGTCGATAATTCCACAGTGCATGAAAAACTTCAACATGTCTCGCTGGACCCCACCCCCCTTCAGTACGCACGTAACGTCTGTCATTATTATTGCAGTGTTTTTTTACTGTGTATTCTTGCGACGTAAGATGAAATTATACGTAACATGATGGTTATTCGATACGAAGGACCGTCTTGAGTCCAGCACAAGGGCATTGTTTTGATTGATTAGTTATGTTATTACAAGATGGTTTTTCCGCGTAGCCGGTTTGCGGTAGGATTGTTTACATTTCGCCGTGTCTCGTTCAGGTATCGTACTTGGGTTGGGAAGGGTGGTTGTTTTTCGTTGACTCGTTAACTGGAACAAACATTGCCCATCGTAGTCTAGCGAAAGCAGTAGTCACTCAAATCTAGTTCACAATTTAATGTGCTATTCAAGTTGTTCCATTTTTATTCCTTTTTGGAACTTTGCTTGAATATATTTTGCTCATTTTATTCCAGTGATTTTTCGTGCAAGTTTTGCATGCATATTTCAGCATTTTTTTTCGTGCATTGCGGTCTACTTATGACATGAACTTTTTATAAATGTCAGTCTGGGGAACATCTAGTATGCCAAAAGAGCTCGAAAGACTACTCTAATCGAAGTTAATATTTTAGAAGTTAAATACACAATTATTATGAAATATGAATGCCACAAGTCACTAATGGGTTCCAATAGCATGTAATACATGTTGCATGCATATTTTGCAGTGCATGTTGCATGTTTACTATATTTTGATAAATGATGAAGTCTGGGGAATTTCTAGTATGCTAAAAGAGCTCGAAAAAGTACCCTAATCGAAATTGATATGTGTTTGTACACAATTATTATGAAATATGAATGTCACCAATGGTAAATAGTAAACAAAGTAAAAAATATTTTTACGATAAGACTGTCGAGCGTTGTTTGAGGGAAAGGGACGTTTTCCCGGAGTAGTTTGTGAGATTATTAGCTTAAAAGTTTGTATCACTAAAGCGATGGATGAAAACAATTATCAATATAATTCGCAACCTTACAATAAAATGATATCTTTTCATTGCCCGGTCTGATCAATACAATTGAGGAAGAGCTTATAAAATAACCTTTGTTGTAGCAGTTTTCACAATTCAGAGGTGATAAAGTATGTGAATATTGACAATTCAAGGGTAATACGTAGGCTTTTGATCTACTCAACAAGTTGTAGATGTGACGTTACGTAAAAATAAAATAGAAATTACTTTTTTTCGTTTTGACGTGCAAGATATATTTACCCAAACTGCACTACCGTTAATAGAATATGGGTCCAAGCAGAGAACTAAGTAAATTTTTTTTTCAGAATTTTTTTTTGTCAAGAACCAAAACCACATGCGTTACGGAATAATCCGGGCGTAAATTAATTGATCTGGAATATTTGACTGTTGGTGATTTTTTTTCTTTTCCTCGAATTTGAAGGAGATATGATTTTTTTCACTTAGTGGTTCACTTTGAACCGGGGGGTTGGCATTGTCCTATTGGCACTCGCCATCGGGTTCGACTTCATGTATATCACATGTATTATTTATATTAATTAAGTATTGTATGTATTTTTAACATGCATACCTTATAGACAATTACAATTACATCCATGGCACGCGGGATTCGAACTCGCAGGCACCGTAGCACGCCGCTTTTCGGCCTAACGCCTTAGCGAGCAGAGCCACGGGGCCCAAGGAGACATGAAAATAGATTATGCCAGAATTAAGGTGGAATATTATATTTCAAAACATAGACAATGCCTAAAGTGCGGAAGGCTAAATTCTGCAAATGTCCAAAGATGAAATGCCTAAAATGCGGAACAGTAGGCTGTGAAGGAAACTGCTCGAAGACTATGCATTCTGTGTGCTTCGCAGACACATATAGCAACTGATAAAAACTGTCCAATATGGAAAGCAGAAGGAAAGGTAGTAGAAATAGCGGCCATTAAAAATGTTACCTTTTTTGAAGAAATATACTCAAGGAATATAGTCAACAATGTAAATAGATTTCAAGGTCTAGAAGAAGAGGACCTTAGTGCATCCGCTTCTATTCTAGGCAATAAGTAGTTCACTAAGCACTAGAAATTCCAATAGAGAAGTAAATAGGGCCTTGGGAAAAAAGAAATTTTTGGATGTTCTAAAAATGAATCGGGGGATTGTTACATCTACAGTTATAAGAAGTGAACCTACAAAAGATAAATCTGAAGTAATTCTTATATTTAAAGATCCAAAACACTTTATAATAAGTGAATCTGATAGATTCCTTAACTCTCTTCTGGATAATAATAATGTGAATAGTCTTGCAAAAAATAAAGAGTCCATAGTAGATAGTATGTTTGAATTCTTGTTGAATGTTAGCAAAAAATGTAAATTATCAAAAAATTCCCTGAATAATACTGAAAATTCTACAATTGAACATCCAAGGATTAATTAAGAATATAAATAATCTAGAATTTGCATTAAATAATGACAATTTCAATATAGCAATCTTGTCAGAAACATTCACTACAAATCATCAATTGAAAAATAATCTTAAAAGAGGTTTCAACATAATTGCGAAAAACAGGTCTGATAATAGAGGGGGATTTTTCTAGAAATTAACTTGGATTCAAAACTTGAGGTTGTGGCGATTAAAACTTTAAACCTAGAAGAAAACTTTACAATTTTCTCTTTCTATTGCCCCCCGGATCTAGATAGCACATTCTTCTCGAATGAGATGAATACAAATTTTCTTGCGTTTTGTTGGTTCAAATAACATATTTGTAGGTGATTTCAATTCGAGAAATAGGTGCTGGGGTGATCACAAAAATAATCAAAGAGGAAACAAACTTCTCCAGTTGCTACATGCCCACAACAGCTTTCTTTAATAATGGGGGGAAAACGTTCTCTGTTAGATCCAGAAATGGAGTTACAGAGGCTCTTCTACTCCAGATATTACTTTTGGCAATTTTGTGCCTAGAAAAGTCAAATGGACGATTTGTCAAGATAATATAACTGTAGTGGACATAAAAGCATCATTTTTACATTTAGAGCGAAAGGAACATAGGTCCAGAAAAAAAACGTTGGTGCCTAAAAGAGCCTTAAAACATATTCATGAGGAAATTTTCGAAGGGGATTGGATGGCCATCTTATCTAAGATCACACATATTGTAGTGCAAAACCAAATTGGAAAGTATAACCCTAGACATACCAATAAGCAGTGGTGGAATGAACATTTCAAAGCGTTATGGGATAAGAAGAAACAACTACTCAAGTCATATGGAACTTCAAGAAGAATGGAAGACTTCTACAAATACAAAGATGCTAGACGAAGATGGGATTATATGGTGAAAGAAATCAGAAAAAGTAGTTGAATCCATAAGCTAACAGAGATAGCCTTGGATGGAAACATAAGGGAGCTCTAGAGATTTGCAAACAATGTAAAGAAGAGTCGAGTGTATACAGCTCCATCCTTTTGGGAAGCGCAGAAAGATAGAATTTCTTAGTATGATTAAGAATAAAAACCCGACAACCTCTTTAGATCTGGATCTCATTTCGATACCAGGACGGAAGATTAAGATGACGTTAGATGAATTGGGAGACATACTTTCAGCTCATAAAAAAAGTCAGCTCCTGGCCCGGATCTAATCACATACGAAATGTTAAACTCTCTAAATGCTATTTGTAGAGAACATTTTTTGTCTTTCATCAATGGAATTTTGGACTCCCACTACATCACAGAGGACTTAGTGAGGATCAGAATATCGCCAATTCTCAAACCTGGGAAAAATGCGAGTGAAATCCAAAGCGACACACCAATCTCACTTCTGAATGTAGTCATTAAGATAATAAATACATTCATTATAAATATATTAGTAGTAGATTGCAATATTTTAGATAAACTCCCAGGAAATAAATAAATCTATAAATGCCTTATTGATCACTAGATTGCCTTGGCAAGAAATAGAAATCTCTACATCATGATAACCCTGGACATTTGCAATGCTTATGAGGGTGTGGATATAGAAATACTGAAGTCTTGTTTGAATAGGATGTATATTCCCGAGGAATATCGCTACTGGATCTTGAAATTTGAAGCTAATTGAAAGCTAATTGAAAATTGAAAGCTAATGTTAAGGTAAATAATGGAATTCCCCAGGTTGATGTGTTGAGTCCCCTGCTCTTCAACATCAATACGGCAACTCTCCATGGAAACTTGGTAAATTCAGTTAAGATTGTCCAATATGCGGATGATTTTATAATCATGGCAATGGATAAAAACAAACAATCCTGTTTCAACCAGCTTCAAAGGAGTGTTTCTTGGTTTGCCAGTGAGGCAGGCAAACTTAAACTTCCACTTCACCCAGGCACATGTAAGGGCATCATTATCAATAGAAATCAATCTTTTAATCAAAAAATCAAAGTAGATAACAGAGACATTCAGTGGGTAACAGAAATAAAATACCTAGGAAAAACTATTAACTGTAACTACACGGATAAAAGATTTGCTGAATTAAAGGTTGAGTCAGTGAAACAAGAAATCAACGCCGTCAGAAGGGTAACAGGAGTGAAAAGTGCGCTCCCACGGGACAAAAGCCTAATTCTATATAAATCTTTCTGCAGGGCCAAGTTAGAAAGTCACTTCTCCACCTATGCATTTTCTTCGGATTATCTCTGTAATACTTTTGATGCACTTAAGGGGTTACATAGGTCTTGGAGGAAAAACAAAATCACTTTTTCAAAAAATTGTATTTTAAAAACCAATAATCTATTTTATTTGAAATTTACACATACAAAAGTTTAGCATTTGAAGAAGTTGCAAAAAAATTTTCAGCTAAAAATATTGAAAATTATCGATTTTCCTGCAGTTTTCTTCGTCCACCCTTTTTTTGTGGTAGGCAGAATATTTCGGTGCAGGTTCATCTGAAATCAAAAATTCAAAGATTTTCTTATAGTTTCTACCGTTGGCTCGTGATTGAACGAAGGGATTTTCAATCGATCGACTCGTTCTTGTTTAATTCGAAAAAAATGTTTTAAAAACGATGAGAATCGAAAAAATGCTAAAAACATGAGACGAACATACATTCAAACTTATTTAAAAACTTTAAATTTCATTATTTTTTTCAATTCCTTCGTTCAGTCACGAGCCAAAGGTATAAATTATAAGAAAATTTTTGAATTTTTGATTTAAGATGAACCTGCACAGAAATATTCTGCCTACCGCAAAAAAAAACTGGACGAGGAAAATTGCAGGAAAATCGTCAATTTTCAATATTTTTAGCTGAAATGCTAAACTTTTCTATGTGTAAATTTCAAATAAAATAGATTACAATTTTTTGGAAAAGTTGTTTTTTTTCCTTCAAGACCTATGTAACCCCTTAAATCTAAACTATTAAAACGATGTCATGGTCTAGATAGGCAAACACCAAATGTGGTTCCCTTTGATATGGCCTGTGAGTTGCCTATCAGATACAGAGCACAACTCATGTTGTCAAAGGACCTGATTAAAATTAAGATGACAAATAGTGGGCTTTACTCAGAATTGTCAATGGCAAATAGTAATTCTAGATACTCCTGAATTTATACCAGATTCAGGGAGATTTTTGATCTAATTCCGCTTACAAACATCAGTACTTTTCCTAACAATTTTAAAATCATTCATTAAAGCAAGGGTCTCTTCCAGAGTGTTCTTGACGCTAGACTGGTGCCGGAAGATTCTCAGGAGATCTTTGGCAGGATTGAAGATGAGGCGAGAAGTGCTGATAAATACATAGTTTTCTCGGATGGATCAAAATCGTGATGGGGTCTCTGAGGTATCTTTCTCTCTCTGCTCACACACCTCAGTGGTAAATGCGGAACTCACTGGCATTTTATTGACTATTTCTTCAACCCTTGAGAAGGAAGTAAACAATATTCTGGTACTTACGGATTCTAACCAGGCACGTTTAGATTTGAGTTCTAACCCATGGAATAAGCAGATTGTAAATAAGATTTACAACATGTGTAATATTTACCCTCATAGATCTATAAGTATCATATGGATTCCGGGGCATAAGAACCTTGGAAAATCAGAGAGAGTGGATCATTTGGCTAGGGAAGGAATGATCGGAGGAACGAGTCACATCACTGGATGGGAACCGGATGAGGCTATCCAAAGTATCAGCTCCCAGTTAAAAATAGAATGGCAGACTCAGTATGAAAGTGGAATAACGAGACTTAAAAGATGTACGAGATTCAATGCCTTTTTAAGTGGGAGAGAAAAAGTCTGGTTTAAAGATTTGAAGATTAAAAGTAGTTACATGAAGCAAATAAACAGGTTATTCAAAAACAAATGTTATAATAAATTCAGATTAGTAAAGATAAAAGTTTTAGAAGATCCAAATTGTCCTTTCTGTGAAGCAGTTGATGATTTAGACCACCAGATTTTTCACTGTCAGGAATTTATTAATATAAGAAACGGATATCAGATCTTTCTGCATTTTAATTCAGTAGATGCACAACTCATAGTAAAAAGCACATCAAGGAATTAGGAAGTTTCCTAGAGACAGCAAAAATAGATATTTAATTAATTGAACTTAAGATATGACTTGTTTCAGTACTTTTAAGTGTAAGATTAGTAGAATAGGAATAATTACTCAGGAAATATAATGTGTAATCTCAAATAATTGTCAATTTGTTGAGCACTACAATCTTCTATTAATAAACATAGATATAAGTCATTAAGTTAAGTCGGAGTTCATTTTGTTTGTTGGAGATTCACATTTTTCAAATCAGTAAATTAGATTTTAAGTTAGTCATGACCGAACGAAATTCGCTACTTTATTGTATAAGGGCTCGTAAGTAATGAGACCTAGAAAGCATTCGAAGTAGTCAATGGCCAAACCTACACTATGGTGGTATCGATAAACGATGGCTGGTATGTCTTGTGATAAGCCAACATAATCCTCGTAAAACAAGATTCAGTAAACAAAAAAAAAAGTTTAGCACTGTTGCAAAAATCACTCCTAACCTTGTTATTTAATCGCTTTTGAAAAATTAATCTCAGTTTTTTCTGAAATTCGACAAATTAATAAAAGGATTGCGAGAAATTGGAGTCGCACCGAAGTAATCTGACGTGGTTTGTCGCATGTTACTGACGATACTACTGGTATTTGACGCAGTATTAATAGCAATTAAAAACTTTTGTTTATTGGCGTCAACTGCTGAAGAAGACATGGATTTTCTTTTTTCTTCTAACCGTAACCGTTTTTGAGATATATTGATCTAAACAATTGTAACTCTCAGTGTCCACTTTCTGATATTATCCGATTTTGATTACGACTTGGAAAGTTTGTGAGTTTGTTTTTCTATGTTTAAGAGGTCCATAAAAAAAACATATGTACGAGCATATCTACCACACTCCAGGCTAGGTGGAAAAGTGTGCACCGAAAAGTTAACCAACCCCCTTGCCATAAAACTTCGAGGGATATCTGCTCGCTACTCTCTTGTCCGATATAAACAATATTTTGGCATCATGTAAAGGATGAAGGAGCAGAAAAAGACAACAACATTGCACGTGAAAATAGGTTTTTTAACGTATCATGGCCCTGTGACGTCAAGCACAGGATAGTTGTATGAAAAAGCAATATAATATCACGGCATAATTCTGTCAACGCTCATTCTTGACGTCATAGGAGCTCAATTCCTTGCAAACTATCCCCGAATAATCAGTTTTTTTTTTTTTTACCAATCCTGTGATGACTGCATAGCGTCAAAGCCTCGAAACCGATTTTTATCTGAAATTAAGTGACCTTGTCCTGCTCGTTCATGGGATAAAACGGTATGGAAAAAAAACTACAGAGCCGGTTATTTCGGGGTGGTTCGTTTGCGGGGATGGGTAGGGCGGGGTTGTGGGGATGGTCCTCCGATGTCAAGAATAGGCAATTGACAGGATAATCTAGTGATGTTATCTTGTTTAACCCTCCGAGAACACAGGGGGTCAAATTGACCCCAGTGACCTTTTTGGCCGATCGCAGCACTTAGGCCTGCGCGAAAAGGGGGGTACTATAGGCTCCTAAGTGTATTTCTGTGCCTTGACTATAAGTTTACACCGTTCGCATACAGTCCCACCAAGTCGTCAGTCGTCGTTGAGAGGCCTTTGAAGCAGATTAAGGAGTCAAATAGACCCCATATGTACTCGACATCAATTTTGAGATTTATTTTTAATTGTGCAAATTTTAAAATCCTCACAATCACCACCGTAAATATGCAAAATGAATATTTTTTTTTCAAGGGTCACTATAGGGCATAAGGACATTTAGGCCACTTCTAATGCATGAGAACTACTAAAAAAGGCTTCAATCTATACCTATAAATTTTTTTAAATGAAAATCTTCAGTGGCGGCGATTCTATAGACGTTCAAATGTTCTCGATGATCGAAAAAATAGGTGTGTTCTCGGAGGATTAACAGTGGGCAACGAGCTCATCCCTGAATATTGGGGATGGAAGTTCAGAGATACCATTTTATGGCGAAGGGGAGGGGGTAACTTTTCGGAGCACACGTTTCCATCTACCCTGGAGTGTGGTAGATAAGTTTGCTTACATGTTTTGCCTCTTAAACATAGAAAAACAAATTCACAAACATTCCAAGTCGTAATCAAAATAGGATAATATCAACATGCCGTCGAGAAAGTGGATACTGTTAGTTTCAAATGGTTAGATCAATATATCTCAAAAACCGTTATGGTTACAAGAAAAAGCTATAACATTTTTTTTGTTGGAAATTTTCTCGGCGACAAGTTTGTCATACATTGTTTTTCCGTAGACGTGACCGTTACTGAGATATTTAGCAAAGGTCACTTTTGGTGACCTTTGACCCAGTCTAAAAAGTAACGCAGCACTCGGATCGATGGGGACTTTTGACATTTTGTTCAACACGCCAGCATCAAGGTTCACACCAAAATTCAGCTTACCCCTTATTTTCCGAAGTTTCGCCTTTTTTATGTCGAATTTCACTGGGCTATATAGTGAGGGACCCCGACACAGAACTCTTCGTGTAAATAATTGTTGATGTGGAGTGATAGACTCGTTCCTGTGCGAACACAATGTGTCGGCCAAAGGCAACAAGCTCATAATCACAAGAATTAATTGCCTCACTCTAGTG
Source organism: Nemotelus nigrinus (assembly GCA_947369275.1). Taxonomy (NCBI): domain Eukaryota; kingdom Metazoa; phylum Arthropoda; class Insecta; order Diptera; family Stratiomyidae; genus Nemotelus; species Nemotelus nigrinus. The sequence continues at coordinate 47,366,351 of OX376372.1, read as the reverse complement.
TTATCCATCTTTACCGGGCGTACGCAAACGTGTCGACCACAGGGAAGAACACATGATCAGAAGTGATGGGGTGCATGTGAAGCAACTCGCTCAGAAAAGAGTGAGTTGTCTCAAGTATTGGGTGCTAGTGACAGAATCATTTCGATAGCTTCACTCGTATGTTACCCATTTTTAGACATAACTTTCAGCCCGAGAGACACATTGGACGCTATTCTTTGAATGTTGTAGTGATGAAGGCAAAATGACTTTTTGTAGGATTATCAATAATGCTGAGCTTTAAAGAAGAGCCGATATCCGGATTGTTTTGATCATGTATTCGCAAAAAACCGTATGTAAAATTTAATCTTACTAAATCCGTTTAGCTGCGATACTTTATAGAGTTTATTTGGCTTTAAGGAATAAATTTAAATGATTTCATGACCCCAGACTCAAGGTTTTGTAGTGCCACAGTTCATTTATCTTCCTTTGTAGCTCCCTATTGTGTTTTGTTGTTTGATTTTACTTACGATATTTCAAATATGCTGTATACTGTAATAGTATTATTTATCTATTTTAGACAGTATGGCGATCAGAGTACTTTTTGAAGTTGGTCACACATCTAAACTCAAAAGCAAACAAACCCCAGACGGTTTTACTCATGATTGGGAACTTTATGTTCGTGGTACGGAGAAAAATGATATTAGCCACTTTGTTGACAAAGTAGTGTTCAACTTGCACGAATCGTTTCCAAAACCAAAAAGAGGTGAGTATTTTGAATGCCTACTTAAAACGTCTTCAGAACAATCCTTTTCAAAAACAATCTGTCTTCATTTAAGTCTTCTTCCAAAATTGCATTAAAAATTTATCAGAAATTTAATCTTTATCTTTAAATATATTCGAGAAGAAAAATTATAATAATATGTTTTCTCCATCATTTCAGTTCTTAAAGAAGCTCCGTACGTTCTGAAAGAATCAGGCTATGCTGGTTTCATGGTGCCAACTGAAATTCATTTCAAAAACCGCGATCAACCGAAAGTGATGATGTTCACCTATGATCTGTCACTTCAAAATGCCGGGCCACCTGTACATCGTAGTGAAATCAAAAAGTTCACATTCAATAATCCATCAGAAGATTTTCGGCGTAAACTAGTGAAAGGTGGTGGCGTTTTATTAGTGAGCAATACAAATGATGATAAAAGTCGTGACTCAATGGATGACAGATCGCAATCTAGCAAACAAAAAATGAGCAGTGATGAGGTGGCGAAAAAGCATAAAATTCGGCCAGAAGAATCGAAATCGCAAACGTTTGCGAAATTATTTGGGCCGCCAATAACAAAAACAACGTCAAAAGTTTCACCCGATGCAAAAAATAAATCCAGTCCTAGCACAGCGTCGACCGGTCCAACAGGCAAGAGTGGTAAGGCTGCAGAAAAGGAGAAAGGACCAGCAGCGATGCCATTTACGGCAAAAGACAAGTCGGAGAAGGCCGAAAAGAAAGAGAAGCATAAGCATAGTCCGCACAAAGATAAATATGAATCTAAAGATAGCAAAAAAACGGACGATAAACACGAGCGACGAGAAGAGAAGAAAAAAGACAAGTCTCATTCGAAGGAGCGTGACAGAAGTCACGACAAAGGCTCCAAAAGACCGCCCAGCCCCAAACGGGCGCCAAGCCCAAAGAAACCTAGTCCAGCAAGAAGCTCTTCGTCGACTGGCCGTGGAGACACAAATGGATACAAAACCCCAGCAAAAACGCATCCAGAACCAGTAGCTCTGAATAATAACGCGGATAAAGTATCTGGAAACAGTAGTAGCGGAGGCAAGAAATCCAAGAAAGAGAAAAAAGCCTACGACAAAGATCGGGATAGAGACAAAAGTAAAGATAAAGATCGCGATCGGAAAGATAAGGCGTTGGATGATCGATCGAGCAACAACAGCACGCCTGTTGCTCCTCCCGTTGCAAATCATACTGCAGCTCCTCAGACTGCAGCAAGCACAAAATTGCCCGGAAGTGATGCAAAATCCTCACTTGACTACGTTAAGAACAAAGAGAAAGACGCTGTTAATCCTGGTAGCTCAAAAGATACAGCCAAAGAATCCAATAAGAAAATTAGCGGAGATGTGAGTAGTAATGTAAGTGATACGAAAAAGTCGTCAGAGAAGCATGATAAGGACTCTGAAAAGCGTCATAAACATAAGAAGAAAGACAAAAACAAGGAGAAAGAGAAAGAGAAGGATCACAGTGGCTCTAAAGATAGTAAAAAGAAGGATAAATCGGCCAAAAAAGATGATTTCAAGAAGACACCAAAGGCTCCACAATCCGCGAACGAAGTAGCACCTGTGGCGTCTCAAAAATCAAACACTACCCCACTCAGTAAATTGCTCCATGCCATTAGCGATGATGATACTCAGGATAGCGTTGCTGAAAGCGTATCGGCAACTGTTTCCGAAAGGCACGAAAGTTTTGCTGAGAGTTCGAATAGTAGCGTCACTGACATTGCATCAAAAGCAGCAGCCAATACTGTCGCTCATCAGCCCCCTCCACCTCTTCCTCCACCCGCTTCAACCTCCGAAGAATTAAAACCTGATAAGAAAGATAGGAGAAGTCGGGATAAAGAGAAAGTGGAGAAAGATGAAAAGAAGCGTAAAAGAAAGAGCAAAGATGATGTTGACGCCTCACATAAGGCTACACCTCCGCCAAATCTGATTCCAGAGCCTCCACTGAAACAACCCAAGAAAGATGAGTTGATTGTTAAAAATGGAGACCGATCAAGTTCGCCACACTTATCTCATTTGAATTCAAATTCGACGGTGGCTTCCAATCCTTCGCCAAAAGGACAGCAAAGCACAGTGGATGACTCGAAAGCGTTTCGCACACCAAATGCTGCAAACGTGCCACTACCATCGACCTCATCGTCCTCCGCCACAAACAGCAACAACTTACCGCCTTCAGCTAATGCCCCCGATCGAGCGTTTACTGTTGATTACATCTCCGAACTACGCGACCTACAACAAAAGATAATGACGCTGCAGGACAGTAATGACCTGCAGCAAGTTGTAGAACTAATCGCTCCGACCGGTCGTTTCGAAATCACGAGCAAATCCTTCGATTTCGATTTGTGCACGCTCGACCGAAATACCGTTCAAAAACTGCAGGACTTTTTCGCTACCTCATGCTCATGACAGAAGATAGTGTACAACTCGTTCACACGATAGACACGACATTAAAGTGGATCATCACACGATTGTTAAACGATATTCGTTGCATGCCGGCTCGTTATTTTTTGTATGTTGGCCATCATCGGACCAGCTTGTTCGTTTTTGGATATCTCATCGGAAACGCTTTGGAGGATCGCTTCATCGACTGGACGCTATCGCGAAAGATCAGATCGCTAGTTGAGGTTGGCCCTTTATTATTTTTTCCGTAGATATTTGAAAGGTGTTCGGCTTTTCAATCGGGTTAGGATTAGGTTTGATTTTAATTTGAAAAGTCATTTGTGGACTATTCTTTTTTATTAGAGAACTTTGTTCGATTGTAACGTACATTATTGAAATCTGTTATTATGATTTCATCATTTGCTAGTAATTGTAAATAGTTGTTCGACTGATCTTAATGCATGATAATAAACATATGCGTGTGTATCGGCACCTGTAACATTTTAAATGATCTTTCTCATTTACTCGTGAGTAATGTTGATCCTGATTCGAATGAAAACAGACACCATTTGGCAATGTACTGATACAAAGGATAAGAGAAACAAGATGGACTATATATTAAGTGATTTCTCTTGTTCTTCATAAGATATATTAAATATATGTATTTATTAAAGCAATTAAATTTGACGGTGGCTATCAGGATCCGTTGAATTAGATGCCATTATTTAAGTAAAATGTAGTCAAAAATTAACTGTGTACAAAGACTGTATGAGTTATATATATATGCAAACAAAATCCGAACAAGAGCTAAGATGAAAATCACCATATTGTATTTATATAAAGTTACAATATCACGTAATTAATAATTAAAAATATACAAATTATATTATTCATATATAAACATGAATAACAACTATAATATTTATGTATTTAACAGGAAAGATGAAAATTTATTGACTAGATTGTAGTGACCGTTTTTATTGGTACTATGCACCAAACAAATTGCAAATTAGTTATTTCTTGTATTTTATAATTCATGGTGTTTTCCCTGAGTCCTCACATATTTACTCTTCATTTTTATCCAAATGTGATTTTAAGTTCTCACATTTTATTAATTTCGCTGATAAGAGTTGAAATAAATTGTAAAAGTATGGAATGAAAACGTGGTTTATTGAAAGTAGTTGAAAAATTAAGCATAGTTTAGGGAATTTCAAGCTACATATGCTCAGATATATAGCCTTTTTTCATTTGGCAATGGGAACTACGAAGTCTGTCTTTTATATTTCGGAGATATAGAAGAACAAACATTTTTCACCAAAAGTGGCATTGTTTTCCAAAGATATCCGTGCAGACCAGATTCAGTATTTCTGGTCGACAAAAGGTCACGCAAAGACATTTTGGTCCGTAGCGATGCCCCAGATAAGAAGTCCTGTAAGTGGCCACCAAACGCCCTAGACCGTTTTGCGAATCGAGGGATGCCCTTTAATCTCAACTCTTCTACGTGTGTGAGGTCTAGCAGCCAGGGCTCATTGAAATGCGCTGTCCGGTCTCCCCAGTGTCGAACAGTAACACAGGAGTTGTTGAATTGTTTCTAAGAATCGCGGCTCCTGATATTTCCTACAGGTGTCACTGATTATGAATCGTAGTTTCAAGGCGTGAGCTGCTACGAGGCAGTGCGCAGTAATGATACTGACAACCTGTTTCCAGTCAGTTACGGGTTAATGTAATTAGACATTTGGTAGCTGCGAAATTATAATATTGGTTACTCTGCAGGTCTGACCTGCTTGCCATCTACACACAGCAACCTTTCATAATATTGGAGTTGATCCAGCGTTTGACCGTTTGGATAGGGATTGGGATATCTACCGAACCAACTAAGAATGACCAGGAACCAAGAAGATTTTGACTCTTCTTTTCCTGAATGCAGAATACAGTACGTACTTCTATCTATATGTCTGAGACAGCAGTTCTTTTATCGCAGTTTGATTGCTTGCGGTCTGTAGCGTATACTGCAGCACCTACTCCTGCAGCTGTTTCGATCCCTTCGCTGTATATGCTAAGACCTGTTGTTTTGTCCTTTGTCGGGCATCAGAACTGGCAGCCATAAGTAATAATCGGCCTTAATATCAGCGTGTAGATCTAGTGTGCTAGAGCAGTTTAAGGTCCCATGTTTTACCCCACATCCTCTTGCTGGTGTAAATCGCAATGCTTTCCCTCATTGCTCTTTCCTCTAGATTAATCTACCAGGTGATCTTGCTGACCAGAATAAGGCCCAAATGCTTATTGTGCGACTTGAAGCTTAAACAAATGCCGCCCAACCTGATTGTATTTATTTCAGGAATTTTGTATTTTCTTATGAAGAGTATAAAATCGGTTTTATTGGAGTTGATTCCAAGGCCTACGATGTTTGCCCACTCATCGACCCTCCCCAGATAATACGCGATGAGGTGGCCAAGGGTATGCGGTAGTCTACCCGAGACTATGATCAGAATGTCATCGGCATAAGCCAGGGTTGTGCTCTCCTACATTTTGAAAATTATTTTTGGTCACCAAGTTTTATAAAAGAGGAGATAAACTACTACTTTTGCGAACCTTCCCTATGTTTTCCCTGATCTGAGCTTTTGCTTAAGCATATTGCTCATCCAACTGCATATAGCAGCATGAGTGGTGGTTTCTCGAAGGCATTCCAAACAGGCTGTTATAAAACTTACTCCTTGTAATGAAGTGCCTTGTCTATTTCAAAAACGACCCTATGGAAAGCCGTTTCCACAGATTTTCGTTTTTTGTATGCGTATTGGGCGCTCGATAGGTCTAGCACCAAGTATCTCCTTAATGTCGAAGTTTAAAAGTTTTTCGAATATTTTGAGGAAGGATGAAGACATGCTGATTGGATTGGCTTTTACCTCCTTTGGAATTAAAAACAACCTTAGCGGTCCCTCTATGTAACAAAATTCGGACACCTACCCACCAGTGCGTGTGGGGTGGAAAGTGAGTACCTGCGAGGATCTTCAACGATTCCGAGCTGTTTATCCATTCTCGATCTGGCTTATAAACGAAGCTTGACGTGACAGAGTGTTCAGCAAGCCGTTTCATAAGTCTCGCATTTCCAAAGTGACTTCAATTCTGCAGCGCAGGAGTTCCACCTGGCTTTCCGTATTTCTAATTTATAGAGACTTAAAATAAATGTATTCGGTCCAGCATTCCTGGCACTTAGCTACTTTGTGTAATCCGAACAGTTTCCGTCTTCTGCGACAACCTGAATCCCTGTTCCACCTGGGTAACTTAACGTTGCGCATATTACAGACTTGAGGACAGGTTCACTTAAAAGCTTTCATGATTTTTTGCGTGAGTGTATTTACGGCTGCCTGCAGCTCTGCTACAGAGTCAATACTGGGGGAGAACCTAACTCTCTAGCAGCTACTTGTCTCCTAGTTTAGGTTCCTGGGATTCCGAAAGGGGATACAGTTAAGCTGAATCTAAGACTGCAGTTAATGTATCCGTGATCAGAAAGTGATGGTCATTCAAGAACACGCCAGTTTTCTATCAATTGGTCGTTGGACCCATTGTTCAGAGTAGGTTTTACTTCAGAGGTCCACTGTAGGTAGCGACCTTTCCCTAGTTGGCTGCAACTAGATTATGATTTATCATACATCTGAGTTAAGATTCAATTCTTTCGTTGAAGTCCTTGCTGCCCCGCACGGTGTGCTGTGTGTTGTGGCGTCCACTCCAATGAGCACCAATTTCATCATCCTGAGCGCCACCGTGGCAAGTTTAGTGACTTCCACCGACGGAGCGGCCCTGTCGTATGCGATGCAAGTGGATGCTAGGAGTAAGTTATCCTCTTCACACGTCACGACTGTTCAATAATCCGTACTGAAATTCGAAACAAAATCATTGTGAATATTCTTATTCATCAGCATAACCGTTCTGGTTTTGGCTACTGCGGTGGGGAAGAAAATAATGGGGTTGAAATGTCGTGACCCCAGTTCAGCAACCCAATGCAAGGTTTCTAAACTAGTACCACACCAAACTTAACTTTGTTAAGAGTCAATAGTAGTTCTCTTGATGCCAACCTATTGTGTTGCAGATTAATCTGCACTATTTTATTAATTAATCTGCACGTTATACTCTTGCTGCGACGCTTGCTGGTGGGATGGCAGTTGTTCCATTTGGGTCAGCTATGTCCAGTTAACGGATATTACTCCGCGGTATTAAAAAAAACAGTTTAGATTTTAAATACGTACATTGTAGAGATTTGCAAAAGAGAGATGTTGCTAGCAGACACCTCAACTGAACCGAAGTCCAGTCGAGAGTCTGACAAGCAGCGGTAAATGTGATGGCTAACCATCAACAAGAGCAGATAAAAAAAAATGCCCCTCGTCCGCATTAGCGGAGCATTCTTTAATTCAACCTCAACGGATGTTGGTTTGCCGTTTTGCTAGCTCTACGCGGCTGGGGTGGGTCACTTGAAAAATTAGGGTGGATTCGCTCCCAGAAAAAAAAGGGCTCTACGTATTATTCATCCCTCATGCCGCCCAGATTAGCCGCCCATAAAAAGGGGAAAGGTTGCGGCTAGTGGGAGATAGAGCTATTCGATACATGTCCAATGAGAGCTGACTGTTGAACATTAAAAATAAGAACCGCAAGGGAGGACATGCTAGTGGGTATAGATTGAGGGATTTAGGCGTTAAGTCGTAGGAGCTATGAGCGAATGCTCATAGATTATTTTCTCTCTTGGGTGGGGTCACCCAAAACAAGTTTTAGGGTCCCACATTGGGCGCCAATTGTAGTGTTTTAGAAGGTCAGCTAGCTCACCGTCTTCGATGAGACGCTGTAAGCGATCTACCAATCTGTGGACATTTGCACAGAATTCGTCAAAGGTCTCATTCGACCGATGTTTCCTGCTACGAATGAACTCCATCATGTCGGCATCCGTGTAGCGATCTCCGAAATAATCGCTCAGGGCCGCCTCCAGATCCCGCCATCTAAAATCACGCTTGGAACGGTGAAGTATCCTGAACCAGTCTGCAACTGGCCCAGTGAACAGCAGATGAACATGCTGGCATAATAGGCTGAAATGACTAGCGAGGGTGGTTCGAGTTAAGACATTGACCCTGTATATAAATACTTCCACCGGAAGCGGGGAATCCCTGCCCGAAAACTTTAAACCCCAACCACTTATGATGCTAGCCACTTTATCATGGTGAAACTGCTCCGAGTCACCTCGAGGGGTGCGAGGTTGGTAGGGCCTCTGGACTCGGAAGGTCCATTCGATCCAGCATCATGCGCATGCCGTTCTGTAAGTCCAATATTTGTTATTAGAAACGCGTAGTTCCCTTTTTACGGTAGAGCAAACACCATCGGCTTCAAACAAGCTATCCGAAATCATCGAAGCTTTTGATAGTGGATCGGGTGGCTGAGCCAACCCCTCAGCCCCAGCTTGATTTTATTAGTCAAAGTCGTGAATGTCCTGGCCTTGCCGCTCCATACCTCGGGTTCTAACTCCCGGCCTAGCTGTCTTGGGTTGAGCTCCTCGCGATTCGACTTCCCCAGCCGAGGTTGCTTGTCCAGCGCTCAGAGGCTCACGGTACAGTTCAGATCTTGTTTTAACCACTGCTCCAGGCAACTCCTGTGGTACCTATACTCGCACTTTGTGGTGTGAGTTACCTGGGCGCAGGTGAAAAGCTGCTGACATATGGTGCACTGCGCAGGTTGCACCCAGACCCAAATAGCTCAAAAGAACAAAACAACGGAAGCTATCCAATAGTAAGCTACAAGAATTTGAAGTTAAAAGGATATGAGGGGATAGGGTTGCAGCTAGTAGGAGATAGAGCTATTTAATACATGACCAAAGATAGCTATTCTGTTCTATTGAACTGCAAGAATAAGAATCGCAAGGGAGGCGATTCAGGGACATGTTAGTGGGAATGGATGTAAGATTCAGATGTTAAGTAGTGGGACTCATGAGCTAATGCGCATAAACTATTTATCACTTGGGTGGGGTCACCCAAAACAAGTTTCAAGGCCCCACTTTGGGTGCCAAAAAAAAATTGAGATGTACGAAAAGTGATAAGATTTATACGAACCAATCCAATCCAACAAAATAGTGGAATGTGAAGCACGCTGCTGGTCAACATCCAGTCGCATAATTTTATTCGCGTCCTCACGGTTTTTATTCTGTTGAATGATTATTAAATCACAATTTCCAAGCTCATCAGTGTGTGATAAACAAAATTGTTGCCCAGGCGGATTTACTGACGAGTCAATTTCCAATAAGCTAATCACTGCTTGCTCCATATTACTAAAAGTATGCAACCTATTACGGTCACCATCAGTTGCATTTAAATCTGCTTTATTTTCTACCCTTTTCTTTTTAATTTTAAATTTCATGTCAGATCAAACCCAAATAGCACATAAGCTCTAAATTATGAAATAAATCTTTTTGCTGTAACTAAAATGATTCAGCTCTTGGGCAAATGCTTCCCACCTACGCTTTGCTTGTGTTTTTGTACAACACCCCTTGCAAAGTCTACATTTTCATGCATTAAATTGCCAACCTTTCTATTTGCTTTCGTTGCTTACTATTTCGCTCCTGTTAAAAATAAATTTTAAAATAACTAATGCATACACATTACAAATTACTTACATTTTTTATCAGACGCGTTTGTGATCGTCAGTCCTTGTCCATGTAAAACACCATCGATAAGGAGCGTCTGTCAAATGGAGACTTACCTTAAATCGACCACAAATCTACCTGATTTACCATGCATTTGTCTCGGCTTTTGACAGTCGAAAGCTACTTGATTTATTTTAAATCTCGACTTTTTTTACGCTAAGTGGTCTGAACTATACAGATCGACCATTTACTACTCTAAGGCTTCTGAATTTTTCCAGATTAAAGTTTTTGAACTTCACTTTCGATTATTTCACTAATAGTACGTTTACACTACATTCTAAATCAGGTACACTTAAGAGTTGTCAAGTAAATCAGGTGAACCGTTCACACTGGTCGAAGTGATTTGGAGTGAGAAATGTCATTCAAATTTATGTGCATAATTTTGTTGCGTGAAAATTTTTGAAAATGTTGCAGGAACACGCAAGACAATTTTCTTTTCACTTTGTACAACTCACATTTTCCTTTATTCTAGCGATTTTAAAATGAGATGGTTACTTGCAGGCGCCTCAACTGAACCGAAGTCCAGAAGAGAGCCTACAAGTGAATCAACAAAAAAAGAAGTGTCCCGGGAGCAGACTACCCTAGAAATGGCCGTGAAGGGCCCTCGTCCGCATAAGTGGAGCACTCTTTAATCCAAACCCGACGGATGCTGGGTACCCTAGAAATGGCCATGAAGGGCCCTCGTCCGCATAAGTGGAGCACCCTTTAATCCAACCCCGACGGATGCTGGTAGGCCGCTTTGGTAGCTCTACGCGGCTGGGGTAGGTCACTTGAAAATGGGGTGGATTCGCTCCCAGAAAACAAAAGGGAGACGCTACGTATTACTAATAGCTGCAAATACAAAAAAATGGCAAGGGGCTTTTGTCCGTAGCGAATATGAGAATGAAGATGCGGCCTTAGCACAACTCAGAACCAGACCGAAGTCCAGAACCAAGAGTGCTAAGCTCAAAAAAGTGGAATGGCTAATGCCATTCAAGAGGCTAGTTAAAAAAAAATAGAATTGCCCTGAGAGCAGGGTACCCTAGAAATGTCCGTGAAGGCCCCTCGTCCGCGTTAGCGGAGTACCCTCTAACCGACCCCGACGGATGCCGCTTTGCTAGCTCGCTGCGGCTGGGGCGGGTTCTTGAAAAAATGGCTCTCAGAAAAACGGGATGCTATCTACAATTTCATCCGTCATCGTAGAGTAGCCGCAAACTGGTATAATAAATATACTAAGGGGGAAAAGGGGCTTAATTCCGTAAAAGAAAGCACCCGTGGCTCTGCAACATGGGCTGACTAAGCAGACCCAGTGCCCCTGTCGACGCACGGAGCCATAAAATTGAAATTTTTATTGAGCGGAAAAGGGGGAAGAAACACTACCTCTCTTTTCACTGGAACCCGGGTGAGGCAGACAGAGCCGGGCCCCCAATAGTAGCGGAGCCCTGACCCACAGATGGTCTGGGGTCCTCCACCCACTGACATTGGCCTGACTGTAACAAAAATGCAAAAATGAAACCCGAAAAATGACCAATGTCCCTCCCTTTAAAATACTGAAATTCACGAAAAATAACTTCAATCGATCATTGGCCAGCCATGCCTGACGCGGACCCTGAAAAGATGAAAAGACTTCACGGATTTTCGCCCAAAAAGAAGGCCGAAGGTAGTTAAATTTAAGTAAACATTATTATTTAACCAAAATTCTTACAGAATATAAGAACATAACTCTTTTCAAATCATAATAAGAAAACATACATAACCTTCGTGTTTGTGTTATCAGTCGATCGATTGTTAAAAGGAACCCAATATATACTTCTGTATCTATATTACTCACTGCGGTTAGATAGCTCTAAGACTGCAACTGTTTACTTAATAACGCATATAATCTTAATTTATAAGTTTCATCGATATGTTTCTCAGTATCGCTAGTTAATGTTTAAATATGTTACTAACATATATAGCTTTGAACAATCTACAGTAAAGTGTACCATATTCTACGGCTTATGCAAGAATTTCTAGTATGATTGCCGTGTGTTTGGTGCGTAATTAATATCTAAGGTGGCAATGATCTAAAAGAGTTACGTTATCAAACGTTACAAAACATGACTCTCCAAATTTTTCCGTAATCCAAACAATGTTGCTGGGACCAAGACCTTAGATGTTAGGGGGTCTCGTCGCCCACTGACATCGGCTCATTTATTTTGTTTCTATGATTTCTTCTAGCGGATTTTCTCATTTATATTAATATTTACATACTTCTGCTTTAATATAAACTACAACGGTTTGCGTTCGTCAAACAGAAAGCCTGACTCAGATCATCAATTTTTCAATTGCTTCTTTAACATTGTCTGACCTGGGAAATGTATCGCACCAACAAGGGGCTTACGACCGTGCACTCGATGACATTGTTAATGTTGATAAACTCGGTGCATTTTAGATAGGGCCAGGCTTGTTATTTCACGGTACATCCGTCGAAAAATATACTTAAACTAATATGAATAGAACTGGAGTATAGCACTAACATTTCAAATGAAAACTATATAAAAATACATATTATCCAACTTAATTAGAATTTTATGAACGGAATCGTCTTGACCGATACTAATAGATGCATCAGTTCGCATGCAATGTCGTCGCTTTTGATTTAATCGGTCACAGTTAACAGCAGAAAACCAAGTTGCCAGCATTGGAATTACAATAACCAACAGCCTATTGTAATACATCTGACTATCGCTGGGAGTCCCCGCATATTTGAAACGCCACTTGTTTCAGTTCAAAAATAGAATATATGCAGCGGGAAATGAAGTGCCTCCGAGGGGTAGCCGTCGACTGAACGCCGGGTTCCATATGCGCTGGCGTAAGAAGCAGTGGTTAGGCCAATATGGACCCCAGGAATTCTTATAGTTTTAGTACCGAAACAGGAATCCTGACAATCTGGCACTTATTCCAAATGAACGATCAGACTGAACAAATAGGACTGTTTTTAATTGGGCTATTACACTTAAGTCAATGCGTATATTGGATTGTCGTTGAGGTGTATACGTCAGGGTGATATGCCAGGGTGATCACCTGACGATAAAGCTAGCGCCACCACCATATTCCGATAAATTCACTCATTTGTGATGAAAGCTGGAGGAAAACTGAATTGAACAATAACTTTCGGGAACTATGAACTCCTTATCACGATGACCTTGTCTTGCACAGAGAAAAACCAATCCGACGCAAAACGACAACACTTCGATCGATTGTTGCGCTACCCAAAATCAGCAAGACAAATCAATCCATGAACTGGTTGCTCTCAAGAGTACACTTTCACATTTTCATCGATCAGAGAAAAGAGTGGTTCACATGAGCGCAAAGAAACAAAGCACTTAAATTCTGTAAACACAGTGGGGAAAACGACATGGTGCAGGTATACTGTTGCAGAACAGCTGTGAACAGCCGCCACCACAACAGAAATTTTTGAGCTGACCTGCTACCCTCGCGTGACTTTACGGTGCCGGCTAGTCACCGGTGTCGAGGGTTTATTGAGGGGCAGGTCAAGTCCTAGCTGTGTTACGCATTACTATTTTCAAAAAAAAAAAAAAACACCACATAAGAAAAAAACTACATGAAAAGAAAAAGGAACCCACACATGGCTCGATTGAACCTATTTTATCTGGATTCAGTTACACATCTTTAGCGCAGAAGCTGCTGTAGTGGGAGGAAAATAAAACCCAGGATTTACAACAAAAAAATAAAATAATAAATATATTATGCCAAAAAAAAAAAGAAAGGAAAATCAAATTCAAAATGAACATAGCATAACATATAACTTACTACATAAAATTTAAAATTTAACTTGTTTGAAAAAAAAATTCAATACCAAATTAAAAAAAAACATAAAAATTTTAAAAAGAATATATCACTTACCAGTGAATCCGGATGACGGTACCGTGATGCGGGATCCACTGAAACTTTAAGAATTGAACCGGGCACTGTAACTAAACTCAATGGCAATTCTAATCTGGCTTACAGATGTCATCACGCGTAAGAAATTATAAATAAAATTCAACAAAATTATAAAAATATAAACCTGAGATATTTTAGATTCACTATGAACAATTGATATACATACGTTTATTATATATTTTTACTTTACGATATTATTATATAACAAAGAAAAATAAAATATGTTCAGCTTTCTGCGAAGACGGAATAGTTTCCACTTAGTGCGAATTCTCTTTTGTCACATGAACTGTTAAATTTGGCATTTTTTTACATTGATTAGTATTAAAATGTCTGATTCAATCTCAACGAACTCAGTTTTTTCGTTTTTAACGAATCTACAGTCATTGTGGTATATACAATTTTTGCTTAACGAAAGTTCTTTAAGAGATTTTCCATTCTGGTAAGTAAATGTGCTATTGTTAGATGATATTACATATTCTAGATCTTGATCAATTTGTTTTTGTTTTGAATTGGGGATTGGGATTACAAGTTTCTTATCAATTTTAAGTGTTTGAATTGGTACCTTAATTGCAATTATGATTGAATCATTTACATACTTAGCCACTCCTGACCTCATGTTACAATTGACAATTTATCAAAATCTATATCATATATTTTTATTTCTTCGCTTGTGAGAATACTAGGATACAGTATACCTGACTTTGCCGATACAATTGCTTCTTGAATATTCTCTATTTGTCTTTTTACTAAATCTAGTTTAATTATTTGTTCCAAAAAGAAATTATGTGCCATATTTTGTTGTTCTAGCTGATTTATTGCGTTTAACGTGGTCGAAATTTTGAGGCGATCTGATTCAATGGATTCTTTGATTAACTGAAAGGTCTTGTTAAAATTGTCGTTAATTTTGATTTGCTGGCTGATTCGGTCGATAACGTTGTGGTCGTTTTTGTCGACTACGTTCAGGTGATTTTCGATGTCCTGTCGGTCGTTATCGTCCATTGATCCGAATACCCATTTCATTACTGTTCCGCCAAAGTTTATCAAACCTCTTTTCTGTTTTCGGTGTATCAAAGTTTTCGCCATGATTTTAATAGTTTTAATTAAGGCAAAGCCTGTTTCTGAATTTATGCGATCGACTATTAGCATTTGGTGAGTACCAGAAATCATCATCAGTAGTACAAGAAACGTTAACAAATAGTGCTGGAAATAATCGTAGTGGAAATATACAATTAAGAAGTGGTTTAGATGTAGATTAGTGAATGTAGTAGTGTCTGTAGTTATGGAAGGGGTAGTGATAGAGATAAATGATCGATATTATTGGAGTAGTTTTCCTTGGACGATTTCTACTATCATTTTTAGTCGGAGGTACGGAATGTTCTGCTGTGAAAAGGTTATGGCTTTATTCCTAGCTATGTATTCTACTGTTATGCAGGTAAAGACTCCGCAATCGTTCTCGTTAATCTGACGAGGGGCGTTTGATACATTTTCTTTGGTAAAAGCGGAGGTGCGAATGGTTGGTTTTGTTTATTCAGAGATTCTTGTTTCTTGGTTTGCATTTCTTCGATATCATGGTGAGTTCCCGAATTATAGTATTTAAAGGGTCTCTTAATATTGCATTCGTGAACGTTTTTGAGTTTATACTTCCTAAATTTTGGTTCTTCTTTATGTCTAACTGATTTATAGTTTTTTATAAAGCCTTCTGATCTTTCCTCTGTGTAATCTTCCCTTTGGAGATTTCTTTTTGTGATAACCCTTTCCTTCATTTTCTTGATTCTTTCTTGAATAATATTGTGTTCGATTTTGAATTCTTGAACCTCTGTTGGGGTGGTTTTTATGGTTGAGTGATATGTTTGGTTATAAAATCTTACGGATTTTAACATTTGGATTTTAATTGGCTGTTTTTCTTCGTTGAGGACTCTCACTTTTTCTAAAATCGTACTATGAAACCTTTTAATATCTGCGTTTCCGATGTGGCTATTTGGTTTAGTGAAATTATTCTTTCGGTTCTGAGAAATTCTTTAATATTGATTATGTTGAATTCGTTATCAATTAAAAATTGTATCTTCCCTTTTATTGATAGGAATTGGTACATTTTCTCGACAAAGGTCTGGCTATTCTTGTCTTCCAAATAGAGGCTAATTACATGTTTGGAGAATTTATCGATGAAATTTATAAAATGATATTTACAAACAATGAAAATGTTGACGTGTATTATTTCGTTAATAGAAGATGGGGTTTCCGTGACATGAAATTTCCTTTTAATTGGGTTCCTGTCGTATTTTGCGGTTGCACATATGTCACAATTATTAATTACTTTATGCACTGCAGTCCTTAAATCTGGGTGATACACCTTCTTTTTGATTCTCTCATAAGTAGCTAATATACCAGAATGACCAAGTTTAATTTTATGGAATAGGGATATTTGTTTAATTCTTCGGTATCAATGGCGAATTCGCTGCATTTCACAAATTTCACTGAGTCGACGCCATGAAATAGTTTTATTATGACCTGCTGTAGTTTATTATATTCGTGGTCGTTCAATTCGGAATAAATACCGACTTTTCCTACATTGATGTATCTTCGTAAAATATAATTTATAATTCCAGTTCGTATATCTTGCTTATCAATGATTATCCGCCTATTCCTAAAAGGATATTCTACCTTAGAATCTTTAGATTCTTTTGAGATGATTTGTGTTTTAAACCTGTTTACAACTGTATCCAAAATAGGTATGTGATCGTTGAAATTTTCTTCTTGGGAATGAATTGTTTCCACTTTCATCGATTCGTCAATGACGTTAATCTCATTCTTTGATGCACTGATTTCGAATGGTTTTCTTAATTTCTGAACATGTTGTTCATTCTCTAGAACTTTTATTTCGTTTACATCTGGATTGATCCTACTTAGGAAATCAGCGATTTTGTTATCTTTCCCTTTGATATAATCAATTTTTATATTGTATTCTCCTAGCGACACAAGCCACCGTTGTAGACGCGGACTAATGTCCTTTCCTGCACATTTAGTACGGAGCCATTTTATTGGTTGATGATCAGTTTGGAGTTCAAATTCCCTACCAAGCAAATAAGGCCGAACATATTTGGTTCCACAAACGATCGCCAGTAGTTCATTTTCGATCGTTGAATAATTCTTCTTATGATCGTTTAAGGTTCTCGATGCGTAACATATTGGGTGACCATCCTGTGTAAGCACAGCACCCAATGCAGAATTACTTGCGTCGGTGATTAGTTTAAACGGCCTATTGAAGTCTGGATATTTCAATATTGGGTGGTTCGTGAAGATTTCTTTCAGTTTCTCAAATGCCGAAATATAATTCGGATCTTCGTTGTTTACTTTCACCACTTTCTTTAAGTACCTTGTCAACGGATAGGCTACCTTTGCATAATTTTTTATAAACTTCCGGTAATACCCAGTTATTCCCAGAAATTGTTTAATCTGCTTTGCAGTAGAAGGTAGTCTTAAGTCCTTAATGACTATAATTTTATTAGGGTTCGGTTTGCCTCCTTCAGGGGTCAAAATGTGCCCGAGGTAATCTGTTTCTTTCTTAGGAAATTACACTTATCTATCTGTATTTTGAGTTTAGAATCTTTAAGCCGATTGAAAAGCTTTTTCCGGTTATCGATATGCTCCTCTAAAGAGGTGCTGAAAATCAATATGTTGTCCAAAAAAAAAAAACAAACAGATTCTATTAATTAAACCCTTTAAGACAGTATTGATTAGCCGTTAAAATGTGGCTGGAGCATTTTTGAGTCCAAACGGCATCCGAATGTAATCATAATGTCCGAAAGGTGTGGAAAATGCAGTTTTTTTTCTATCCTCAGGTTTCACCAGGATTTGGTGGAATCCTTTCGCTAAATCTAGCGTAGTGAAATACTGGGCCCTTCCTAGTTTGTCTAGTATGCTGTCAATATTGGGTAAGGGATATCTGTCACTTATTGTCACCTCATTCAGTTGCCTATAGTCAACTACAAGGCGATATTTTTGTTTGCCTGAATTGTCAAATTTCTTGGGCACCATCCGTACAGGACTATTATATGGAGAATTACTATGTGTAATAATGTTTTGATCAAGCATTTCTTTGATTTGTCTGTCGAACTCCTCTTCGTATATTTGAAGGATTTTATAAATTTTTGAATAGATTGGACTATTAGTAGTAGTGACGATCTCGTGTTGAATTTCGGGGGTTGATGTTAACCTATCACCTTCTTTGTAAAAGAGATCTTGATAATTTCGCAAAACTGTCAGTGTTTCTTGTTTTTCCAGGCTATTTAAATGACTAAGGTCGAGTCTATCAATATTCCCTGACTCTAAATTGCAAATTTCATTTATTATAAAAGGGTAATCATCGTATTCAAGATTTATTTTAGCCTTTAGCGGGACAAGAAAATTTTGTCCAATGATCGCATCATATTTACGATCGGACAAATTTAAGACTTTCCAAGATAATGTGCCAGGAATTTTAAATTCCTGTGGTATCGGAGTTACTATTTTCGTGGACACTTCATTTATGCCATTCAGAGTAGTGAAAAAAGGGGTTTAGTTAGTTTCTCTTCAGCGTAATTTGGCAATATTTTTGGATTTAAAATGCTCGTTTCTGAGCCTGTATCGATCAAACATCTAATTTTAATATTATCGACGGTCAGTACTGCTATTGGTAGTTTAATTGGGGAGGCTCTTCGGAAAAATTTACCTCCTGTTGTTGAATGGTATCGATTTCCATAGGTTGTGTGTCTTCTTGAATTTTGTTTTGTTTGTACTGGCCTGAGCTATTGTTAGATTGTTTGTATCGTCCAGTATTGGTATTGTCAAAACGTCTATTCCATCCTACATTATTGTTTTGTTGTTTTATTGCTTGAATTATAATCGTTACTTCTAGTTTTTGTGTTTGAATTATGGTGGATGGTTTCCGAAATTTATAGTGAATTACACCAGTTTCATCGAGAAGATACAAATCATCAAATTTATTAAAAACTTCAATCAATGACATTTCCCTTGTGATAAGAGTACGATAGCTACCTGATATCATGTCTTTGACTATCGTTATTATCGGGGGAATAATTTTGCGGTTTATGGTCATCAAATTCATACAATTCGTTTAAGTTAAAATTAATGTTGCGGATGGTGTTAAGTAATTCTCGAAGTGTACTAACCTTAAATTTGCGGCTTTCGTCCATCAATCGCTTGTAGTTGGTTCTGGGTCGATAGTGCGTTTTCAATTCGTCCTTCACTGCTTGTTATGCCCTCGGCCACGATTATATGACTTGATGTGCTCACTTGTTCAATTGAAACACTTTGTTAATAGAACAAATAAAGTTTTATTTAATTAATAGAACAAACAAAGTTTTATTTAATTAATAGAGCAAGTTAAGAGCAAGTTAATAGTCGGCCGAGCGAGTCGACGGTTTGACGAAGACTGAAATCTTATATTAACTTAAATAACTAAACCAAGATACAAACGTCAAGTCAGCATCTACAAAATTAGTTCAGAGGAGTTCAGTGGATGGATAAAGAAAATATTAAATTACGCCGATGCGATAAGAACGATGAATTTACGACCTGAGAACGTTTAGATACTTAAATGATTATTTCTCGAAGACGAGAAATAATATAAACAAAATAACACTCGAGAAAAGTCTCGAGTGGCGATAAATTAGGATGGCTTATCGCTAAGAAATAAGATCACGCGTATACATGTGCATATATACATGTGCGTGCATATCTTCTCAGATATCGCATAACATGCTTCCCATGCAGTATTTTCTCCCAGCCGCTGGATACACTGTTTGGCCTCTCCTTGTATTTTCTCCTTCACTGTCGCTGAAATTCCATACCTCAATAGAGCTTCGTTGTTTCCACATAATGATGCGACGTTCTCTACTGCCCGGACGAATTCCTGAAGGGAATAATTAGGATTATTGCCAGAAAAAGTCCTTGTTTGGTTGAACTTCCTTAAGATTTGATCTGGTGTCAGTTTGAAGTTTGCAACTTGGTTTTGTGTTGCCTGTTGCTGTAATAGATGTTGTTGGATCACTTGCTGTTGTTGTTCAATAAGTTGGTGTTGTTGCTGCAGTTGTGGTCGCAATGTCTCCATCTCCTGCTGATATTGTGATAGGGTTTCCATATTTTGTGTTGCCATTGTTTCGTTGTTTATGTTCCGATTGTTGTCAAAAGCCACTGATCTCCTTGAAAACATTCACCTTAGATAACACTTCCTCAATATCAGCGTTAGCTTATTTCACAGTATTTCAACTTTTTAAATTTGTTCAACTTTTAAGTCACTGAGTCAGCAAGATCATTTACCAGCCTCAGCAAATGATTTGAGCAATTGAAGTAGGGCTCTGCACTTGCTGTTAGTATCAGTTAAAATTATAATTTTTCACTGTTCACTTAACTTTTTCACTTTTCAAAAACTTTAGTTTGTTTTGGTTCTTAAGTTCGATTATTTGATCCCTTTCTTTAGAGAGAGATCCTACCGACTGCGCCACTTATTTAAGTTAAACTTTAGGTAACTCAAAAATAAAACTTTATTTTTTAATGAATACAAATTGTTCGTTTATTACACTTCGAATTGGTGTTTATTGTACAGAGGTGGTCTTAAGACTAAATTCTGTTTTACATTGAGTTTCCCAAGTCGAGTACGTTTCCCAAATCGCGGAATGTTTCTCACGGCAAATTGCTGCGTTCGCAGAAATTTTCCGTGGGAATTGAAAAGTGCGGACTAACGTCTAGACTTAGCCGTTTCCAGTTGAGCTGGCTGTTACCTGATCCGTTCATTTTTCGCGGATCGCAAGTTTCGGTTAAAGTTTTTATGTTTTCTGTGGATTTGGGTAACGTAACTCACGCGCCGAATCGAGTTATACCCCAAAAATGGCAATAGTGAAAACATTTTCACACTTCAATAGCCGAACACTTTTATACACGTTCTCGCGTCGACGAGCAAACAGACTTCCGGCCGTGGCCACGATTTCCAAACGACTGCCCAGATCTCTCGCTCGCATTACCGCTGTTTGAATTTTGAAAAATAAGAAACAGCTACCTATCAGTAACATGTTTTGAATTTTGTGTAGCTCGGTTGCACTGTTGTCCTTGAGACGTGAAATTT
The DNA here is from genome assembly GCA_947369275.1 of Nemotelus nigrinus. Classification (NCBI taxonomy): domain Eukaryota; kingdom Metazoa; phylum Arthropoda; class Insecta; order Diptera; family Stratiomyidae; genus Nemotelus; species Nemotelus nigrinus. The sequence continues at coordinate 47,345,493 of OX376372.1, read as the reverse complement.
CTCAGACAAAAGTAGCAAGCGCGTTTCCCAATTATAAAACGTGTCGGATGCTACACCATGTAAGTTAACATTTGTCGCGGTTGCGTTGATAAAAAACAAGCGTTTACGCTGCGACAAGTGCATTTAATGAATCTTGATTTTAGACTAACTTACAATACACAAATTACCTATATTTATCATGAAAAAATTGCTTATTCGCTAAAGGAAATCGTATTAATCTACCACCAATCGATATTGTTTCTCACCCTTGGAGTTAGCCTTTTTTGGTACAATCCAAATAGGCGAGTTATATGCACTTTTAGAAAGGCGAATAATTCCGTCATTGAGCATTTTCTCTGTCTCGCGGGATAAGGGTAGGATTTGGTATAAATTGGTTCAGTTGTCGAAGTTTTTATTTCAGCTTTAATACTTGTATCAACTACTTCATTATCGCTAATAAGACCAAAGAGATTTTTTAGTGAACTCAATCATAATGAAATTTTTTTTTGCTCCAGTACCTATAAGAAATTTAAGAATATGGCCGTCACGGGTGGTATACTCTAAGTATGTAACGCTAGAGAGGCTTCCGTAATAAATTTAGCTGATTTTCCTCGAATCCAGTTGGAAATTCCTCCGTTTGGCCAAAATACTCCTCCATCTCTTCTGGGTTTCCAACATTGGAATCTTCCTGGGAATGGTCGAGATTATCCTCTTCTGGTTGGCCTTGTAATTCCAAATTATATAAACGCTGCAATTTTTTCGCTATATTCGCGGGTTCATTTGAACGTTTGCCCGGAAGGAAGTTAGATGGCCTATTCATATAATCTACCTGCTTAGTTTGAACAGATCTGTCAACATCCATAAGAACTGGAGGCTTAGGCGGTCGTTGAGGGGGATTTTGAGAAACAGGTTGATAGGGGTTCCTATGCTGATTGCTATAAATGCCATTCTGTTCAGTCACATTCAGTCGCGGAAGAGGAACGAACATTTTTGGTTTCATGGGGTCCGGACGCGGTGTAAAAATTTGGTTAATAGGAGAGGAAATTGTATGATTGAAATTCTTCATATGAATTGGGAAGTTCCTAAAATTTAAATGTTGAATCTCCAAACAAGAAGCATAAGCTTCTGGTAGCGTCTGAGGCTTTTGAACCACAAGCATTCTAGAAAGGTCTCCATTGAGGCCCCTGACAAAACCGTTTAATGCTCTGTGCCGATAATTGCTAGTCAGGGCATTAACAGTTTCACTTGAATAATCGTCACACTTAACTTTATTAACGAGCAAACAGAGTTAAGTTAGAGTTACGGCTGCGTAAAATTCATCAACGCTTCTGCTTCCCTGGAACATCGAATGTAACTGATGTTCAAGCGTTCGAATATCATGCTTATCAGCGTAATGGAACGATAAACACTGTTTAATATCAGACCAATCTTGGTCGAAAATATTATAAGATATAAGGGCAGCATCTGCCGCTCCTCTTACTTTCTGCCGAATGTGGCGAAGGATGGCCCTGTATCAGTGGCGAGGGTGAAATATCCATGGAGAGAAGTCGAATAATTATCTATCATTTTATATATAATAATGATGTCTGTCATGCTGGTGTTTGTCATACTTACTAATTTCTATTTTATTCTCGTCACACTAACAATTAAATAAGGTTAAATATTCGTAATTCAAAAAATGATAAGCACATGTATATCAACAAATAAGAGAGCAATTTTTATAGGGTGTCATACAATAAACATGAAACCATTTGCTTTAATATAAATAATGTTTATAAAAAAGAAGCATTAAAAAACGTTGCTCTGCGCCTGCTGAACGCTAAATAGAAAAAAATTGAAAGCAGGTATTTTTCATCCATTAAACTAAAAAATATCTTGGAAATAAATCGGTTGAAATGTAAAAAGTCACGAAAAAATACCAACCCATAACATAAGGTTTAAAGACAATTCTTCATTTACTATGTAGCGATTTTAGAGATTGGGAATTGCCTTAGCACATCTTAGAACCAGACCGAAGTCCAGAACCAAGAGTGCTAAGGTCAAAAGTGGAATGGCTAATGCCATTCAAGAGGCAAAACAAAAAAAAAGAATTGCCCCGAGAGCAGGGTGCCCTAGAAATGGCCGTGAAGGCCCCTCGTCCGCATTAGCGGAGCACCCTTTAACCAACCCCGACGGATGCTGGGGTCCCGCTTTGCTAGCTCGCTGCGGCTGGGGTGCCTTCTTGAAAAATGGGGTTGATTAGCTCTCTAGAAAACGGGATGCTACTTATTATTCATCCGTCATTGAATACGTAGCAGCAAAGTGGTATATAAAAATACCCAGGGACAAAAAGTGGGCATAATTCCTTAAAGGAAACCACCCATGGCTCTGCAACATGGGCTGACTAAGCACCCAGTGCTCGTGAGAACGCACGGAGCCAGAAAAATTGAAAAAAGGAAGAAAGGGAAAACCGCTGCCTTTCTCTTCAGAAGAACCCGGGTGAAGCAGCCAGCCCCGGGCCCCCGATGGTAGTGGAGCCCTGACCCTGATGGTCTGGGGTCCTCCACCCTCTGATACTGGCCATATTTCAAAATTCAAAAAGCTAATACCAAAAAGAAATGAAATCTATACTGCTTGGCCAGTATCCCTCCCTTGAAAGAAATCTGAAAATCACGAAAAAAAACTAACTATTTCATTTTTATCGGCCAGCCAGGCCACGCGCGGACCCTGAAATAGAAGAAAGAACTTCACGGGCTTTCGCCCAATAAGAAGACTGTAAGAGGTTCAGTTTAGAGCAACCATCCGATTGAATCTTTCCGCCACGTCGTCCAGTGCGACACGTCGCCGCCTCGACTTCAAGCCCGACCCATCACCACAGCGAACACCCAAAGACTGTCCCGAAACGACGAATGCGTCTCGAAATGAGCGAGCGAACAGCAAAAAAAAATTCGTTAGGAATTTGCTTGCTGCTCGAATACAATAATAAGGTCGCAGGGGACTTGCGGTACCTTATTATTGTTTCAAATTGAAATGCGTTCAATTTGAAATATGTAGCGATTTCGAGTACGTACAGTGTGCGTCGAAATTAAGTGCCCAGTAATTTCGCTGGAAATTACTGGATGCTACAACTATACTTTCAAACTGTTTTGCGATATTTACAATTTTTAATTACAATATTTTTAAGTGTTAACGTATATACTTTAAGCAAACATATTATTAAGTTTCACATTTTCCACGACAAATAGTTTTATGAAAATTTTTTTATTCACTGATTCCTGCTTTTTATTAATTACTATCTAATTAGAAAGAGGAAAAATAATTTTATACAAAACATGTATCATAAAAGACTTTAACGCAAAGCAGGGGCTCATTTCTAAAACTAACATTTGACAAATCTTGGTTTTTAGATACCCAGTAAAATGTTATCTTCATATTCATATCTCAAATATATGGTATTTACGTGCTACTTCTTATGTGAGCAATACAACTATCGAAAGTAATGTTTACATGAAAAAAACAATATTGAATGAAAAGCAAACGGCAATTGTTTGTCATTTATAAGATTTGCTTATTTTCTCAATATTCTTCTTATTTGAAATCTCCACTTAACAATACATATTTTACATAAAATAGTGTTTCACTGCCGCTGCCATTCTGAAGACTAAAAAACCCTCTTCACCCGCGTCGGTATGAAGTTGGCCGCGCGTTCCACTAGGATAAAGTTGTCCGCGCAACTTGAAGTCGTCAGAAAACCTTCCAGCTTTGTTGTGCTGTTGTGGCCGCATGATGAGTTTTTGTTGAACAAATGCCTTGAAAGCCAGTCTTTCAATAATTAGATGTTCCGTCTCGTCGTGAATGTAAAAGTATCAATTTTGATATTGGCCGCTTAAATTGTCCGCTTTCCGCTTTTACCGTGACTACTCGAGTGTTCCCATCCAAGCCTGGATGTGTGGCTATTACTCTTGCCAATGGCCAGGTTGCTGCTGGTGTGTGTTCATTTCGAATAAGCACTATGTCTCCGAGTTGTAGATTATGTTGTGACGTATTCCATTTGTGCCTCTGTTGCAACTGCCGCAGATAACCTTCCTTCCATGTTTTCCAGAGTTCGTTATGTATCCGCTGAATGTACTGCCATCGTCGAATGCAATTTGGTTTCGTTGTATCACCGAAGTCTGGCAATAATGGTCCGTTATGACTGATGAGGAAATGGTTTGGTGTCAGGCATTATAAGTCATCTGTTTGTCCTGACATCGGATGCAGTGGCCGTGAGTTGAGACAGTATTCGATTTGGCATAGTAATGTTGCCAGTTCTTCAAAGGTCAATGAATTGTGTCCCAGCACTCTTGTGAGGTGATATTTGACTGCCTTCACACCGGCCTCCCAGATACCGCCGAAATGTGGAGCTGCTGGTGGTATGAAATGCCACTGAATATTTCTGATCGCTAGCAATTTGTGGATTTGATGTTCCGCTTCTTCCTCCTTGAGGAAATCAAATAACCTCTTGAGTTCTTTGTTGGTTCCGATGAAGTTAGTCCCGTTGTCAATATAGATGTTTTCAGGAACTCCGCGTCGAGATGTAAATCGTCTTAATGCCGCGAGGAAACAGTCTGTTGTCAATTCTGACACCGCTTCTAGATGGATTGCCTTTGTAGCAATTTAAAAATGTTCGAGCAGGTGTAATTCGTACCGCAGGTAGCTGAACCATTTTTTGTTGCAATGAAGTACCTTTCATCAGAATGCAAGTTTTACAGTTCCGAATAACTTGTTTAATGATGATCCGAGAACCGATGATCCAATATTTGTTTAACAATGTTGATTGCCAAAGCCGAAAATGAGCATGTAGTTGTTGAATGTGTTGGTGTTCTACTATCAACTTTGTTAAATTATGCTTACGATGCAATATTATTGGATGTCGTTCATCATAGACCAAGGTGCTGTTTGCGATCCTTCCCAGGACTCTTAAGACCCCACTGTCATCCAAGAATGGATCCAAAGTCCTGTCACCTGACGCCCTCGACACTAACTCCTCAACCTCCAAAGCCTTAGTCGACAATTCTGTGTAGTCAGTTTGGAAATCAAATGGATACGCTGCTTCCACGTATGAGGTGTCCAACGCCGACTCCGCTTTCAGCGTGGCTCGCAGCGTCTTCCTCATATTCTCCACCGTGTCCGCCGGAAAACCACGGATGGCAAGCTCATAGGTGAGCTCATCTTTACTTAACCTATCTACTAGGATCTTCATCTCGCTTGTTCCGCTGAACGCAAAAAAGGAAAAAAGGGTTGAACAAAGAGTCTGCACTCGCCTAAGCTACAACTCGATTAAAATCACTTCACTACACCGGAAGTATGTAAAAGAGTAGTAAAAGAGGTTAAATCTCGTTCTGTACGTAAATACAATCGACTTTCACAGCACTGCCCGTAAACTCCCAACTTTTAGCTCATAGACACACACCTTCGATTTACAATTGATCGCCAATCTTCTTCTCTCGACACTCTTTAACCACCTCAAGCAGCCAGTCTACTACCTACTCCGCACAATATCCTAAATATGTATCTGAAAACTCGTTAAGTCGAACTAATTTCCAACGGTATATCCTACAAAATAACCCCTATACCGCATCTGCTGATATTACCCCAATTGAAACTGGCCGCTTAAATCTTCACCTTGCCAGAACATTAGTAGCTCGGCAATACTCTGATACGAGTAGTGTAAAGCTGCGATCAGCGGAGCACCCCGAATAGTACAGAACCAACACTCTACTGTTTCTAGCAATAGTTTTCCTTATTCATTAAAATCACTCACACCTTCCACTTTCAATCTTTATTATATGCTCTCAAACACACACACTCAAATCGAAATTCTTTTTTTTCATTCAAGACCACACGCTATAATTCCAGAATTCAAAATGTTATCTTATGAAATATAAAATGAAATATGAAATGAGGCCGAACAACTCGGATATAACCTATTTCATCAATTTCCACCGTTTCCTGTGTCAACCTTAGTGCACGCGTAAGAACAAGACGAACTCTGAATTTATATTGACCTGATGATCAGGTCGCACCGGCACGGGAAAAGTGAGGGAGAAAACGCGCACACACACATATTTCATCAATTTTGCACCGTTTCCTGTGTCAAATCAATTGAAATACGACCGACTCCCGAAAAGGAAAACGGATTTTCACGCCTATCTAAAGTAAAGCCACTCAAAACGGAACAGTTCTAACTTTTCTCTTATTCGTACTACTATAGGCCGTTATGAAAGTTATGACCGCTTCCAAATAATACTACATTCGACGAGCCGTATTATCACGTTTTTTGTACCCGCAATTTAATTCAATTCAACGATTCCACTAATCCGATTCTGAATTCAAGCTTATCTTCAACTTTTAACCCTTAGCACGTTGGGCGCCAATTTGTCACCGTTTAATCGTACAACACGTCCCTAAAACCCTTTATCCCTATCTGGGATACAAGGGCGGCAGTATTCGGGCGGCTTGCTCGCGAAGAAATGGTCGCGGGTGGGCGCCACTCGCTTCAATTTAACCGAAACACTGCCGCGCTACCGTCGCCCTGAAAGGCATGTTGACATCATGCTAGTGCACTAGCGCTAGTTGACTGGTACCAGTATATTTTCACGCTAGTGGCTGTTTACACTACATACCAGTTACGTGTTCTAGTTGCAAGTTTGCGCGGAAAAAATGAGCAGCATTCAATTAAATTGGGCTGTTTCTGTTATTGCTTAAATGTTGCAAACAGAATTGGAAAATGTTTCAAAATCTAAAAAACGTAAGTGCCGGAAATATTGGATTCGTGAATGGATAAAAAAACGGAGGGAAAACTTAGGCCTGAGTAACAATTTTTTACGAGAAGTTCGTGAAGAGGATCCGGCTACTTTCAAACACCATTTACGCCTGAGCCCTGAAAAATTTAAAGAACTATTAAGCCTAGTAAAGCCATTAATAACAAAACAGGACACAGTTTTTCCTGAGTTTTTATCCGCTGAAATAAAACTGCAGATTACGTTGCGCTTCTTAGCCACAGGTGACTCGTTTAGCAGCTTGGAACACGCATATCGAGTGCCGAAGTCAACAATTTCAAAATTTCTTGTCGAAACCTTAAAGGCAATTTACAATGTTCTGCAACATTTTATACAAGTAACATGTTCCAGATTAAAAGACAAAATGTATATTTATAATAAAATGTTTTCTAATAAAAGGTGCCTAGCTGTGAAACTGAGTGGAGAAAGATTGCAAATGGATTTTCCACACGTTGGAATTTTCCTGGATGTTGCGGCGCTTTGGACGGAAAACACATTCGAATCAAATGTCCGTCTAATACTGGAAGTGACTTCTACAATTACAAACATCATTTTAGCACCGTGTTATTTGCTTTAGTTGATAGCAATTATAGATTCATCTACATCGAAACTGGATCTAACGGCAGACTAAATGATGCTTCGATTTACAGAGAATCGAAGTTGAAGGCTTCGATAGAAAAAAAATCGATAAATTTTCCTGATTGGGGTGTACTTGTAGGGGATGATGCTTTTCCACTGAGTACATATTTGATGAAACCATATTCACGTTACGGAAGATTATCTAGTGAGCAAACCATTTTTAATTATCGGCTTTCGAGAGCACGTAGGATTGTAAAAAACGCTTTTGGAATTTTATCTGCCCGATTTCGAATCTTTCTATCCTGCATTCAATTAAATCCTGAAAAAGTCACTGAAATCGTCAAGGCGTGTTGTGTGCTACATAATTGGCTCCGAACTACGGACTGCTCTAACCACCAGGAAGCGTGGATCAAGAGGATATTGAAACAGGATTTATTACACCGAGGTCTTGGAGACTAGAAGTAAACAGCTGTGGATTCTTACCTTTATTGGGCCATTTAGGGAGCAATAATTCCACAAAACAAGCATTACTTCGTAGAGAAAATTACACAAAATATTTTGTGGAAGATGGAGCGGTGGATTGGCAGTGGCACTTAGTCAGGTGACATGTAATTCGCAAATAAAATGTTCTTTAGTAAAAATACAAGTTAAGATTTATTTATTTATTTCGAATGGAAATACATCAGTGAGGGCCAACGTTATTAGGTTTGAATTAGCCAGCGATGAATTTACCAGTTCGTTCGGTTCGTCGCTCTCTGCAAAAGGGGAATCGTTACCAGCAGAAAGCAAGAATGATTCTGTATGTAAATTATTTGTGTTTTCAGAAGAATGTTGTGGTGACAAGCACACCGTATGGGCTGATGATGTGTGTATGGAAGAACAGCCTACGAAATTTTTTTCCCTTTCAAAAGAGATCCGCTCTTCTAACAACAAATTGCTCATTTGCTGCTGGCATTTTAAAGCTCTTTCAATGGGAAGCTTTCTTAGGTTCTCCGCTACATCCATAGAGAAGTGATAAAATTCTTCGACATGGATCGAATTCTTAATCCCCTCTAATTTATCCATTGCCATTGCTATGTGCTTTGGTATGGAAACGGCTTCCTGAGCGTATCTTTTACACCGCTTTGGAACAGGGGGAACAAATAGTTTCTCTCCACTTCGCTCATCAATGTCTGGAAGCTGAACATGATCTTCACCATATTCCACATTTTCCTTATCATTCTGAAATTATGGAAAACATACTTTTCAGTATTTCCAATCAAACATTTATTTATTGGAGATTGTAAACACTATTTTCTGGCTATTTCATCATTGATGATGATTCTGGAGAAAACATCGAAGTGTTTTGAGATTTATTCGTTATCTCGTAGATCGCAAACTCGAAACTTACCTCCACAATGCTGCTAAAAGTTTTGCGTGACTGGCAGATAGTCAAGAATGAATCCGCAATGGTGAATCATTTAAGACGTGGGGTATACAAATCTTCTGCTGCCATGCCAGATTTAAGTGATTCCTTAACTTTCTTTTTTTCAAGGAAATATGTATCACGAATAGATTTTATTTTCTTTTTCACGTTTTCGTTCGTAATATTGAAATGCTTAGTAATTTCAACGAGAGCATTGTCACGTAAATTCTTTTTCTTATAGATTTCGGCTCTATAATTCCACAGACACTCCGCGTTTTTGTACATTTCTACGAATTTTACCGTTTCGTCTTCACTCATTTTTTTAGATGCTGCCATTTTGAAATTGCAACTGGTACGATTGAACTAGCGAAAAGTAGACTCACTATCAACTTTTCTACGCTAGTAGCACTAGCGCAAAATTACCTACTAGTAGCACTCGCATGCATGTTTACATTGTGCTAGTAGTATGCTAGTCCGCAATACCAGTCAACTAGCGCTAGTGCACTAGCATGATGTCAGCATGCCTGAAGCAAGAAGTCGAGACGGCGCGAACTAAGATGCAAAAAAGGCTCACGCGAATATACTAGAAAAACGTCGAAACGGTTAGAATTCCGCTGTCTAAATTGAATCGCCGCAAATTAATAGCCTTTCTTTCTAATATATATAACACTTCGCACTTTATTCTTTCTTTGGAAAATTATCTCACTTAAACGTTAGACACTATCAAACTATCTATTTACATATATCTAGATTTGTATACTACCGAATCCAAAATTACAAGAAAAAACGTAGATAAACTTATCATATAGTGTGCACACTACCTTTTTACTACTGCTCGTCGCTTATTCGTCTCGCTGGGGCCCTTTACGTTGAACTCTGCTTCCTTCGTTGCCTCCTCCGAGTACGTCTTCTGGTTTTCTGCAATAAATAATCTCAATATTAAGATCGTTGTTTTTGGCGCACTTGTTGGTTTGTCTTCTTTCAGCTCCACAATTCCAGTTCAAGCATATATATATAATGAAAGAAATCTCAATGTTAGTTCTCGGCCGTTTCCTTCTCGGACATCGGTCCACTCACCCAGTTCGAATCGAAAAGACCACTTTTCCCTTGTCGGCGCACAATCTAACTTTCTTTTTGGCGGCAACGGAATTTATCTGAATCCGTTGAGTTCATTAGACTCAGCTGTGGGCTCGTGCGATCCCCAGCTGAATTCCACCTCGGCCCATTCCCACTTATTCCGTTCGATCATTCCGCTCGCTGTTTGACAAACCGAGCTGTCATCGCGAATCGCACGTCAAAATCATTTCCAAAAAAAAAAAAATCTAAATGCGCGCAATTTTAAGACGCCGTGACAGTCCGCAATTGGGTTCGCTGTATTCCGCACAAATGCTGCATATTCCGTTGGAAAAGACTCAATTTGTGCAAGACGTATCCACGTAAGACGTGCTTCCTTGATGTTAGCAGTGGTAAGAGGTCCGCTAATGCGTTTTGCCTTCGATGTCTGTCGGCAATTGTAGATAAACCGCTGGCATAGTGCTGTAGTCCGCAATAATTCTTCAAAGTTGGAAAAATTCGTGACTGCTAATGCCGGATGTAGTGTATGAGTTACTAGCACTCTCCTTGTTTCCGTTAACGTGTCCAATGTGTTCAATTCCGCAGGTCGCATTGGTTGCTTTGTTACCCTCCCGGTCTAGGGGGGCGAGTTCCGGTTCGGCTCGTTTGGGTCCCGAGTGTAACTCGTCGGAGACGGGTCGTGGGCGCCACTCACTCTCCCAATATTGAGCCGAGAGCCGCTGAGTGAGGTTCGGCTCACCGGATACTCCTTCGCGAACAATCACCCCTCCGCTATGGGGCGATACACCTACACGTATATATATGCGAGCGAGCACCTGTCACAAGCTGCCTACTTCGTCGACCACCACTCAAATTTTTCTTAGCCAAAGTGAATGTAAATATGAACTGAACGTGTTTATAACATATAATTTGATTTTTAAAAAAAGATAAAGTAACTTTTAAAACTTCATATTCAAGTATTTCTTATGGAAATTACTTAAAATAAAACATTATTCTTTGCCTCTAATTCTATTGAACAGAGTTATGGCTTACCTTAGCCAAAAAGTTCTGCGATACCGGCTGAGTTCTGCGATTCCGGCCTTCGTTACTTCGGTTGCACGTTGTACGAAAGCAAGCAAATTTTCCACATACGCCTTCGTTACGCCTTCGTTACTTCGGCTGCACGTTGGACAACAGCAAGCAAACTTTCACGTACGCCTTCGTCACGCCTTCGGTATTTCGGTTGCACGTTGTACGAAAGCAAGCAAATTTTCCACATACGCCTTCGTTACCAAGCAAATTTCCACATGCGCCTTCGTTACCAAGCAAATTTCCACATGCGCCTTCGTTACCAAGCAAATTTCCACATGCGCCTTCGTTACCAAGCAAATTTCCACAAGCGCCTTCGTTACCTGAGCAAATGGGTTCACGTTCCGATCATTAGGAATACGTTATCCTCTATCACACGACACACAGCAGACGCCGTAGCTTGTCGTAAGGGAAAGAGCAACGTGAATTTAGTGACATAATCTAAGACAGTCAGAATCATGGTGTATCCCTGGCTGGAACGAGGTAGGGGCCCTACCAGGTCTACGCATACCATTTCCCATGGCTGCTGGGGCTCTCCACTTCGAGAGACCATGAATCCCGCTGGGTCTTTTCTTTCGACTTTATTAGCCTGACAGACCTTGCATTTCCGCATGTAAGTGGTTATGTCCGCGGACATTTTTGGCCAGTAAAATCTTGCCGCCACCCGACTTAGTGTACGACTGGCACCCATGTGCCCTGCCGTGGGGTCGTCATGCAGCCGACGAAGGATTTCACTTCTTTCCGCTTTCGCAATGACTCGCTTCCATTCCTCACCCCCCTCCAGTTCTGGATACCGACCCGGCACCCGCTTCCATAAGAAATCATCTTTCACTCGCCAACCCGCGTATCGTTCAGGTGCCCCTAAGACCTCCCGTTTCATTGACTCGACCCAATTATCCGCAGTTGTCTCTAGGGTCGCCACCTGTTCTCTTGGCAACATACGTGATAGTGCATCTGGTACTAGGTGTTCCTTTCCCTTCCGATGAACAATTTCGAAAGGGTACTGTTGCAGCCGTATTGCCCACCTCGCCAACCGCCCCGACGGGTCCTTCAAATTATTCAACCACACGAGTGAGTAATGGTCCGTGACTACTGTGAATTTGGCTCCTTCTACATAAGGCCTCAACTTTTCAACAGCCCATAGAACCGCGAGACATTCCTTCTCGGTGGTTGAATATTTCCGCTCCGCCTTCGTCAGCGATCGACCGGGAGGGTAACAGCTTATGAAAATTGATGGGTTGTCTTAGGAAATCTGGTCCAATCCACCATAAGTTAAGTTGTACTAGTTGTACTGGTTAAAGTCCGCGTGAAGCACAGTCCGCTGGGTTTAATTTGGTTGAAACATGTTTCCATTTGTCAGGTGGTATAATGCTGATAATGTTAGCCGTCCGATTGGAAACGAATGTTTTCTAACGTCGTGGATTATCTGATAACCAGAATAAAACTACTTGCGAGCCTGTCATCGCATAGCAGTTTTTTAAGTCGATATTCAGACTTGTGGCTAACTTCCGTAGCAATCGTGCCAATAAATCCGCTGCACACAACTTTAACCTTGGTAGAGTGGCTTGTTTGATTGGAGCCACCCTGGTTCTCGAAGCCACCAGTGTAATTGTGTGTGTGTGCCATGTTCGTCCGGATGTCTCGAACGTGCATAAACTACCGTTGCATAGGCCTTTTTCGAAAGGTTGGGATTTCGATCTACTAAGTTGATAAACATGTCGTGGAAAGAAATCTCTACCGCTGAATTTTGGGATGTTTATGGTTGGCAACTTCAGCCTCGCTGATGAGTTTCCTTTGTTGTCCGCAATTTTTATATTGTTCATCATCTCTTCGAGCCGCTCCTGATTTTCATAATTTGATTTAAGCACTTCCGATAAAGCTGATGGACTAATGTCGACTTCGGGCTTCAGTGAATCCGCTGCTGGTATTTTCGCCGTCTTAGTTAATGCCGCTTTGCCCACAATGTATGTTTTTTCGAGTGCCGCTCGAATCTCCTCCTCCGCCTTCAATACTTGCTCATCCTCTGCAACCACATCTTCCACCCTCGATTGTACTTCTATTACCATTTCGTATTCCGCATCAATTCGCTGCAACCGCACTTCAATTTCCTCTAACTGGGTGTCTGCCTGTATCTTGCTACCGACCGCTTTAATATGTTCCTCGGCCGCTTGAGTTTTCTTAATTCCGCCATGTTAATTATCTTTGATGACTCTTGGGCCAACCGTCTGCTCTGACTAATACTTGTCACAAAGTCTGAATTTAGATACTGTTCCATAAACGACAACCAACTGTCACTATCTTCAGCACCTTCTTCAACTCACTGTATTTCGCTGTCTAATATTCAAACTAACCTCAATCCGACTCCGCACTATACTTCCCAATTCAATGTAATGTGTCCGCACTTCAATTCATTGTATTTTGCTAAAATCACAAGGATCCGGCTCGGCGGACCAAAATGTTTGTCATTAATAAGATTTGCTTATTTTCTCAATATTCTTCTGATTTAAAATCTTCACTTAACAATACATATTTCACATAAAATAGTGTTTCACTGCCGCTGTCATTCCGAAGACTAAAAAACCCTCTTCACCCGGGTCGGTATGAAGTTGGCCGCGCGTTCCACTAGGGTAAAGTTGTCCGCGCATCTTGAAATCGTCAGAAAACCTTCCAGCTTTGTTGTGCTGTTGTGGCCGCTTGATGAGTTTTTGTGCAACAATGTACAAAAGTGCCGAACAGCAATATTGAATGAACCGATCGAAATTTTTTTCCATTCTCGAACCATTCGTAAGGTGATCTATCACGGCTTATTTTTCATCTGTTAAAGCGAGACGATGCTAGCATTTTAGCAAGGAACGAACAGAGACAGACACCAGGCAATACACATTTGGTCAAAGCCTCTAGTGGCTCGCGAATAAGAATTTGCAAGCCGGACAATTTCGTATTATGAATGGGAATTTTCGCGTTATCGTTTCATGCAGAAGATGGTTTGATCTTTATTCAATTGAAATTTTATGTACATATTAAGATGCATACATGTTTTGAAAAATTCCAAGTAAGTCGATATTTCCAAAAGGGAAACTGGAAGGAATCGGGTTGTATGGACGCTTCGCCACTGCCCTGTATATTAGTTTCTGTCGCACGATTTTATAATCTTCCAGGATTGTTTCGACAGAATGTACCCAAGATATATATTGGATAGGATTCCCGTCAAATACCTGGAGATCCCTTACACAATCCGGAAGCTTTTTCATCTCATCGAGATCTTGCTTCGATGTAGGGACACCTAATTGTGCTAGGGAAGTTGGATCTGCGACTGTTGTAGCATTCTGCTCCAGCGCGATCAGTCTAAGCTCAAGCTTTTTTGAGACCTCAATTTGGGCATTGACAGCTAGGTCAGCTGCCTCAAAGTTTCTTGAATAACTTCCATATTCATTCAGAAATAATAAAAATAATTTTATCTCGAGAAAAGAATTCTAGAGAACAAGCGAATCAAAACGACAAGCCAACAACCCAGTACACAAAAATCGCGAATTTTGAAAAATACACGCACTGAACTTGGTTCACAATAATCTTCACAACCACACAAAAAATTAATTTATTCACTTTCACAAATGCGTAAAAATTTATATATATATATATATATGCGTATATAATTTATAAATATGTAATGTAAATATCAATTCTTATTGTTACAAAATGAGTTTTCACCAAAAGATAGTCAATTCAAAACATATTTCTACGATGTTACACAATGAGATTTTATTAAACGATATTCAATTCAAAACATAATTCTACGATGCTACACAATGAGATTCTATCAAACGAATGCCACTAAAACTAGACCAGCACCAAAATCGCGGACCCAAGTCGCGACACATCAAGTGGCTCAATGTGCAGCGTCAGCAGAAAAATATGAAATCAGATCTTCTAGTTGCAAATGGTTTAGTTTACACTTGAGCGAATGTCTACAGAATTGCAAAATGTGCATTTTTGTTGCTACAACCAAGAGGTTGATTTGTCGCGATTCAGCTCCGGATTGCATATCAATTTCTGATATATTCCCAACACTTATCATATTGCCAAACAGCCAATTTAAACAAAAATGTTTAATGAAAAGATCTATTTCCTGGCTTTTGTTGATTAGAATTTTCTGTTTTCTGAAGACTTTAATTTTTTCAAATAAAATAAGCTATTTTTTCTCCTGTTCTTGGAAAAAGGATTTCAGTTAAATATTTCTTCAATAAAAAGTTATTTATCTACTTGGAAAATTCTTCGCACAATAATTCACTATTTAAGCTTAACTTTCCATACTTTTAACAAACTTACAGATAAATCAATAATTTCATCGCTGCTTGCACGTTTCTCCGTCGGCAATCTTCCTTTTTAGTGCCCTCCGTTCACTCTGGGATGGCATCTACTAATGGTGCTTCGATCGGCTCACAACCCTACACCCAAAAAAAAAAAAGTTGTTAAATCAGCAAAAACCATGCATTATCAACGATATTTTCCTAATGTTTTTCAGCAAATTAAAAGTTTCGTTGCCAGAACATATTTTTTTTTGTTAAATTGACACCAGCAAAATACACTTAAATTGACAAGATTCCCCATTGAAATCCCGGGACAAAATAAGTCTGTACTTTCAAAATGAACAGAAAAAACAATTCTACCACCTTTTGATTTAATTTGAATAATTTTAATAATTAAATTGACAAGAAATTAATCAGTTCAAACTATTCAAATTGTTGTTTTGTAAAGAAATAAGGTCATTCCAAAAAAGTTTATGATTCAGTTAACCAGTGTGAAAGACTGTCAAATTGACCAGCAGGTAATGTTAGTCAGACACGAGTTCCTTGTTGATTCGAAAATATTATTTAAATTTAAGACTTTTGTCTCAAACTGCATGATTTTCAAAAATAGGACATAATTTTTGCTTCTTGATTCTCAACATTACAGCATTGCATCATGACACATACTCGAGTTAAAGCCGCATGGTTTTAGCATTGAGAATCAGAACCAAAATTAGTTCAATTTCTAAAATCATCAGTTGGAGACGAAGCACTTCAATTACATGACCCTAAAACAACTGCAATAAAACTTTTACGTGCATTTGTAGCAGCATTGCCAGATTTTTTTTTGCCAAGTCGGGATTTTGGAACTTTTTGAGTGAAAAAAGCGGGATTCTTTCGTCGAAAGCGGGACATAGTAAAAAACGTATATAATCAGAAGTTTTTAAATATTTATCTTTTTATTTGAGTTCAAATTGCGTTTACGTGACAATAGATAGCAAAAATAGCCATAGAAAATGTATTTTGATTGCCATCATCTGTAATTTAAGTAAATCAATCGCTGCTATTATGTCATCGATCCTAGTCCACATAGCTTTGCCAGTCAATAGTGATGTATCATGTCAGCTGATTCTGTTGTGCAATAGTGGAGCTTCACAATATTGATGTGGTTTAAAAAATGTGTGTCGCTTCCATTACATTTGATATAGTGACGGCGCACAGTGGTCTATTTCGCGAAAAAGGTGAACTTTATTCAAATTATGGACTTTTAAGTATGAAGTTGAAACTTGGGGGTAATATTGTCCTATATGGCCCCCATCATTTGAGGTGGTAATTGGGTTTCATAAGTTTAACGGTAAGAGCACAGGTGCTGAAAACATCCAAAAATTGCATCTGTCTATTAACCTCTTTTTTAAATTGAGAATATGAAGATCAAAATACCTTTGAGTAATACAGCGTTATTAAGCTATGAAAGACATTGGTGATTTAGCCTCCCCCCCTTTCATCGTGTTGATACTGCAGATAGTATAGGAATTAATTATTAGAAGACTTCTAGTCCCTTTTAAGTTTAGAACGTCACGAAACGTTGTTAGGAAATAGGTCTAGTTGTATTCATTAAAGTCCAAAGTAACTATCAAAACTTAATTTACCTGCGGCCAATCTGCGGCTAGGCTCGTAAACTCCTTTCAAAGCTCAGCGACCTTGCACAAAATGCAACATTTTGCGCGCTTATTGCGCCAGTCCGCGTGTTCTGCAGTATTTTCTTATCATTTGCACTAGCCCATAATAGCAAGCATTTGAACCAGGTTGAAGCTCGTGAGATTGAGATAAACACAACGTTCAATTTCATAAATAAAACAATAGTTTCTAAACCCTTCACTTACTTGTTATGTTATTGGTAAAGTTTCAAGTGGTGTATGTTTATTTGGCTGTTCATACATTTATTTACCCATTAAGCTGTACTTTAGAATCATCAAATTTCCCAACTTGCTTCTAAATTCAATTCAATGAAATATGTTCATATGATAATTCATGTATGATCATAGAATAATTCTGGTATGTACAGTCATGAGCTTAAGTCTACGTACCCCTGCAATTTTCATGAAAAATATTGAACTGAACGCCTGATGCCAACAAAAATGATAAGGAATAATGAAAACAATAAACTTATTTCATATCACGTCCAAAATATGTATATTCATTTAGAGCAAATTAACATAAAACAATAATAATAAAATTTCATACAATAAAAAAGAACAAAAGTCTACGTACAGTCACATTTAACATTGGTTGTCTTAAAAACTAGTGTTTGGTGGAGCCTCCTTCGGAGGAAATTACAGCTTTCAATCGGCTTGGCATTGAATCGACTAGATTTTTTGTAATTTCTGGTGTAACTTTGTGCCATTCTTCATGAAGAACGGAAATTAGGTCGAATCTGTTTGAAACTTTATGGTTTTGAAGTTGGCGCTTCAAATGATCCTATAAATGTTCGATTGGGTTTAAGTCCGGAGATTGGGGTGGGCAATGAAGTTGTTTGGGGATATTCAAAATCAACCACTCTTTCACAATCTGCGCTGTATGTTTGGGGTCATTGTCTTTTTGGAAGACCGAAGACGGCCTTAGTCCCAATTTTTGCGCTGATTGTTTTAAATTAGCTTTAAGTATGTCTTAATATTCAGCACGATCCATAATACCATCGATAACAACTAAATTCCCCACCCCCGCCGCCGACATGCATCTCCAAACAAGAACACTTTCACCCCCATGCTTTACCGTACCAATTAAATTTTGCGTTTTGAGGCCTTCGTTTGGTTTTCTCCACACTCGTTGCCACCCGTCATTTCCGAAAATATTAAACTTGCTCTCGTTGCTAAGCAAGACGCTACTCCAAAAATTTTCCTCCTTGCCTTCATGGAGTTTTGCATATTCGAGTCGTTTACCTTCATTTGTTTTACAAATGAATGGTTTTTTCCAAGGTGTCCTGCTAAAATAGCCGTTGCGGTGGAGCACTCTGCGCATAGTAATAGGGTGTAAGTGTTTGCCCTTGACCTCCTTGATGCCTTCAGCTAGTAATTTTGACGACAGGAAGGAGTTTTTCTCACTATGGTGGATTCGTACAATTGCGGTAATATTTCCGTTGCATTTTTAGTATTCGCGCCCACCTCCACTAACGATTATGCGTTGAACTGGCAATCCATTTTTCGAAGATACAAGTTTCATCTTAGTCCAGAACCAAGAGTGCTAAGGTCAGAAAGTAGAATGGCTAATGCCATTCAAGAGGCAAAACAAAAAAAAAGAATTGCCCCGAGAGCAGGGTGCCCTAGAAATGGCCGTGGGGGTGGGGTATGTGTGCCACTTCGAGTATTACACTTAGCATCTACCCGCAAACAGTATAATTTCCGTTGTTTCGCCGTAAATTAACGATTTAACACAGTTCCTTATAGCGTTCAATAGCAGATTTGCCCTCGTGTTCAACATTAACTCGGCGTTATTAGTCCGATGCGTATGCAGTTAGATTTTTTTTTTATTCACTGAATGTATGTAAAAAGTGATTTATGTCAAATCTATGACAATTTGTACGCCGCACGTTCTCTCCTCAAGTCACTTCACGTGTGCCTCAACACATAACACAAACGCCACCATTTCCCACTGCACCAAATTACTATGGTCGGAGTATTCGATCTCGATAAAATCGTTTTTCAAATTGAAACTAACTCGCAACGAGACTCACGTCGTTTGCCAATGTCGAACTTAATAAGGAATATTCGCAGGTATTTTCACTTTCACGCAAACTTTTCTTGAAATTCAGCAAAGAGAAAAGCGCGCGCCCGTCTCGACACCTTCTCGCGGCCACGACCGCCCAAACTTGGCTTCTCCTCACAGCGACCCAAAACCGACTGTCTGAAATCAAGCGCTGCATCTCGCAAGGCGCGATCGAATCGCAAAACAAGATCCCGTTAGGAATTTGTTGCTTCATGAATTCAATAATAAGGTCGCCGGGGACGTACAGATCCTTATTATTGTTCAAATTGAATTTCATTTTCAATTTGAAAATGTCGTAGCGTCTCCGAACACATACAGTGTGTGTCGGAAGTTTGGGTCCAGTAATTTTTGAATAAATAAAAAAATTACTGGATGCTACAAGGTATAATAATGTCTGAAATGTTCTCGTTGATCGTAGAAACGAATTTTCTTAATTCTTCCATTGGCTTGCTCCGTAATTTGTTGTTCAAGATATATTTCCTTCTTGTTACGTCCGGAACAACGTAACTTTCAATCTAATAGGCACTACTGTTTATAGCTGTGTCAGACCGGCACTTTCACCAGCTGCACACAAAGTTTGCACTACTTCTAAATTTTCCAAAGTGGCAGATCGGCACCTTAGCCAACTGCACTAATTCGACTAATTCCCAAGTGGCAGATCGGCACTTTAACCAACTGCACTGAATTTACTAATTTGATCTGATATCCAAGTAGTGTTGAGTAGGATACGGTTTCAAAGAGAGTTTGTAAGAGTCGCCTCTTTTTTGTACTGAGCCAGTACAATGTCCCACTTCAAATGAGGCGAGGCGTTTTTTATGAATGCGGTACAAAAGAGGCGATAGTACAAAAGAGGCGATATAGTACAAATGACGCGATGTAGTACAAAAGAGTCGATGTAGTACAAAAGAGGCGAATAGTACAAAAGAGGCGATAGAGCGAACTCTAGCATTTGGCTCGCCACGACAGCTTGAAAATTTGAGTTAAAAAGTCTCAGCTCGTCTCTACTCAGTGGTACAAACTGATTAAACGTACATACATCGTATTTTGTACGGGACATTGTACTAGCTTGCACTCGCATCGTACAATGTAATGCCTCTCTTTCACATGTCATGTTGGTCGTCACTATCGGCTCTTTGTCTCGCATCTTACAAATCGCAAAGTGAGGAGTAGCATGACACAAATTTTGAAGTGGTACATTTCATGAATTTGTCGCGTCATGACAATTTTCGTTCTTGTACGGGACAAATGTACTGGCTCTTACAAGTCCTACTCAACACTATATCCAAGATGAACTCCTTTTGACTGACACACAAAAACTTTATTTCAGTTTCTTAAATACGAATTTTACATATCGAAGTTGCTGACCAGCAATAATGTTCACGCGCTTGAACGTTGTTATCGCGCGAGTTAATTTACCTGCTTCACCTATACTTTATAAAGAATAAAATACTTGGTTAACAAATAAATGATTCCTTTATTTATAGCTCTTTAGTCCATGACAGATACTATAGTAGAAGTAACAATCATGGTACAACTAAGAATTAGGAATGCCGCTACAATGCTCGTATGCAGTATTTATATCTTTTCCTTATCGTCTATTCTTATCTTCATACCATGAGTTCATATGCGTTATCATATTTACGCTTGCATGGGGTCATGTTCACATTATCGCTTATTCAATATTTCCATATTTAGATAATGTTACGATGTTGTTTACTTAGAATGCTATCATTGGCATTTTCTGCCATGTGCTTATCTTTATTTTCTCATGGATAAGAATGTTAAGGTGCCATTACACGGTTTGTAGCATCTACAAATGTTTGTAGGTTCATCGAGTTTTTTCGCTACAAATTGTCTACAAATCGTGTAATGTCAAAATTTTTTAGCTACAAACATTTGTAGAAAGAGTTTGTTGACGGTTCGTAGATGATTGTCTACAAATGTTTGTAGGTGGAAAATGCGACTCGTGTGATAGGAAAACGAATTTTGAATTTGTAGATTTTAAACATTTGTAGACCAATCTGTAGTTCGTAGATGCATGAATTTTGACATGTACAAACTACCACTGTTTGTAGACATTTAAATTATCTGATTTAAGCGGTTGGACGGTGGGAGCGAACTCGAGGAAATTTTGTGTGTTTTTAACTGTGTGCTATCTTTCGGTGATATAATTATAACTGTTTAGACCGATTAAATGGATCCAAAGGATGCATTGACGTTGGTGGTGGCAATGAATTTGCTGGACAGTAGTGATAGTGATGAAGAAATTGAAATGGTGCCAAGGCGGAAACGGCGCTTTTGGACAAGAGATTGGATTCTTCGACGTAAAACCGAAGGATTCTGTCAAAAATTACTTCAGGAATTGGAAAGTAATGATTTGTCACTTTTTCATAATTTTGTTCGAATGACATTGGACCAGTTCAATTATTTATTGGGAAAAGTGACACCTTTAATAAAAAAGAAAGACACTAATATGCGGGAAAGTATTACAGCGAAGGAACGGCTTGTGTTAACATTACGATACTTGGCCACCGGTGAAAGTTTTGAATCGTTGAAATATTTATTTCGCATTCCGCAGCCGACGATCTCTAGCATCATTCCGGAAGTTTTGGATGCTATCTATACTGTCCTTGTGGGTGATTATTTACAAGTAAACATTATTTTTACATAAAATTTAAATTTATATTGATAATTTTTTTCTGTACAGGTACCGAAAAATCAAGAGGAATGGGAGTCGGTTGCCCAAAAATTCAACGATCTATGGCAGTTTCCAAACTGCATCGGTGCCGTAGATGGCAAACATGTCACAATGATAGCGGAAGCGAATTCGGGCAGCACGTTCTACAATTACAAAGGCACGTTTAGTATCATTTTGATGGGAATCGCTGACGCCGAATATAAACTTTTATACATAGTACAAAACAATTTACTCGACTTAAAACTCTTCGGTAAAATTCAGATCCTCAGAGGTAGAAAGTTCACTTGGTATCACATGAATTACGGTGTCCTGATGTGAAGGCTGCGAAAGAGAGGAAATGAAAAATAATTATTATGTAAAGATGCATAAAGTGAAGGAGTGTACCATGGATAACGCTTCGTCTATTGTTTAAATGTGTTCAGTCTCACGCTGAACTTGATTTAAAGACTTTATTTCTCCGAATGAATAACAATCTTTATTTTAGCTTCTTTTATTGTACAATTATGCTGATGAAAAATATGCGTCGACAAATTGATGTATTGCTACATCGATCAGTACGCCGGATGCGCGTGCAGGTAAACGATCATATTGAATTGCATTAAATTGAACAGCATTAAATTGACTAAGCATTAAATTTACTTGATTAACATTAAATTGACCTGCATGCATCTGCAGGTGATGGGCGCACCGGAAACGCGTGCAATGTCGATAGGTGATCGACCGTGTGGGGTGTTGATACGATCATACATTCTCCCGCCCGTTGAAAGCACTTTCAAGGTGTTGTGCTCTTAGCTGGTAATTTGACCTCCTTGGTGTTGGTTCTGGTGGTAGGTCTGCATGAGGTGAGTTTCGATGGCTGTATTTGTGTTTCAAGATGTAGATTGTAGTAAACACACAGATGGAAGCTAATGCCAGGTAGCTTATGATGTATTGATGAGCGTTAGTGGATTTAGCTTCAATTGTTCGTAGCTGCTGTTGGTCTTGTATGTGCTGGAGCCTTTGCTTTATGGAATAGATGTCATCAGTGTGGTTTCTTGTTTTTAACGTACCGAACGATCCTACGGACTGGAGTTGATTGAGATGACTTTCTACCAATGAAAGATTCAACTCTGTTGATGGAGTGAAAGAGACTTCTAGTCGATTGATGAAGTGGCTGTGGGCAGCTATAGTTGTAAAATCGTGCTTAATGACACATTGTGATTTGAATTTTAATAGTCCGATTCCAGATAACATTCTCTGAAATGAGTGAGTACCACAAACGATGTTGAGAACATTTTCTTGCTGTAAAACGTATATCCACTGGTTTGGATCGTGAAGCTGAATCCAAGACTTTGATGATGCAGGTTCTAGTACACATTCTTCGGACAATGTTGATTGCTGGTTGATAATTGCTAGCTCACATATTGCGGGTCCCTTCTCCTTGCTGAATAGCTGATGTTTTCTTTTGCATAACAGGGTTCCGTTTGTGGTAAATGTGCATTTTGAGAATTCTTCAGAACTTATAAGGTAGTACTGATCACGATGAAGGTTTACAGCAAGGAATTCGGATGCAGTCACGATTTGCATATCATGAGCGTTGACCTTGATTGGAAGTGGTACGGTTTTTACTAGTTGAAGTGTTTCTTTGTTTTCCAGAGGAAAGGTTATGTCGAATAGTATATATTCTCGTGTCACTCTGGCTCTGACGGTCATAAGGCTATAAAGCTGTAACAGATTTTCGTGCGAGGGGGTTCCTGGTATAGTCACGTCAGGAGGTAGGTTTTCTCGAATAAGTGATAATTCTTGCTGCAACTGTGTTGGTGTGAGTAATAGTGGGTGAATTTTTCGGTGGTGGCATTCAGTTAAAATCTCGATAAGTGTGTCTTGAGTCCTCTGGTACCGCATCATCACTAAAGTAGTGTGAATCGATAAGGTATTAAATTTTTCTTGAATTTCCTGCTCGGATATAACCTGATTCGTGATTTTTACTCGTTCTTTCAGTGCCGTTAACGTGTCATTGATTATAGAGAACTGCTTATCTGAAAATTCTCGATCGGCTTGGATGATGTTTTCGGTGGAATCAATAACGGAGGTCTGATTTTTAATTAAGTTTAGAAGATGGTTCTCATTATCGGCTATTTTCTTAATCGTGGTAGTCATGTGTTGGGCATATTCTTGGTCAAGGATCCCGAACAGTTTATTTGATACTGTCCCGATGATGTCAAATGGAGATCGTTTGTTTCTGGCGTGGTTACCATTCCTTTGCCATATGATTCTGTTGGTGACTGCTATAGTATCCAGATGCTGCCGGAATTGTCGAATAAGTGTATTGCAGGAGTTGTCGTATCTAGCAAATGTCCTCCCATCGCAAATAGTTTGGAGTTGAGCGAGTTGTTGCTGTAGCATGTGTTCTTCCTTCCAGTATCCCTCTAGATTATAGTATACCATGAGATTCCACTGGTCTGTTAGCATTGACAGTCGTGCTATATCTTCGAAGTACACGATTGGTGGTCTCGTCCATGGTGTGATTTCCACAAATTGGTTTGTTTTGTTTGCCTGCGCCAGTGGAAGTAGTGTTATACAGACACATATCAAAAAACTTACAACATTCTTAATAGAGGGATTCCTCTTGGTGTCTTCCGTTCTTGGATGTTTGGCTGCAGGACCATCTGATTGTGCGCGTTGTAAGTATCTTACGATTTCTGAGCGAGGTTTGAAAGGAGCCTGAAGCCATGCTGGATTTATTGGTAGAAATCGAGTTCCCTTTGTTCGTTTACGGATTACCTTTTTCGGATCCACTTTTGGTTGACTTGTTAGTGGTACCGCTGGTAATCGTTCTGATGATGTTGGTTGTAGCTCAGTAGATCTCTCTTCAGTTAATTTCTTCTGGCTAGCTTCAACTGGGAGTATGGGTAATGTAGGTGTGCTTGGGTTAGTTGTTGCTAACAAAGTGGCTGCTGGCAATCGTTTTGGTGATGTAGACGGTAGCTCAGTAGATTTTTCTTCAGCTACCTTCTCTTCCACTGGAAGTATGCAAAGATTGTGTATCGCTCGTTTGATGATTCCCTTTTCTGTTTTGATTGCTGCCACTCGAACACATCCGTCAGGTCCGGTATTGACTGCTAGGATTCTTCCAAGTGGCCACTTTAAAGGTGAAATAGTGTCAGTTTTGATAAGCACCATAGCTCCGACCTTCACGTCGTCTTTCTGGTTTTTCCATTTTTGTCGTTCTTGCAGCTGCTGTAGATATTCGGTGCTCCATCGATACCAAAATTCGTTTTGCTTTGCTTTGATGACCTCCCAACTTTTAAGCAAGGTTGTGTGGCGGTCTGCTTCTCGAGGGTTTGCCAGCGCTGTTAGTGGTGATCCGGTCAAGAAATGTCCTGGTGTAAGTGCCTGCAAATCGTTCGGATCGGATGATAGTGGAGTTAGTGGGCGTGAATTGAGCACTGCTTCTATCTCAATTATCAGAGTATTGAGCTCTTCGTATGTAAGTGATGCACTCAGAATCGTGCGGCGAATGTGGTATTTGGCTGACTTTACTGCAGCCTCCCACAGACCTCCAAAATGTGGTGTCCTGGGGGGAATAAAATTCCATTGAATATATTCGTCTGAACAGAAACTTACTAATTCCTCTTGAAATGGTTTGTCGGTGAATAATTCACGAACATCTTTCAATTCGTTTTTTGCCCCCACAAAGTTTGTCGCGTTGTCACAAAATATTTTTAATGGCTTCCCTCTTCTCCCGATAAAGCGTTTAAGGGCTGCAATAAATGCTTCCTTAGTTAAATCAGACACCAATTCTAAATGTATTGCCTTTGTGACAAAGCAGATAAAAATAGAAATATATGCCTTTGTTGGTCTTTTGCCTCGAATCTTATAATGAATTTGAAATGGTCCACCAAAGTCGACCCCCACGTTAAGAAATGGTCTGGTGAATTGTACGCGTTCTGCTGGAAGGTTTCCCATTATCTGCTTGTAGAATCTTGGCCTCAGCCGGGAACAGCGTATGCATTGTCTGACCGTTGCTCTTGCCATTGCTTTGCCATTTATTGGCCAGAATCGTTGGCGTGTTATTGCTAATAAGGCTTGAGGTCCAGCATGCAGATGTTTAACGTGAAGATGCGCTAGCAGTAATTTGACGATGTCATCTTTGTCTGGCAGTAAAATTTGATGTTTTGCTTCGTATGGTACATCGGCAGCTTGTATCCTTCCACCGACACGTATTAATCCTTTGTCATCTAACCATGGTGTGAGCGACTTTACCCTGTCACTTAGATTGGCAGTCTTCTTTGTCGTTAGTTGTTTCAATTCATACTCAAATGCACGTTGTTGTATTTGTTTGAATATGAAGATGAGTGCCTCTTCAAGTTCATATGGGTGTAAACTGATTCCTTTCTCTTGCCTTTTTCTCGCAAACCGTAACACATAAGCAACAATGTGTTGCAGAGTTCTGAATGAGTTTCTATGATCAATGGATGTTAAAATACTGGACGTTTGCTGAGTAGTAATCAGAATTGTCTTTTGATTCCGCAATTCTTCCTTGAATTCTGTTGGAGCTATAATTTTGTTCGGCCACGCGGATGGTTTTTCTAGAAGAAACCTTGGTCCGGAAAACCATGTTTTCGATGACATTAACTGAGTGCTTGTGAGTCCTCGGGATATCATATCTGCCGGGTTTAAATTGGTGGGTATGTGGCGCCATTCCGCAATCTTGCTGTGTTCTTGAATATATGCTACTCGGTTGGCGACGAAGGTTTTGAATGAGGAGCTTGTGGATCGGATCCAGGACAAAGTTATAGCCGAATCGGTCCAGTAGTACGTACTGTGGATTGGAAAATGAAAAACTTCTTTCAGCCGTTTCACCAATTTTATCATTAAATGTGCGGCACAGAGTTCTAGTCTTGGCAATGTAACTCTTTTTACGGGAGCCACCTTCGACTTAGCGGTTAGTAAGTTTGTCATTACCTTGTCTGTATAGCTGATAGTCCGAACATACACTGCTACTCCGTATGCTCTTTCGCTTGCGTCTGAAAAGGCATGAATCTCAACTTTTCTTACCTTATCGCTGGGTAGAATGTATCTTGGCACAACAAATGTATTAAGTGTATTAAGTCCTTCCCGAAATGAGAGCCATTTCGTCAGTTGCTCCTCGGGAATAGTCTCATCCCAGTCTAATTTTGATTGCCAAAGCTCTTGCATATATATTTTTGCTAACGTCACAACTGGATTGACTAGTCCCAGTGGATCATAGATCGAAGCAATGTCCGCAAGGATGGTTCTTTTCGTGACTGTTTTGAATTCACGTAAGTTCGTCTTGATGGACAGTTTGTCCGCTTGTGGCTGCCACCTAAGCCCTAGTGTTTGGATATGGTTATCTTTGTCACCCAAATAAGTTGTTGTTTCGACATCCTCTTGAGGAATGACTTGAAGTAATTTCTTGTGGTTCGAAGACCATTTCCTCAAATGAAAGCCTGCACTTTGGAGCACCTCTCGTAGTTCTGATTGAATGGTAAGCGCTTCTTCTATATTGTCAGCCCCAGTGATGACGTCATCCACATAAAAATCTCGGAGTAGTATGTTTGATCCGACTGGATGAGTGCTCTTATTGTCTTCGGCTAATCGATGAAGACATTTTATAGCAAGATATGGGGCACTGGCAGTTCCATAGGTAACCGTATTTAGACGGTAATATTGAAGCGGTTGCGATGGTGAATATCTCCATACCAAGAGTTGAAAATTGCGATCCTCTTCATCGAGGAGTACTTGCCGGTACATCTTGGCTATATCGGCTGTAAACACATACCGATGTAATCTAAAGCGTATTAGAATCGCATACAAGTCATTTTGTATTGCAGGACCGGGTAATAGCAAATCATTTAGCGAAGTGTTGCTGGAGGTTTTGCAGGAAGCGTCGAAAACAACCCTAAGTTTGGTTGTTGAACTCTCCGGTTTCAAAACGCAATGGTGTGGCAGAAAATAGTTATACTTGGGAATTTTAGTAACTACTTCCATGTGTTTTAAATCTTCGAGTTCCTTCATAAATGCACAATACTGCGTCATGATTTCCGGATCCTTTTGTAATCGCTTCTCTAACGCAAAGAACCTGCGGATGGCAATTCCTCTAGAGTCGCCTAATGACGTAGGAGTACCTTTAAATGGAAGCTTCACAACGAACCTACCCTGATGATTTCTATATGTATTTTCCGCAAAGTGTAAATCACATAGTCGTTCTAATTCTGTAAATGTGTCTTTAGACTCGGTCTCCTCTATACTCCAAAACTTTTCTAACTGATCTTGTATTGAAACAGTACTTATTCCACAAAATAGTTTTTCTGCGTTGTTGACTCTTTGCACTCGACCTAGTACAAACCAGCCCCATACTGAATTCTGCAAAGTGGGAAGGTTGTCCGAGAGCTTTATTTGTCCAGTAAGCATTAGCTCACTGTATATGTCTGCTCCTAGCAGCATATCCACTCGCCTCGGCGTATGAAAATCTGGATCTGCCAGTTGAATGTGCTTTGGTATGGGCCATGATGTTATATCGATCAGTTGACTCGGTTGTATGGTCGTAATTTCTGGAAGTATAAACGCTTCAATTCTTGCTGAGAAGTTATTTACCTTTGACATGATGTTAAGGTTCACCCGGCCTTGTGTTTGAAGCTGTGCTTGACCGATACCATTTATTTGTTGTTTTTTAAGATCCAAGTTGAATCCCAATCGTTTAACAAGGCGCTCGGAGACCAAGTTCATTTGTGAACCTGAGTCTAAAATCGCTCTGCATGTTGTCAGTCCACCTCTAGAATTGCGGATGTCGATTAAGACGGTTCCAAGGAACACGTAAGTTGAAGTCTCTGATGGATCGGAACACGCAGAGTGCACTGCGTGTGTTTTCTCTGGTTGAGAAAAGTGGTTTGGATCCTGGGGCTGAGATTGGTTGCATTGTTTGGTCATGGAAACTTCTCGGTGTAGGAGCGTGTGGTGACGCCCGTTGCATTTAAAGCAACTTCTGGATTGACATTCTGAGAGCTTATGACCTGGTTTTAAGCAGTTGAAACAGCATTGAAGCTTTCTTGCGGCCCGAGCTCGTTCAATTATCGGGAGCTTTACGAACGCTTCACAATTGCGTAGGTTGAGATGTGCTTTTCCACAAAGCTGACAGTTTTCGGACTTTTTAGTTGTCAAGAACGTGGAATTCCTCTTCATCTCTTTTTCCCGGAAATGAGTCTTCTCCTTCTTAGTGCCCAGAGTTTCGAGCAGCTGAAACCTAGTTTCAATGAAATTGAGAAAACTTTTTATTGTCGGAATCTCCCGAGGTGTTTCCAAGCTTTGCTCAAATAAACGATGGGTTTCCCGATCAACCTTCTGCATGATTAGGTGTAGGAGCAACGCATCCCAGTTGCTAGTATCTACTCCTTGACTGTTTATTCCGAGTATGGCTTCGTTCACACTATCGTGAAGCCGTTTCAGTGAAGTGGCGGATTCTGTGCTTGTAGGGGCGATCGAAAACATCGTATTCAAAAATGCTGACACTATCAGCCGTCTGTTGTCGTATCTTGCCTTCAGTATTTCCCATGCTGTAGTGTAGTTTGCTTCGGAAACTTGTAGATGTTGTATCAGTCCACTCGGCTCTCCTGCTAAATTCGACTTCAAATAAAACATCTTCTGGGCGTCTCCCATAGGTTGGTTGTGAATCAAATGGGAAAACAGATCGTGGAACTGTTTCCACTTAGAATAATCCCCTGAAAAAATCGGAATTGTTATTTTTGGTAAATTTACCGATGTTTCCTGTAACGGTGGCCTGGAAGCTTGGTGTCCACTTATACTGCCTTCAGATAATTCCATGAACTTGATTGCCAGCGCCTGCTACCGCTCACCCAACTCGATGAACCTTTCTTCCGTATATGATAGCGCCAAATCCTCCGCCACTAACTCATGATGATTGGTGCTTATAGCCTGCCAATAGCTATGTAGCGTACTAAGGTGCTGTGCATAATATGCTTTTGATTGTGGGGTCGCAGATCCATCCTCCGCAATTTGTATTGCACGTTCGAAAGAACACAACAGTGCTTGTTGTGTTTTTATCTGACGTGCAACTATATCTTCGCGCCGTTCGAAAGAACCTTGAGACATTTTCGATGCTCCATCTACCAATGCCCCTTCTTCCGATCTTAGAAGACCTTCTTCAGCCTTCTGCAGACCTTCTTCCAACTCTAGCCTTAAATCCTGGCACATGGCTTCTACTTGGCCATAGAAGTCTTCTTCGAAGTATGGATGCGAAGCCATGCTTGTTTCAAATGGTCGTAGCTCCAAATGACGTGCCTCAAACTGCGCCCATTGCTCCTCTAGGCCCTTCAACTGGGTTTGAAAGTACCTTAGAGTTCTCCTGCTCCTGGGTGCCTTAAAATGGTTTTCTTGACGCCGCTCGATGGCCCTGCCAAGCTTCGTTTGCTCCTTAGCAATCGTCTCCATCTCACAAATGGTAAACGTGTTGTAATTGGGGTCACCAAAATGTTTAAATGTGTTCAGTCTCACGCTGAACTTGATTTAAAGACTTTATTTCTCCGAATGAATAACAATCTTTATTTTAGCTTCTTTTATTGTACAATTATGCTGATGAAAAATATGCGTCGACAAATTGATGTATTGCTACATCGATCAGTACGCCGGATGCGCGTGCAGGTAAACGATCATATTGAATTGCATTAAATTGAACAGCATTAAATTGACTAAGCATTAAATTTACTTGATTAACATTAAATTGACCTGCATGCATCTGCAGGTGATGGGCGCACCGGAAACGCGTGCAATGTCGATAGGTGATCGACCGTGTGGGGTGTTGATACGATCATACATCATTAAAGACGCGGGCTAGCTTTCTTTTGGCAAACTTTGCCTGGTCTGCATTAAGGCTTCTGAGTTCAGAAGCGATGTAATCACCAAACGCGCTAAATTCATCGTTAACCCGAACGTTTGCTGAAATATTTCCTAGTGCACGCACCGTCATCTCCCGCAATTCTGTTTTAAAGTCGCTTGAAGTGGACGGTAAAGTGTCCGGCGACTGATGCGTTGACGATCGTTTTGTGTCGCTGGCGCTTGAATGACGCTTCCTACCTTGTGTGGGTTGAACAATAGCCTCCTGCGTCAACATGTCACTCATTTCTAAGTCTTCAAATATGTTTTCTTCGCTGTGGGTGGTGGTCTGTAAAATAATATTATCAATGATCATTATATTGAAATATTACCAGAAAAAATATTACCATTGGCATAGATGTGGTCGACTGAGTTGATTGGCGAAGACTATGCGCCTCCAAGAACATCATGTCCTTAAAAAACTTCCACACAATTGGAATTTTTTCGTCAGTTCCTTGACCAGACTTCCGCGCTCGATATTTCGCAAGGTTGGTCCTGAATCCAGTGCGCAAGTTGTTCCACTTACCCTTGCAATTGTTGACACTCTTGCCATTCAAACTCGCAGCAATTTCCTTCCAGACGTCTTCTTTGGGTAGCTTGTATTCGGCGCACCCATTATCCCAAATTATAGACTGTTGCTGGATTAGCTGGATTAATTTCACAGATTCTTCATCCGTCCAATCCCCTTCAACTTTTTTTGTGTATGATGATTTTCGTTTCCCATGAACACGTGTTTCAGCAGGTTTTGCTGTTGGTGCCATGTTCACCTCCAAATCTGCGCCAATGGTGGTATTCAAAGCATCCATTTAGTCTGGAAATGAAAACAAAAACCAAGCTAAACAATTCAATCCACTAAATAAATTTTATACACTACACTTACCAACTTTAACTCTAAACACTCGTAAAAATCTATCACGAGACAGAACAGCACCAAACTAACTTTATCACCGACAACTGAACCCTTGATCGAAAAAAAGTTTTTCTTTTTTAAAACCCGACGATACCTGATTTTCAACTGAACATCTTTGTATACTAATATACTAATCGTCTGATGGCTATAATTATTAGCTACAAACATTTGTAGATAAGAATGCCAAAAATCGTTTGTAGAAGGATTTGTAGATGCGCGCACTACCTGAAATCTACAAATCGTCTGATAACGAAATTTCCTACCTGCAAACGTGCTACAAACATCTGCGATGCGAACACAATTTGTAGGTGTTTGTAGATCTACAAACGTTTGTAGATCCTACAAACCGTGTAATGGCACCTTTAGTCTTTAACTCGCGCGAGCACTGATTGCTGTTTACATCCAAGCATTTTTGTTCTGACCAATACAACAATGTTGCTCTTATATCTGAAGCTAATTTGCCAGAATACTGAAGCGACGAATTCCAACATGGCAACAAAGTTATATGCTCACAAAATTTTAATGAATGAATCTTGAGATATTGCCTTTGAATTGATTTGTATAAATGAGTGAATGAAATATTGAATTATATGAATGAATAGAATTGTACATAGTAAGTATTAAATTAAATATTGAATTAGATGAATTATATGAATGCATGAAATGTGAATTCGAGTTGAATTGTATATTGTAAAGATTGAATGAAATATTGAAATGCATGAAATGTGAATTCAAGTTGAATTGTACATAGTAAAGACGAATTATATGATTTAATTGGTAAATACTAAATGATGACTTAATCTAATATACATTTTACGCTGCATTGGTTGTTGCCTTGCTTGTTCGGGTTGGAACACTTCTGTTGTTAGAACAACTTTGCTGACCTGATGTTCTTCTAAATCACATGTTTCTAAAATCTTCACAAAAGAACTCACGCTTGTCACAGAATCACTCGTCGCACAAGGCGATGGATCATGAAGTGTCCAATCAAACACAGTATTTACGGCAGTCAAACTTGGATTCAGTCTACGGTATTCGCCTGTTACTTCCATCCAATAAATGTCGGCTCGAATCAACAACCCAATGCCGTTTATGCGATCGGTGAAAACTATGTTATCGAAAGTAACATCAATTGCAATTTCAGACACTGTTATTGCTTCGATCTCTAACACAATATTATCAAATTGACTTTTTAATACCAACGAAACGCGATTATATGATCGAGGCAAAACCGTTTCACTCGTTCCGAAAACGTTAATCGCGATGTCACTTGTACGTGTACCCACTATCGGTAAATTTAGTAGGCTTGATAACTCTCTTCGAATGAATGTCTTTTGACTACCAATATCAAGAATGCATCGAATCAATACGGAGTCGTTTTTCTGATTACACGCATAAACGTAACCTGTCTGTAAATACACCTTTGTAGAAATATGTGCATGCAAGTTAAAAACATGAACATTTTTAGAAAGTTTCTTTTGATATTCGGGATCACACATACTACTAGCATGACGACCTTTACATTTAGTGCACTTAATACGAGCGAAGTAACGTTTTGAATTGTGACCGGATTTACAGCAACGATAGCATCTTCCTTTCTTTTTAAGCACATTCTTTTTATCAATAAGAGACTGCAAACGGTCGCATACTGCTGAACCATGATTAAGCGATGCACAAAAACGACATGAGCCACTAACACCAGCTACAAGCTCGAGAGCAGTTTTTATTGATTTCGAAATATGAGAAGAAGCTTGAGCTCTGGAAGTCTGTTTCAATTTGGATTCTTTAGTCTTTTCCTTTGATTCAATTTCCCGTTCTAAAAATTTGAATAGACATTCTACTTGCTGGCCACCAAATTTTTCGGCAGAAGAAACTGAGGCATTAGACGAAATTTCATCTCCATCACCATCTGAAACTTGACTTTCAAGTCTGATTAGTATCGATGAAAGTCAGTACACAAATCATTTGGCAATTTTTTTAGCAGAACTGTTCATAATATAATAGTTCTTCGTTTCGATACCAAGAATTTTCAAAGACCATGTAGATATCAAGACAGAATTATATAGTGTTCTCAATCTTACTAGATCATGTTTCGAATGTATTGATTGTAGAGCAAGAAGTTGCTGCATTGAATAGTCGATGATCTTTTCGGGATTTCTGTGCTGTTTTTTCAATAATGCCACTACACTTTCATAATTTGATTGTGAAGGAGTCAAACCCGATATCATCTCAGAAACTTTTCCCGTTATTACAGCTTCGAGATGGTTGAATTTGTCGATAGTATAAATCGTGGGATTTGTATGGACCATTGTTAACACTACTCTGACTGTCTTCGTCTTTAGGACGCTCGTTGCTAATTTCTAATTTGTCACACTCATTTTCCTCGTCTTTATTACACATCAACTTATTTAAGCCCATCAGTACTTTAAAAATCCTACCATCAAACTCAAAACCAGAAAACGCCCGTAAACACTGTCTGTTCGAGCGATCACCTTTATAGAAACACCACTTTATAGAATATTTTAAATCGTCTTTACCGGAGTCGATGAGATGTTTAACGAAATATTATGAATTTCCCCTAAGCACCCAATTTTTTATGCAACGGCACACGCGTCAAGCACTTATTAGTTCAACCAACGAAACTTTTTAAATATGTTTTTACATGGACGCCACGTGGTAAAATGCACACACTCACTAGCACTCGTCGTTAAAAATTATGTTCTTATACCTATCGCGTCGTCGTAGGCAATATAACCTTGCATTTTTTTACCGACCACGTAGTCGTACACATTCAAATACGGACACGTCGTTCACTGTTTATGCCTACTACGGCTTCGTAGACGCACACACTCTTATTTTTACGGACCACGTCATTGTAGACATTTCAACATGGACACGTCGCTCACTGTTTTTCCCTACCGCACTTTGTAACCACACACACTCTGCCGCGTTTTTCAATTTGCACGTTGCGTCTCAATGTTTTTGAGTCTTCATATCTGAGTTGAGCCCCCAATTTTGTAGGAAATATGAAGACCAACACGATTTAATAACGAAAGAATTTAATTAATAATAGCATAACACAAAGTTAAAAGAAATAATAAAATGAAATTTGTCCGCTTTCGTTTTTCGTCGTAGAGCGTCAATGGAGGACTCCTCTTGCTGTGCAGCTTAGGGTACGGACAAGACGGAGCGACGAAAGCGTCGCAAGTGTCGAGTCAAGCAACGTGCCGAAATCGGTCCTATACTTTCAAATGGAAGTGGCCATGTCGAAGCAGCGACCAAAGAGTGCAAATTTGATAGTAGCGACGACATCGATTTGAACCGATTTCGTTGCTCGATTGCTCGGAGTATGTTGTTGTATGTTGAGTAATGTATGTTGTTGTTGCAAAATGTGTTTCGATGACATACAGTAAGTGGACGAATTGCGTTAATGGGGTTTTTCTTGGGTAATTCGAAAATTTGGGTTTATTTTTAACGATTGAACGGTGCAGAATTGCACACAGTTAATTAGATTTTTACAACTGATCAGAAAAATCTATTGATTTATATTTATCAGCAGTCTATTGATTTCAATTTCGTGTATTGTGTTGAGAAAAACTCTTCATCCGACACTGAAGAACTCATTATGTTGACTGCCACTACAAAATTTCGTTTACAATTTTGCGTCTCATCGCGTCTACATGAACGCAATTCAATGAGCTGTTCCATACTTGGCTCGACGCTATGCTTGACTCGACGCTCTCGTCACTCCGTCTTGTCCGTACCCTTAGTCTTTGATCGTCGAACGTCGTCTCTCTACTCTTCTTGCTGTACACGTTCGATCGTGTTACAGTACTCATTCCAAGCTATGACTCATCTTTGTTGAGTCATCAGGGCGAGCACGGTTATACGATTATTTCCACATAAATATACTTGCCAGAAAAATTATCCGTACACGATCAAAATAAAGCAACATATTAGGAAATTCGTGGTAAAAAGAACTGCTACATTTTAATATTTAAGCAATAAAATTTATTCAGTAATCAAACTACCTTATCTATAAATTTTTTATTTGGTATTCCTTTAAAAACTAGATTTTACAAAACAAAAACAAAAAAATTCACTTAAACGAACCAGAAAAAGTATCCGTACATGACAATACGAATTTAAAATATTCAATTATTTTTATTATATATCAGGGCTTAATAAATTGTCGGATAGTCTTTTCGCTTGAGAACCTCCCTCAGTCGATGTGGCATGGAGTGGACCAATTTGGCTGTATCCTGCCTGGTAATTTTACTCCATTCATCAACAATGACATTTTTCAGCATTTCCTTTGAAATTATGCTGTGCTGACGGATCCTGCGCTCGAAAAAATCCCACAAATGTTCAATGGGATTAAGGTCTGGGGATTGGGGTGGCGTACGCAACTGATGTTTTGTGTTGTAGAGCAACCAAAGCTTCACATTGTGTGCTGTGTGCTTGGGATCATTATCCTGCTGGAACCAGAAATCGTCACCAAGTCCCAACTGCTGAACGCTTTGCTTCATATTCGCCTTCAAAATATTAAGGTAAGCGTATTGATCCATAGTTGATTCGATAAACACAATTTGGCCAACTCCTTCTGCCGCCATACACCCCCAGAGCATAACACCATCTCCACCATGTTTGACAGTAGGTATCAGATTTTCTTTTTCGAGGGCAGTACTGCTCTTCCGCTACACTAACTTTCTGCCTTTAATGCCAAATATGCAAAATTTGCTTTCGTCGGAGAACAGGATATGTTTCCAAAACTCTGGAGGCTTGTTTATAAATTCATTTGCGAAATTCACACGTTTATTCTTGTTCACTTCCGAAATGTATGGTTTCTTACGTGCTATACGAGAGCGAAATCCATCTTTCTTCAGTATTTTTCGTATGGTATCCTCGTGGAGAACCTTGCCAAAAGAGTCTTCTATATATCTACTAATTTGAGAAGCAGCTACTCGATGATTCTTTTTAACTGACTGCAATTCGGTTCTTTTTTCGCGTTCAGTCAGTATGGAGGGTCGACCACAACGAGACTTTGATACAATCGAACCAGTTGTATCAAATTTTTTCACCACATACTGCACAGAAGAGTGAGTTCTGCCTATTATCTGACCAATTTCGCGGAAAGTTTTGCCTTGACTCTTAAGTTTCAGCATAATTTTCCTTTCATCAGCACTGATTTCCTTAATTTTAGGCACCATCATGTATTCTAGTGCATAAAACCTTTAAAATAACTTCAGTCACTTCTAAACCTATCACAAATCAAAGTAGAACTATTATCGGATCTAAATACATACATATGCATCTGCACATGCCACTACATAGCACGGGGAATCCCCCGTTTTGTTCTGTACGGATACTTTTTCTGGTCAAACGTGCTGCCATATATTGATTTTGTTTGAGTTTCAAGTGTTTTTAAATAGTAACTATTATGAAACATACTGGTAATTATGAAAAAATGTCGATTTTATGCTATTATAAAAGAAAACAGTCAAATTAAGTGGACATCTCCTTCTTAATACAACAACAACTTTAGTGTCTTTCATGTACGGATACTTTTTCTGGCAAGTGTATGACTCATCTTCGTTGAGTCATGAGGGCGAGCACGGTTATACGATTATTTCCACATACATACGTATGTATATGTAAGTAAACAAAGTGTAAGCTTTGTTGATTAAAAAAAAGATCCGATTGGTTGTGAAGTACAAATGGAACTAATTTATTCAAGTTAAATATTACAATAAGAAAGCTATTTAGTAAGAATGAACAATTATTGAAATCGAGTAAAATGAGAGTCTAAAAAAATATCGCTGATGCGTTTGCTTCGCGCTGATGTAGTTATTAAATATTACAATAAGAAAGCTATTTTGCTGATTTATAAGAATGAACAATTATTGAAATCGAGTAAAATGAGAGCTTAACAAAATATCGCTGATGCGTTTGTTTCGCGCCGATGTAGTTATTAAATATTACAATAAGAAAGCTATTTTGCTGATTTTATCTTTTTTATAATATCAACTTAGTAATTTATTGTGTGACCCTTATTTGTAAGAATTTGTTTGCAACGAGCCGGCATAGAATCCACTAAACGTTCACAGATTTCTTTTAAAATCAGGTGCCACTCTCTTTTTACTGCAGTCCACAATTCGAACTTATTTCTGGGTTTATGTACATAAACCCTACCCTTGACTTGATTCCACAAGTTCTCAATAGAATTACAGTCCGGTGACTGCGCCGGCCAATCGAGAACTGAAATTTTTTTGCTCCGCAACCAATTCTTCACTATTTTTGCAGAGTGCTTCGGATCATTATCATGTTGAAATGTCCATCGACGCGACATGTCTTCCTCTGCAAATGACAGCATTAAGTCCTCTAGTATGTCCAAATAGCTTTCTTTGGTCATAATCCCGTCAATCAACTGAATTGGGCCTACACCATACCAAAAAATGGTGCCCACTCCATTATGTTACCTCCGCCATGCTTAACGGTCTTTTTGGTATATTGTGGATCAAATTATTTGTTGGAAGGACGCCTATCATATTCTTTTCCGTCCGATCCGAAGATGTTGAACTTGCATTCGTTACTCTAGAGAATATTTCGCCATTTTCTCATGCCTTCTTCTCCACTTCAATCTAAATGGGCTCTAGCAAAATTTAGTCGGTTCCGTATGTTTTTTTTTTTTTTTTACTTAAGAGAGACACTTTTCTTGGTGATCGGGCTGGTAAGTCTGCGTCCAATAATCTTCTACGAATTGTTCTAGCACTCACGTTAGCATTTGTTTCCCGCAAAATCACGACCGTAGACGCGAAAGGGTTGCTTTTACAGACGCGGACAATTTTTCGATCCAATGATGGAGTATTTTTCCGTGGCCGGTCGCGATTTTCTTTATCATTCTGCTCCTTCATGGCATTCTGGACCATTCCCAAAGAGCAGTGAGAAATTTGTGCAATCTCTCGAAGAGAGTAGCCGTCGTCCCTTAGGCGTTGAATTTCGATCCTCTTTTCTGGGGAGCAGTGCTTATTTCGACCCATGTTTGAACTAAAGAATTATTACGAAATCAGATAATTTGAACTTATTAGAAAAGTTTTCACTAAACTCACTCGAAAGAAAATAAATTTGGAAAAAAAAGAAAAATTGGCCCGAATGTACTTATTTAAAAACACTGTATTTATTATTTTGTCCAATTTGAAAATGGTCCTTTGACTATCAACTTCAATTTGACATGTGCGAAAAAACCATATAAACAGGCTTGCTACACACAAAACTGTCCTCCCAATCTAATAATTCATTGTAGCTGATTGTGTCACTTGAAAAGCATTGCCAGCTGAAAAAGTAGATGTTTTACAAGAAACTTTGGGGTGTATTTATTATTTTGACCACCAGTGAATATATGTATATAAGTTATCGCGATTCTCCAAAAAGACGTCAAAAAAAGACGTACTTCGTTTTAACAATTCTTTATTAATGACAGCAACTGAACTTACGACTAACCGTTCACCTCTATTTATTATTTACCTTAACGCATAATCATCATCTTATTTAATAATTACAAATTATTGATTGATCAATTTTGATTAATCAATAATTTGTAATTATTCAATGTACGCATTTAGGCACACATATATACATATACATATTTATTTATATATACACATAAAAAAGTATATTAAGAATTTCGTTGCTTACTTAATTTTCCACGTTTTCTCGCGGGTTATCCAAAAGAATCCCCATTTCAACATCCGCGCCTGTTGCTGTTTGAAGATCCTGGAAAATATTTAATGTGATTAGACTCCTGTATTATTTTTGAATGTACTTATTTTGCCAGAATTGGAAGCGAATTAGGCTTCAATTTAAGTTTGGTCCCGCACCGATCCGAATAAGTTTGCGCTCCGCTGCTGAAAACATATAGGGTAACTAAAAAGTTAAAAAAAAAGAAAATTAAATTCAAACAGTGCATATGGATTTTCGAAATTTATATTTATATATAAATTTAGAAAACATACAACAAAACCCTAAGTTTCGCGAGATTTTCAAACATATCACTTATAGTACTATCGCGATTTCAATTTAATATCTCTTGGATTCACGCTCCGCTTTCGGGCGGCTAAACGAATTGCAACGAAAAATAGCTAGACTAGATGAATCCGGGAGGTTTAGCTGTCCTTACCGGTGCAGCAAGATGAGAGTTGAGTATGCTGCCTCTACCCGTCCCTCCCAGAGAAAATAAATTATTGCTGCTTCGATATTACAACTCGAAAAATTTATTAATCAGTGTAAAGTAATAGCGCCCACGATGGGCGCCAATCTATTACGCGGTCACGCAATTTGATCCGAACAAGCACGAAAAATTCACCGGAACCCCCACTGGCTCCCTAATGGAACGAATGGGGGGTTAGTTTGGGGGGCTGTTAGCTCACCGGAGATGGGGGTGGGTAGGTGCCACTCGCTTCCACCCCGAAACCAACACAATACCGTCCGAGGAAGCGAGAAGGGAAAAAGGGCGGCGGCTTATTCTCTGTATCTTTTCATATAACAATCAATGTTTGAATAGGCTTCACTTAATGTTTATTTACTAATCACTACTCTAAAATTGCTACCATGTAATGGCAGGCTACCTCTATAAGAAAATATTCACAGCAATTTACTTACTCGCTACATACAATGTGTTGGTTTTTTCGATCGACAACTCGTTCTCCCACACTGGGGCCCTTTCGCCGAAACTCCGCTGTGCTCCTTCGAACAAGACCAGTACAATGCGGCTCAGTTCCAGTTCAATTTCAAATTTTCAGTCCAGATCCCTAAAGGCCAGCTCACCACCAAAAACCGATTCAAATTCAAATTTTTCGTCCAGATTCCAAAAGGCCAGTTCACAACCAAAAACCAATTCCAATTCATTTTTTCCGTCCAGATTCCAAAAGGCCAGTTCACCACCAAAAACCGATTCAAATTCAAATTTCCCGTCCAGATTCCAAAAGGCCGGTTCGAATCCCAATAGTAAGAAGAGAAGATTTCGATCAGGCAGAAACTCCAAATGCACCACCGCTCACTTACCCAGCTCGAATCGAAAAAAAAGTCTTCCACGGAGCCACCTCGCTCGAGCCAACCTGCAGCTCTTCAGCCAGCGGAACTTTTTCGGGTGCTCCGTTGTATGCACCTGATGACATAACACCCGGCTGTTGCACTTCAATCGGGGCATTGCACTTTTTCTTGCACGCGCGGCACCGGCTGGCAATGCCCACCGTTTCTGGCCGTTCCACATCTGGTGGTCTGTTGTCGTCGTTCCCCTTGTCATCTGCTCCAATGCCACACCCTCGAAACGTCAAAAACTTCACATACACAATATGTACACAAATCTTCAAAAAATTGCTATCGTTGGCGATGATCAGGAAATAGCCGCATTAACGCCAACTGGCCTATTGGTATTAAAAAACCAGTGGAATCTTTGCTTTCATATAGAAGCCTGATCGAAAAACAAATTGACGTACAAGATGGCGAATTTAAGGTACTTTTCTCGACCAGTTTGTACAATAATTTTTTCCACGGGCTAAGAGAATTGTCCAACACGGATGTTTGCGAAATGTCAAGCTAGAGATTACTGCGTATTATATACTGTTTAGTATATAATACGCAGTTAATTTGTTCTCCCCAATCAAAAACACGAGTGTCCGCTTCGACTTTTCGTTTATTTATGCCTTTTTTCTTTCTCAATTTTTGACATTTCATATTTTCTACTTAGCACTACTAGTGACAACTCTAATTAAGTCTAGCACTATATCTATGTATTTGAATTTGAATATTTGCAATTACTGTCATACAAGTAGTCCTAAAATTAAAACACTGTTTAGTTTCATATCTTTTAAATAAAAATTAAAACGAATTCTTTTATTTCTACACGAAAATCTTAACTCATTTTTCTAATATCTTTCAATAAAAACAGTTTTTACTTAGCGCACATGTAAAATAAAATTATGCTAGATGTCAAGTGTTTGTGAAAGCTGTGGAGTGTAGGTGTAAAGTGTATCCACAACTATGACTCTCTGCGACACAAATTATTCTGATTTGAACGTTCGGAATTTGGCCAGAAGATATCACACTGCTCGTTGATATTCCCGAATTAGATTTTAATCGATCGATCGATAGGCATTCCGTTTAAACTTGACACTAATTCACTCAAATGCGGATAAAACTTGGTAATATTCAAGCCGGAATAAATCCTATCAACCACAATCGACGATTGCCGATTACAGTTGGCCGGTATTCCAAAAAGAATAGCTCTCGCGTGCACGACAGTAAAACCTGAACACTACCACGGCGCTTTTCCGAAATATCGTTCGTATGTTATAATTTGAAAATTCTCAATGCGGAATAAATTTTACTAACCACAATCGGTAATTGTTTACAATTCACATTGCCGAATGTAGTTGGCCGATATTGCAAGATGCATACATCTTGCGTATATAACAACGTGAGAGAAGATGATTTTGTCAACGATAACGTGATCTCGGCCAAGGAATCAGGAATGGTATTGATTTTAGGATTTTATTAAATTATTTACTATATCACCGTTATTACTATTATCAATGTATCAGAGCTACCGGCCATTTCTGCGAATGTTTCTTTATTGCCTCTAAACTGTCCCGAGTCCATGAGGTTTCGTATCCAACTTGAGTCGAATCCATTAAACCCTAATCGGTTATTCGCTCGCCTCAAATATCCAGCCAGGCAATGTCATATCGGACTAACTGTACCTTGTTATTTTTCGGTACTTTTCTGTTTCCCCCCCCCCCCATTTTTTTCACTTTTTGTTGTTGCAATGCTTCTTAAATTGATTAGAAAGTAGTAATTAACCAAAATTATGATGGAGAAACACGTTTAATAGAAGAAAATTTTTTAATTTTTTTTAAATTAAATTTTTAATTTAAAAATTAATTAAATTAATTTAAATTTGGAATTAATGTCACATAACAGTGAGAATAAATTTTGGTACTTTTCTTTTTTTCCCCCTCCATTTTTTTAATTTTTTTAATGAAAACTGCTCGAAATGGGTTAAAAAGTTACTCCACAAAAATTGAGATGGAAAAATTCATAAAAAAAAAAAAATTTTTTTTCCGATTTTAAATTTTTTTTCATTTTTATGTGGCAGAATGAGTTTTTCAAAAGTTAATGTGTTGTTGGGGAGGCCTGCTCATTATACTGTTATTAATCATATAAACAAATTGTATACAACATTATTAATGTAATAGCTTAATTGTAAATTGCGTTGAAGCTTCGGAAAGGGAAGACGTCAAAAATGGAGCAAAATTTATTCTCACTGTTATGTGACATTAATTTAAAATTTAAATTAATTTAATTAATTTTTTAAATTAAAAAATTAATTTAAAAAAATACTAAAAAATTTTTTTTTTTCTTTTAAACGTGTTTCTCCATCATAATTTTGGTTAATTACTGCTTTCTAATCAATTTTAGAAACATTGCAACAACAAAAAGTGACAAAAAAAGGGGGGGGGGTCGAAACAGAAAAGTACCTATTTTTCAAATCGAACAACAAGTTAGACCGAAGTCCAGAACCAAGAGTGCTAAGGTCAGCTCAATTTTGATATTCGCTACAAATGGCGCCCAACGTGTTTTTCTTCTCAACTGACCTGTTGAATACATGTGGCAACTCAGACTCGGGAATAAGCAAGCAATTACGTGCCTCGCTTGTTTCAGCTTTCCTAGTTTTCGACGGTTTGTGCAATCTGCAAATCGGGCGTAAATACTATAAGCAAAATGGAGACAACCCATGCACGGACAGCGCCGCGTACGAAAACTCCAGCACGTCGAGAATTAGATTCTGGCCTGCATTCGTATCGCCAGCTCGTCACACTATTTCTATCGTAACTTCGTTCGATTAGTAATACGAATACCAATCCTGCTTGGATCTTTGTTGAAAAGTACTCGTCTTCCAAAAAGTATGTAACGATTGCCACCTCGGCTCCACTGTCACACTTACACAATTTGAGTACACAATTTTACAAATGTCATTTATAAAGTAGTAGCAATCCAAAAACGTTACATTCCCTCACGTAACTGCACTATCTTTTCTTCTACAGTACTCAGGGACCACACAGATATGCTCTGCATTACCACACAAATCAATATGCAATAGTCGTTTAAGTGATTTTGGATAGTTTATATTACAAAATAGAACTACGAAATAATTCTGAATAAGATCAGAACTATGCTGCTCAATTTTAACTACAAAGCTTGTTGATTTCAAATATTTTTCCACTATAGAATACTTCAGTATGTTACGGCAAAATGCACCATGACTTTCACTTGACGTTTTGGGGAAGATCACTTGGCTTTGTGGGTATTCTTTACATTTGTAACATTTTTTTTTCTGTCTCAGATCGTGGACACTATCTATTGTTCACTTGTCAAACGTGTTCAAATCAATTCGAAATAATCATTTAATTTCCTCTAAATTAAACCCGGATCGCAAAAATCGAATTCATTTATCGTCCTCTCGTGCCACCTTGCCAGTTGCAAATCGAAATCCTGACTTTCTCCATCGGTTTTAATCTGCCAATCGGATCAGCATGGATTCAAACGCCTGGTTTCTGGTAAAATTCTGGAAAAATATATTATTTTCGAGCGCGTTACAGTGCGCGTTGAAATAGTGCGTACATAAATTTCTGATGAATATTCTGGATGTTACACATTAACCTGGGTCCAGGCGGAATGTGCACTTTCATCACATGCTCCTAAGCTGAGCCCCGGATCCCCCGGATCAGTTCAAATAACGATTCTATATCGGATAGCCTATAAACCAAAGCCCCTGCGTAGCTCCCACTAAGGGGGCTTTCCAAACGACAGGAGCGCTTATCTCGGTAGGCAGGGGCTACTCCTGCTCCCGCAGTACCGATACTGAGCCGATAGGCCCGCGGCTTCCATCTTTCGGATGAAGCGTTCATCTTTATATACTATTGTCCATGGTCTTTCTTTAAAGCCGGAACTTAATGTTGCTCTGAGATTATTCAATTATATTATTGATGAACATAATTTAATCACTCATGCATATGTTAATGTACCAGGGAGGGTTTACCGGAAGAACATATTTAACT
Source organism: Nemotelus nigrinus (assembly GCA_947369275.1). NCBI lineage: Eukaryota > Metazoa > Arthropoda > Insecta > Diptera > Stratiomyidae > Nemotelus > Nemotelus nigrinus. The sequence continues at coordinate 47,300,925 of OX376372.1, read as the reverse complement.
CAACAGTAAAGAAAATCCCTCTTGTAGATGCCAGGTAAGGTAGAGATATTTACTGCAGCAAACTTAAGCGGACGTATCGTCAGTTTGAGAGACTTCCAATAAAATTTATTTATAAAAAATAAAAAGTTGAAACAAACACGTCTGTTTATTAAATGAACATGTTCTACTCTAAATTTGTTTTTACAAAAACTTAACAAACATTCACCTTCGCCTGCTTGTTTTTAATAATTTTCGTGTGTTGTATAATGCTGTGTATTGTGGATGTGCAATTTTGGATTGTGTAATTATGTGTTCCCACACTACTTCCTCTGTCAAGTGTGAACATGCCACTGATATTGAAAAGGTGAAGTAGCGTGCAGTGTTAGCCGAGGCGACTGCCTGTACGGGCACTTGCCGAGATTGTCGATGACCAGCTCTCGGGGGCCCGTAACTAGCTTCCTTTCAAAGCTGGTAGCTACCGCCATCGGCTGACATTGCAAGTGGCGACCGGTCTTCTATATGGCGGCCAGGGTTGAAAATATGCGGCAAATTACCGATCAGTCTAATTCGGTAATACACCGACACAAAACATCACATAACCTACTTAGAACTGATGCACATTTTGAAGCGATTTTCTCACACTCTTCTCCGCGTAATGCGTTTATTTAACTTTTCACTGGCACTGTTCCGCTAATCTCACTTTAATTTCACAGGTATATTTACCGCACAAATAGTACAATTTCGGTTTTTTTCGTGAACCGTCCATTACACCGGAAGTTTTATACTTTAAATAAAACACACGAGTTAGTTTTTACAAAAAAAAAAAAAAAGATTTACTAAAGTAAACTGTCTTGATCACTTTGCGCCTGATCACTTACTAGTCATATGATGCAGTCATATGATGCACCACCAAATCGACTGTCGACTGCCATGATGCTGCCGTTATGATCACAAATCTAAAAACAAGTTTTGATTATTACTGGTCACTATATCATAAATATACAATTATTACTATCATTGAATTCAAACTGTGCCTTTCTTTATAGTTGAAAAACATATGCTCGTTGTTTAAGATAAGGTTCTTTTACCTTAACTTTGATGCTAGTCAAGGTGTTGCACCTTGGCTATTGTTTTGTTATTGGTCAAAGGTGTTACACCTAGACAATAACAACGATGTTTAAGTTTCAAAGTAAGATATTTTATCTTACCCAGTTCTGATAGTCAAGGTTTTGCACCCTGGCTAATAGTTTGGAATTTGTCAAAGGTGTTACACCTTGACAAAACGAGCACGACTTCAAATTGGATGAATAAAACAAACAACTGATACTGTCGAACTGTGCTAGCTTCTTTATTCTTCAGCTTATTTATGTAAACTTATTGCTTAGTTGACAATACAAAGTTCAATAAAATAAATATAGCCTAATTACATCAGCAAAATTGACCCGTGGATTAATCTAATACGAAAACGTGAATTAATCAGCGAATAAGTGCAATACAATAACAAACATACATTGACCAGTGAAAATGAATGAATTGATGCGTAGTCAAATTACGCGTGCAATAATTGTTCGAAACAACGACTATTGACTTGACTGTATATATTTCTACACAATTTTATGCTAACAATGGAAATGAATGAATTTGATGATAATTACAATTTGATGTGCCCTACATACATATACTTAATTCTAAACACTAGTCTTCTTTGGCTGCGACAAAGATATACCTATGCGTTCCATCAATACATCCAATTACTGTATGAAATGAAAATGTTCTAGTATTACTACATATTCATATATCGTACCTCCTGGAACCCCACATTTTTTGAGAAACCAAATCTTGCACTCCTCTTCAAAAGTGAATTCTCTATAATTTCTTTCTCTTCTACGTTGTCTATCACATCTTTCAAAATCTTCGATACAGTGCTTTGAGCCATTCCGATCAAGTAATTGTTGCTTGCTTGATGATGGTACGATCCACCCGCCAGCAACGATAACGTGCCTGCTACCTTCAAAATAGGCGTCACAAGAGAGCTTATAGTGCCTGCAACATCCAACTTGCTCACTATATACTTAAACGCTTCCTTCGAAACACGAAAACGTTTAATAAACCTGAATTACAATATATTTTTTTTTCTTACTTTTTTTCGGTAACTCCAAAGGATTGCTAGAATCTCTCAAATTTCTTCGCAATACTTCTTCAATTTCATCTTCAGATGAAGAATCAAAGAGGATGAATGCTTCCGTTGCTTTCCGCTGTAAATTCAATCACCTTCAAACTTTTCACGTGTTAACTCACTATTTGAATTTTCAAATGTCATTATGATTCATCTGAAGCCAACATTCCTAAAGCGGTGTCTCGACAAAACATAAATTATGCCAAGACATAAAAATTTTTAGGATATTCAGTGGGTCACAGCTTAATTTATGCAGTTCATACTCTATGTTATGAGGCTCTGTAACTACGAAACTGGAAAGAATATAAACTTAAAACTTACGCTATTTGAAATAAAAACTTGTAAATTTTAGACGTAAACATTATTTCATGGCAATGTTTATTATTTATAAGCTACAAATCAAGATACTTCCAAAAACATCAAAATTCCATCACACAGCTAATTTTATGCAATTACTGATAATATAAAATAAAATGAAAATACATAGAAATTATGTAGATTTTAATATTTTGTGTGATACCCCTTCAGGCTTACAACAGCTTTAAGCCGATTTGACATTGAATTAACTAATTTACGTGTAACATCTGGTGATATTTTCCTCCATTCCAATTCCAAAGCTCGTTTCAGATCATTCTTGTTAAAGATTGTATGTTTCCTGATATTTTGCTCCAATATTGCCCATACATTTTCAATAACATTCATGTCTGGTGATTGTGGTGGTGGCGTCATTAAATGAGGACAGCTGTATATCAGCCATGACTGAACAATGCCTGATTTATGTTTTGGGTTGTTGTCTTGATAGAATCGAAAATTGGACCGAATACCCAAATCTTCAGCGCTTTGCAACAAATTATCTTTAAGAATCTGAAGATACATGTGCTTGTCCATTGTTGTTTCTATAAAAGTCAGTTTTCCTGGACCAGAAGCCGACATACAGCCCCATACCATAACACTTCCTCCATCATGCTTAACAGTTGGCTTTAGGGTTTCTTTATTATACTCTGTATTTGGCTTTCTCCATACGTAAGACATGCCATCTGAGCCAAATATATTAAATTTAGATTCATCGGCAAAGATAACTGAGTTCCAGAAACCTTGGCTCTTGCCAAGATGCTCTTTAGCAAAGTTCAATCCACTGAGCTTATTTTTAGGACTAATAAATGGCTTTTTCCGGGAAACTCGACCATGAAAATCGTGATTCCGCAGTACTCGACGAACAGTTTCCACACTACATTTTTTGCCAAGGCTTACGGTCACTTCGGTGGTCAATTTTACCGCGGAGAGCCCAGGATTAGCAATAATTTTCCGCACAATGTATCGCTCGTCAGCTTCGTTGAAAATTTTATTTGGTGCTTTTCTTCCTTTATCATGCACCCGGTTCTAGTGCAAAAAACGCTCAATAATTTTTTGAACAGTACATGCGTTTATATTTACCATAGGAGCAATTTTCCGCTGAGATTCGCCGTTTTTAAAATGGTTTATGACCAACTCCCTTTGTTCTGTTGTCGTACGAGGACCCATTTTCTATTCTATTTGTGAAAATCAATAACTAAATCACACTTCAAACGAGAACAAAGTAATTAAAAATCAATTATCAAAGTGGAAACAAGAAAAATGCTTTCAGAACTGAATGGAAGAGTGCGAAATCGCTAGCTCTTAGCCACTGCACAAAATAAGCTGTGACATGTAATATCGATACTTTTTTGCTTTTCTTCGAATTTTAAAAGCCGCAGACGCATTTATTGATTGTTCGGTGTTTGTTTCATATTTGATGCAGATGTGATAACCATTCTACTTTGATTTTTCATTATACAACTTTTTCGTTTAAAGAATATACCGTATGAAAATGAGAAGTATCTACTGCATAAAATAAGCTGTGACCCACTGTATGTCTTGACAGAAATAACCGAAGTGGGCAAATTGTGTTATGACATTTCAGTTGGAACTGAAACTTCAACGCAAAAACAAGTATTCGTCATGATCGTCGCATTTTGAAATTGCGCTTGTTTTGAAAATGGGAATTATTTTTAAGGCGGTCGTCTAGTATGAAGACCGTTTTTTAATGCTTTTTTTTGGGAATTTTTTTTTGACAAATCATTGAAATAAAATAGTTCATAAATTATATATCATTTTTATTACTATTTAAACAAACTTTGTGTATTTTTTGAAGTAAATTTATACAAAATAGTCGGAGATACACCGCCCAAGAAGAACACATATATAAAAAGAGGTGCTCAACTGCTGCCTTGATTCCGGCCGCTCTACTTATCTGAAATCAAAAAACCAAACGCAGTTTTGATTGTAAGACTTGAGACTCCAAAGTGAAGTAAAATTAAGTTCGAATTCCTAAAACTAATTTTTTTTTACGCTTTAGAAAAATAAAATCAATTTTTCGTGTTTTTTTTGGGTTTGTTTAGCTTGTAAAATGAAAAGTAATGAACCAATCTTAATTATTTTAGTTTATTTTGCTGTTATTTATGTACTTAAAATGATGTATGAAGTTGAGCAGAATCAAGCGAATAGTTTTTGAGATATCATGGCATCAGTTTGAAAAAATCGTGTTTTGAGAAAAACGCGTTTGAAAGTTATTCTATATAATTCATGATAAAAAATTGGTCTCACGATCAATCTGCTATGCCTAATAGAGTACACCTTCTTCTTCTTCTTCTTCTTCTTCTTCTTCTTCTTCTTCTTCTTCTTCAAAGAAGTCATGTTAGGCCATTTTCTCTTCTCTGTTGGATATCCGGGCTTGTTTGGCGAAATCGCTCAAGCGTCTCTCTGAGCGATCGATGCGAGAATCGTTACGAGAATCGTTACGTTGATGAACGAAGACTTGGTTATTTAGGCCAATATTTACTCCCATGACTTCCACCACCTTTAAGATAGGTTCGAATCTTTCGTTGAAGATTAGCACAGCAAGAAATGTGGCGATTTCGAGGACTTTTGCGCCAGAATGAAGGTGCTTCGGAGCGAAAGTCCAGATTATTGAGTTTGTGTCCAGATTATTGAGTTTGAGCTCTAGGTACCCGTTAGTTGATAATTAGTACTGTGTACAATAAGTACAATTTAGTTCACAAAAGAGCCAGGTAAGGAGCTGGGCTCGAAAACATTCGATGCGAAAGTAAGCGTATAACTCCTGCGGTTTACAAAAACCTCCTACAGTAACACTGTATACTTCCTACTTTTATTACTTTTCAACGGCTTCAAATTACGAAAAATTATTTCACCCACGTCTTTTATACATGTTTAAGATGTTATTTATGAAAAAACAAAAAAATCGATTTTTATTTTCTGACACTCTTGACGACTGCCTTAATTAACCATGGCCTACCTGAACCAACTAGATTCACAACTAATAATAAATAATAAGCACTGTAATGTGGGGAGGGGCTCTACGAACCTAAAAAGCCAGACAAAAATTAATAAAAATACTAAACGTCAAGAATTTTAATTAATTTAAAAAGGAACAACAACTAAATTACTTCACTAAAATTAATTTATTGTTAAACAGTAATTAAAAATCTATATTATAATGCGAAATATCGGCATCTATCATTGCCGACGTCACTAAGTCCTGAAACATTGACTCTGATAGGAGACTGCTGTCGGATATTATTAGCTGCCGTGGTGTGAAGGCCACGGGTGGCTCAAAATGGGAACGCGAGACACCACCTCCCTGCGGAGGTATTTCGCACGAAATTATGCGTGGTCCAGACAATCGGTGCTGCGCCACATGTTTTGTACTTCGAGCATTGCTGCCGATGCCTTTTCTAAGGGCAAATGCTGCAGATGCATAGCTATGCTTTTAGCAAATGCAAAATGCATCGAATCTGACTCTGCAGCATTTGAAGTCTTGCCAAGGATGCTTGCAATCGCCTCTTTGTACAAGTCACCGACTTGTGACTCGTGCGTTTTTTTACGCTTAAACGTTTTGGAATAACGAGCTTGCGGTTCGGAATCAGTATTTATGTGTAAAAATTATAATTAGTATATAACAGTGAAATTAATCAAAAAAATTTAAATGCCTCCATGTTCACAAATTTCTTTCCTGATGATGTATCCGCAGTTCCTGCACCCAGCATTTTCGAATCTCCACTTGTTTCGTCTTCCTGCAAATGTATGCTCAAATATTATGTTGTTAATATAACTTACCATTTCAATATTAAATGTTCTTTTTCTCAAAACAATAACATCGTTGAGAAATTACATTTCTCCGTAATAAAAGAGACCAGACTCGTATATTTCTGCGGAGCTTCCAGACGGTTTCGAGTCATCGCAATGTTTCTTTACACTCATATACGTTGCACGTAAACTTGTCCTTTTTTTAAAGCTGCTCGACGGTGCTGCTCATTTCGGTACTCATTTCCCGCCATGCTAGCACTTTCCTGTCTACCCTTTTATACAAGAGGCTTGAAAATTTCCACAAACATTTTTTTTCTCGATAAAAATTAATTAATTCTAATACTTCTTCCCGTGTAAATTTCAGTGGTGCGATTCTGTAAAGTTACTTGTCAAAAAAAACGTCCGACAAAAAATCAGCGTAGCTGTTAAGGCATATGTTCTAACATTTCTGCCAAAACACAAAAATGCCATAACATATGGCGTCTCCACGGGACATTTCGTAGACATAATATATGTTTTGGCATAAATTATGTCTGGTCGATTTGAATACTCAAGATCTTTATGAATTCTACTTGTCAGTTTTGCTCTTATTTCTGCAGCACATAGTTCTAATCGTGGTATCGTCCAGTCTTCAATGGAGCTACCTGCGATTTTGAGCACAGCAATCGAACTGAAATAGTCCCAACCTCATTTTTTGTCCGAATGTAGGCAGTTGTTTCATACGCCCTTTCCGAGGCATCTGTAAAAATGTGCAATTGCATATTTTTCGATTTTTTGTGGTTTGAAATATGTCTTGGGATTTTAATCCTGTTTAATTCATTTAAACTCGTTCGGAATGAGTTCCAGTGTGTTTGTAAATCTGCTGGCAATGTTTCATCCCACGGGAGCTCCAGCCTCCATAGTTGTTGTATGAATAATTTTGCTTTAACCAATACGGGCGCCACCAATCCTAAAGGGTCGAACGTACGTGCGAGATCTGAGCTTATGTGTCTCTTCGTAATCCTTGCCTGGTTTGAGAAATTTGATGTTTTGATCGAAATTGATCAGATTTAGGTAGCCACAGAGTTTTAATGCAGGTTTTGGCGTTGTTATCGAAATCTAGGTTAACTTCTATATCAGCGAGAGGTATTCCAGAAAGTAACTGTGGATGATTTGCACAACACTTGCGTAGTTTGAAGCATGCTGAATTTAATAGTTGAGTGAGCTCACGTTGAATATCAATTGCGGTAGCTAAACTATCTGATCCAACCAAACCATCGTCCATATAAAATTCTTTTTCCAAAGCACTTGCGCCCAATGGGAATGCGTTTCGCTTTTTCGTAGCTAACGTCTGCAAATATTTGGTCGCTAAATATGGCGTCGACCTTGTCCCATATGTTACAGTCGCTAGCTTAAAGAATTTTAATTTATCTTCGTGATTTTCCCTCCAAATGATTATTTGATATCGTTCATCTTCTGGATGTATTTGGATCTATCTGTACATCGTCTCTGTCGGTTGTAAACACAAACCTTGGCATTCTGAATCGTAAGAATATTGTCCACAATTCACTTTGGACTACTGGACCATCGTACATGATATATTTGAGAGATATTCCGTTTGATGTTTTGGCGGACGCATCGAATACCACTCGCAGTTTGGTGGTGCTGCTTTCTGGTCGAAGAATATAGTGGTGTGGAATAATGTTATGTAGTTTGGGTATCTTGTTTTTAGCAATCTCTTTCATATGCCCCATCGCTTCATATTCTCTCATGAAATCAATGTACATTTTCCTCACAATTTCATTTTTTTAAGCCTTTTCTCGAGTGATGTGAATCGGATCTTTGCTATTTTCATTGATTCTCCTAAACTTTCGGGTTGATCTTTGAATGGTATCTTGACCATGAAACGTCCATCACTGTTACAGTGTACATGCTCTGCAAAAAATTCCTTGCATTATTCTTCATCCTTACTTATTTGATATGGACTTGCTGTTGACGTTTCGTCTAATATCCAAAACTTTGTGAGAAGTTTATCTAATTGCTCTTCGTCTGTACTAAATATTCCACAGGTTAACGAGGCTGTGTTGTCGTTCTCAATTTTGCCACAACGTATCCATCCAAATATTGTGTTCTGTAGTACTGGTATGTTATTTGCGATTTCTATTTTTTCAGCTAATAATGGACCATTGTGAAATTCCGCTCCGACCAGAACGTCGATCTGACCTGTTTGCTGGAATTTCGGATCAACTAAAATGATGTCGTGTGGAATTGGCCAGTTTTGGATATCTACTTGATGTGTTGGCTGCGCATCTATAATTTGTGGCAATACAAACACTCTGAAGGGCGCTTCAAACTTATTGACCCGCGATTTAATTTTTACTATAACGGAATATTGAGTGTATTGTTTACTCTTGCCAATTCCTTGTATACACGTTGAAGATGGCTCAAAATGATGGCTCAGTGATTAAGTTGAGCTGTGCCCCGGAATCCAATACAGCTCTGCATTCCATCATTTTTCCATTCGCTGCTTTTATTTTAATTCTTGCTGTTCCCAATAAAACATATGACTCTCCTTGTGGTCTTGAAGACAGCAATGCTATTGGCTGTTTGGTTACTGATTGTGTGGTTACTTTTGTACCGGAATTTTCTTTAATATGTATTTCTTTCTTTTCTATGTGTAATAATGAATTGTGTTTCTTATTGCATTTTGTGCGATTTCGGCTTCTGCATTCATCACTGTTATGTTCACTCCTAAGACAATCGGTGCACAGATTTAGACGCTTAACTGTTTGATATCTCTCTTTTGTGCTCTGCTGTAGAAATGTTTTGCAGGCGAATGGAAAATGCTTTCCATTTTTGCATATGTTGCATTTGACTGACAATATGGTGATGCCAATAGATTTCCCATGCTAATTTTTTTCTTTCCGATTGACAGCTTCTAATGTTTGAAATCTATTCTCCAAAAATGCAAGGAAATCTCCTACTGTTTGGACTTCTTTTGGATTTACGATTGCTTGCTCGTACATTGTATGCGTGAGTTTATCTAGCTTTGGCAATAATATATTGATTATTAGTGGTGCCCATGATAATGTGTCAACGCCCATTTTCTTCAGGGCAAGTAGCCCCTCCATCGTAATATCGGGCAACTGTTTAGTTGCTCCAGCTGATGGACTTCGAATTGCTGGTTGGTTTAGAATTTTATTGACGATCTTTGCTATAATTACTCTTTTGTTGCAATATCTGTCTTCTAAGCGTTTCCAAGCAATTTCATAGTTATCTTGGCTTATGAGCAGATGACGGACCAGCTTTTTGCTTCACCAGATAAATTTGTTTTTAAATACCACATTTATTGGGTATCTGATATATGTTGTTTGTGTATCATTTCATTAAATAAATCGTAAAATTGATACCATTTCTCGTAATCTCCATCAAACTTTGGGATTGTAATCTTCGGAAGGCATACTGATGTATGTTGTTACCGTTTTATGCGCGACACGATATCAAAACCCTTCGTCACCAACTGTGACACAAGGGCGGAAGTTTTCGGCGGCTTCAGCTCACGAGGAAGGGTTGTGAGTGGGCGCCACTCACTTCTTATTCAAAAACTGCCTACATACCTTCGCTTTGAAGCGAGAAGACAGCGGCGGGTTCTCCGTAAAATCAACCAACGCGACCGGGAATGATAGAAACGCCAGCGTTACAATATCAAACACATCAATTTACTACCATTAATTCACTCGAATTGATTGATTCGACAATTAACACTACCTACGGCGCCGCGTTACACTTCTAGATTCGAAATTAAAACTACACCCTGACATACACTTCGATCTTTTCTTCTCTTTCGATATATTACCTTAACTTAAATCTTAACTAACCTGAGTCTACCTCGCCTAAACTCCCACGATCAGATCGCTGGTACGGATGGTCTTGATACACCAGTCGGGTAAATCCCCGAAATCGAGTTGCTTCGTTGCTCGCGCCTCCGCCACCTTCGCTCCTAATTAGATCGTCGATACTTCCCAGAATTCTCCTTCAATTTTCGGTGTTAAAAATCTTCTCCGTCCCACAAACTCCTCGTCTATCGGTGATTATCCCGCGGCGAATTTATTTTCAATTTCTCCACCAAATTCGTTAGCCTTCGCTGGCCCTTTCGTCTAACGTTCCACGGTCGGTCGCCACCCAAGTAAAAAAGATGAAAGAAAATTTGTGTAAATTTCTACGCTCGACCACCCTGACACTTCTGATCTCACCCGCTTTCCAGTCAAAAAGAAAACTCTTATCGTCGTCGGTTAGCCATGAAGCCTCGCTTGGTGTTTATTTTTAGTTACCGCTTCTGCGGTATCGAACAGACCCGTTGCTGCTCGAGTCTCTGGTCCAGTATGCTGGGGCATTGGCCCATCGCCTGTGACGCGTTCACTTTTTCGCGTAGTCTTACTTCGCCGTAATTCTGCCGATTCGGAACGCATCCTGCGATTTCCTGACCGCTTGGCGGCGCTCTTGTCCCGGTTTGACGTTCGTTAAATTGTCGTGTTGACATTTCAACTATCATGACGCAGATTCCCATCGCGGTTTGTTCCCATCGCGGCGGTAGGTATGGTAGCGATAGCGGTGGTTTCCAAAGTGTTGATCCAATCTGCTTACTTCTACCCTGAACTAAGTTTCCTTTGATTGTGTTTATCTTTTTTTTTATGTTAACCAAATAATTTTTCTCAGTTCATGCATCTATATTTTCTTTTTTTAGACCGTATTTTACAATTAGAAATATTTTTCACAATTCGTGTATCTATATTTTCGTTTTAGACTATTACTCGCCGACGTAACAATGTACTTGCTCAATGAAAGTTGTGCGGTGTTGCATTTCTGATACTATGATTTTTTCATTCAGCTCAATGATTTTCATTTCCACAATTTATTCCAACTCCAAATAATCCTCACTTAACTTTTTATCTTCCTCGAAAGCAGCAGCTTCTAGATCATTCCACAATTTCGTGAGCCTGTTAATCTTTACTTCGTAGTAAGATTTTGTTTGAAAGTCCGCATTGTCTTCTAGTCTGGCCAAAAAACGTCGCAACGCTGCACTGATTGCACTTTGTTTTGAAATTTGCTGCTGCAAATTTTCGACCATACGAGAAGCTGCATTTACGGCGCTGCTAGGATTTTTGGGAACGGCTCCCGTTTGAACTCTCGATTCTGTTTCTTGGAGTCTTAATCTTTCTTCCTCCATTCTCTTTATAGTGGATCCAACTAACTGCGAAATTTCCTGATAGTAGTTTTTTTTCAAAGTACTCATCGGACGGATCTAACTATGCCGACTCTTTGATGAGTTTATCATTTGTTTGCATTTTCTTCCACAGTTCGCTAAGATCCTTGATTCTATTATCATAGTAACTTAGTTTTTGTTTTCTTTCCATAGTGTTTATATAGCGAGCAGATTCTTTTATCTGCCCGCAAGTAGCCGAATACAATATCCGTCTACTTCTCTTGAAAGCTGGCCGAATACAAAATCCGTCCTCCTAGGGAATGGTACTTCAATACAATATCGACGCACCAGGGTAAAATAAAATAAAACGCAATCGTTCTGGTTGATGTTTAAAACCCAAGAGACTTTATTTCTCACATTAATCGTCTTTTATAGCTAATTGGACTTAACCTAAAATTTCTGATTCCAATTGAAATTACTGAGTTCATACAAAAAAAATGTAATTGTCAGCTACAATTGCTTATTATTCACGTCGTGTATACCTGCGTAGGTCAATGATGTGGGTAAGCATTTTTTCATTAATTCTATTATTTGCGATGGGTTATTGCCGCTTGAATCATTGACCTATGCATGCACGTTTACGGTAATATGCGCTCGTGCAGCAATTGACACCTTAAAGAAAATCGTAGATTTTATTCAATTAACAAGATGTTTCTAGTGGTACTACTTAGCATATAATTTCGATGTTAAGCGTATTTTGCATGTACATATATAGATACATAAATTTTCGTATCGACACGAGTAATTACATTAAGACTGGAATTAAGTTTGGAAATTTTGATGATTTGCAAATAAGGTGAGTTGAATGAATTTAACATGTATGTATTTATGAGCTTGAATGAATGTATGTATGCATAAGTATGTATGAATTTTGAATGAACTTAAAATTAAGTATGTTTAGGAATTCGAATTATGGTTCAATTCAGATGAAATTGAACACATAGAATCTTTCTTATAATTGGCTATGAGCCGTTGTATTTCATCGCCCAGGCACTTTTGCTCGTTGCGAAGATGCTCAATGATCACAAAATATTTGTGGTCTTTGTCTGGGGGTCACCAAATGTTACGTCCGGGTCAGTGTAACTTTCAATTCAATAAGCACTACTGTTTCTGGTTGTGTCAGACCGGCACCTTCACCAGCTGCACGCACAGTTTGCACTACCTCTAATTGAGCACCTTAACTCAATTAAAAGGAACGTTGTTCTCGTCGGGGATCAACACCTTAACCAAGTCTACTATTTCTAAGGTGGCAGATTGGCACTTTAACCAACTGCACTTGTTCTTAGGTCGCTGATCGGCACTTTAACCAATTCTATCCTTTCTAAAGTGACAAATCGGCAATTTAACCAATTCTAATATTTCTAAAGTGGCAGATCGGCACTTAAACCAACTGCGCTAATTCTCAAATTCGATCCGATATACAAGACTAACCCTTTTTAACTGACACATTAAAACTTTATTTCCGTTCTGTAGGTGTGGTATCGATAAGGTGGTGGATTCCCCACACGGCTGGATACTAGTATCATTGGTGGTTGGGCCAACGGAATTTGGTGACAAATCACCGGTCCTGTCTACTTGCTGGAGCGTGGGGGAGACTGTTTGCTCTGGGGGAGGCGTGAGATCTTGTTCCGCGCTCCCTGCGGGTAGTTTTTTGCTTGGCAGTTAGCACAATTGGGCTTGTACGTATCTGCCTTTCCGCAGCCATAACAAAAGATGGTTCTGACCTCCAAGCAGTCATCAAAACGGTGTCCCACCTTCCAGCATGTAGGCAGGACCGCGACTGCTTCCACTCCATGCTCTTCAGGTGAATTTTCAAGCTGGTCCAGCGAGTCTTCTTCACGTAATTCTTCAGCAGCGTTTCTCCATTGAGAAGGACGGCGTCGACCTCCGAGCTCCATTTCGAAGTTCTCCGCACGGATGACGGCCTGACGGAGCATACGGACGGAAGGAAGATGAATTTGAAGTAGACCAGGACGATTATCTGGTACTAAATTGCGCCTAAGCAGGCCTGCTAAGTCAGCGTCTGCAACGGGGCGCTGTAGGCGGTCAACTAATTTATATATTGCCGCACTGAATTCGTCGAAATTTTCATTCGGTCGCTGTTTTCTATTCCGAATTTGCTCCATCAGGTCGGCATCCGTGAAGCGATCCCCGAAATGATCGCTCAGGGCCGACTCCAGATCTCTCCAACTGAAGTCTCGTCTTGTACTATGGGACCTCCAGAACCAATCAGCGGCAGGTCCAGTCAAAAGAAGGTGAATGTGCTGGCATAGAATGTTGAAATTTCCGCCCAGTGTATTTCGTGTGAGAGCCGCTACTCTGTAAATAAAAACTTCAACTGGCACAGTAGATTCGCGGCCCGAGAACTCTAGGCCCCACCCACCAATGATACTAGCCACCTTATCGTGGTGAAACTGGACATTGTTGCCACGAGTGGTGCGAGGTGAGTAGGAACGCTGCACGGGTACGAACGATTGCGCGAGTTAATTTACCTGCTTCACCTATACTTTATAAAGAATAAAATACTTGGTTAACAAATAAATGATTCCTTTATTTATAGCTCTTTAGTCCATGACAGATACTATAGTAGAAGTAACAATCATGGTACAACTAAGAATTAGGAATGCCGCTACAATGCCCGTATGCAGTATTTATATATTTTCCTTATCGTCTATTCTTATCTTCATACCATGAGTTCATATGCGTTATCATATTTACGCTTGCATTATCGCTTATTCAATATTTCCATATTTAGATAATGTTACGATGTTGTTTACTTAGAATGCTATCATTGGCATTTTCTGCCATGTGCTTATATTTATTTTCTCATGGATAAGAATGTTAGTCATTAACTCGTGCGAGGGTTGAGTCTCGGCAACTCTACATTCCCAGTCCGGGACGGAAGGTTTAATTGGGCCATGCGCTCCAGCATCGCACGTATGCCGCTCTGTAGATCCGAAATTTGTTGCTGAAGTCCGCCTAATTCTTGGTGCACTATAGAGCGCACTCCGGCGGCTTCTGAAGTCACGTCAGATATTGGGGACGCTTTCGATGACGAGCCAGGTGGCTGAACTAAACCTTCCGCCCCCGACTCGGCTTGCAGATCGAAGTCCCGGATGTCTACTTCTTCGGATCGCATGCCTCGGGTTCTTACTCCCGACCGTTGCGATTTAGGCCGAGCCCCTCGTGGCATAGATGCTGCAGCAGTGGGGGCCTGTCTGGCTCTTAAGGGGAGACTCAGTGGTCCACGGCACAGCGGGCAATCCGTATGATTTCTGAGCCATTGCTCCAGGCACGTTTCGTGGAAAGTGTGTCCACATTTTGTGGTGTACGTGACCTGGGCAGCAGCGAATGACTGGTGGCATATGGAGCACTGAGACTCCACTGTGGTGCCAGACAGGTCCTCACTACTGTGTCGCAGTGGCATTGTTCAGTCTGTGAAACATTGACGAAGGATGAAAATTCAAATTTGGTTTTGCACGCTAACATGACTGACGAAATTAATACGCTTAAACTAAAGTTGGTTTGCTGGTAATTCAGACAGCAACCAAGTGCACAACAATGTGTGTCTAACTTTTTTTCAATAAAGCTTAATCTAAGCCAAAGTGGCTAAAGCAATGCTTAACAGCTAATAGGGCAAAGTGCCAAAATTTTCAAATATAAGTGTGCGCACACCAGGTGGTGTGTCTAACTCTCAAAATTTGTAGCAAATTACTCAAAGTAGATGCTAAAGTTAAGTAATCAAAAGACTTTCCTTCATTAATTGTCGAAAAGGCAAATTCAAAATTTTAATTTTTCTTAGATAGGTTCAAAAATTTTAATTTTCAAAATTTAATTTTCAAAAGATCGGCCTTCCCATTGAATGAAACCCGGTCTGTTCTTCTCAATTTCAGGTCCGCTGGCTGGCTGGCTTTTTGAATCCAAAAACGCAAGATGATAATATGACGATATTAATTTAAGTGAAATGAAGTGAAATTAATGGGAATGTGAATTTTAGTACGTGATGAATGTTTATGAAATTCAGTTAACTATACTCTAGGGTCGCTTCCTAAGTGGAAACGCCCATTTTAGAGGTCTGTCCGCCTCCTCCGAAATTCCTAAGAAAAGAGAGGAGCAGAGGATCAAAGCAACTATGTTGCTGCTTGACTCAACTTCAGCAAATGGTTCAAGTCTGGCCAAGCTGCAGAGACGTGTAGGCGGCACCACGCCAACCCCACGTAATCCACCACAGCTTGAACCAAACCCAAGCCGAAAGCCGAAGCTGGGTCAAGACAACAAGGATATCAAAGTTTGGGTCAGCTTCCCAACATAAAGTGGGGCAGGGGCGCTTCGGATGACCGGGACAGGAATGGCGGTAAACCACCAAAACCTGTTATCCGCGGTCATCCTCCAGGTTGCACCCAGAGCCAAAAAGCTCTACGGACAACACAACGAGAAGCTGCCCAAGAGGTACTCTAAAGGATTGAGTTTAGAGGGATAGGAGGGGAAGGATGTTTGCGACTAAAGAGCGAGCAATGCAGGTCTTAACAAAAAGGGGTTTATTCTCTCGAACGAAGTAATATTGAATCGCAAAAGAGGCGATTCTAAGACCTGCTAGTAAGAATGGAAATTTTTGGGTTTGAAGACGTAAAGTACGTAAAGCCAAAAACAAGTTTCGGGCCCCACGTTGGGCGCTATTTGTAGCGAAAATGAAGTTGAGAGTGGCCTTAGCACAACTTAGAACCAGACCGAAGTCCAGAACCAAGAGTGCTAAGGTCTGAAGGTGGAATGGCTAATGCCATTCAAGAGGCAAAACAAAAAAAAGAATTGCCCCGAGAGCAGATTGCCCTAGAAATGGCCGTGAAGGCCCCTCGTCCGCATTGGCGGAGCACCCTTTAACCAACCCCGACCGATGCTGGGGTGCCACTTTGCTAGCTCGCTGCGGCTGGGGTGGGTTATTTAAACAATGGGGATGGTTTGCTCTCAGAAGAAACGGGATGCTACTTGATATTCATCCGTCATGAATTCGTAGCCGCAAACTGGTATATAAAATACCCAGGGACAAAAGGGGGCATAGTTCCGTAAAGGAAACCACCCAGGCTCTGCAACATGGGCTGACTAAGCAGACCCAGTGCTCGTGACAACGCACGGAGCCAGAAAATTGAAAATCTAAAACGGGAGAAGGAAAACGCGCTACCTCTCTTTTCAGAGGAACCCGGGTGAGGCAGACAGCCCCGGGACCCCGATGGTAGTGGAGCCCTGACCCCGATGGTCTGGGGTCCTCCACCCTCTGATACTGGCCATATTAATCAAAAATCCAAAAATTAATCAAAAACAGAAACTACTATGATGGCCAGTATCCCTCCCTTGTAAGAGAATAGCTGAAAAATTCACAAAAACTATTTAATCATTTGTAGCGGCCAGCCAAGCCAGACGCGGACCCTGAAAAGAAAAAACGAACTTCTTGGGCTTTCGCCCAATAAGAAGGCCAGCTGTTCGAGTTAATTCCAATGCATTATTATTTCACCATATATGGGTAGAACTATATACAACAGTTTCATTTTTTTGTAACGAGGCAAAAATTCAGCTCGTGAAATAATGTTCTATATAAAACCCGTAAAATGTAAGGTTATTCCTATGATATTTTTACACCAAGCTAATTATTTATCTCTGACCTCGAGTTATATAAACCATGAGAACACAAAAAAAAAATATTCATGGTGATCTTTTTTTTTCTTTTTCGAATGTAGATAAATTTTCCAAGGAACAGGATGATTGGCTAAATTGAACTCGATCTCAGAAGTGGTTGTTTAACAATAAATTTATCTCTTTCTTCCTTTTTTTTTCTTTCTCTACAAAAATAACCCTACGGATTCCTTAAATGTAATTATTATAGACTCTGAAGGTACCATCAGTTACATGTATTATGTTTCTCTTTCTCTCTTTGGTTTCTTTTCTCCTTCTTCTTATTTAAACCTTAAATATCTATATTATCAAATCTACCGTTCTGTGTTTCGAGTCAAATACAAGAACAAAGTGAAATTGTCTGTGATCACAAGGAGAAATACAAATGAAGAACAAGAAAAATTCAAGTTGCTAATGCGCAAGTGGAGGTAATTTAACTCTTCACTGTTCAATTTCTAAGTACTTTGTTTGCATATGATTCGGTGTTTAAACGCAATTACAATCCAATCGAATATAAATATATATATGTTATTTATATATGTATGTAACCAATATCTTATGTAAAGAAAATATAATCGTATGACCTCTATTTTGACTATTTCATTACATTGCAGACTGCCATACTTGAATTTTGGCACATGCGGAGAAAGCTCTTACATTGGAATGTATTGTCTCATGGCACACAAGATAGCAAGCTTTGTAATCAGTTGCATATATTCAGTATAGGAATAACTAGATGCATTTATAAGAGTTTAAACGAAAAAAAATTAATACATTAATGCATACGCGAACATTAGAATTAAATTACATTCATTTCAATCTTTAATTTATTTGTTCCTTACTTATTTTGAACGCAATTGCCTTCACATCTGTAAAGAAATACATTGATTGTTACCAGCCGGGTGCTGTGAGTCTACCACATTAAACCATGTCGTTCTATAGACGATCCAACCGATCGCAACGAATCACTTGAACGTATACATAGTTGCATTTTGAACTTCATTTGCGCGCTTTTTGCTGAACATCCCGTACTAGTTTAATGAATCGGTATTATATATTGTTGTAATAAACATAAACAAAATGTAAGTCTAAGATAAACTGACTTATTTTGAACAGGTTAATATTTCCTTTTAACCAAAAACATGACCACGTCAAGTACAAGATCAGAGATCAGCTTTCCCCTGTGAAGCAATTTCAACCTTCTAGCCATCAGTTTCAAACCAGGAAGCATGTGCACCAAACTTTGGAATCGCTAGTTTCATATCCCCAGGTATAAATTTTATTGTTATATTCATTAATTTAACCAGAAGTTGGGCTGAAAAGATGTTCAAGTGGCTGGAATTTTAAATATCTATGAGGAATAAAAAGGCACAACATATAAAAAGGCACAACAAAACATCATTAACAATATACTAACCTTGTCAATAATTTTCAAAATTGTTTCGCTTACTTACATAATGAGCGCATACACTAAGAAAACTTTATACAGTTTTTGGGGGAAAATGAACATATCATAAAAGAAAATTATTAAGGACTTGGCGCCAAAGAAAATTTTACTCAGTGGAAACAGTGGAATTTATTGATTTAACGAAACTGATATTATATAACGAGCAATATTCTTTTGTTCATTCATATATCCCATTGAAACAAACAAATAGTTCACACATATCAGAGCAATACAACCTATCATAAATATTGAACTTACCATTAGTAAAGTTAAACTTACGGTATTTTCATAAATGATTTCCTTTCAATCAAGCACATATGTTCCATAAACTAAAGCTATTTAGTATAACCCCAAAGAAACATATTGATAGACTTTTATAAAATGTATTCACACTATTGATGTTCATTAAATTTTAACTGAAGAAAATTCACAGACTTTCCTTGTATTAATCGGAAAAGTTGATTCTTCAGTAGCCACAGCTTGTTATTCGATGTTTTCAAATGTGCTGAATCCTATCATATCGAATCATTGGGTAAATTTATTTTTCGCGCAGAAAAATGCGTTTTCGATCTGACGTTAACATGTTTTAAGTTAAATCAAAATACTTACCTATTCAAAATAAATCACTTCATCTTAGACTTTTATTGTATTTATTTTTATTGCAACAAAATATGATATCTGATTCAAAACGCGGTCAAAATATATTTAGGTCTTATAAAACAATAATGGCGTACGAAAAAACTATGTCAATATTGAAAATGTGTAAAACATACAAGACATACAGAAGCTGTCGAATGTAAATGAGAACGTGTCTTTGTTTGCTATACAGTTTAAATGAGAACAGATCTCTTCAATTCAAGTAATAATAAAAAATGTTTCTTATATTCACAAGTATGCAAGTAAATAGTTTCTCGCATTTGCAAATAAACGAGTGAATACTTTGTTGGATTCGTGGACATATATTCCTCTGACTGTTGCCTAACAAATAAAATGTTATAAATCTATATTATTCACAATATTAATGATCCAATTTCCACCGGTGGCCATTCAAATGCTTATTTCTATGTCAATAAAGCATTTCCATAATGTGAATAACACATAATGTTAATAACACAATTCAAATATATTTTCAAACTGTACCAATATCTTCAAAATTCACCTCACAAATAACGTCAATCAACATAATTATCATACATCAATTAAATCATATGTATACGCTTTGCGCATAATTCAACAACCCTAAATCCTCAATTAGCTCATCGGCATTGTCTTATATGCATATGCAAATACACATATATCTCACTGAAGCATAATTTCTCAATGCATATTTACATCTGTTACCCTCTCAAGTTGCATAAATCCGCATCTTAACATCAAATTTATTATTTTATCGCTCACTATCAATTCCCTTTCGGTGGCCATTAAAATGCTTATTTCTATGTCAATAAAGCATTTCCATACTGTGCAGTGTTAAGAACACAATGCAAATATATTTTCAAACTGTACCGATATCTTCAAAATCCACCTCACCAACAACCTAAATCAACATAATTGTTATACATCAATTATTTTATTTTATTTATTTACCAAACAAGGCAACATGCATTAACAATTCAATATAACAACACAACAACAAAATACATATTTTTTTTTTCCAACACATTAGATAACAAAATACATCACAACTTTTATTTCAGTTACTTTACTTTACTTTAATATATTTTATTTTGATTTAAGCTAAATTGATGGGCAAATTAAGTGGGATTAGGATGTTGATAGGGTCTTTAATAAGTTTGTTCTAAAAGTGTGTTTAGAGATCCCCGAAGCGTAGTTGCTGCTTATAGAGTTGAAAATTCTACAGCACGTATTTATGGGCTCGTTATATGCATAGGTAGTGTGGTGATTGACCTCCTTGAGCAGAGTTGCATACCTAGTGCGTCTTGGTTGGTCATTGAAAATAATTTTGTTGGAGAGAGCTTCAACATTGACTGCACCACTTATAATATCCAAGGTTAGGCATGCGCTTAACAGTGTTCTTCTAGAAGAGAGAGGCATTAAATTAAGAAGGTTCAGTCTGGTTTTGTAAGAAGGAAGATGTTGGAAGTCTTTTGGATCATAGAGGTCCCTCAAAGCGAAAAGTAAAAACTGTTTCTGAACAGATTCTACTCTATCACTATGTAGCTCAAAAACTGGGTTCCATATTACGCAGGCATACTCCAATAGAGGACGCACCAGAGTGATATATAATGACTTGGTAACCCATATATTCTTGAACTCTTTAGCACGTCTCTTAATGAATCCGAGCTGTTTATTGGCCCTGGCAAGGATTTTGTCATAGTGGAGATTGAACCGCATCTTGTTGTCCAACACTACCCCGAGATCTATAATATGATCAACCCTATCCAATATGGTGTTGTTAAGGCAGTAAGAATACTTTTTGATCGTATTCTTACGAGAAAAGCTTATTACATGGCACTTGTTAATATTAAGATTCAAATTATTCACATTGCACCAATGTTCGAGAGATTGAAGCTTGGATTGTAGAAGAATTGCGTCAGATTGCGTGTTTACGCTGTGGTAGATTTTTAAGTCGTCTGCATAAAAGAGATGGGGTATACCAAGCAATGTCTCAGAAAGGTCAGAAATGAAGATGTTAAAAAGCAAGGGACCTAGATGACTGCCTTGCGGTACTCCAGAAGATGCGAAAACTCTTTTAGATAAGTGGCCCTGGAATTTAACAAGCTGAGTTCGATCGCGAAGATAAGACTGGAGCCAATCAAGAAGAGACCCAGATATACCAAAGTTGCGAAGCTTGTATATTAGAGTTTGATGGTCAACCCGGTCGAAAGCCTTACTAAAGTCCGTATAGACTGCGTCAATTTGACTTCCTTTTTCCATTTCACAGAGTACATCAGATACCAGGATCATGAGGTTGGTAGAAGTCGATCTACCCTTACGAAAACCATGTTGTTGCTCATTTAGAAAAGGGTCGATTATGCGAGTAAGTTTTTCACAAACTAACTTCTCAAAAAGTTTGGGGATAACAGATAGAATAGCAATCCCCCGATAGTTATCGACTGATCGTTTATCGCCACTTTTGAAAATAGGCGTAAGGTATGAAGATTTCCAGAAAGATGGAAAAACACCTAGGGAGAGAGATTTATTGAAAATCATGTGCAAAGGTGTGATCAATTGGTCCGCAAACTGCACGACGAAGAAAGGAGAAACCAAATCAGGGCCTGGTCCTTTGCCGATCTTTAGTTCGTGAATAGCTTCAATAATAGCCTCTTGTGTAAGAACAAACCCGGCGATAAGAGGTCTCGCGGTGATTCTTTCAGACATAGTAGAAGTGGAGGTTATTGGCGAGCAAAAAGAATTTTGAAAGTGATCAGCAAAAAAGTTACAAATGGCTTGTGGGCAGGAAGAAACCATGTTACCACGGGACATCGAACAGGGATAGCCGGTTGATTTACGTTTCAAGTTAACGAAATCATAAAACTTCCTGGGATCACTAATGATTTTTTCCCCCATTGAGTTAACATAGAACTCATACGCTTCGCGAGATTTGATGAGAAATTCTTTGGATAGCTGATCGTATAATCTGATTAGACCCTCATTGAGCAAGTTTTCATTTTTAATTGCTTTATATAATTTATTTCTACGGTTTCTGAGACGCCTTAAATTATTGTCGAGCCAAGGCTCTGAGAGTTTGTTTGTTTTCTTCAGCTTCGGTACGAATAAGTGAATGGCATTGAAAATTATTTTATAAAAGGAAGACACTGATTCATCTAAATCTAATAACGAAAGAGAAATTGTCCAGTCTACTGTGTCCAAATAGTTTCTAATGCTTAAGTAGTCAGCATTTTGGAAATCATATACAATTTCATTATTGTACGATTGGGTGAAAGAAATATTTGTAGCGGAAAGCTCAACTGTAAAAGCGGAGTGATGGAGAGTGTTTGAGAAAAGATTCTCGGCGTCAATAGTTGGGCTAACCACCACTTCGTCATAAAAGTTAGTAAAAATAAGATCTAACCAATTGCCATTTTGGTTAGGGATAGGAATTATTTGCTGTAAATCGTTGCCATAGAACGTACTTATAAGGTTGAAGTCAATGGAGTCAGAAAGGTTGATTGGAAGGAGGCGGTCATCATTATCGTCGAGAACGAAACTGATTTTTGGACGGTTGAAGTCCCCCAGAATAATTATTTTGTCATCGTCGTGTAAGGAAGCTGTTACTGAAGATATCAAGTCACAAACGTCCATGTAAGTAGTTTCATCAGATTGAGGTGGGATATAAACGATACCAATATAGAGGTAATGCTTGTCGAATAAGACTCTGACGAATTTGTGTTCAAACAATTTGTAAGAACTGGTCACAACAAGTTCACTTGAAAGGATATTGCGAATCGCAATAAGAACACCGCCTCCTCTTGAAAATCCAGTATGAAGGTAGTCGCGATCGGTTCTATAGATGGTCCAATCAGTGTCAAGAATTTCTTCGTTTATATGTGAGTCGTTCAACCACGTTTCAATGATCGTTAGTATATTAAAATGGCAAGATTTAGCGTCAAGAAAAAGCTTGTTTAATTTACTTCTCATACCACCGCAATTGTGGTAGAGAAATCTTGGGCCAATAGAAGGAACTTTGTTGTTAGGAGTAATATTTCTTCTGGTCGTCGCGTGATTTTTGTAACAGAGAAATATGTTTGGAATTGACATAGGAGCGGTAAGTCAGAAGATCTCGTTTGACTTGCTCCGGAGACATTCCAAGTTCTTCATGGTAGCGATTGAAGATAATTCTTAAAGATTCAAGGTCAGTGGGAAGACCCTCTTGTTGAATCATAACTTTTAGCTTAGTCTTCGTTTTCCCATCAAAACACGTGGTTTCATGTGCATCATGCATGTATGCAAGGAAAAGACGGACATTGTCGTAGATCTTATGATCTCTGAAACGAGACAAGAGGTATCTGCTCTCTAGATCATCTTTAGAGGTTGCAGTCAGCTTTACGACAGGTGGTACAAGTGGGTCGAGGTATTTGGGTGAAGATGGTCGACCGACAGAGGTTTTTGGCATAATGATTGCTCCAGATTGAGATGGTATCAGATCCTCGCCACGAACGAAATTAGAATATATTGATTTCGACACGGCTTCAGTAGGTTTTAATTGCATAGGAGCAGTATTGGGCGCGGGATCGGTTGCATCGAGAGATTCTGTTGAATGTGAACTGCTGGAGGGCCGACTTTCTTGTGAATTAGTAGGGGGCGAGGACTTAGTTTTACTGCTTGAAGTGAATTTACCCGAAAACGCGTGGGAAGTGGGAGGCTCGTGTGACGTGGAAAGAGATGTGGGTGAAGTTAAAGAAGGGATATTTTGTTTTGCAATTTTAGGCAAGTTAGGAAGAGGTAAGGATTGAGGAAGTAAAGGAGGCATAGAGAAATTACCTAAATATGTATTCTTATTTTTATTTCGTTGATTTGGTTGTAAAGCTGGTTTTTGACGTCCGGAGGAGACTCGTTTCTTGGTTCTTTCAATCCATGGGCTGAATTTCATTCCTTTCCACGTAAAACAGTTTTGTCCAACGCGTTCGTGGTTGCAAAATATCCAAGCATATTGAGCTGGTACCGATAGTTTGAAGCAAGTAAATGATTTTTGCTTGTTTCCACGTAAACAGGCTGGTAATTCTTTGCATCTACAATTTTCCATTTTGAACCCTTTCTTCAACACCTTAGAAAGCCAAGCCTCGTCGGCGAAAATAGGAGCACCTTTAACAAAAAAACTTGTTGGGGAAACGTCTGCTATGTAAGTACTTTTCGCTCTTTCATAATTTTCGCTGCTACTATTGTAGGATTTTTGAAAATTTTCAATCCTTTGGATCCTGTTGTCCCACTCTTCACGAGACCACGTAGTGCCAAATTTAAGAATCGGACGCTCCGGCGCTTTCGAAACTGTTGGTGTTGAGGTACTGTTTGATGTGGTTAACTGCTGCACTGTAGGGTAGTAAGTTTCCGGTTGAGCTGAGTTGGGAGCTTCTTTCTCAAATGGAAGTTCGGCAAGCTTGTTGAACTTGTTGGAAAGGTAGTTGTACCCGCTGTCGAGGGTATCTAATTTTTCACAAATTTTTGTCAGAAGTTCGACCACGATATCATTGTCTTTATTTAGAATTGTATCGTGTTTCCTGGGCGAAGAAGGATCTACACAGCCTTTCATCTGATTAGAGATAATCGTCGTCAATTTTCTATCGAGTGTCGATATTGCCTTTTCGATACTCTGCTTGTTGTGGAAATTCGTGACTGTGTGCACTAGCCCATCAAAACAACTTGCCATTTCAGTAAAGTTCTCGGCAGTAGCTTTCGATTGTGCTAACTGTTTGGCTATGATGTCATCTTTATCCGCATTGATGCTAACAATACGACTGCTGATGTCGTCGAACATGCATCTTAGTAAGCCTCTGGTGTCTTGGCAGTCAGAGCATATAAAATGGTCGGAGAGGTAGTTAGAAAACCAATCTCTTGGCGCATCCATACATGATCCATGCAGTTTGCGCTGACAGAAACCCTTGCAGATAACCGACTTTGACTTGTTATCGTAAGCGGTGCAATTTTCCAAACAGCATTTGTAATTCATAGTTGCGGTTTGCACAACTCACTAGTCAGTTAGTGTAAATGATTGTGTAAATGTAAAATATACGAGTATGAGTGTTTGCACAGCGCTCGTCGGTTGGTGAATTAGTTCAATCATATGTATACACTTTGCACATAATTCAAAAACTTTAATTCTTCAATTTGCTCATCGGAATTTTCTTATACGCATACGCACATGCACATATATCTCGCTGAAGCAAAATATTAAATTGCATATAAATGCATATTTACATCAAATAAATGATTATAAATGCATATTTACATCAATGACCCTCTCCGGTTACATAAATCCCCATCTTAACATCAACTTTATTATTTTTTTCGCTCACAATTAACTCCCTCTCGGTGGCCATTCATATGCTTATTTATATGTCAATAAAGCATTTCCATACTGTGCGGTGTTAATAACACAATGCAAATCTATTTTCAAACTGTACCGATATCTTGAAAACGCACCTGGCAAAGAACCTGAATCAACATCATTGTTATACATCAATTTAATCATATGTAGGCACTTTGCGCATAATTCAAAAACATTAAATCTTCAATTAGCTCATTGGCATTGCCCTATATGCATACGCACATACATAGATATATTTCACTGAAGCATAATTTCTCAATCCATATTTACATCTACTACCCGCTCCGGTTGCATAAATCCCCTTCTTAACATCAAATTTATTATTTTTTCGCTCACAACAATTACCTTTCGGTGGCCATTAAAATCCTTATTTCTGTGCCAATAAAGTACATCCATATTGTGCGGTGTTAATAACAAAATACAAATCTATTTGCTTACCGCACCGATATCTTCAAAATGCACCTCACAAATAACGTCAATCAACAGAATTATTAAACAACAATTAAATCATATGTGTGTACTTTGCGCATAATTAAACAACCTTATATCCTCAATTAGCTCAGTGGCATTGTCTTATATGCATACGCAAATACATATATATCTCACTGAAGTATTATTTCTCAATCCATATTTACATCTAATACCCTACCGGGCTGGAAGAATCCCCATCTTAACATCAACTTTTTTAATTTTTTCAATAAAGCATTTCCCGAATGTGCGATGCTAATAACAAATTACCAACATTGATCCAAACTGTTCCGATATTTTCAAAACGCACCTGACCAACAACCGCAACTAACATAATTATTATCTATCAAGTACATTATAATTTTTCAATGCACATTTCCATCTATGCACATTTGCATCTATCGAGCTACATGAATCTGCAACCCAACATCGCACGTACATACAACTAGCATCGTACCCATAAAAACACTCTAAATGATTCGTTTAAGGGGTTACATGGGTTTCAGAGAAAAAAAAAACGCCATTTTTAAATGTTTCAAAAATAAAAAATAATGCATTAAATTATTATAAATTATTCTTAACAACTAAAGTAACTCTTGAACTATATGTAAAAAAATTTTTAGACAAAAATATTGATAATACGCCCTCTGGCAGCTATTTTACGAGAAGGCTCGAAAAATGCGGTGCCAACGATATCTTGAGCTGGATTCATCCGAAACAAAAAAATCAAATTGTTTCTGTTAGAATATAAGTTTGACTTGTACTTGAACGAAGGATTTGTAAAAATATTGAAATCTGAACTTTTGGCAACGTTGCGAGTAAAAAATTTAATTTTTGACCCAAAAATTCAATAAATAATTCCATGTGAATTAAATTCTAATGAACGAAACACAATTTCCTTCGTTCAAGTACAAGAAAATACTATTTAAAAGAAGTGTGCGAAATTTGGTTAAGATTGGTGCATTAGTTTTTGAGTTATCATTGGCACCGCATTTTTTTCGAGCCTTTTCGTAAAATAGCTGCCAGAGGGCGCATTATCAATATTTTTGTGTAAAAATTTTTTTACATATAGTGCAAGAGTTACTTTAGTTGTTAACAATAATTTCGAATAATTTAATACATAATTTTTTATTTTTGAAACATTTAAAAATTGCGTTTTTTTTTCTCTGAAACCCATGTAACCCCTTAAGTGAGTGCATTCAACATTTTCTTTCAAAAAATAAGCTATCGAGTTTTTCATCATTGTGCTTTGTACAATAGCTTTTTCCTTGAGATTTTCTAGGATATTTAAAAGCACATACTATCCATTGAAACCCCATCGTCAAAATCAAAATATCCCTCCATTAACACCCCAAACGCCATCCTTGAAGTTGCCCAATTTTACATTGGCTTAAAGGCAAATTACTCACAGTTGTCACCAGCGCAGAACGAACGCATTTTGGTAGTCGGAATAGACTACCTTGTTCTCATTGTATCATGGTTGAGTGCATGTTTCGAGCATAAACAAAACAGACCAAGATAGCTCAATCTCCAATGATACGCAATCATTTCATGTACAACCACGACCTGTTAACTTGTTTGAAAGGGGCCTGATCACAGGCGTTCGCCAAAGCACCACGGATTATAGCCCCACGTTGGGCGACATTTGTAGCGAAAATGAAGTTGAGAGTGGCCTTAGCACAACTTAGAACCAGACCATAGTCCAGAACCAAGAGTGCTAAGGCCACTCTCAACTTCATTTTCGCTACAGTTCCTTAAATACGAAATTTACATATCCAAGTTGTTGACCAGCAATAATTGTTTACGCGGTTGAACGTTGTTATCGTGCGAGCTATGTTTATTTTCGTTATTATTATTTCGATTATTACGCGAATAGTGACGATGGTGCCGGTTTTTATTATTATGTTTTGAAAAATTATTATCACCGTTTCTATTTTCATTATTGGTATTTTGTTGCAATTGCTTTAATAAGCAAACATTAATTTGTTAATTAATTTGTTCAATAAATTGCTTGATATAGTATAAATGCTGTCAATATGACCTACACTTACCTTATGTATCTGATTCACCAAATTACTGTAGGTTTTGCTGAAGCCGTATGTTGTAATGAGGATATTCTGGACATTCTGTCTGGTTGGATCCGGTATCTTCTGGATCGTATGCCTTGCTGGTCCTTGTATTTTACTCAAAATCAATCGAAATATGCAGGTTGTATGGTCGCCTCTTGGTGCCAAAGAAAGGATTGTGTTTGCTTCGTTGAGCCAAGAATTCAATGCGAATTCTTCGTTGTTCCCGTTGTACACAGAAAGAGCTCTCGTCTCCGGAGATTGTCGAACGTGAGTTCCAACGGTAATGGTGATAATTGCTCTCCGTTTCGCGCCGTCTTCACTTCACTTGTATTTATTTGCGATAGTTTTTATTTTCTTTTTGGCCTGACTCTTTTTATTATTCCAAAAAGGTCAGTGAAATTCTTACGAATTTAGCCAATATTTTTTTTTCTATTTAACTCACAATTGACTTGAGGCTGAAGCGAATTCTTTTACAATTCTGCTCAGGGCGTTGCAATACTCTCACTCTATTATTTAATAATTTTTAGGATTTTTGTTTTCAATAGGTTAAAAAATAGGTTAAAAAATCAGCCTAAAAATAGTAAATTTAAAAAAAAAACGATCGTTCAGCCGCGAGTATTTATCATATTAAAGATGTCCGCCAAAGTTCATTGATATCGGTGCATTAATTTTTGATTTATGTTACGCACCGAATTCAAAAATGTAGTTTTGAGAAAAACGCGGTTTTAGTTTTAAAAGCAATTGAAAGTATAATAATGATATTTTTCAAACTTACATCGAATCACCTATTCCAGGGCCATAGTGGGCATCCTCTGAAGCGTTTGTAGAGTCCATCGAATCTTTTTGAAGTTATACTTCTTTTGGCTCGTCAGATTTTTTTTTTTGAAACGCTCTGAAAGAGAAAGAAGTCGGAGAGAAAAGAGGGGCGACTAGGCTTGGGATAGAGTCGCTCGGATCCGTCAGATGTTTGTGAAACGCTCTTATATATTATATATTGCAATGCTCACATTATTGGATGGCTACAAAATGATATTTCAGAAGCATTAGGCAAAGACTATGACAAGGCTATCGGACATTAGGCAAAGACTATGACAAGGCTATCGGATATCGGTTTCGGACTTTGAAGCATCGAGTAACTTCAAATTACAGACTCATCGTCATACTTTCACATGTTTCCAGAAGATCGCGCCCACTAAAGCTCCAGAATGCAGATTCGACGCTCCATTTTTGCCTTCAAAAGAAACAATGATTTTGACGCTGATGAGGTTGGATTTAAAGTCTATAAAAAAAAGTATGCTGCCATAAGAAAAAAATTAAAAATGAATGATTATGTAAACATTGATGAGTTTTATGAGAAAAACGATATTGCATCCGGTGAAGAATATATTAATATAATTAGAGCCGGCATTAAACGACCAAGAGTTTTCTTGAGACGTCAAACGTGCGAAAAATGGCACAATCCTTTTAATCCATTTCTTTTTAGTGTAGTAAAATCAAATACAGTGCAGCTTATGTTGTTGAATATGTTAATAAAATAAACAGAGGTATCAGACATTTACAAAAAAAATTGTTGAAGTTATGTTTGAACATCCAGAGTTTGATATTGTTCAAGTAACTAAAAATATTAGTATTGATCTATTAAATAATACTGAAATGACCAGTCAAGAAGCTTCATGGTATTTACTGAGAGAACCGATCTCTAAAACGTCAGTGGTTATTGTTTATATTCCTAATTTTTGGCCAATCGAGCGGAATCAAATAAAGAAAACTATGAAAGAGCTAAGTAACCTTGATGACGATAGCACGGACATCTGGAAGGAAAATTGGTTTGACAAATATGAGAAAAGAAAAAACATATTTGACAAATATAAAAAAATTACAAGAACAATAAAGGTGAATACGTAGAAAGAGACGAACCAAGAATTATACGCTACAGAAACTATGACATGGCGGAAGATTACAATGAATACCGAAGAGAAATGGTAACTTAGCATCTGCCATTCCGCAATGAAGAAAGATACATTTTAACGGATTTGAAATTTAATGAAATATATGACCGCTATCAATTGCAAATACTACACAATAGAAAACAATTTGAATCAAATATGAATATCGATAAGGTTATGCAAATTTGCCGGGATTTATGTCGTTTATGCCGTTATGTCGTGTTTATAAAGCCAAAGAAGTATAACTTCAATCGGTCAGTCCCCAAGGACTGCCATGTCTTTTTTTGTTGTCTACGAGCTGTTCTTTCTTCTTTAGAGCATTGGGCAGATTTTCGTTCAGCGTGCTCTATTCGAGTGTTGTCTTCTTTCCGGGATTCGTGGGCAGAATGGCCGATTTTGACTCCCATAGAATGTAGTATGCTTAAATGAGCCGTGGTACCTTCGTTGAATGCACAAGCAGCAACGTTTGCAGCCAGTTCAACAACCGGTAAGCCAGGTTGAAGATGTTTCGGAGCGATTTTCCAGACAAGTTGATTAAAACCTTCATTGGTTTTCTAAGTGAAACCACCAACACATCGTTCTAATAAAACATCAAAACTTAATTCTTCGTAAATTGGTTTGATAGCTTCTAAAACATCGACCGGGAGTGCTTTATAGTCTTGTTTGTGGGATGCCAAAGTACCTGCCGCAGAAGCTTGCTGCCAAGAACACCAGGATTTTTCGCCGCTCGGGCATTTCTCGTGCTGAGGATTTTCATCGGTGGATGCGTATTGATGATAGGTGGCCCATATCGTTTTCTTCATGTTCTCGACTGAATCACAATATCTTCTTATTGCCAGCCCGTAATATACTGTCAATTTGTCAATCATTTTACCGGTTAGTCTATTTTTTTTTCCCAGACAAAAGCTTTTTCTTTGTTACTTTTCCTTCATCCGTTTTTACAACTTCCACAGTTGTGTTTACCAAATTTCGTAAACGGGTGCCCATTCTTTTTTGGACGTGGCCAACATATTGTTTTTTCTGCACTACATCTTCACCATAAGGAGCAGTTTTGACTATACCACTGGAAGTTTTGGAGTCACCATCTCCGATATACTGGAAATATCTTACTTTTTATTTTTCTAAAGAGTGCTTGAACATTTCAATGACGGAATCCACCTCCATTTCATTGCATTACATTCGTTTTCATGCTCTTTAAACCATTCTTCAAAATCTGCTGAGTCTAAATTTGATGCCCAATACTCACATTTTTTGCAATAGCCACTTTTCACCAATAAATCCAGGACTTTCCTTGTGTAGAGCCCTATGAGCGACGTAACTCCAAATAACGAAGTATAAGCTCTTTTTTTCCAGGTTGCATCTCCAGAAACCTTTAAATTCGATGCCTTCTCATGTTTTTTTTTCGTCTTCTACCAGCAAATGATAAATATTTTTCTGTCACAGTATTCACACAAGTGCGAATGTTTGCAAGAGCTGAATCGTATGGCACGGAAAAAGTCACCTATGTCCATCAGCCCACAAAACTTTTTACATCCAGCAAATCCGTGGCCTAATAATCGCATAAAAAAGATAAATCGACGGTTTATCTCATAAGAATGGCCGATTGACGGGCTTGAATTAATATATTGTGGCTCACACTGTTCACACTGAACTGCAATTGTGAAACCAACTCCACGCGAATTAAATACTTCGTTTCCAGAGTTACCAAAAAAAATATCGAAGTTTTAAACGGACCTTCCGCGGTCCCTTCGACAATTAATTACAACAAGATCGTCGTATTAATATTATAATTTATTTAGCAACGGCTTATGGAGAACTAACTCGAGTAAACTCTTACAATCGCTTATATGTGATTTTGCGTGCGAAAAATCAGATAACGATGTATATGAAATCCGCTGACTCGATTTGCATCTCTGCGAGTTCTTATCTCGCAGACTAAACATTTGACATGAAGTTTGCTCGCTTATCTGATTCTTCGACGTGGGTGTTCTTATCTGAGGATATGACTCGCGTTCGACACTGTTGAAATTTAATTTTTCCATTGCAGCCTGGTTTAGAACACTTCACTAAACTGGATGGAGTCGTAAAAACAGTAATAAAGTTTATAAAACGATATCCAGTTTTTGAATCTTCCGGCACTATGATTTCATCGCACTTTTGAATTTTTTTCACTGACGCACTGAATGAAGCCTTAAGGCTTATTCACACAAATGCGGTATACGGTACAGTAACGGTACGGTATACCTGCGGTAATTAATACCGCGAAAATTTCGCAATTGCTTTGGACACCAGTACGGTTCATTTGAAGTTAAGTTGCCGACCAAATAAAAAGTACAAAAATTTGTAAAAACTGTGAAAAAATGTGCGCTTGTTTCAATGTTTGGAAAAGAGCCCTGTTATTACTTGTGTCAAGATAGTCCATAAACACGCACTAGTTCAATGTTTCAATTTAATATTTAATTCATATCGAGGCCCGGGGACCAAGAGTCGAACACACAACGTAAATTACAAGTTCAAGATCAATAGTCCATACAAAGCATACATCTGCTTGATGATAACCCATTTTAAAATCTAGGGTTGTGAAATAGCAGTTACCCGATAGCTGGCCAAATATTTCTTCAATTATTGGCATCGGGAATGGCTGTTTCACGGTGATTTTTTTGAGTTGCCGATAGTCAACACACAACCGGAACTCCCTATTGCTCTTTTCAACAAGCACGATCGGAGCGGCATACGCGGAAACTGAAGGTCGAATAATATTTGACTTCAGCAAATCGTCTATTATTCCTTGTACTACAGGTCTACGTGCGAAAGGTATGCGGTAGGGTTTTATTTTGATCGGCATGTTGGTAGTCAAACTTCATTTTCGCGAAATTACATTTTCCCACTTCATACGCAGTAACGGCGAAACATTTTCCGTATCGCGACAAGGTACGCTTCAAAATGTTGGTGTCCTCTTCTGACAAATCTTCGCATTGCACTGTTGACACACAATTCTCTAGGTTGCAACTTGATTTGTCAATCACTAACGTTTTTTCCATTCGAGAGCAGCACATCTCTGCCCAACAGTACCTCATGTGCAAGACTTGCATCGTCCACTCAATTTGACATTACAAGCACTTGCATCTTGTTTTAACTTATGCGTGGCACTTCTTTTTATCAGGGTACGACCACTACCCGTGTCTATGAACGCAATCATCGCGACATTATTTATTTTCACCGCCTTTAGCATGGAACCTCCTGTAGCTGCATCAATAGCGTTGCACGACTCGTTAACTTTATTATTTTTGCAGTCGCTTGCCTTGCGGCCCATACGCCCGCATTTATTGCATTTTTCTCGCTTATCGGGCTTTACGCAGTTTTTGGCGACATGTCCACGTTAATTAAAACATACAGGTCCTCTGTCCATGAGCTCACTCCCACGTACCTTCTCTACTTTCGTATCCTGCGTTTTCGAACACACAACCTCTTTCACATCATTAGCTCTTGCAACATTGGTCAGCGCTTGCAACAGATCAGCACATTTGTTGATAACAACAGCTGATAACGTGTTGCTCAACGCTTTGTTGTTTAAGCCGTTAATGATGTATCGTACCAGAGAGCAATCATCCACTTTTCCACGACGGCCAATAGCCAACATGCGATAATAGAATTCTACATATGATTCGCCTGCACTCCGTTTTGCTGTTGTTAACTCGATGTGTGTGTCCGCAACAACCAGCTGGCAGGGAAAATCCACCAGAAACGCATTCACGAACTCATTCCAAGAGCGGAAAACTGGTTGAGACTCCATCCACGTTTTTGCTGATCCCTTCAGCTTAGTTTGGACCGCAAAGAGTAGCACTTGCTCATTCCAATTGTACGCGCTCTTAAGTTGGTCGACCCGTTCTACAAAACGTAACGACGTTGTTTCTCCGGCACAAGGGTTGTATTGTGGCAAAATGTCCATCACATCCCTTGCACTAAATGTCTCTCTTACCTGTGCACCCTGTGAGTTCAACGCTTCAGGGCGCGGCGGCAAAAGAAATGACTGTGCATTCGCCGTCGCAGGCATATGTGCATTGTACGACAACTGTTCAAACGCGATGTTGTTGTTTTATGAATTGCATTTGCTGTATATGTCGTGCTTGTTGGTGTTTGTAACTGTGGTAATCCATATGGCTGCAGGGGTACAGTCGCCGCGCTACGAAAACAAGTAGCTAGCTGCGGCTGCGTGTTAGCATCGGTTGTTGTATATGCAAGTCCGCGTAGCACCATGAACGGCTGCGAGACTGCAGGTAAAACCCTTAACGACTGCAAAGCGGCAGCGGGTATTACATGCGAAACAGCAGGCAATGTTGGTAACGACTGTGAAGCGGCAGCAGACATTGACTGTGAGGTTTCGTAAAATGTTGTTAACGGCTGCGGGGCGGCAGCAGACGTTGGCTGTGAAGTCATTTTTGGCGGCTACGGGTCGGCAGAAGGAGAACTCCTACTGAGCGGCGGTGCATACTGTACTGGCGGAAGATATGGAGGGAATGTTGTGGTTGGAAAGTTTGGCGGCTGCGTGCCAGCATTTCCGTTAGTCGTATCAGAGTCGCTGCTACGCGCCATATTGGCAGTGGTGGCAGCCGGCTTTAATACGGCAGCGCTACCCGTCATCTGCAGCTGCGTAGTAATCGATAGCTGTTTCGACAGTTCCAACACCGATTCCCTTAGACTACCGACATCATCTCGAATTTGTTCTATACCCGTTGCGTTAGCGTCCTCCCTAACCACACTTTCTTCAAAGTAGTCAGCGTTGACGCCGCTGTCTATCAGACGCGTAATAATGTTTGCCTTCGTGCCACTGCTTGCAAGTCCAAGCTCGACTGCTTTCGCACGCAGTTTTTTCAGGGTTATGTCTTTTAATTCGCGCACCATTCTGTTTCATTTAATGCGCGCACTTTATTTGAACGTTCACGAACTCTTGGGTATCCCACTTCTGAAAATTGTCAAGATAGTCAATAAACACGCACTAGTTCAATGTTTCAATTTAATATTTAATTCATATCGAGGCCCGAGGACCAAGAGTCGAACACAAAACGTAAATTACAAGTTCAAGATCAATAGTCCATACAAAGCAATCCGACCGCACAGCTCAGTGTCTTATACTTCAACTCCCGGTAGTTGGCCAGTCGTTCCACAGCTAACTTCATCTAGTGGACTTCGTGTATGGCTGGCAGGGTTGCCAGTTGACACTTGCCTTGTGTGAAGATAATTCTAGAAAGAGGTCAGTAAAAGCAATTACTGATATAAATATAATGTAATCAATTGATTAATACTGAAATGTAATTAATACTGAAATAAATATAATGTAATTTTACAGACGAAATGTATGGGTTCATAATATTAATTTAGAGCATGATAATACGAGAGAATTTTCAACTCTCTATGAAAATCTACGAAAGGATGAACTACATTTTTACAAATATCTTCGTATGACGAAAAATTCCTTTGACGAACTGTTGCAGATAATCATAGAAGATATAAGAAAACAAAACACCAATTATAGGCTTTCTATTTCTCCTGAAGAACGTTTGGCAATCACATTAAGGTACAATAAATTAATTCAAACATGGCTCAATGTTTTATTGTGGTTAACATTTATTGAAGAACAATACATTTTTCTCAATCAAAGATTATGTATTTATTGAAATTGAATTTTCGTCGGCACTTGATATTATTTGCATAGATGATTCTTCTTCTTCATAAAGATCATGAACAGTGGTCATATTACCAAAAGTGAAAGCTATGGGACTGTTTAACGGCGTCACTGAACAGGAAGTCAAACTTTTTTCATCTTCTTCTTGTTGCTTTACTTCTACCTCGAACATGAGCTGCGCAATCTTCAATTTAATTTGAGACTGTCTTTTAGGTGAAAATTTCTTGATGGTCTTCGCATACCCAATGAACATATGTTCAATCGCATCATATTTTTCTTCCTGATTTTTACAAGATGTTTTTGAACTTTCTAAGTATGAAATTACTTTATCCACTGCGAGTGAAGAATTGTTTTGAATATGGGACGTCTCACAAGCTCGCGATTTTTTTCTCGGGTGAAGAAGCTCATCAGCACTATTCTTCTTGGAAGTATCTTCCACTGTTGTAGCACTATTGGATCCGTCATCCAAAGCTGCTTCTTCGTGTATATCTGATTCGATACTCACGGTTGAAGAAGTGGTGGCACATTTCAAATGTAGCCGAAGGAATTCCATTTTCTTTGACCAAGCCCAAGTCTTATATCTGTTTGCCGCTTGTCCAGTAGTTGTTTTTTGGCTTGTTAGAAATTTTATGTATGAACCCTTTAAATTTCTCCACTTTGCTTTTAGAAAATCACCTATAAAAATTAAAGTTTTATGCAAGTGTTTTAGTGTTAAAATTATTACTAACATCATTTTTTTTCTCCGGAAGAACGTTTGGCAATCACATTAAGGTAAATTAATTCAAACATGGCTCAATTTTTTATTGTGGTTAGCATTTATTGAAGCAAAATACATTTTTCTCAATTAAAGATTATGTGTTTATTGAAATTGAATTTTAGTCAGCAGTTGATATTAATGGCATAGATGATTCTTCTTCTTCATAAAGATCATGTACAGTGGTCATATTACCAAAAGTGAGAGCGTTGGGACTGTTTAACGGCGTCACTGAATAAGAAGTCAAACTTGTTTCATCTTCTTCTTGTTGCTTTACTTCTACCTCGAACATGAGTTGCGCAATTTTCAATTTAATTTGAGACTGTCTTTTAGGTGAAAATGTCTTAATGATCCTCGCATACCCAAAGAACATATGTTCAATCGCATCATATTTTTCTTCCTGATTTTTACAAGATGTTTTTGAATTTTCTAAGTATGAAATTACTTTATCCACTGCAAGTGAAGAATTGTTTTGAATATGGGACGTCTCACAAGCTCGCGATTTTTTTCTCGGGTGAAGAAGCTCATCAGCACTATTCTTCTTGGAAGTATCTTCCGATATTGTAGCACTATTGGATCCGTCATCCAAAGCTGCTTCTTCGTGTATATCTGATTCGATACTCACGGTTGAAGAAGTGGTGGCACATTTCAAATGTAGCCGAAGGAATTCCATTTTCTTGACCAAGCCCAAGTCTTATATCTGTTTGCCACTTGTCCAGTAGTTGTTTTTTGGCTTCTTAAAAATTTTATGTATGAACCCCTTAAATTTCTCCACTTTGCTTTTAGAAAATCACCTATAAAAATTAAAGTTTTATGCAAGTGTTTTAGTGTTAAAACTATTACTAACATCATTTTTTTTCTCCTGAAGAACGTTTGGCAATCACATTAACCCGCCAGTACACTGGTTGTGATTTGTTCCATAAGTGCACGGGTTGGGTCTCACAGACCCAGTTTTAAATCAAAGTACTGTACAATAATAAAACAAATTTTTGTTTAATGAATCTTATGTATTTGAAACTATACATTTCAGTGAAATTTTGGTATATAATTACTACATTTTAATCAAAAAACTAAATCAAATAATTAATATAATGGAATCAATATCAATATGACGTAGCATTGATTATAATCGTACGGATAGTCATACAATTAAGGATATATTCAAAAAAAACTGTCCAAATATAGTCCTTAGTCTTAGAACATCCCTCCGCACATTCACATTTCATCTTTGCAGTCGATACACAAAAATGACGAGTGTTCCAAACACAAATACTTTTTGCATTTTTGCAGTAACGGGTCTCTCTGTCTTTACAGTATGAACACCGCCCCCTTTTATTTTCACTACATTCGGGCTGTTGCACTTCCTCTATTCCTGAAATCCTTTTTGCAGCATTGCGAATGTGTTTCGGTATATATTTTGACACAGCCCTCTCTTTTATTTCGTCTGCTGTTAGGTCAAACATAAGTTTCTTGAGGAAACTTCTTCGGTTTTTTACATGTGGAGAGTCAGGGCTATTTGATCGGCAAACTATATACGAGTTGAAGCCTGCAATATTCAACAGTGCGTAGAAAACTGCCATTGTCCATCTTCTGGTATTACGGGCCACGTTGTAAAAGGCTATTCTCTCGTCAAGACAATCTACGCCGCCTTTTGTTGAATTGTAGAAACTGATTATATCAGGTTTCATCAGTTCCCCTGTAGTCTCGTCAATCTTGTCATCGTGGTGCATGGATGACATCAGAACTACTGTTTTACCTTTTTTCGGCACGTAAGACACACAAGTAATGTCCTCCTGAAAACCGAACATACTGCTACGAGGTTGACGTTTAGCAGCTACAACAAAACTGGGTGGCAACTGTTTCTTATTTTTCCTTACTGTGCCTACTATAGTAATGTTGTGTACATGTTTCATTTTTTTCATAATGTCGTACGATGTAAACCAGTTATCTATGGTTAAATTCCGTCCACTTCCAGATATAGGGCGGCACATTCTCTCAACCACATCATCTGGCTTAAAACTTACGTCTTCATATCGTCCTTCAGGCTGCTTACCACAATAAATCTCTAAATTATAGGCATAATACATTTTTGCATCTACTAATGCCAACACTTTGATACCATATTTGCATGGTTTAGATGGAATGTACATTCTGAAACTACACCGTCCTCTGAATGACAAGAGCATTTCATCCAATGTAACAAACTCTCCAACACAATAGTTTTTCTTGCAGTTTTCATTGAATGCATCCATAAGGTCTCTTATTGCAGCCAGTTTATCGTTTTGTCTTCTTTGTTGCCTGCTCATCACATCATCAAAACGGATGCATTTCAGTAGAAATCTGAAACGTCTAAGAGCCATAGTCACGGGAAAGCATTGTGTTCCCAAGCCCTCGGTAGACCAAAAGTCGTGGATGTTCATTCTTCCTCCATGGAGAAAACCCATGGCATACAATAGCCCGATAAGAGCTCTAATTTCACGAACTGATGTACTTCTACAGTCACTAGGGTCTTGATAATGGGATGAGATTTTCTCAATATAAATGTTCGTGTATGCAA
This sequence comes from Nemotelus nigrinus, assembly GCA_947369275.1. NCBI lineage: Eukaryota > Metazoa > Arthropoda > Insecta > Diptera > Stratiomyidae > Nemotelus > Nemotelus nigrinus. The sequence continues at coordinate 47,261,812 of OX376372.1, read as the reverse complement.
CGATATTTTGAATTATCTCATCGGTGAAAAAGAGATTCCAGCAGTCTATTACCTCTTTAGCTTCTTTAGCAAGTCCAATAACTCCTGGCAGGTGCTTCACAATGTTATGTCGTCTAGTCCGAGCATTTAGAGCAGGCCGCATTTTCTGCCATTTAGTAATTTTATCTCTTCCCCAATAGTATTTTTTATTTTGATCATTGTCGTCGTTCTGGATCATCGCATCTTGATTTGTTTCTTCAGTAAAGATCTCTTCTTCTTCATCATCCTCTGAGTCCGTGTTATGGTCGCTTGGAATAATAAAATCAGGATCGGCTTCAGAATCAGGAATATCTGAGATATCGTCATCTGATAAAGGTTCTTGCAAAAGAGTCAGAACTCTTTCCAAATCCCTGGGATCATGAAGGTTGTAAGACATATTTATAGTGCTGTGAAAGAAAATAGTTATTACAAAATGTCCATAAAAGACAACTATTGCAATATACTGTAAATTAACCACCATTAAATTCATTTAATTACTAAAATCGAAAATGACAAGGGTTGGTAAAAACTTACATGAGTACACGGGTTGGGTCTGTGAGGCCCAGGAGAAAAAAACAACTTTCGCAGAACAAGAAAAAACACAACCACTACCTCGAAACTTTGCAAGGCAACTGATCGGGAACAGATTGGTCATTAGTGAGGATTACGCGGATTAGTCACTTGCCATGTGTCGATAATTCAAAGAAGTACTTGCACATGGGTCTCACAGACCCAACCCGTGCACTGGCGGGTTAAGGTAAAATAATTCAAACATGGCTCAATGTTTTATTGTGGTTAACATTTATTGAAGAAAAATACATTTTTCTCAATTAAAGATTATGTATTTATTGAAATTGAATTTTAGTTGGCAGTTCATATTCATGGCATAGATGATTCTTCTTCTTCATAAAGATCATGTACAGTGGTCATATTACCAAAAGTGAGACCTATGGGACTGTTTAACGGCGTCACTGAATAGGAAGTCAAGCTTGTTTCATCTTCTTCTTGTTGCTTTAATTCTCCCTCGAACATGAGCTGCGCAATCTTCAATTTAATTTGAGACTGTCTTTTAGGTGAAAATGTCTTGATGGTCTTCGCATACCCAATGAACATATGTTCAATCGCATCATATTTTTCTTCCTGATTTTTACAAGATGTTTTTGAATTTTCTAAGTATGAAATTACTTTATTCACTGCAAGTGAAGAATTGTTTTGAATATGGGACGTCTCACAAGCTCGCGATTTTTTTCTCGGGTGAAGAAGCTCATCAGCACTATTCTTCTTGGAAGTATCTTCCGATATTGTAGCACTATTGGATCCGTCATCCAAAGCTGCTTCTTCGTGTATATCTGATTCGATACTCACGGTTGAAGAAGTGGTGGCATATTTCAAATGTAGCCGAAGGAATTCCATTTTCTTTGACCAAGCCCAAGTCTTATATCTGTTTGCCGCTTGTCCAGTAGTTGTTTTTTGGCTTCTTAGAAATTTTATGTATGAATCCCTTAAATTTCTCCACTTTGCTTTTAGAAAATCACCTATAAAAATTAAAGTTTTATGTAAGTGTTTTAGTGTTAAAACTATTACTAACATCATTTTTTTTTCTCCTGAAGAACGTTTGGCAATCACATTAAGGTAAATTAATTCAAACATGGCTCAATGTTTTATTGTGGTTAACATTTATTGAAGAAAAATACATTTTTCTCAATTAAAGATTATGTGTTTATTGAAATTGAATTTTAGTCGGCAGTTCATATTAATGGCATAGATGATTCTTCTTCTTCATAAAGATCGTGTTCAGTGGTCATATTACCAAAAGTGAGACCTATGGAACTGTTTAACGGCGTCGCTGAATAGGAAGTCAAACTTGTTTCATCTTCTTCTTGTTGCTTTAATTCTCTCTCGAACATGAGCTGCGCAATCTTCAATTTAATTTGAGACTGTCTTTTAGGTGAAAATGTCTTGATGGTCTTCGCATACCCAATGAACATATGTTCAATCGCATCATATTTTTCTTCCTGATTTTTACAAGATGTTTTTGAATTTTCTAAGTATGAAATTACTTTATTCACTGCAAGTGAAGAATTGTTTTGAATATGGGACGTCTCACAAGCTCGCGATTTTTTTCTCGGGTGAAGAAGCTCATCAGCACTATTCTTCTTGGAAGTATCTTCCGATATTGTAGCACTATTGGATCCGTCATCCAAAGCTGCTTCTTCGTGTATATCTGATTCGATACTCACGGTTGAAGAAGTGGTGGCACATTTCAAATGTAGCCGAAGGAATTCCATTTTCATTGACCAAGCCCAAGTCTTATATCTGTTTGCCGCTTGTCCAGTAGTTGTTTTTTGGCTTCTTAGAAATTGTATGCATGAATCCCTTAAATTTCTCCACTTTGCTTTTAGAAAATCACCTATAAAATTTAAAATTTTATGCAAGTGTTTTAGTGTTAAAACTATTACTAACATTTTTTTTGGGGATTTTTAGCCACTGGGGACTCATATATAACAATCAGTCATAGTTACAGAGTGGGGTTTTCAGCCGTCAGCAACTTTGTGAAAGAGACTCGTGATGTAATATGGACAAAATTGCAGCCAATTAAATGGTGAACCTAATAGGCAGATATGGGAAAATTCTGCGAAGGGATTTGAGGAGCGTTGGAGATTCCCCAATTGTATTGGGTGTATTGAAGGAAAGCATGTAACCATACTCGTAAAATGTCCTGCATGAAGCGGTTCACAATAATTTTCTATGGTGCTTCTTGCTATTATTGGACCTAACTACTTATTTCTTTGAATTTATGTGGGTAGTTATGGGAAAAATAGCGATGCAGGCATACTAAACGAATCAAGTATAGGCATAAAACTTGAAAAAAATTTCTGCGATCTTCCTGCACCAAAATGTTTGCCAGATCAGAGTGATCCTCCTCCGGTTGTGTTGCTTAGTGATGAAGGATTTCCTCTTAAGCCGTACTTAATACGTCCTTTTCCGCACAAGCAAGCGTGCAATCATGAATTTAAAGAGAAATACAATAATCGTTTATGTGCAACCAGACGTATCGTTGAAAACGCTTTTGGGATCCTATCACAAAAATGGAGTGTATTTCTTAGATCATTGGAACCTAAACCCAGAAAATAACCAGAAAATAATTAGGACAGGGTGTGTTCTTCATAAGTTTTTACGACCGAAGCAGCAAGAAAGTATATTCTTGGAAATTTTGGAACCAAGAGCATTTAATAAAATCCAAAATGATCCCAGGAGATCAACAAATCATGCTTTTCAAGTTCGTGAAAATTTTTTAAATTATCTTATAACCCAATGAAATAATGTAAATATATTTCTTATAATAAAAATAATATTTATTTAATATATACGAGGTGTGGCAATTAAGTTCCGGGAATTCGTCAATAAAACACGAAAAAATTAAGTTTTAATCAAAAGTTTATTATCGACCTTCACAATAGTCTCCCTCTAACTCTACACAACGTTTCCAACGTTGCTCCCATGATTGGAAGCACCCTTGGTAATGCTCCGACGTTAGACCGTTCAGCACCCTTGTTACGGCTTCCTTGATCTCCTGTACGCCACCATGGTGAATTCCCTTGAGGTACGACTTCATCTTGGGGAATAAGAAAAAGTCGCAGGGGGCTATATCAGGGCTATAGGGTGGCTGCGGCAACGTTGGAATGCCTTTGTTTGCCAAAAACTCACGCACAACTAATGAGGAATGGGCCGGCGCGTTGTCGTGGTGCAAGATCCAGCCGGTTTCGGCGAGTTCGGGCCGCACACGCAAAATGCGTTTCCGCAGTCGCTCCAAGACGTTAACATAGAAAAGTCCAGTCACTGTTTTGCCTTCCGGAAGATATTCCTTATGAACAACGCCACGAATATCGAAAAAAAATGATAAATATTGCCTTCAGTCGTGACTTCGACATCCTGGCTTTCGTTGGCTGCTCTCCACCCTTTTCCACCCATTGTTGACTTTGTCTGCCGGTCTCAGGGTCATATTCAAATATCCAGCTTTCATCTCCAGTGACTACTCGACTCATCCAATTTTTGCCCTCGTTCTCAATACGAGACAACAAATCTTCGCAGATCGATTTTCGCATTTTTTTTTGTTCATCGGTGAGATTTTTCGGCACCATCTTCGCGCAAATCTTTCGCATGTTACAATTCTCGTTTAAAATTTTTCGAACGGTTTCTTTGTTGATGTTCAATTTGTCAGACAATGTACGAATGGTTTGGCGACGGTCAGACGTGATCAGCTTGCGTAGGCGGTCGACATTCGCGTCAGTACGAGACGTCACAGGGCCTCCTTCACGCAAATCGTCATCTACTGATTCACGCCCCTCTTTAAACCGCTTTGCCCACTCAAGCACCCGAGTTTTCGACATGCAGTCATCTCCATACACCACCTGCAGTTTTTGAAGGATTTCCGAAGGTTTATCGCCTAATTTCACCAGAAATTGGATCACGACACGTTGCTTGTAAAGTAAATCACTCATTTTCGTGACGCGACTTAAAAAAGCACTTCCAAAAAACACGCATAAAACACAAACTGAACGTGCGATCGACTTCAAACTTTGACTGGAACTGAAAAAAGGTCACTGCCCTCTAGACATGTATATACAAAATACGCAGTGTTACCAGTTTTCGAATTATAACTAAATTCCCGGAACTTAATTGCCACACCTCGTATGTATGCATTACACTGAAAAAATTATTAGAATATTTTAAATAAGCGATCTCATCTCACACTTTATGTTTTATTTTTGTTATTTTTATTTTCCACATTGGTGAGATCGTATAAAATATTATACTTTTGCACTTTTTCTATTAACACCTCGGTCATATTTTTCTTATACTGGCTGTAGAATATTAGTAGAAGATTGTGACTGATGCGTCACAAAATAAAATCGCAGCTCGTACCGCATGCCGCATGGCATGTATCGCATTGGTGGAAACCAATAATCTAAACAACATGTGGTGCGTTTTACCCCTCCAAATATCGTACCATCACCGTACCGTATACCGCATTGGTGTGAATAAGCCTTTATCGGTCTCGGCTGTATGTGGATTGAAATATTGTTTTCTTTTTTTCGGTCTTGATTTATCGCTGAAACTTTTGCCCCGATCTTGTCTAGTATTTTTACGATTTCCGCACATTTTGCTGAAATTGTCAAATCTAGCACAAATGCACAAACATGTACCTGACTCGTTCGGAGTTTCGAGCTAGACTATTTCGGTTTCTCGTGGAAATATACCTGGCAACACGATCATAAAATAACCGGTATCTCAGCGAGTTTTAGTCCGAGGGTAGTCCAGGTCTTTAGGTTCATCAGTTTGCGTCTCCGGGTCTACTTGTTCTGTCTGGTTTTCGTTTGTTTCGGGCATTGATTCGTTTTCTGTCATGTCCACGTCCTCAAGGCTGCTGTCACTGCTTGTAGTTTTGTCGTCTGTGTCACTGGATGAAGAGTTAGTTGTCGTTTGAGGAGAGGGTGTTTTGACTCTTTTTCTTTTGCTGGGTATCGTTGTTTTCTTCGTCCTGTTTTCTTTTTCAGTCAATTTTTTGAGTAGCTCGTCATTTCGTTCCAATAGTTCACGGTTGCATCGTCTTTGCTCTGCTAGCTCGTTTTGAGTGTCTTATAATTGTTCCACTATTTCATTCAGCTTCTCAATGGTTTTTTCTTGACACTCTTTGTTTTGTCGAGAAAGGTCCAGTTGTTGGTTTAAAGAAGCAATTAGTTTGTCTTTGTCAGTGTCCGTCATTGTCGCAGTTTGTGTGTGTCTAATAGTTTTATTTTCAGACTCCACTTAGTACAAAAAAAATAAATAGTAAAGCAATTAAAACTTCAGTGTTTTTATTTCTATTTTGTACGACTCAATAAAGTTCTTAATCGTAACACGCTCTAATTAAGACTGACCCAATCGTCTACGTACATTCAAAATGTCAATTATCTTAGCTTACTGTTTAATTAAGTTTATTTAGAACATAATTCAGTGTTGAGTGTTTATAATAGTTAATTCAGTGTTGAGTGTTTATAATAGTCAATTCAGTGTTGAGTGTTTATAATACCATACAATTGTGTAGGTGTCATATACATAACTTGTATGATAGTTTTGCAATGTATGAAATTATGATTAAATGATATTTGATTTAGGTTCTGACATTGTAACCCCTCCACCGCAAGATTGAGGCTCCGACGAAATTATGTGTTTACAACTTTTGTTAATGATTTTTCGTCTTAATATAATTTTCTTACATATGACATGCTATGATAGCGATTGAAATAATAGTCGTATTGATTCCTATGTTTGTAACATGGTAAGTATGATTTTTATATTCAAGTTTTTGTAATAAGTTTCTATTATGAATATTCTCTAAGTACAGTTCTCTTAAGTTTAATTCTTTTACTACTTCATGTTCCTTAGTTCTGGTTACAAAGTTTGGTAAAATTATTTTATCCAATACAGTATTTTCATAATTCGTAAAAGTTTTATTTTTAATAGAAATTTTGCAATTTTTGAATTTGATGAGGTAATTCCCACTAATATCGACATTTATTTTACTACAATTATTTATTACATTAGTTCTAACTAGGTTTTTTGTAATGATGATACCGGAGATAATTTCTTTGATTTCTTCATTTGTTACTATGGTTTTGTTACATAATGCTTCCTTTGAGTTAATAATGCCCTCTATGCAACTGTCAATCAACGGTATTAAGTTTTTTTCCAAGCTTTCCTTGACCGGTAACTTATATATATTATTATTGTCGTCAATTAGAACTTCGTTAGTGTGTAACGACAAGGACTTCTTATTTGAGTCAGGAATAGGTTCAATGAGTACTTTAGAGTATTTTAGATTCGAAAGTTGGGGTATGAGTAAAGCTATTACAATTGTATCTTGGTAAGTTGTAACAACGGTTTTAATATTTTGGTAACTTTCTAAATTTGGAATGAATTCTAACTCTTCTGCTGAGAGTATGTTTTTTGACAATATTCCGAGTCTGCTGGAGAGAAGTACTTGTTCAATGTCGTCTATATGGTTTTTAAGTAATGTTATGTCGTAGTTTATATGGTATGCATATTGCATGAGTTTTACTTCGTCTTCCAATGTCGTAATGCGGTTAGCGTATTCGTTAGTGAAATTGTCTATATATTGTTTCAGATATTTTTGTTGATGATTGATGTGAGTGGTTATATTTTCGATTTGATCCGATATCTGTCTATTTATTGAAATTTGTCTATTGTTTTCCTCGATTAGTTTTCCGTTGTTATTGTATAGTTCGTTAAGTCTGGTCTCAATTTCTATTTCGTCTTCATGGTCCATGGTTCCAGCAATAATTTTTAAACCTTTGCCTATTACATTGATGAGCCCGCGTTTGTTCCTAAAGTGAGGCTTGATACTTTTAATTTTGTTTTCCAATAAGATGAAACTTTGGTTTAGAGTTTGATATATAGGTCCTATTAATTCAGATTTTGATTGAAGCGCCATAAAAGTGGATTTTATATAATTTGCTGAAGTTTCATATGTTGTTAAGTTAACTATATGTAACACTTTGTGATAGTGGTTGATCATGCTAATAGTTCCAAGATCGAGGGTAATATATCCGTTGTTGCTGTTCAGGTCATTAACATGAATTTCCTGACTTTGGGCATAAAATGTGTTGGTGAAGAGTAAGAATGTTGATAGAAACCAAATCATCATTGTGGTATTTTTCATTTGCCTGTAAAAAGTTATGAGTTCTGTTAGTCTCAATGTGTCTGTATTAGTTTTAGTTTAAGTAACGCATATTGGTATTTACAATATGGAGGGTATAGAAAGAAATAATTTTTTCCCTATGGTAAACGGTTATGAAAGAAGTTTTCCTTGGATTATTTCAAGTATCATACGGTTTCGTAAGTAAGGAATGTCTGTTTGCGTAAATGTAAGTTCACGTCCTTTTGTAATATATTCAGCTATTATGCAACTAAATACACCGCAGTCACTTGTGTTCGTTTGTCTTGGTGTGTCGAGTACATTTTCTTTTGTGAAATGAGTTGTGTCGTAGTTTGATTTAAGTTTATCAATTGATTCCTTCTTTAAGTAATCTTCTATGCTATATAAGAGACTAGTATTCTGTCCGCCTAACGAGTCGTAATATTTAATTGTTTTAGTTCTAAAATCTATAATGGCTAGGCACCAATGTGAATTGTTGATATGAACCGGTATAATTATCATATCGTAAGAGAAAATGTTTATCGTTTGAGTCCAGGATCTGACTCCTTCGTAGCCAGATTGTAAAAGTTTTAATGTGAAAAAGGTATTCATCGCATATACACGAATTCTATCGGAGCCTGCTTTATTATTTTCACTTCTATCCTGAATGAGTTTTACATAAAAATTCAAAATATTGCCATTAAGCCAATTACTGCCTATAAGTGTGGAAATGTCACGTCTAGTGATTTGTAAACCAAATTTGGAGATAAGCGTCTCATTTTCTGGGCCTTGATATTTCGCCTTTTGTATCAGGGAATTTTGTTCGTTAGTAAATGGTGGAAATTCTTTCAAAACAGACGGTTTTTCGCGATTATAACAGGGGTCGTCAAAGGTAGTTAGCTTTTTCGGTTTGTGTTTTCTACGTTTCGGTTTACATTTAAGGCTAATAGTAGGGCTTTCAATGGTTTGGTACTTCTTTTTCCGTTTTACGTGTGATTTGTAATATTTGTGTCCAGAGTCAGTCACAATGTGGTCTTCATCGAATTTTCTTGCTGATACTTTCCTAAATTTGGCATGGTTTTTTCCGCCTCTGACTTCTTTCAGGAAGACTGGCCCTTCTTGTATGCTTGTTTCTTCGCGATCTTTGTTTGCTTTGCTAATGGCTTTTTCTTTCAATTTAATCATTCTTTCTTTGATGCTCGGATAGTCTGCTGGAGTTACGATGCCCGAAAGGAAATCCTTAGGTCTAAATCCTGTAGTAGAGTGTATGGTGTTATTGTAGAACATAACGGCCTTGAGTACTTTAGTTTCTACTGTATCAGTATCTTTTTCTGGGTCATGCCTTAACAATCGTATGTGTCCATTTAGTGTGTTATGAAACCGATTTATGTCTGCGTTAGAGGTGTGGTTGTTATTGGACGTATAATGGATTTCAATATTACGTTCTTTGAAAAGCTCCTGGAGGGGGAGTGCTTTGCAGCCTAATTCATTGTCAATTATCAACTTTTTTATTTGTCCCACTACACCTAGATACTGTAGAGTGACACGCTTAAATTCTGTCCAAGTTCTGCCGATTATTTTGAAAGCTTGCGCAAATTTAGAGAATCGGTCTATGAAAGTAACGAATATTGTTTTATCAAGACTATAATAAACATCTGCTTGTATTATGTCTCCGGGTGCGTTCGGGGTTTCGGTGATTTTAAATTTTTCTTTTATCGGATGGCGGTCGTATTTTTCAACATTACATATTTCGCAATTATTAATGAATTGTGTCACACGGATTTTCAGTTTAGGGTTATAAAATTTCATTTTGAGCTCTCTAAATACTTCGTCTATCCCTCTGTGGTTGTTACGAAGGTGTTCCTTTTTTATCTCTTCTACTAGTTTTTCTTCGTCTAGAATATCTTCGAGTAATGTTTCGCAGCGTATTAGCTTGAAATTATCGTTATTTGAAAAGTTTTGGTAATAAGCGTCTTGAAGTGTTTGAAAGAACTCGTCATCTTTGACAAGTACTGCGTTAAGTCCTTTGGGGTTGAAATGGTTTTTCAAGAGGGTTATCGCTGTTTGATGATCGAATATTTTGACGAATACCTTTGTTCTATTTTTATCGAAAACTTTCTCTTTCTTTACTCTCAAGGACCCTGAGGTAGATTTGTAAATAACAATTTGGTTTTTGAAGACGTTGATGGCTGATTTGCTTGTCGGGAAATCATGGTTATTTTCGATTAGGTTAAGTTCTAGATTTTCAATCCTGGACAACGCATCTGCTGCACTATTTGCGGTTCCTTTTCTATATTGGACCGTATATTCAAATTCTGATAGCTTTAAGCGCCATCTAACCAATTTCGAGTTAGGCTCTTTAATAGAAAATAACCAGGACAGTGGTCTATGGTCTGTCTCAACGATAAACTTTCGTCCAAACAGATATGGGCGAAAATATTTCGTGGCCCACACGATTGCCAATAATTCTTTTTCGATTGTGCTGTAATTGACTTCATGCTCGTTTAGTGTCACGCTAGCGTAGGAAATGGGATGACCTTCTTGGGACAATATTGCACCTAAGGCATATTGGCTAGCATCGGTGGTTAGCGTAAAGATTTTGTTGAAGTCAGGGTATCGCAATATAGGATCGTTAGTGAGGAAGGTTTTCAGAGTTTGGAAACTAGTGAGATATTCTGGGTCGGATAGGTTTAATTTCGAATCTTTCTTTAAGTATTTAGTCATAGGTTTTGCGATTTTTGAATAGTCTTTTATAAATTTCCGGTAAAATCCGGTTAGGCCAAGAAATTGCTTTATTTGTTTAGGGGTTTTAGGTAAAGGGAAGTTTTTGACACATTCGACTTTTTGGGGATTTGGTTTAATACCATCGGGTGTCACGATATGCCCGAGGAACTCCGTTTCCTTCTTTAAGAATTCAGACTTGTCCATTTGGACTTTTAAATTTACTTCTTTTAATCGCTTGAAAATTTTATTTAGAGAATCTATGTGTTCTTGAAGGGAAGTAGAAAAGATGATAATATCGTCGAGATATACTAAACAGATTTTATTGATATAGTCACTAAGAACGAAATTCATAAGTCGTTGAAACGTGGCGGGTGCCGTTTTTAGCCCAAACGGCATACGCAAAAACTCGTAGTGTCCGTTTTCCACACGGAAAGCAGTTTTGTGTATGTCGCGTTCATCGATCTCAATCTGGTGAAAGCCTTTTGCCAGGTCGAGAGTCGTGAAGTATTGGCAGTTTCCCAGTTTTTCCAGTATTTCATCAATATTGGGGATTGGAAACTTGTCGTCAACGGTGATCTCGTTTAACCTCCTGTAGTCAATGACAAGCCTCCATTTGGTCTTTCCACTGGCATCGGCCTTCTTAGGCACGATCCAGATCGGTGCACAGTATGGTGAATTACTAGGTCGTATGATATTTTGGTCTAACATTTCACGAATCTGTTTCTCTACTTCAGTTTTATGTACATATGGATATCGGTAAGTTTTACAATGGATCGGAATGTCATCAACGGTTCGGATTCTGTGTTTAATGACGTTAGTAAATGTTAGATCTGAATCTTCGTTGTAGAATATACTATTGTATTTTTTTATTAATTTCGTAAGTGAAGAACGCTCTTCAGAATTCAGATGGTCGATCCTCAGTTGATCGATTATAGGGATAGCATCAGTTTGTTCTATTATATTGAAATTAAAGTCGTTCACTTCAACCACTTTCAACGGTTGAGGGATACATATTCTATTGGAACATGCTCTTAATCTTTTTACACTTGCGTTTGTTTGGAAGTTATCAACGTCGTAAATGCCTTCCCGTATGAGATACGATCCATCTTCGGCTCGGGTCTCCGGTATAAGGGCCAATCCGTTCTTCTGTGATACGGATAAATTCATTACGATATCTTCGAAAGCATTCGCTTCAGATTTAAGCTTAACTTCCGTACAAAAATTGAGTTTTATTTTTCTAACTCCAATAATTAAATGTTCGTTTTTGAAGTCGATAAGAGCATTGATTCGGTGCAAAATGTTGTTTCCAATTATACCGTCGTATTCGTCATGGAACTTACAGACTAAAAACTCTGCTTTTTCGTCTGGGTTTCCTAGCTCTTGGAAGAGCGGTATATTTACTTTACGATCAATTTGGACAGTATGGTTAAGGGTTTTTAAGGTTAGAGGGTTTTCTAAAACTATTTCCCATTTCGGGTGGCAAATTTCAGGATTTATAACTGAGTGTGTTGCGCCTGTGTCGATTATGAATTTTAGAGGCTTGGTGTTTGATTTTACTATTATATGGGGTAAACCGTGTCCGAGGCTGCGGACTGAAAATTCTCAGAATGGATGTTTGTTGGTTGGTTAGAAACTTTTGCCAGGTCAACTTCCATGGGTTCTGGCCTATTTTGATTAGTATTATTGCTCTGTTGGTGGAAGTTTTTATTCGGATTCGAATAGTTATTTTGGTAGCCATTAAAACTTTGTGGGTTGGTATAGTCGAAAGACCTACTTGTATTATATGGGTTTGATTGGTTTTGGTTTGATCTATTGTTGGGCTGATAGTTCGTTTTGTTGTTACCGTGTTTGTTCGGATGGTAGTGTTTTTGTCCGTCATGCCGAAATTTATTGTTATGGGAATATGACTGGGTGGATTTGGTTTTTGATTGGTCTGAAGTATTAGACCATTGGTCTCGACGGTTGTTTTTATTTTTATTTTTATGAAATTCTCTACTGTTGGGATTCTGATTAGAAAAATCGGTGTTTTTACCAAAGGGATTGAAGAAAGCATATCCACTTTCATGTAGTATGTTGATACTTTCCTCAAGGGAACTCGGATTTCTACAGAAAAGAATAGAACGCATTGGTTCAGGTAATTTATTTTTGAATACACATAGAGCGGAAGATTTGTTAGCTTCTATATTAGTTGTAACCAAAGTTTCGTCTGTTAGACCTTGTTTAGTTTTTATGTTAAGGCGACGCAAAATGCCTTTTATCTCGTTAAAGAAATCTACACTATTGGATTTGAATTTACACGCTCGTAACTCATCGAACAATTCTTCGACGGTTCGTCTGTCACCGAAATTTTGTATTAGGGTCGATTTGATACTACACCACGTTGTCATGTGGACATTGATTTCGACTACTTCTCTCGCTCTGCCTTTTAATTTCGACTTTATCATGTCGGAAAAAACACTTTGTGATAGCTCGTCATACCTTGTGAGCAATGGGTGCACTTTGTCTATTAAATCGATAAAATTCTGGAGTTCTCTATAGTCTCCATTAAATTCCGGAAGTCTAGAGAGATACCTTAAGGGGTCTATGTTTAGAGATAACATAGTTGTATCTTGAGGTTGATCAGAAAAGAAATTGCTTATTATCTGTGAAAGCTGGTGTGATTGACTTCTTGCAGTTTCGAGTTGATCAAGAAGGCTGGTTGAATTAGACTCTGACATAGAGACAACCACATACAATTAAAGAAATAGGGAAAAACAAGCAGTATAGCTTGGCAAAAAGGAGATACGCGGTCGCGAAAATTGCAGAAAAGGCACGCACATCAAAACAAGTAACACTCGCGGAACGTTTTCACACTAAAATCACTACACAAAACCTGTACACTTCCAATAAATTCTAACAATCAATTCAGAAAAAAAAATTTTATAGATATATTTTGTATTTTTTAAATATTCAATAAATAAATTTTCAATAATATTCGCTTTTAGCTATTTTTTTTTTTATATATTCTACCACAGTGAAATCTATGATTTAGCGACAATATTCAATTTTTAGCTTATCAATAAAATTCAAATACAAATTTAAAGTTGAATTGTAATAAATCGAACAAATTAATACATCTGACCTTTTTCCAACGGGAGATGCTTTTCCTTTTTCAACAAGAGGTGCTCTTCAACGGTAGGTGCTTTTCCTTTTCGAACGGGAGTTGCTGTTCCTTTTGTACAGGATATGTTCTTCCTTCTTGAACGGGAGGTGCTCTTCTTCTTCAACGAGAGATGCTCTTCTTCTTCAACGGGAGATCGAACAAATTACAAATTTGCAAATTCCGTCCGTAATTGGTCGTTGTTTAAGTCGTGGGACACCAACTAATGTACTTCAGGTGTTTGCGGCGTATACGTACGCGAACGAATCTTCTCGACGCGGATACGTTTACTGAGTCGCGGAGTCGATAAAAATTTTAATTCGGATCACACGCTAAAATATTAAAATATACGCGTATCTTTTCGCGGCGTGGATCTTACCGACTGCGCCAGTTTTATTTTCAGACTCCACTTAGTACAAAAAAAATAAATAGTAAAGCAATTAAAACTTCAGTGTTTTTATTTCTATTTTGTACGACTCAATAAAGTTCTTAATCGTAACACGCTCTAATTAAGACTGACCCAATCGTCTACGTACATTCAAAATGTCAATTATCTTAGCTTACTGTTTAATTAAGTTTATTTAGAACATAATTCAGTGTTGAGTGTTTATAATAGTTAATTCAGTGTTGAGTGTTTATAATAGTCAATTCAGTGTTGAGTGTTTATAATACCATACAATTGTGTAGGTGTCATATACATAACTTGTATGATAGTTTTGCAATGTATGAAATTATGATTAAATGATATTTGATTTAGGTTCTGACATTGTAACCTCTAATCTCTCGCCCTGCGTTGGCAGAGATGACACTTTCTGTACTCACTTCAGGAGTCTCGCAAGGATTTTCAATTAAATTGATGTTGATTTTATGCACATTTTTTTTTATTTTTATGTAACTTATTGAAATTAATAAAAAATAGGCTGATTACAAACCCACTCACCCGGAAATTCGCTCCTTCTCTCCAGTTTTGCTCGCCAATCGAATGCCAATCGAAGAGGCTGTCATTCTCTATGCTATACACCTTGATCTTCTCACAAGGAATATCCTTCCTTTTGTGACGAAAGGGCTGTCACTCGCTTTCGTTTACACTATGGTCTTCCCACTGGGAATATTTTTCCTTTTGTGTGCTATCACTCAGAATTTTCACTTTGAACGTCAACTCACGTCGCGTGTCTAATGCCGAGTGCAACATTAGTTTACTTTTACAAGCATTTATATTTCTGACAGCTACGGCTAGCAGGCTTTGGTGGTGTGGTGGACGCAATGAAGAATAATGTGAATCACGTCGCTCATTGCAGGATTTTATTACACCTATTTGTCGCAAATATTTTGCTTTATTATTAAAACATGTATATAAAGGACTTCGTTCTCGGCCACTCGATGCGCCTCCTTTAATGTTATAGCTTTCCTATGGTTAAAAAACTACCGTTTTCTATTTAATTTACAAATGAACCAATACATACAAACCTTTAACTCTAGTGGAAACCGTTCTTGTATTTCGACTGCTAATATCTCACATTGGTCTGTACCTAGTACAACATGGTTCTCTATGCAGTAGTCTACCAAGATAGAGATTAAGTATTTCCTTTTAGAATGACTAAATAGTCTTTAAGCATTAAATTCTAATAAAATGATTCAACTGCGTGAATTTAAATTTAGAATTGTACTGATATCCTAAAACAGATCACATTAGAAACATTTTGGACAATCAGTATTGTAAATAGTTTTAGAATTAACAGCCAAAACTTACAAAATTTTCAACTTTGAAAAGATTTGTTTCATTCCTTGATACAGATGGAGATAAATTTGTCAATGAATCTTTATTTTTCGTCTGATTCAAGATGTGATAGCTTATTTGTGTTTTATTGGACAAGGTTTTTGCTATTGATACCGAAGCATGACCCTAAATCTTAAATTATAGAAATTGCTTCGCAGCTACTTGTTAAATGATAAAATATTTACCTCTGCAATACTCCATGAAGCTAATATTACTTTAAATTTAATTCTTAAATGTAGCAGTGATAATGGTATCAAAGAATCAATTTCGAAAGTAGTTATATGCACTAAGCGTTCTTAATTGATTTTGCACATTTTCACATTTAAACAGCGCACAAATTTCAAAAAGATATATGTTTATATTTAAGTACCTTTAAAACTATTTTCAACTTCCGACAGACTCCCTTCTCTTAAAAAATCACTAACTATATTTACTTCTGAAACGATAGATTCCAAAACAAAGTAGCACAAACCGTCCCAATTATTAACACGTACATATGTCCATTACTTTCAAAATACTCTTAAAAAACTTTTTACAAACAACCTAATTCTGAACCACAATCTGAAAATTCTAAGCCCGGTATGATTTGCAATGCTACGCACAAAATTTATTGCATTAATTAACACAGTTCTAAGTCACACACTGAAAATTCAGAATTCTGCATGATTGCGGTGGGTATAAGGAAACGTGCTATTGATTACACAGGATAAAAATTCATTAGTCAATGCTGTAAAATCTATCTCAGTCTGCTTTTGTTAATTACGTAGTTTGTTAAATTCATCGAAAGCATATTGCTGCCTGCCACATGATTTAATGAAAGTCTTTACAACAGCGCAATAAATATGAGTGACTTGTAGTATGTAATGGAATTGACTATTCTTTGCAGAAAAATAGTAAATTTTCATCAAATTCGTAATAACGTACATGCTTTGATATGGAATTTCCAGAGCAGTAAATTCTATTATCCACTTTATTGAAAATCACTGCCGAAATTTCTCTCCGTGTTGTGATACATATGAATTATAAACTTTTCATCGACGTCAGTCCTCAGACGCTTTCGCAAATGCTTAATTCCCAAGTGCTCGTTTGGAGGTTCCGTATTCATATGTTTCAATAGATCCATCTTCCAAGGCAATACCATGTGAAGCAGTGAGCGAAAAAATACCGTACCTTAAACGTACTGTACGCGAAAAGTACACATACCCTACCTCAGTCTATAATGTTTGCGTACATGTACACAATCGATATACCGAACGAAACAGACACGATGCAAATGTACGCTACGATTGAATACTGTACGGTACAATGTCCATAAACCTTACAACCTACAATACGGAATGTGTATGCGTATAAATGTATAAATGATGAAGAGCTGACTTCATTACACATTCCGCTCTCGTCGCCACACTTGAAACCTGAAAAAAATTTTTGAATTTTAGAAAATTTTTTATACATGAACAATGAAATACATATCCTCCCAGAAATATTGGGAATTGAATTGAAATCTCAAATAGTCTCAGCCACATAGTTCCGTACAGATTTTAACCATGCTCTCTGCAGCCGGCACTATTTCGGAAAACTGAAATTGAAAATAATTATTTATAATTGAAACTATTAAATCTCATATTCGAAAACACATTGAAAGATGCTCCCATTTTCGGAAGCCACTGGAATGACATTTCACTGGAAATTTCTGAACATTTTATAAATGTTTTCAATGAAATATTCACAACTTAATGCTTTTAACCGGACACAAAGATAGACACTAGTTTATTCAACAATACAACAAACACTTCACTACTTTAAGTACGTGTACTTCCGAGATATAATCCAAAATACACGCACGAAATTGACTTGATACATGCAACTGAGTCACTTTAGTGATTTTGATTTTAATGAAAATATTAATAACTTATATTAAGACACGACACAAAACATTCATCAAAGCTATTTCAACGTAATGTAACACACATTTTGCTAATTAACAATCTGAACACTTTGCTTTTCGATCATTTTCGTACGCGCACTCCGAAACCGACATTCGACACTCATGCGAGAAAACCCCCGGAAACAAAGTGACGCAATATTTGTATTGGAAAAAAATATTTAAACCAAACATTATGCGGTTCAGCTTGGTTCTATATGATCTGAAAATAGCCAAATAAATTCGAGTCCATTCATAGAATGCATCATGAAAACTATTTATCACGGTAAAAAACCCACATCCATACTTTTACGTACCAGAATAATAACCGATTTCGGTCCGAAATCTCCCGCCGCTTCTCAAAACCGCACACGACACATCTCATTATCACTCGCGTACACTTTAAACCAAATTACTCGTTTTCATTCTCGAATTATTTAAAAAAAATTACCGATCGCGCCGGTTTGTTTACGTTTTCGTAAACATAAGCTGCCGAACTGTCATATGTACATTCGAAAGCAGCTGAGCTCGAAAAATAGGGCTGCTGCATGAAAAAGATCAAAAATGGTCCCCGAAAATTTTGAAAAGTGGGCGCGTAATCTAAATTTTATTACCATTTGTTCAATTTCGGAAAAGAATAAGGACAAAGATATGCCGTGTTATTATGAGTTTGTAGTTTTACGAGGATTTGAAAGTAAAATGTACTAATTATATTCACATATATTCAATTTCGGACTTAATTGCGAAAGACATTCTTGTTTGTACATTCCTGTAGAAAGCTCATAAGCGGAAAGCACAAAGCTTTCGAAAATCGGTGAAAATCGGTCGAAAGCTTAATCCAATTTAATTACATAAGCGAGCTACAAATCAAGCTGAGAAACAGCATTAGTTTAATGCAAAATTTGAAAGAATAAACTAAAGAAAATAATAAAACAAATTCAAAATAAAGTAATACATTTATTCTTTAACATAACATATCGAATACACCTTTCGAAATCAAAGTATATTCAATCAAATACAGCAACTTATTTATATATAAAAATTAACTCCTTGAATTTTATAGAAATTTAAACACAAAAAAAAAAACAGCAAAAAGAATACCACGAACCATACAAAACATGAAGCAAAAATGGTGTTAACTCACTTATACTAGGAAACACAAAATGCAAAAAAAAATATATCACTAGAATTTATTACAACTAAATGCACTATAAATATTAAAATATAAAAAAAAACATATTACTTTATAAGCATTGTAATAACATTGTTACTTCAAACAAAATTGATGAAAACCTTCATACATTCACACATTAATTAATATTTATAGAAATTATTATTTTTTACAAGCAAGAATACCAAATTACAAAAATAACATAAAAAAAAGCTTTGAGTAGAAAATCGCATATATATTTTAAGTTAAAACTAAATGAAACACTTATGAATTAAATATTCAAACCTAAGCTTTCTATGTACATAAACGAAAACGTCGATGGACGAAAAATGTGATTAAAATTGTAAAGTATGGATTTGAGGTCAAAAAAAAATTTTCTTTCTTCAGAAAAGAATTTTTTCCCCCCAAAGGAGGAGGGTGTTGTGAATACTAATATGTAAACACACATAAATGTCAAAACATATCAGATATGTCCACTTTGCGATTCTAGAGATATTCCACGAAAGTGGTGAACACTAAAATTATAGTAGACTTGACTTAGCAAAGACAAGAACACCTACACTTAATATTAAAAACAACATTAAAAACCAAATCCATACATTTTAGTATATTTTTCATTGGCTACAAATTTTACTATATAAGACTGGTATATGAGTGAATAAAGACAGTCTGTTTCAGTGAGCCAAATTGCTCGGCAACTGAACGGACGAGTTTCAAATCAAATTTCTTTTTTGATTTTATTTTGAAAGGTCACTAATGCATCGTGATCTTGCTAAAGAGGCGGTTAAATTCGCCATGCAAGTATCACATGCGTAGTGACCAGTTAGGGAAGTACTTTATACTTTTATAACACCACACTGTATAATACATGGGAGGTGGCAGTAGTGGTAGTAAATGTTTATCTGTATATACAGGCTTCAACGGCTTTGTATGAAAAGTAAAAACCTTGTCATCTCCTTAGTATATCTCTATGATTTCTAAGGACAGTGTTCAGCACCTGGCAAGAACAATTAAGTCTCATGTGGCTACCTAGCGCGTTAATAATATTCGCGCCTTGATCGGTGGTGAATGGGTTTTTTCCTCAAAACATCCTCCGATACTCCGAAAGTAAAAACCGTCTGACTAATTATTTTCTAATATTTTCGCCAGTGTTTGGCTCATCAGGAAAGCGCGTAGTAAAAAGGACGTGGGATTTAAGAACCCAATCTTCAAAGTAAGCCACTGTACAAGTCATTAGCTACGTCCGCCATAATGGCATCTCGTAGCTGTTTCGCCATCTCTGCGGTGTGTCTGGAAACTGATGACGGGTGAGGAAGAATTTCTTTAACATTCACTTTGCCATATGTTGCTTTAATGTTAATTAAAGTTTGAGCAAACTCTATAAAGCCTTGGCCACCAACTGTTCCAAAAGAACGTAAGTCCGTAGCACAATTGTTTACACATTGTTTCAAAACTAAATCGTGCGACGCTTTTGGCGCTTTAGCGGATGTATGGTCGCCTGCTTCACCAGCATTTGCAATTTCCATTTGTGCTTTGACGCATGGATGTCAGGTGATGTGCGAAGTGCCGGTTAAATGGTTTGTGGTCACATGACACAAAATTAATTGCTTTGCCATTCCCGTCCATGACGGGTCGAAACACTTTCCAAATACTCCTTTTGAGTTGCGGATCTGGTGGAACGGTGTTATATTCTTTGGACTCGAATTTTTCTAAAATGTCTTTCTTCCGATTTAAAGTGTCTTTTCTTGAATTAGACATTTCAATAATTATGCAAAAAGCAACGCTAACCTCAACAGTAAGTAAATAACTGCACAATTGCTGAAATGTTGTCCCCAGGCGCGAGCGACTTGGGGAGAAAAAAATGAACAGCCACTATTCTGGAGCGACTGAGCTCGCCGCACTGAACCGCACTCAGCCAAGCCCGCCCGGTCAGCGCGGTGACGTCGCCGCACTCATCAAGCCTGTGCTGTTTTGTGCGAGAGCGGTTGAGTGCGGCCGCAACCCGCGGGCATGGGCCGCTGTGCAAGTCCCTGGTTCGCAGTGTGTAATTCAAAGCTTTTCCCCCCGAGTCTCTTTGAGATGCGTTGAAAACAACTCGTAATTCGGTGGTGGAACTGCTGTTTTTCAGGACTGCATGATACGGTAGATAATAGCTTGGTTTCGCATGAACATGTTCCGGTGGCACTAATGCATGTGACCTCACCTGAGATATTCTTCCATAAATTTTTGTATTGCGCGTATAAATCAGGATTTCGGATAAGTGCCTGCTCCAGTCTGCGAAACTGTATGTGAGCAATCTTGCTAGTTTCGCAGAGCGACAATTGGAAGGCTCACTGTGTATCGTCCGGATTCCGTACGTTTGCAATGCTCAATATAATGCTTTTCTGCTCGTATTTCGTCAGCAGTCAATGACGTCCTTTCTGTTACATTTTCGATTTCCCAAAACTGTCTCAAGTGGTCATCAAAGTCTTCGAAAGAAATCAGGAGTCGGCAGTCGGCCCAAAAAGTACCCAACCAACTCTTCTTTTTTGTGCACACGAAAATCTGGTAACAAAATGCGACCGTACACATCCGCACCAATCAATATGTTGGTCTCAAATGGAACATTAAACGATGGATTCGCCAGAACTGATTGCTCTATCTCATCTGAAAGTATATGAGCCACCTGGATCGAAGGTATTAACGCTGTAATTTTATCTAATATGAGTGGCTTGAATGTTATGTTTTCAGGAAACCCATTTTCAATTTCTATCAAAGCGGTTATCGATGCCATCCCATGAGCTGCAAGTTTCTGTCTGGTTCCCTCCGACCCCGAGAATTAAGGCGTTCACTTGTTTGGTCTGAATACCAAGATACTTTACAGCCTAGTCAGTGATGAACGATCGTTGTGCTCCAGTATCGAGCAAAGCTCGCATCGTTACTACTTCATGAGTGCGCCTTTGGACTCTTATAATTGGCCTTGACAGCAAGACATTTTTGTGCTTATGAGCATGGTTTGCTTGTGCGCATTGTGCCTTCACCTCGACCGTAGTATTTGTGGCTTTCTTAATTTCGTCGCTGTGGAGTAACATAAGATGGCGCTTTCCACATACTTTGCATTTGTGTTTCGATGTGCAGCTAGTGACTTTATATTTGTCTCTAATGCAATTGAAACACAGATATTTTGATGACATGAAATTACGCCTGGCTGAAATTTCAAGTTGTTTGAAAGAATCGCAACTTAAAAACCAATATCCTGATTTACATTTCGGACAACACTGCTTTACCTCAACCGGGGCTGTATGTAAAGTAACCGCTCTTTTGCCTGCTGATTTAGAGCTCCCAGATAGTGTATTACCGTTATTTGTCGTCACGTGATTACACACCCTTTGGCCCACTCTTGGACCAAAGGGGGATAGTTCCGGGTGGCCTACGCTCACGGAGAATGGGGTGGTCCGGGCGCCACTCGCTTCGCTCCCGGAAACTACCACCGTGCTGTCGCCCCGAAGCGAGAAGGAGGTCACAGCTTTCTTTAACTTACCGGCCACTGAAACACAAGATTGATAATATCGATGATTCGATTCGATTTCACTTTAATTCGTTTTTTTCGGCACAATATACACACACAGTCCCTATTTCTAAGTCAGGTGTTACCATTTCATGGTAACCATTCTTAATCCTAAACAAAGAATATATTTCATAATATCTCACGTCTACCTAACCTGGAGCCTCGTTCCTCCGCTGTGTTCGCGCCCGTCGATAAATTCTTCCAGCACCAACCACGACCGTATTCTGCTCGCGCTGTGTTCGCGTCCGTCGATAAATTCTTCTAGCACCAACCACGACTGTATTCTGCTCGCTGTTTGTCCTTTTTCTTCTCCTACCTCGATAATTCGCCTTTTCGAAAAACAATATAACTGTAACGAACTTCTCAGATTCTCGTCCAATAGGCTATCGATTCTTACCCATTCCAAATCAAAAAGAACCCAAGAACAATACTTTCTTCCAATTTTGCACATTTCACATATCGGGACTTTCACAGGCCCGTTGTATCCACTTGATTCAATACGATCCAAACTCATATCACTCAATCGGCAGCTACGTACTAATTTACTCGCTACTTTCGCCTGAATTAAAGTTAACTGGACGTCTAACTTCATGAAAAAACAACAAGTTATTTTTTCTATGATTAATACTTTATTAAATCGAATATCTTAAGATTAGGTTTACAAAGATTTTAAAACGTCTACTTGATCAGACGATCAGTAAAGTAAGAGCGTTGTCATTTGGTTCACAACGTTATTTATACTTTTCCATTATCTTTAGTCAATAGGCGTACGTGATCGATGCCATATGTGCTCATCGTCTTACAATGTGTGCTTATCTCTAGACTATAAAGTACAGTCGGCCGTATCGTTTGAAACATTTATATTACTCATGTTGCTTATCTGAGCTCGGTACAGTCATTCATTCTTTGGGTGCGGTCGAGAGTGTTTATTTGTAGTTTTCCGATAAGAGATATGTCAAGGCGTTAACTCTTGCGCACTAATTTACTCACTATTTCCACCCACGAACTAATTTATTCGCTGTTCTCGCCCGGCGTACTAATCTACTCGCTGCTTTTCTCCACGAACTGTCAAGTCACAGCCGCTTGTTATCTGCCATAAACGCAATATTTATGTTTTCTCTTTTTTTCGATCGTCAGTTGCGTGTTCGTTTCTATTAAATTAATTTGATGTGAATGTAGTTCGATCGGACTTCACGCCCATTAATTATTAACCCTCGGTAAGCGATCCTCTTCCCATACTAAGTTTCGTTCGCCGTCGTCGTGTGATAAGATTTCTATCGCCTAAGCATCGCCTACGCAGTAGTGCCAGTGTTTTTCGAGCCATTTACGCCAACGCCAGCTGCTTTGTCGGTATGCAGATTACGTGTTCCTTCCATCGGTCGGGTGGTTTTCGTGATTTCCCCTACATCGCTCGTTTGTACGTTATGAGTATGCTTATCGGGTATTGATACGATTAACTACGGCGATCGGATACGTGCGTGTCGAAATATGTATTGGCGATTTTTGGCCAATTACGCGATAGGTTCCTCGTCCCCTGATTTAACGCGAAGATGTTAAACGCGAAGTCGTCGAAAAGGACGTGGATAGGCGAAGGTTTCCGTCGCTGTGTGTACGGTAGATGCGTTCGTGTCCATAGGGCGCTGTCGGCATGGTTGTAGTGAGTGCTGTAGGTGCATACGGGCGTTGTTGATGTTAATGTTTAATGTATTGTCGTAGTATCTTGTGTCTATTTGTTGTATATGATGTATTACTAATGCTACTAACATTTTATATCACTTATACTAATAATATCATAGTTAACCATTTATATGTAACTAATCTCAATGTATTCATTCGTGCTTGCCGGATAGCCAGCAACAAATCTCCATCGTTCTCCCTGTTGGACAACGGTGGAGATTTTTTTTTCTGCGAAACATTAAAGCTCGTGGCCGTGACAAGTGCTTCGAGCATCATGAAGCGTTTTTGAACGAATTCCAGGAACGTTGAAAGACTTGGCATAATTGTTATTCCACTTATCTCTTTCTGTCAATTCCTCCGGGTTTCTTCATTTAATTACTGATTTAGAATGAAGAACGTTACGACATCAAAGTATTCCTCTTCAATTGCTTGTAGACACGCCTCCAGTTGATGTGTTATTACATCAAGCACTCGTTTGAATCCATTGATGTCGTTGGTACTGCATCTTTGAATATCCCAGAATCGTTGTAACACCTCCTGCGCAATGGCTCGATGATTGTCATAGCGTTCACACAACTTCCATGCGACGCTGTAATTGGCTTCGGTGCTACTGAGATGGCTGATAAGCTTTTCTGCATCGTCTGTTACTGCATTCCGGAGATACTATACTTTTTGCACTGAACTCAATTGTGAATTTTCGTGTACCATAGTCCTGTTCAGATCTCGGAACCCAAACCATGACGAGTGTTGCCAGGAATACGAATCCGTTCCAGCTTTAGAGAATCTGCAGAGGCTGAATTCTTGGATCCTCGGTACTCGTAAATCTTGGAGCGAAACATCGTTACGTATTGCAAGACCAAAGTCTCCAATGCCTCATATTCCTCCTTTTATACGTTAAGCGATTCCGGGATTTTCTCCAACGTTTGATTTACTGCGGCATGCAACTCCTCACAGCTCTTCCACTGCTGCTGCAGCTTCTCTAACCGCGTCTCGAAGTATGCCCCTTCTCGTTGTCTTTGTTGAAGTTGGCAATGTGCGGGTTTACACCGGTCCTAATGGACCTAAAGCGCGGACTAAATGGATTTAGTCCGAAGGTGTTTACATCGGACCTGACCTAAAATTTGACAGGTCGAATTTAGTCCTCGTTTGTTCGTGACAGCTGTCATCTATTTTGCTGCGTGTATTATATTTTGTGTTCGAGTGCTATAGGTTTTTTGATATTTTTGTGAGCGCAGTAATGGTTAGTTTGAAGATTCTACGTCGAAGAAGAATTTTGCGGGAACACATTGAACAATTAAAGGCAACGCAGAGAGAAATTTCATTAAACTGAGCGGCAATTCTACCCATTCGTGAAATATTAGAAATTTATTTTAACACTATACACGTTGAAAGAAGTGTATGGATGAAGCCAGGAAGTGACCATTTTTGAAGTCACATAGTACTGTGCATGTATGAAGAGTCTGAGTGGATAGAAAACTTCCGGATGTGCAAAGGAACTTTCACTTCGTTATGCTTGTTGCTACAACCTGCTTTGGAGCCGAGGCCAGTTTTTCTTACGTCCAGGGAACCATTGTCGGTGGAAAAGCAAGTTGCTGACGCCTTGTACAAACTATCTAGCTGTGCCGAGTACCCAGTAGTGGGCAACTTATTCGGTATTCACAAGTCTACGGTTAAAAAATGTGTGTACAGAGTAGTCAGTGCCATAAACGACATAATGATGGAATCGTATATTCGAATGCCAAATGTAACGGAAGCAAAGCAAATAGCATTGGAGTTTGAGAGGATATCACATATCCCACAAATACTTGGATTCATAGATGGCACTCACATACCCATCCTGGCTCCATCAGAAGGCTACCGTGATTTTGTGAATCACAAGGGCTGGGCATCTTACATTTTACAAGCGGTTGTTGACTCTAAATGCAGGTACATATTCAAACATACAGCATTTCACACAATTTTTTAAAAGTTCCATATGTATGTGTATCAACATTGTCATTCGTTATCCCGGAAGTAGTCATGACGCTGCTGTACTGATAGGTTCAAGTTTATTCAAAAATACAGTAAATGTAATTCCACAGGCGAAATTAATAAATATACTTGTTAAATTTGAAATAATTCAATAATACTGCAGGCAACAAGAAACGTAAACGGTTTGGAAATACCATTTTTGATTATCGGTGGTCCTGCTTATCCACTATCAGAGTGGTTGATGAAAGGCTGTCGTGGCTCTGTAACACCTGAAGAGGAATCATTTCATGTTCATTTGAACTCGGTCAGAGTTAATGTAGGAATGGCATTTGGTCGTCTGAGAGGTCGTTAGAGAATTTTGCAGAAAAGAATAGATGTACACTACCAATTTGTTCCACAAACTATAAGTTGTTACCGACCGACACGCGGAACACGCACAGTACCCTTTGCCTGCCGTCGGGATAAAATGAGGGTCAATTTCGGCCGACCTAGCTCACGTGGAGAAAGGAAAAATGTGGGTTCTATCTTCGGCGCCACTCGCTTTGATTTCTAAACGAAATTGACCACCAACCGCCGCCTAAAAGCGAGAAATCGTCGACGGCCTCTCTTTCAACCCCTTCTACAGACAAATAAAAGATCTTAACGCCCGACGCGCATTGATAACACCAGCGTTACAAGAGATTTTACAATTCTATTTCACTCATGTTCACCAACTACTGACGGCGCCGCGTTACACAATTGTAGAAACCTAAATCTAATTCGCCACTAAGCTTAAGTCTAAATTATCAGTCTAAAATATAAATTTGTCTAGCCTGACTCGTCGGTTCTGTGCTGCCAGCCAGCCGTTATTCGGGAATTCCCCCACGTAGTCGTTTTGTCGTTCTCCCCAATCGCGACACTGCTCCACACTCAACACACCAGACCCACGTAGTTGGTTCGCCACTGGATTGCTGCGCTACTTCGGACCTACTCGCTCAATTACTATCACGACGCCCCGTACTCGTCTTTCCCTAGTTGAATTTTCTCGATTCACCATTAAAATCGCGCTTTCCGCATTTGCCTTGCACTAGTCGAATTTTCTCGTTGTACCAACCAATCCACGCTATTCGATTCTCTTGGTTTCGTCACGCTTGGCCTCAATCGTCCAACAGCGATACTCCAAAAGCGACTAATGCCAGAAAGGAAAAGAATTAATTTTCTCCGTTTACCTCGATACGTCGGTACCTCACCTTGTTTCTAGATCAAGAAGACCGATTCATGGCTCGTCCACTTCCCACTAAGCCTCGGCTAGTGGTTTCATTCCCGCTTCTGCGGTATCTTGGCCAACCGTTGGCTGTCCATACCCTACAACATGTATTCGGGTTCATTGGCTCATTGCACTTGTTACACGCGCCTTCGAAAGTGCATTTTCCTGCAGTTATATCCGATGGCTAGCGGAACGCACCCCTTTTTGCCGCGTGGTGGCGGTTCTGTCGCCTGTTGACATCTCGTGCATCACTTCATTGATGTTTACGATAATCATCCGTGTCATGTGAAGAAGAAAAAAGCGAAACACTGTCGATCGATTATACGTTTTAAGCCGCGTACACATAGGACCAAGACCAACGGCCAAGTCATTCGTTGACTCGGATTCGCTTAGTGTGTACGAAGAGCCAACCTTGGCCTTGGCCTTGGTTGCTGTTCGCTCTGCTGGCGGTAACTTCAAAGCGTTGGCGATGTATTGGCCTTGGGACTCCGTTGTAGTGCGGACGGTTGGTCGAATTGGCTGTCATTAATACCGAGTAGTATGTTGAGCTAGGCTGTGTTTTTTTGTATATTGTCAAATATAGTTATGGTGTCGAAATGCATTCTACTACCATAAATGCGTTATACTTTACATCCCCATTTTAATCGCTGTCAATCACTAGGTGTACAATGACACTCAACCCGAGCCGCATCCAGTGCTTTGATTCCAAGCCATTGGTCCCAATCTGTTCCTGTGTAGACGGCAGGACCAACGCCAAGGCCAACGACTAACATTCGATCAAACTGTCATTGGCCGTTCGTTGATTGTATGTGTACGCGCCTTAAGCCGATTATTCATTTTCTTCGGGTAATATTTTTGTTTAATTCAGTCCGACAGATAGCGAAGTATTCTCGTGATGCGGCTATGATTCCTCGTTGTAGTGTGATCATGATATATCCGAACGCGTCGCAACTGATCAGTAAGCGGCGGCCGTGCTCCCCATTTCACAGAGCATCTTTCTATTTTCCTCATTCGAGTATGAGTCGGGTGTTCCCTTCTCCGCCTGGATTCTTGGCCTCTTAGCTGCGCTATGGGTTGCTCGTTCCCGGGTTTGGGTAATCGTCAAACGCCTAATTTGAATCGAAGGCGATGCTTGACCTGGTGGAGAGTACTCGTTCTCATCGTCAGGGCGCCCGAGTTCCTCCAGTTACCAACCGTCTATCTACATCTATTTATTAACATCTATTCACTTCATTTCTAATATGTTTACTATTTATTTACATCCATTTATTAGCATCTATTTGTTTCTAATATATTTACTATTCATTTACAACTATTTAGTAACAACTATTTACTTCTAGTAACCGACTACTCGCTGGCGTTACAAAGTGCATGTTGTATTCTGCAAAATTTTCTTGAATCTAAAGAAGAACAGTTTAGCCAACAATGGCTCCATAATGTTTCAGAAGCTGAAGAAATATTTCCACAGCCAGTATGTAGAACGAATAGACAACCTGAAAAGCTTACTGGTTCAATTATTCGTAAACATTTGACCAATTATTTGTGCAATAATTTCGCACTACGAAGAAGGCTTTTAAAATAAAACACTGTATTTCTAATTTGGTGTTCCTTTATTTTCTTTCCCTAAATTAAATTTCCGTTTTAGTGGGGATAAGATTACAATTCCACTTTGCGGTAGGTTAACACTACTAACGGGTGAAGTAAGCATATTATTTGATGAGCCTCTCGAAGACGGAGATGGTGGAATATGCTGCGGCTGCAAATTGTAGGCTGTAGGAGGCGATGCAAATGTATGCATTGTGCACGATGGTGGTCGGTTTTGGTTTGGCTGCATATTTGTCATTTGCATCTCCCTCATTCCACTTAAAAATATTGGGCGTGTTCTTTCGCTAGCATCTCCTCTTCCCATATTTTTTTTGCTCATCTATTTGGGTTTTCACAACTTCATTAAAGCTGTTTATTTGTTCGTTTAAAACTGATCTCATTGCCTCGGCATGTTTGGCAGCGACAACTTCGGCGAAGTTTTCCGCCAGCTTGACGTGTGTACTTCGACCTGCAAATATAACAATAAAAAATTTTCATACCTTACAATATATAGAGGTTTAATTTAAATTGTGCTTCTGATTTTATGTTTTTTAAAAATATTGGAGAACATTTTACACAGGTGGCATCGATTTTGACTAAAAATTTCCATTTACTTTGCATTATATTCAAATTTTTTACTTTACCTCCCTTTCTTGCCTTGTTAGAAGGCGTACACTGTGATTGTGAAATTGTTTCATTTGGACTTCCATCAAACAAGTATTCCACCTCCATGGCTTCTTCCATAGTGCATGCTGTAATTATACAAAGGTTTTTATTAAGGATAATTCAGAACAGAATGTATTAAAGGCACTACAGATATATTTTGCATATTCTGTATGAAAATTAAATTTTGTATCATTTGAAAAACACATTCGTCATTTGGTGCAGACCGCTTACTTATCTCCGGGTATGTTCGAATATTTCCAATTGATATTTTATATATATATCCGATTGATCTTACCATTACTTCTGTCGCTCGAATCCACCCCAACGCTTGCAATAGCTTCGCTAGACGGTCATGTGCCGAAAATTTCATCCGCAGCTCCACTAATTTTGTTATTTCTCTTGCATTTATAGTACGTCTCTTTCAAATGCTTCATCTTAATTTGCATTTGGGCTGCACTTTTTGTATACCCAGCCTCTCGCATTTTCGGCTCTATGGACCGATAAATGTCGAGGTGCTTGTGGCGTTTCCCATCCATTAGCTCCACAATTTTGTTTTCTCTACAAAGGCTCAGGAAATGCTTCGTCTCATCCACACTCCAGTTTGTTTTTTTCATTTGTTTTTCTAACCTGAGAAATGCAAGAACGCATAGTAAGTTGACAAATAAAGATATAAATACAAAGGTTTATTTACGACTGTGGCTGTTGCTCAAATAAGCGCTCAACAATTTCATCTTCCCGGTTCTCCATTTTGCCACTATAAAGAACAACTAGCAATAATACGATACTTTGTTTTCTGGGGAAAAAAAATTATTCAACATAATTCATGAGTATCAGTCTACTTTTAATTTATTTATTTAAGTTGACAGTGTACCAATAATGTCTTCATACAGCAGTTATTTGAAACTTAAGTGCTAAAAAAACAATAAATTGTTGCAATAAATTTGAAAAAGTTTTGATGCAGATTTGTCAATCAATCATTTTTATTTAATTTAAAAACAAAAACTAATGCATTTAAATTATTCATTATAAAGTTATTAGGTAGAAATAGAACAAAGTCGACAAATTGCCTCCAATAAAGTCTTCGTACACTTACGAAACAGTTTATGAAAAATATTAAAAACTATAGATACATTTTTTGCTAATATTTAGTCGGGTGGCCTTTGTTTTTAATCACGGCTCTAAGGTGGTGTGGCATCGATTCTGCAAGTTTTTTTTTTTTGCATAGTTTGGCTATATTTGCACCCATTCCTGCTGAAGAGCCTGTTCCAACTCATATTTTGAGTACGTTTGATGAGTCCTGATCCTTTTTTCCAGCATGTTCCACATGCATTTATAAGTTTCTAACGCCCATGGCAGCCATACAGCCCAATACGATTACGCCGCCGCCGTGCTCTCCAGTTTTGATGGTGTTTTTTTTGGGTTGTAAGCTTCCCCTGGGTTTCTCCACACTCTTAATCTTCCACGAGAAAATATAAAATTGCGCCACAACTCGACAGATGCATTTTGGTATTGCCGAGCAATGTTTAAAGGTTTTTTGCGATTTACTTTACTTACGTAAGCCGATAATTATTCAGTAGCTTTCGTTCCAGGCAAATAAGTCTTTTATATGCCATGGTATATGAATCTGGTAAATGAAATATATTATATTTCCATAACAATCCAACTTCATAATTTTTTCCCCTTTGCACAATCGTATCTTTCATAATCTTTTCGGCTCGTTTTTCTTCCTCAGTCAAAAGGTACTCATTTTTTCTCGATACTCCGAGAGCTTCTAAGGAGTACAACAAGTTGCTCTAATCGCCCGCCTGACCATTCACATACATGTACATTTATTTGATTTACACTATTTTCTTGTGTTGAATCAATATTCCCGCACAAGTCCCAGCCAAGACGGGTTTTCGTAGCAACAGGTTCATAACGATCGCCTTCTTTCACGTTTCTCGGTACTCACAAGTGCCTGTTATCCAACCCAGTTATGATAGTAGGCTTGGCGTTCTCTGGAATAATACGGTATAGAATATTTTTGGAGTTTCGATGTGTAGTGGTGATAACCGTATTGGTTGGGCTACTCAGTTCAAAACTAGTTTGGCCCTGCTTATCATTTTTGTGTAGTAATGAATGATGAAGCTTTTTGCAACCGTTCATTCCGCATTCTTTGGCCTTCTTACAAATTGGGAGCTTATGTTGAAATAAACAAAGCCTACACAATTTTAAACGAGTCACTGCTTTCCAGCGGTCGTTCAAACACATACTGCCAAACCTTTTGCACTGTATTGCACTCAGACACATTTTCTCCCATATACGGCATTTTTTATTGAAGTCGGTAGTCGTAGTTTCCACCAAATCGTGATCGTTTTGAGCATTATGCACATTGACGCGATCGTTATCTCTAGGTTTTGAGATTTGAGGTGGACCAGTCATTACACTGCAAGCACTTTAAGCTATCACATCCAACCATTTCCTGAACTGTTTCAACTTAGGCTCAGAGGGATTAATATCACGAATTTCGTAAAGACCCCAATCCAGCCTAATTTGTGGCGGAAGTCTCTCGATTAGCTCGTGGACTAGTCGCATATCGCTCATGTACTCTTTTACATTTACGGCCTCAATAGCTGCTAGCAAATTTTTCACTTGTACTGCGTAAAACACTAAGGTTTCGAGTTTTTCTGCTCTAGGAGGTGCCATTTTTTTCAGTTTATCTACTTGAGTTTGAATGATTAGCGCGGGCCGACCGCAAAGCATTTTGAGTGTGTCACTGATCGATCCGACGTTTGACGGATGAGCCAAAGAACTTTCAACCATTCTACGCGCGTCACCTTTCAAGGCCTTTTGCAAACGGCATAGATTCTCCACGTCAGTAAATCTACACGCACTTGTTGAATATTCGTAAGTTGCCAGAAAAGTAGGCCATTGCTCAGGAGAACCAGAAAATGGCGGAAGATCACGACTTATAGTCTGACGTGCGAGGAAATGCTCAACTTGATGCTCCCCATGACAGAAGGTTGCATTTCTGCTTGAAATTTCGGCATTTTTAAGACGTGGGGTGGACTGATTTTCACATGGTTTCACTGTTATATACTTGGATTTCACTGGCAAATGTATATTGTCTACGTTACCTGCTACCTTGGTGAATGAGAGCTTGGTATCGATTGGTATACCGTGTTGATTAAAAGGTTCTCGAGACATTTGGCTGATTCGTAACTCGAGCGTTTCTAGTTTCGTGAATAACTCCTTTTCCCGCGAAATATTGTCTTGAATTACCTGCTTGAAACTTGAGACACAGGTCGAACAAATCCACTGTTTGTCGGTGATTTCTGCGTTTACTCCGACGCACTGAAAGTGATACCAATGTCGGCAGCCATCACACGCGACCATATTGCTACTGTCGTTCTCATTGCAAAGTGGGCAATTAGCTTCATCTTCGTTTAGGATGTCGGACGTCATGCTCCTAGTTTTAGCTTGATTTTCGTTTGACATATTAAGGAATTTGTATCAAATTTTGAGAATATAAATTTCAATCTTTGTAGCGGAAATATGAAACGCACATTTTTTCGTGATAACTTTATTTGTTTCGCAAGCGCTAAGATTAAACCTTGATTAAAAATTCTTTAGTACGCTGAAGGCCGCTCAAAATTTGATATTCAAATACTCTTAATACAAATTCCTTAACTAATGCGGCTAAAATTTAAATTAGCTAAATATAATTCAATATGTTAAGAATGAAAGACCTTACTTGGTAGATGTTGACTACAAGCTTCGGATCGAAAAAAATCGCGGTATCGGTAAATTACATTATTCACAAAGGTATCGGCAAGTATTCTCAAAATTTATGAGCATTCAGCTTCTCTTTATTGACCGATATGGCCACACGACCGAAATACGCGCGAGTTAAATCTTAAACTTCGAGCTTTTTGAAAAAAAACGATATTTTAATTCTTTTATCAACGTTTATTATGGACTTCGATTATAAAACTGATTCAAGTTGATTCGCTACATCTATTTATTATCATTTGAACTGCTGACTTGCAGCAGGTGTTTTTCTAGATTCAATTAATTTGGAATTTGCATTTTGTTTACGTTGCGGCATGTGCCGGGAAATGTTGTAGACGACAGGTGTAATAGCCGGATGTGCATTTGAGGTCACGTTGCTTGTTGCTTATGGTGGTGTTACCGTAACTCCTCCCCCCTTAGTGTGGAGCGGCGGGCAAATGAACATGATTTCAGGTTCGTTGACTGGAGCGATATTACGAGGTGGTGTTGATTGTTGATGACAAACATTGTGCGTAAGATGATGAAATTTCTTGCATCTTCTATAATAGATGATGGTGGTTGTTGCGAGGAAGATGATGGCGAGTATGGTAAGTGTCACTGGAATCTCTTTGTGATCGGCTAGGTCCTCTTGCAAGAGCGGTGCATGTGATTCTTTCGAGAATTCGTATTTTTTGAGGTTTTGAAGGTGGATGGTGCTGTTCGCTGGTACAGGAAGAATTCCATTAAAGATCGTCGGGTAAATTTCGATTTCGTCCCAGTGAAGTGTGGCTTTTGATGAATATGCGATGTTGTTGACTATAAGTTCACAGTTCTGGAATCGGATGAACATGGTTCCTCGAACTTTGAGCGTATTGGGTCTGCAAGATGAATTGACTACCATTTCTGGAACATTTATAAGGATTAGTATATTTGGTTCTGGCTGGTATATTTCAATTATATCAGTTTTTTGCTGGGTTATGTCGCATTGTGCTGGTTGGTTGTTCAGCAATTTCATCATGCACTTGGATTCGTGTGCACTTTCCCTGTGGCTCGATTCATGGCATATATATGTCCCTTCGGTTTTAGGGCATACTTTGTCGAAATATTGGATCGTTTCGGAATTTAGGGTAATGTAAGGTTTTGTAACTATCAAGTTAGTCTGGTTGATGGGTAGTGGTATCATATGGAAAAAGGAGTAGGTTTCCTGGGAAAAAACTGGGATCTGTATGTTAAATATTATATTGGAACCGTTGAAGTAAGCTTGTAGCCCAAGAAGTTCATATATATTTTCATTTGATGTTATTTTTATAAATTGTTTTTCGAGGGTCGATTGAATTTCCGCAAGTTCATTGTCGTTAAGTATTTGTTTAGAAATAATATTTAATTTTGCAAGGACTATAGCTTCAGCAATATTGGTGAGGTGATTATTGAGTATGTCAATGTTGAAATTGATTTCGTTTAAATATTGCAGGTAACGTAAATTGACACTTTCAGATCTGATTTGATTTCGGATAGAATTTTGTGAGTATTTTAAGTAATTAGTTATTGTTTTCTGTTGCTCGTTGATATGATTAGTTATGTTTTCGAAACGTTGGATCATTTGTTCATTAAGTTTGGTTTGCCCGTTAACTTCATTTCTCAATGTGTTTTCTCGGCTTAGAATTTCACTTATTTGGTTATTGATTTTAATTGCGTCATTTGCATCTAAGTTCCCGGTGATTTCTTTTATTATGGTCCCTAGTCCGTTGATCAGTCCTCTTTTTGTTCTTATTTTAGGGGTCAGGGTTTGTAGCTTATGATTAGTTTCTTTAAGTTTTAATTTCGTTATTGTCAGGGTACTATTAATTTCGTCCATATTTTCAAAGTTCCTTAGTGATTCGGTAATTTGTTTGATATTTTCCTCGTAACGGTCTAGTCTGATTATGTGTAAGAGGTTGTTGTATGTTTGTATTGTACGTGCGGTTCCCAGTCGTAGTGGCAGTAGTCCATTATTGTTATTGAGGTTCTGCACCTCCAGTCTCTGTCCGTTGATTGTTGCTGTCAACCTGTAATTTGGGTTTAGTTTTAATTCTGGCCTTATGAAATTTCTTATTTTTATCTGTTACTATTGTAATATAATTATTTTGTTTGACTTTATGTTTCTTATATCTAGGGGTTAGTTTGTTCCGGCGGCATTCCTTCCTAAATATAGTGGAGTTTTCGTTAAATGTTACGGGGTCTTCCCTATTTTCGTTAAGTTTCGTAAGATTTCTTTCTGTTTTCTCCTTTAACTGGATTGAGACGCGTGGAAAGAGTTCTCCTTGATGGGATTTTAATTTTTCTAAATAATCATGGGGATTGCTATGTTGTAAATTCCTTTCGAATTTATATGTTCTACCATAAAATAACTCGTAAGGTGTATAGTTGGTTGCCGAATGGATGGAGTCATTGTAGTTGATTATTGCCTCATTCAGAATATCGTCATGATCTTTATTGCTTGCCTTGCTATAAATTATTCTATATTTTTCCGTTAATGTAGAATGAAACCTTTCAACTGGTCCGTTACTAGATGTTTGCTGGAAGGATGTTAGGTGGTGATCTATGTTGTATTGTTTACAAAAGTCGCCGAATATTGTTGATGCGTATTCACTACCTTGGTCAGATATTAGTTTTTTGGGAATTCCGTGAAGGCTTATGAAGTGTTTCAGACATTTTATGATTGACAAGCTATTTCTAGAAGCGATGGTGTAAGCAGCTGCAAATTTAGAGAATTTATCTTCGATGGTGAGTATTGATCTATTGTTAATCGTATATATGTCTGTATGAACAATATCTAAAGGTTTTTTGGGTATCTCGGGAATTTGGTATTTTAATTTCGGTGGAGATCTATCATATTTTTGGGTTTTACATGTTTCGCAGCTATTGATAATTTGTGTGATTTTACTTTTCATGTGTGGGAAATAATATGTTCTCTTTAGGTGAGCTAAGGTTTCATTTATGCCACGGTGGTTGTGATTGAAGTGATAATCTCGAATTAGTTTATCTTGTGCATCTTCTTCTGTGATATCTTTAAGGAATTCTGTACAACGTATTATCTTGAAAATTTTGCTTCTGGAGAAATATTTTGTATAAATTGTTTGAACTAATTTGAAGGTGTCGTCATCTGTAAAGATGGCATTCAGTTTACTGGGTGCAAGGTATTCCTTTAAGATCTCGGTTACATTTACTTCCGTGAATTCCGGAAGATAAAATATTTTACGCTGTTTGTTACGGAATACGATTTGGGATGATATGGGTGGTCTTTTGTTGGATTTTTCTAATATCACTTGTAGGTTAAAAACATTTAACGGTTGTTCAGAAATTGGAATGCCATCCTGGTTGTCTTCGTCTGCAGAATGGATTGTTGTTCCTAGCGTACCTTCTACTGAAGTATGATTAGGCTCGTTAATATTGACTTCGATTTTCTTTGATAGATCTGAGTTTGGTTTGATTCTACTTAGTGCATCGGCGTTTGAGTTTAGTGAACCCTTTTTATAAATAACCTCATAATCATACTCTTCTAGTTTTAGTCGCCAACGAATAAGTTTCGAGTTAGGATCTTTCAAGCTCATCATCCATGTGAGTGGCTTATGGTCGGTAACAATTTTAAATTTTCGACCAAACAAATAAGGCCTGAAGTATTTTACAGCCCAGACAATGGCATAAAGTTCCTTTTCGATCGTGGAGTAGTTAGTTTCAGATGATGTAAGTGTTCGGCTAGCGTAGCAGATTGGTTTGTCACTTCCAATGGGTCCTTGGGAAAGAACGGCACCAATTGCGTAATTACTAGCATCAGTAGTCAGCACGAATGGTTTGGAAAAATCCGGGTACTGAAGGATTGGATCATTAGTTAGAAGATCCTTGCAAAGATTGAAGGTGCGTATGTATTCATCATCCAGTATAACTTTGTTCCCTTTTTTGAGACAATTCGTCAGAGGCTTGGTAAGTTTGGCGAAGTCTTTAATGAACTTTCTGTAATATCCCAATAGTCCCAAAAATGATTTTATCTCTTTCTGTGTCTGAGGAATGGGGAATTCCTTTACCGCTTGAATTTTGTCCGGATTCGGTTTCACGCCTTCGGTTGTTACTAAATGTCCCAGGAAGGATACTTCCTTATGCAAAAATTCGGATTTATCAAGCTGAACTTTTAAATTGGCATCCCGTAATTTAGAAAAAACTTTTTTTAAGTTTTCGGCGTGCTCTTGGAGAGAAGTAGAGTAGACAATTATATCATCTAGGTAAACTAGACAAATTTTACCTTGCTCGTCTTTGAGAACGTTGTCCATTACACGTTGAAAAGTGGACGGGGCATTTTTCAGCCCAAAAGGCATGCGGACGTATTCAAAGTGGCCACCATCTACAGTGAAAGCCGTTTTCGGAACATCTTGTGGGTCCATCTCTATCTGATGGAATCCACTTGCCAGGTCCAGTGTGGAAAAGTACATGCATTTTCCCAATTTGTCTAAAATTTCGTTTATATTTGGAAGAGGGTATCGGTCGCTTATTGTCTTTTCATTAAGCTTCCGGTAATCAATTACAAGGCGCCACTTTTTCTTTCCGCTAGCGTCTTGTTTTTTAGGGACAACCCAGACAGGAGAGCTCCAAGGGGAATAACTTGGACGTATAATGCCCTGTTTGAGCATGTCGTCGACTTGTCGTCGGACCTCGTCCTTGTGGACATATGGATATCTATATGACTTTGTATAGATAGGTATGTCATCGAATGTATTTATTTTATGTTTTATTTCATTAGTGAACGTGAGTTTCTGGCCTTCTTTGAAGAATATATCTGTGAATTGTGTACAGAGATCAAATAAAGTTTTACGCTCTTCAGTGTTTAAATGGGACACTCTTAGCAATTCGGTAATATTTTTACCGCTAAGGTCATCAGGAACGTCGTTTGAATATCCGATATTAAAGTTATTAATCTCTGTGAATGAGGAAGGCGAATACTCAACAACTTTCAATGGTTGCTCTAATAAGAGTGTTTCTTCCTTTTCTGATTTGTTTAGGACTTCAACTAAACTGTACCATTCCCTAGCTTGGTAAATACCTTCCTGCACAATCAGGTTTGGTTTAATTACTATTTGTTGGATGTAAATATCACCATCACGAATGTCCACAGGTAATTTCACAATTAATTTTGATTTAGGTGGTACAATATACTTTTGTGACATGAAATTTGGTTTAAATCGTAAAGGTATGGTAGAATTGTTTGTTATCAAGGTTCGATTGGCGAGGTCAACTTTCGCTCCCAATGTGGTTAGTGCATCTAATCCTATCAGACCATCGAAGTAGCCATGAAATCGAAATACCAAAAACCGAATATTTCCATCCTGGTTAAATTCTGCAAAATTTGGAAGAGTGACTTCTTTGTCTATACTGTGTGTTGTGAGAACAGTGGTTATGTTAGTTGGCTTGATTTGTTTGACATCCATTGAGTGAGTGAATTCGGGGTTAATGAATGACGATGAAGAACCTGTATCAATCAAAAATTTCAATGGACGCCCAAATGGTGAGGAGATATGGATATAGGGCAAAACAAATCCATGTTTATTGGTGTCTATGTAGCCGATTGGAGTTTGGAGGCATTTGATTGAAAATCCGAATCATCCACAACGGGTTCTGTTGAAGCATATTGATCCTTTTGATTCTCTTGAGGCAACTGATTAGATTCGTAATCATTAGGATAATATTCGATTGGCTCATTAATATAAGGGAAACCGAGGTAGTCTTCTTCGTTACTATAATAATTTGGGTAGTATTGATCAAATGTATAGGGGTTGTATGCTGGGTTTTCTGTTGGGCTTGAGTTATGTCCTGACTCATCTATGTTTAAAAGAGCTCTGTTCCCGAAATTATTATTAAATTGATTAACTTGCGGTCTGAATTGTTTTGTATTACCTGAACTAGTGTCCATAGGTTCTGGTTTAGGGAATTGATTGACTGGACGTGAAAATTGTTGCTGTTGTTGTTGAGGGTGAGTGAAATTAAATGAAGGTCTATTTTGACCAAAAGGGTTTATAGTGAATCTTTGTTGGGGGTATGGGTTGAATTGCGGCCGTTGTTGAAAAGGTGGGTTAAAATGGAACCTCGGTTGCGGAACAGGATTGAACCGTGGTGGCATGGGTGATTGACCAAATGAATTCAGGAACCGTTGAGGTGAATTATTTTTAAAGTTTAATTGTGGTGGCAACAGCCTAGGAAATTGTATTTGGGGTTTCGATAAGGTTGGAATAGGTTTTGGGCCAAAGACTTGTTTCTGTCCATCCGATCTTGCATAGGAAATATTTTGTTCCTTAATGCAATATGAAAATGCAACAGCTAGCGATTCAGGTCTCATTGCTCTTATTGTGAAACCTAATGGTTCCCGCAAACCCGAAAGAAACGCATTAAGGCACATTTCACTAAAAAGTTCCTTTTTAGATGTAATTACGCTTGAGTTTTTTTCATGTATATTGACATGATTCGTCATGCTTGCTAAGATCCCGACAACTTCCGAATAGAATTTTTCTACGGAGTTGGTGCCCTGCCTCACATTATGCAGATCTCTAATGAGAGACGTCTCATTCCTCTTGTCTGCATAATGTAGCACTAAATTCGATTTAATTGCACTCCATTCTAATGGGGTCGCGTACATATTAAGAACTTCATTTGCGGGTCCAACTATTTTATTCCTAATAGCCCGTAGAAGTATCTGGCCATATAACGTACCGTTAGTATAAGATATTAAGGACAGAATTTCTTCGGCATTATCCAAAAAGTCATATAAAAGGTTTGTATTACCGTCAAATCGGGGAAGGTCTTTAATAGCGTCCGGTACTCTTAAGTTATTAAAAATGTCGTTTGGGGTTAAGTGGATAACATTTTGTTCCGGAACAGAAGCACTGGGTAGGTTACTTGCGTGAATTTGGTAATCGTTTCCCGTAGCCATATTTGGGTTTTTATTATCTATTTGTTGTTCACTAACGTTATTCTTATATTTATCGGAAAAACTGGTTAGTTCACTATTATTGGTTAAATTTCCACGATTGTTACTAATTGAGCTAGAAAACAAATTAGATATTTTCTTTAAGCTTTTCGAAAATGTTCCTCTAACTGCAAGATCTAAACGATTATGCGAATAGTTTGAACTTTCGGAAATTTCACCATCACTCGAATCACCACTTTGTTCACTAATATTTTCTAGTTTTCTATTGCTAAACTTACTTCTACGAGGTAGATTAGTTGGATAGGG
Source organism: Nemotelus nigrinus (assembly GCA_947369275.1). Taxonomy (NCBI): domain Eukaryota; kingdom Metazoa; phylum Arthropoda; class Insecta; order Diptera; family Stratiomyidae; genus Nemotelus; species Nemotelus nigrinus. The sequence goes on along the minus strand of OX376372.1, from coordinate 47,221,664 downwards.
TGAAGTAGAACGTTTTCTTTTATTAGGAGAGGACATATAAGGAAATCCAATTTCGACTTACCCGATGATGAGTAGGACTTTGATCATTTTAAAGATCTCGACGAGGATTCCTATATCCTTTGTCCTACTTGTGGTGTTTCTTGCCAACTGGTCACTTTCTTACGGTGTTCCCCCGTAAGTGCTTGCACACGACATAGTTATTTTTCACAGTTATTTTGCACTGCCGATCACGTTTTCGCGTTTGGCCGATATTCCTTCGACCCGCCGATACTAATTTAATTAAGGGGTTACGCCACCCTGAAAGCGTATAAAATGCATCAAATTTCAATAATTTTTTTTGCGCTAATACTGTACATTATTTTTTTTTTCTTTTTTATTGCTTAAATCTACACATATTCAGAAGTTTTGACATAAAAATTCATTTAAAAATATTTAAAAATGACGGAGATATGGTGATTTGAGTGCGGATCGAATTTTGACGAGTGAGCTGACGGCCCCCAGTGCAGACACGACATTTTTCACCTGAAACGATAAAACAAAATTTTTTCTTAAACTTCAGTACAATACGCATGGTGTAGCATAGCCGTTTTAGAAAAAATTTTTTTTTCGATAAATGGGAGCATTTTGAAAATTTGTTGGGTGTTCTAACACTTAAATTTGTTACTTAACAAATCATAAAAATTGTAAAACTTAATAAATCAAAAAACCCCTATGCTACACCATAGATAATATAATAAAGAAGATATGTTATAAATTTCAAATAAATCGGTTGTATAGTTTTCGAAATATCCGGGGGGCCAGTTCGAAAAACATAGTTTCGAGAAAAACGCAAAAGAAGATAAAATTGTGTTTAAAACCTTATACATTTTTTTTTTCTTTACCTTTCAATCTGCAATTCCAGGCCCATATAAGACTCCTTCAGTGGCAGCAGCGATGTCTTCGTGTTCTTTTTGGGCAGCTCTCTTTAATTTCCTTGATTCCTTTGTCGCTTCTTGAGCTCGCAACTCGGCTACAGTTATTCGGTGCTTATTTTGGTCTTCGCACATTCGTTGCGCGTTCGGTCCAATTTTTAAATTCAGCAATTGCATTATTAATAATATATTTTCATATCCGTCGTTGAATATGCTGCATGCAATATACGTTGCAATTTCGACAATTTTTGCACCACTCGAGGTCGCTTTTGGTGCCATTGACCAAATTACGGAATTTACACTCTCATTGTTGTTTTGAGTGAATCCTCCTAAACAACGCTCCAATAAATCATCGTTACTTAATGTTACGTATATGGGTTTGATAGCATTTTGAACTTCAATTGGAAGAGGAGATGCATGGTCGTAATTCTTCAAAGTTCCAGAAACCTTTGCCTTCTGCCAGGTACACCAGGAGTTTTCTCCGGAAGGACACAGATGATGCTGAGGTTTCTTATTGCTTGAAATTTTGTGATAAAATGTTGCCCATATAGCATCTGTCATGTTTTTTATCGAATCACAATGTCTTCTAATAGCAAGTCCATAATAAACTGTCAGTTCGTCAATCAGTTTGGCAGTAAGCTTGCCCTTACCTCCAAGACCCTTATTATCCTTTTTTACCTTACGCAGATGTGTGCCCATTCGTTTTTGTACATGTCCAATACATTCCTTTTTTTTTATGTTGATATTTTCGTAAGGTTTTGAGTTTAACACGCTTTTAAAAGTTTTACTATCTCCATCTCCTATGTAATTTGTGTACTTCTCACCATACAATTCTTCGGATCTTTTGAACATTTCGCATATAGCATCAGGTTCCATTTTTCCGGCCGATCCTTCGTGATTAGCAGAACACTTTCCTTCGTGGTTTTTTACCCATTCTTCGTATTCTGCAGTACCTTCAAATTTACTCCAAAATTCACACACTTTACAGTAACTGCTTTTAATTACTACATCTAAAACTTTTCCTGTATAATATCCGATGATTGTAGAAATACCAAAAAGTGATGAAAACCCTCGTTTTCGCCAAGATCCATCCCCTGAAACGGTAAGTCCATCGACATTTTCTTCATTTCCTTTCTTCACCTGTTCTTCTCTTTCTCTTTTAACTGCGTTTCTCATGGATAATTCACAAATATTCTTCGCAGCGACATGGATATTGTTCACGATTTTGTCATAAAATGAGTGAAATATGGGTTTTGGCATATCCATTATTCCACAAAATTTTTCAATTCCTCCTAAGCCAATTCCAAGTATTCGAAATGCTAATACGAGCCGTCTATTGATGTCATATGCTTTATTATTGATAAGAGGAGACGAATATGCAAAAATCGGTTCACAAGAGGTACACGATAATTTTAATTTAAATCCAAGTCCACGTTGTGACACTTCGGTGAATTCAATTTTACCGTCACATTTCTTACATTTCACAGCTTCACTAATAATTGAAAAAACTGACATAAAATTTATAATTCGATAACCGAAGGAAGCGTCAGTTTCGATTTCTGCAGCAACGGCACCTTTTATTTTTTTCGCAGATGTGCTTGTGCTGGCTTCCTCTTGTTCCATTGAATAACGGTTTAATGGAAAATGTTTCTTCTTTGTACTTGAATAAGAACGTTTTGTTCTTTTTGCACCTTTTCTATCAAGATAACTAGGCTTCGGCATTTTAACGAATTTTACAGAACTATCACTTCACGACGATGTTTACTCTAGCGCAACGAACGAAAGACTGACTACCTGCATGAATTTACCGGCCCAAACACGCATAGAAGATGTTATAATACATAGACATGTATTTCAAAACACATAGATATATATTTTAGACGGGTATTTCACGACAATAGATCATAAAACTTGTTCAAACTCGCACGGGCGCCACGAGGCCGGGCGTCAGCTACCTGCGTCCGAAAACGCTTAGATCGCGCTCCCACTGCAACGCGCATAACATTCTCAATATTTGAAATATTTCTATCGGACTAATCGTAAAATGTTCCTGACACTTCAGACTTCAAAAAAATCTAACAAAAAAAAAAACGATTTTTTTTTATTTCAGGGTGGCGTAACCCCTTAATCAATAAACCGTCGATTATTTTGATCGATAAACCGTCGATTATTTTATTTCACTTGATCGATTTGAAACGCCACAACACCCGATCCTACCGACTGCGCCAGTTAAATCTTAAACTTCGAGCTTTTTGAAAAAAAACGATATTTTAATTCTTTTATCAACGTTTATTATGGACTTCGATTATAAAACTGATTCAAGTTGATTCGCTACATCTATTTATTATCATTTGAACTGCTGACTTGCAGCAGGTGTTTTTCTAGATTCAATTAATTTGGAATTTGCATTTTGTTTACGTTGCGGCATGTGCCGGGAAATGTTGTAGACGACAGGTGTAATAGCCGGATGTGCATTTGAGGTCACGTTGCTTGTTGCTTATGGTGGTGTTACCGTAACTCGCGCAACTGACTGGTAGTAACACCTGAAAAGTACAAACAATTATAGTTCCAACACTCACCTTATGGCGAGCACACAGCCTGGCCCCAGCTGAAAAAAAAGATGTTAACTCTTAATAAATACATGAATTACTGCCATTATTTAACCAGGTCTGTGGCTGTATCCATCCGCCCTCCAGTTCACTCTGGAAAAGGTCCGGGACGAGAAAGAGGACTCACCTCGTTAACAAAGAAAACAGTATTATTAATGTGATTCCATGTTTATATAATCCATTTCTTCCACAGGAAAAACTATTACACTTGCATTGCTGCTAATTAGCTGGGAAAATACATTGCTGCTAATTAGCTGGGTTCATACAATTCTTCTGTTTCCCTTCTCTCAATTAAAATGAGGGTTCCAACTAGTAATTCATTAATTTTATGTTTTAAATACCAAATGCACCAAACTTTTCTCTACATGCACGGTTTTGGTTTTTCTTTTCTTTCTTTTCTCTTTACCTCGATATTTTAAAAGAAAATATATTCTATAGCCAAAACAAAAAAAACGAGTTAAATTAATTCTGAACTAACCATTTCCTTCATGGTTTCGAACCTTTGTGATTTTTTTTCCCGCTTATTGGTATCGAAACACTCATTTATTGGGGAAAGTGTCCTAAAGAGTTATAACAAATAAATATGTATGCCTTCGGCAACAGTTTAAAGAAATTAAAGAAGCTTCTTTAAGTTTTGATTCCTACTTAAATCCGAATCAAGACGGGATATTAATTCGTAAGCGTACAGGTAATTTTAAAATTTAAGTACCTGGCAACATTTACATCAATCCCACTTCAACTTAAATATCTAATATATCTGAATGGTAAGCACACTCTAATAGGAAACTGTAACACTCTAATAGGAAACTGTAAAAATAATGTGGAGCAACTTGTAGGCTCTCAAGGACCGGGTTCAACTATTTTTCTTACTTCTCTAGTTTCATATCTAATTATTTATGAAAAAAAATCTTAAATAAACATATTAATACCAATTGAGCTCATTTGTTCATTCCAACAATGTAATCTACTACTATGACCTAGTTAGGTGTGAGATATTCTACGTTATTGAATGGCCATTGCCTTTTTCTGACGGAAATTCGGGTCATGTAAAGTAGATTGGTTCGTTAACAGTGTCGCTCAATGAATCCATAGTACATTATAATCAAGTGTGCTTTAAATTGGGGTAAAGTTAAAATTCACGATCACGTGTCTTCTTCTTAAACGATGCGCTTAAGATTAAAGTAAAAGATCCGATTATGATTAAATTAAACGATCCGACTATGATTAAATTTTCAGCATGAAATGTTCGAGCTTTGGTTCTGTATTTTTGTGTTCCAGTGAGCTCTGCGATGGTACGACGATTCGGTTGCCGTGAGTTTATCAATCAGCTCTTGTATTAGTGCATGCTCTCGATGATCGAGCAGATTGAATTCTTGGTCGGAAAATATGAGCGATTGAACGAAGTATTCCGATGAGCCTTTTCGAAGAGCGGTATTGTACACCTATCTGTCATATCAACTCTTAAGAATGATCGCGACGATCCGACGCCATCTATCAACTTATTGGGGTTGTGCATGAATGTGAAAACCAAATTCGAGAGAGCGCGTTAATTGTCGTAGCATAATAAGAACTCAGTTCAACGCGAGCACTTTTCGGAAATCACTTCTACCGCACAAACTAATAGAATATTAGCGTTCTTAAGCGTTTCATTGCCGCGGATAGTGGGAGACTTCAATGAAAATTTATCTTTACTCTTAGATTGCACTTCGATGTTCACAGGTTCTCATTTCGGGTATCTTTTATGTAATTCTTATTTTATGTGTATATCATCCAACTTACTTAATCATATCCTCCGTTCCGCACCAATGTTGGTGTTAGTTACGGAGGTCACGATTATCGAAGCACGTAGTCGCACACATTTCCATAATTTTGAGCCACAGCACATTTACTTCAGCCTGTGAAAGACGTCATAACGGCCTGACTGGTCTATGACACGTTCTCGGATCGTCTCTAGGCTTGAGAAGAAATCGAAGTTTTTTCCGATCCGTTCCTACGGTAACTTGTTTTGCTTGCATAATAACCGTTTGCCCTTGATATTATTCGTTGCTTTCAGGGCAATGCGGCGTACGAGTTATAAAATTAAAACTCTTCTGTTACGCTATTAAATTCAACATAAAAACTGACTTTTCCTACTCCTGATCAAGTCCTTTTATACGTTTATTTCTGTTATGTATTTATTTTATATATACGAGTATTTCTATATATCTTATTTTAACTTCATACGACATTTGTTACATTAAACATTTGTTACATTAAACATTTGTTACATTAATGGTTTTCAAGTGACCACTTGAAAATCTTTTAAGCGACACATGATCATTTAGATAATTAAATTTCGGTTTACCAGAATCTGTTTTATGTTGCTCTAATATATTAGAATGTCTGATAATTAAATTGAGGTTTATCTGTGTCTGGTTCATGTTTGTCAAATAACATAATCTGTGCATTACAAACAGATTTGTTTACTCTACTTTAATTGAATGTGTGAACTGATTTAGTTATGTGATTGGTATAAATCAGGAGTGTGTAGCTATGTCGGAGCTTACGTGCTTCCCAATTGGAAATTCTCTGACAGGTTATAGACCATACTGAAATCCTAATGGGAAATCGAATGAGGCTATAAATCAGATCTTTCCTCATTGCGAATTTTTGGCTTGACTCAGTACACCTTTTCAAAAACATTAATGTGACTAGAAAGCCTAGATAATAACTCAACTAGCAAATTCAGAAGGTATTTCTTGGAGGAAAGTTTTAATTGGTGAATATCAGTATTTTGCCGAGTGACCACACTATTTATTTCTAAATTAAATTCCTCCCCAAATGCAATCACACTAACAGGTATATGTTTCAAAAAACATGTTTCAAAAAATTCCGGACTTTAAATAGATAATTGGCAACTAGTTCAAGAACATTTTGTTTAAATACTTTCTGGATGAGAACTTTAACAAAGCTTAATAGTTCCAGGTTTGCTCGAAAAAAATCTACTTTGTCCCCTTGAAAATATAAATTTAATCGTTAAGTTTTTTGAGAATCGGCCGTATAAACAGCAATATCAATTTGTTGGATATTCTATTGTAAGAATTACTCAGTAAAAGTGCATTGTGACATTGATCTTTGTTCGCAGCTATTGTAAAAAAAGTTTGCAATTCAAGGTACTGGTTAAGAATAACAGTAATCGCATTAAAACGTGAAAGTCAGCGAGTGCTCGATAGCTGCACGAATTTATGAAATTTTTGACTAAAATTAATATTTATGAAATCAAATATTTCCTTACATTTGGATCTTCGTAATGGGCTGCTAGAAAACCAATTATGAGTCTCCTTAGCGAGAAAATCAGTCTCGTTGCTGAAAACGGATGATGAAAACGGATGAACGAAGCTGCTAAATGCAGACTGTGGCATATGCACTTAACTAGAACTAAATTTAGACAATTAACTTTAAAGCGTGTATAGAGTGAATTATGTTGGCCACACAAACTACACACAAACTGTCGCCAAACCAATGAGGTTTTCTAACTTTAATTCCATCGAATTCAACAATTTCAAAACAGCATCGTATAAATCACTTGCGGTAGTACTAACTATTTCAATAATACCAAGAAACGTTGTTATTGTTTTCTTATGTTGATAAGAATAATATTTTATGCAAACGCATAAGTACTTAATCACAGATACGTCAGTGGATTCGTCCACTATTAACGAATAACAATTATTGCCAACATCTTTCAAGATATTTTCCCTTAAAACTGGAGCAATAAGATCTTTTACAATAGCAGTATACTTCGTTCGATGCAACCATAAATTTGTCTTAAAATTATTATTCGCATTTTCCGACAAATGATCTACTGCTGGAATAGTAGCGTGCTGGGCGATGAATACACTGTATATAATTTCCTGCGTTCTACATTTTGGGGTGTCATCAGAAGAAAATCCTAAAAAACTAATAGCATTGTACAAACAAGTTATTGATTATTGGTCTAAATAATTATATGAACACTGTTTGAAATATCTTTGTGCCTAAAATTGTCACGAGTTGTAGATACCTTAGGCGTAACGACACACCGACGTATTAGGGGCATGTAAGAGAAACTATAGAAACACATAGTGGTACATTTAATATATAGGCAAGTCGCGGGGTTTGAGGTTATGTCCAGACTAAGTATCAACTTCCTCTCATACATCAATATAATCGTACAGAGAAATTGAAAACATATCTACCACCTGAATGAAAAGCGGTGGAAATTTCCTCCGCAAATCGTCGGATCCGATCGAAGGAGTCTCATCAGCCTTTTTGGGCATCAGGACTTTCGCGATGTTAAGTACTTGTAGGCTAAGAAGTAACATTTTTGTTCTTCTTCTATTAACATGTGATTTTACGCTTTTACTTCATTATATTCTTTTGTTTTTTGTTTTTCTTTGTTTATTGCTCTTTACATTTATGATTTACGAACTGCAGCCCGTGGATATTGTCGATTTCAATTTTGTTAGTTATTAATTTTATTGTGCGCTGAGAGTAAATTGATTGCGCCCTAAACAAGAGTACAAAATTAAGAACGTTCCCAATATTTGTCCTGCAAAATTAGCATATCTTACATCTATACAGCATATTAATTACTTGCAGAGCTTATTTACATAAATAGCCAAATCATTATCCACCTGCACGTGTGTAATTACTTCAAACTAAATGAACAAAAAAAACTTGTGCACTATGTTTTCTTATTTTCAAAAATAATTATGCGACTTCTTGTTATTTGGATTTTCATTCTAGGCACAAACAATCTCAAAAAAAAAAGGTTTTTTTTTTCTTTTTCAGACTTTGTTTGGATTATTTTAATAATGGTTGGTTCTGTGTTGTTTATTCCAAGAATGACGTATAACATTCAATACGCTTCCTAAAATGCGCACAAATCATATCAAGTTTTAAGCTACCAAAACGTATGTTTAAAAAATGACTTCATTTCAGTTTTGAACGTTACTAAATGTATAAATAACCAAATTTTCGATTTATTCGGCATTATAACAGCGTAATCTAATGTGAGCAATACGCGTCATCGGAAGTTTGCAATCTCATTTAGAATTCCAAATTTATTGCACGTTCATCAATGTTTACTATAAAAATCCGAAATGAAGTTTTGTATGACTCGACTCTCTCAAGAACACATTTATTTCTTTTTATTGGATTAAGATTTTACTGTTAATATTTCTATGAATCACAAACAAATTATTTCGATTCACGATGGAAAAGAACGCTTCGGATGGATTAAATAAACTAGACACTTCTACTGACAGCAGCAAATATAAAATGCATAGCTACTAATAGCATAACACAAAAATTAAATCGCGTACTTGATCAAAATGAATACCTATTCATTGTACTTTCATCAGTTCTCTGAATTTGTTCAGTACTTACGGTCCAGCTCAAGTAGCCCACAAAAATGTGGTGAAGTCACGCGACAATCAACTTCAATATGGTGTCGTAGTTGACGCTGGTGTCATTGATGCGTTGCCGAATTTATGAACTCCTTGTGTTTGCAAACGACCTCGCACAATGGGCTCTTCCGATTCTGGGCCAGCTAGCGACGGTTCCCTTGTCAAATGTAATCCTTAATATCACGCAATGAATTATCGAAATCGATATCGATCGCCAGCCACTGACATTTACGCAACCCACAAGTATTTAAATTAAAAGATTGAATGCACCCTCAACGTGCAAAGTTTTAGTAAAGTTTTACCGACCAACTGGCCTCCGCCACGATTTCCTCGAGCTCGCCACTCGCCACAACGATCTAACAATGACTGTCCCGAAACGTACATTGCATTTCGAAATTAGCGATCGAAATTCCGTTAGGAATTTGCTCGCTGGGCAATTACTATAACAAGGTCGCATAGAACTTGCTGTACCTTGTTATTGTTCAAATTGAAACGCATTTCGATTTGAAACATATGTAGCCATTTCGAGCACGGGACAGTGTGCGTCGAAATAATGGGTCCAGTAATTTCGATTGAAATTACTGGATGCTACAAATACCAATATTCATAGATCCAGTCGGAACATTTTAAGATTTTCTTTATAGAAAAAAAAAAAACTTGTTAAAGTAATGAAGAAAAAAATCTAAATTTATTAATCTAAAATTAAAAATGACAAATTAATAGGAAATAAAAAAGGTGATGCAGAGAAAAAAAAAACAAACTGTAAATCTGATAGCGTTAAACATTCCATTTTATTTTAGAATTTTTACTTATCTATACATATACAGTACTTGGTGTGGGGAGTGCTATGTTCCAATATTACATTTCTTTCTAATTTGATGGTTCTGTTCGTATTTTAGTTAACAAATTTTCTTAATGGATTATAATTATGTTAAGTTTCTTGTATGATTTTTTTTTTGTTTTTTCATGATAATAATAATTCCACTGTCAAGATTGGTGTAAACCAATGCCGGCCGGGCTTGAATAAAGTTATTCAAACTACTCACACCTAAATGATATTTATTATTTTTATTTTATTTTTGGTTTCAATTGAATACAAAAGCAAGTCTCCGGATGGACCTACCAACTAGTGGACCGCCAGGGTAAAAATGCGGGAACATGGCATACGAAAGATTTAAAACGGTACGTGGAATAAAGAAATTCGAAGATGGTCTCAAGCTAGAAAGTAGAACGGGAGTGTGCGCGACATACCTATAAGTTAATCTTTTTGTAATTGCGGGAAACGAGGAGAAAGTACTTAAGTATTTGAAACTAAGAGGTGGTGGTTATATACATATATATAGATATATGAAGAACGTTGCATGGTGGCGGGTATCAGTAATAAGATTGTTGCATGGCAAGCGGTACGACCATACTCCAGGCCCAGTAAGGACAATAACCGTGAGGAAAAGAATAATAGAACGTATGGTGGCGGATTACAAACAAAAACAATTATCAATTCGAACTTAGTACGGTGGCGGGTTGAATTAGTTGGGGATAGATTAAGATACCTATGGTGATGGGGAATTTAGTGAATTCAGTTAGGAATAAAATAAGTTTAGAATACATATAGGTCGTAACGCAAAAAGAATTACCTAATATATCTAACGAGGTGTTAACAAGAATGAGTGTGAATGCAAAGATCTTTGTAGGTAGAATCAACGTAAGATTCAATGCGGCTCCGCTGAGGAACGGCGCGACGTGGTATCGGAACTCGCGAAGTGTTCGGGTACTAATTGTCGAGAATCACTCCGTAATTCTCTGGGGATGGGGGTGATGTTACGCCAGCGATAGATTCTCGCCTAAAAAGAGAACAAAAGTAAAAAACGAATGAAAGAATGGAAGAATTGTTATATGTAGTTGCAAACGAGTAGGTTTGGATTACAGAAATGTAAATGTAAATGAGTAGGTTTGGATTACAGAAATGTAAATGTAAATGAGTAGGTTTGGATTACAGAAATGTAAATGTAAATGAGTAGGTTTAGATATACAGCTGCCAACAATGGAGAAAGTTGCTCCTCGCCAGACCAGGCCATCGCCGGCGATGCATATCCAACGAACGCCGATGACTTGGTCCAGAAATGAGTCAACCCACTGGTTCAAAAAGCGAATGAAAGATACCGGCTCCGCCGCGACTAACCACGAAACACAGCACGAATTATGAACAAACCGAGTATTTGGTGAGGGCACCTACACCACGCACGTCGCGAAGTGACAGGCAAACGTCATTCAACCGAAGAATTTATTCGAATTCGCCACACACCAAATGGACTGTACATTAAACTCCAGAAAATACCGCCGCACTGGAACATGTTTGTTGCCATGTTCCTGAAACGTCAAAACAAACTGATGATCGGCGACAGGAACGCCGCCAAGCGGTTGAAAACATCGTTAATTCCAGCCGACTGGAAAGAACCGAAAGGCTGCGGTCGGTCAGCTAAACGACTCAGCAGCGAAAGACCCGGGGAAAGAAAGTGTGAAAGGTCATCCCCAAGTACGATTGACCAATGCACCCGTGTGCAAGAATGCACAAGGCTGGAAGAACGGGTCAGAGGAAAATCCCGCTGAAGCGGTAGATTAAACACCAACCGAGGCATGATGGTTGATGGAGGAACAATGCTTCGTTCTTTCTGGTGGAGACTGAGGTGAGACACAGAGGTGCCTTGCGAAAAAACTAGTCAACTAAAACTTCAATCTTTTCTTTTTTTGGCCGAGACCGAGACTGAGTAAAGGTTACACGATCACGAGACTGAAGATTACAGTGGGCGAATCTGGGATAAACGACCGAAGATTGGAGGTTGGCGAGTAAGCTTTGGAGCCCGCAAGAATTTCTTTACGCGGGTTGTGCTTCACACAACGGAAGACGCATCACATCCAGAGATCGCTAGATATCGATAGACGGGGTTAACATCGAAACCACAAGCTGTGGTGAGATTTCGGCGACGATACGACCAACAAATCTATTGTGGAGGTACCTGGAAAACGAGGCGCGGCTAGGCAGCGGCAGGTGGCAGTGATAAGCGGAGTTGTTACGAGGTACGTGTTAGGCGCAAAATTATAGTTAAGTAGTACGTAAGAACCAGTTTTTTAGTGAGAATTAAATTAGGATTTGATCTATTGTGCAAACGCGGCGCCGTCAGGGTTTTAGTGAACGGAAGTGAAATAAATAAAATTTGTAATTTTGTATATGTAACGCTGGCGTAATTCCTTTGCTTTTTAACAAATTATCGCTTAGCGCGGGTGTGCCAAAGTTTAAAATATAACCGTCGCAGTCTTCTCGCTTCGGGGCGACGGCAATAAGGCAGGTTTTCGAGTCCGAAGCGAGTGGCGCCCACTCACGACCTATCTCGCGAGCAAAAGCCAAACGAAAACTGCCGCCCTTGTATCCCAGTCGCGGATAAGGGGTTTTGTGACGCGTTTGAAGGAGTTACCGTAACATATTAGTTGAATATTTTGTTTCTTTATTTGTTTATTTTATCTTAGTTTTGTTAGGTTATTTATGTGCTAATAAAATGGAATAATTCTTGTATAAAAAAAATAATGATTCCCATTCGAAGTTTCCTTTTCCCCTATTGTATGTATGTTTTATTTTGGTGTTTGTTTAATTGTTCCAAAAATGTATATAGTTAGCGTGCTGTAGCACGAAGATTTTCTTCTGGCCCAAAGCCCACGCTGGACTGAGCTAGTCGGCAAAAATATGACACGCGGGTCAAATTAAAGAAGAAGGTTTTAAAAATTAAATTATGCTGCACTGACGGCGGCTCGAAAGAGCTCTGTTGGTTGCAACAAATGGCGCCCAAACTCAAGGTTTTGTCTTCTGGTTTTTCTTTATGACATTGGTATTTGAACTATTTTAACATTGTATGTATTTTATAAATTTGATTAATATTTTTCTTCTTAGTGTGCAATAGATTAAATTTTCTTCGTTCTCACTTTTGCTTAATTTTCTACTAACTTGAATATCAATATTTGTTTTTGCTTTCGGTTTCGATAATTCATTTTTCTTTAGTTATTTCATATGGCATAATCAGTACGTGATCGGAGTGTTTCTGTTGAGTTACTTTATGGATTCATTCTTCAATTACACTATAAATAATCACGTCGAGCGGTCGTCATTACAGCATTGGCGCCCATCTCGTGCTACTGTGTATGTCTATATGTGTTGAACAGAGCTTGTCTTTACTAATTTGATCCAGATTTTTGCAGTTGTTGAAATCAGATTCAAGGTCATACAAAGATATCTCCTCTTGAGTAGGATCGCTTTTTATGAAAAAGCTGTAATTTGAGTTTTCTTGTACACCTAAGAACAGGTATTCTCTGGGATTTCTGGCCATTCTGGTCTCAATCTTTGTCCACCTTTTCAGGTGTTGTTTGTTTATAACTAGTTGAACTAGATGCGAGACAAGAGATTGGTTAGTCATCCTGGAACAACCACAAGAATCTGTTAGTCGTATTGTTTCCCATTCCTCTTTCTTCATTTTGTGTTCAATTTTTATCCTTTTCCTTCCCAGCACTTGTTCCCATCCTTATAACGAAGAGAGGGAATCATTATTTTTTTTCTATGTCTAATTATCAATCAAAATTTTGGGAAATTTTATTTTACAGAAAATATAATAATATACTTCTACCAAGATTAAGTTTTTATTGGCTATATATAATTTCTATGCACTTGTGCATTTATAGCAATATAGTTATTTATGCTATAAATCGTTTGGATTTGCTACTACATTTCTCTTTACACTTTGTACATGAGTTGTAGAAAGTGTAAAGAAAATGTTCTTGCATGTTCCTGCATCATTTTCAACAGCTTTCACGTAAAAAAAATTGTACACATAAATTCGAATGACATTTCTATCTTTAAGTCTTCTCACTCTAAATCGCTTCGGTTAGTGTGAGCGCTTAGAAGTGTAGTGTGAACACCATATAAGTCGAAATACCAAAAATAGAATACACCATTAATATGCAATATATCAGTTGACTCGAAGTTCATTAATTCCACTGGAATGGCTGGAAGATGTCATACTGACAGTCAGTCATCTGTCAAGTGTGGTCAGGTAAGTAAACACCATCGTATGATATAATTCATTAATTTCTTTTCAGGTAGTTTCAACAGATGGAGATAAATTTGGTAATGAATCATTATTTATTCGTCAGGTTCAAGTTTTGATAGATTATTTGTGTTATATCGAAGAAAGTTTCTGCTATTTATACCGGAACATGACCCTCAATTTAAAACTATATGAATTGCTTCGCTACTTATTAAACGATAATACTTGTGCAATACGCCATGAAGCTAATTTTACTTTAAATTTAATTCTTAAATTTAGCAGTGATAATGATATCAAAGATTCAATATTGGAGGTAGTTATATGCACTAAGCATTCTTCACCGATTTTCATCGAATTGTTGTTATAATTTCACATTAAAAATCACAACTTTCAAAAAGGTAGATTTCTAAAATATACGCACCTCTGAAAATGTTCTCAAGTCCCAACAGGCCCCATTCTCTTAACAAATGAACATTATATTAGCTTCCAGAACGAAATAGCTCAAATCGTCACAATAATTATCACGTATGTCCATTGCTTTCAAAATTCACTTAAAAAAACCCTGTAACACCAAATAACACAATTCTGAACCTCAATCTGAAAATTCTAAGCCCGGTATGATTTTCAATGCTGCACAAAAAATTTATTGCACCAATTAACACTAAGTTCAGAATTCTGTATGATTTTCATTGCGTTGGTAATGAAGAAACGTAATATTGTTACATGTATATATATATATATATATAGTTTAAAAAAATGGTTAGTGCGTATGAGCCGTTTGATGTTTGTATTGCTGCTTTCTCAGTTGGTGATGGGCTCTGGCCTAATGTGTTTATTTGGATGGGTGTTAACTCGTTAATGAGTTCTGCTAACTTTTCGCTATACTTCGCGTTGTTGCAGCTTGGATAACTGAGTGTGTATTTATTTTTGACTTTTTCTATGCTTGTATATGTTTTTAGTACTTTTTCCAGCTCCTTATAATTGTTTATTTCTATATTGCAAAGTTGCGTCTTAACACTCGCTCCTAGTTTTACACATCTTGTAAAATCTAACAAGCTCTTTTTTCCAACTTCGTTGAGGTTTTCGTTCAGCAAACTTATTATTGTAAGGAATGCTTCCAATTCTTTTGGATTTCCATTAAAGACGGATATTTTTCAGTGCGAGTTGTTGAAGTTACTCATTTTTCCGTTCTGTGTACTCTCCAGTTTTTTTTTATCTAGGATTCTCTTTGCCTCTGAATGCTTTTGGAGAAATATCCTTAATCGGTCTTTACTACTGTCTGGATTAAAAATCTTAAAAAATACTTTCAGGTTTGTATACCCTATTGTGATCTGCTTGCTCAGTATTTTGTTATGTTGTTATGAAAGTGCGCGTGCCCCCTGCCGAGGGTTCGTCATCGCAGCAATATACAGTGCTGTGCAAAACTTAAGCAACTCACTACATGTCGCAATGAAAGGGAAAATTGTAATCAAAATATAAGAAATTTGTTTCCTTTTTTTAATTTACTCGTTGGTATGTTGCTTAAAGTTTCGCAATAAAAAAAGTACATCAGTATTTTAACTATTCTTAAAAAAAAAAAAAAAACACACAAAAAAAAAGGCTGTGCAAAATCTGAGCAACTTTTATTAATATTTCGTGTAATAGCCGTTATTTTTTATAACAGCGGCACATCTGCGAGGCATTGATTCAACTAAATTATTTAAAATTGATATGTCACTTTTTACCCATTAAGTTTGTAAACTGTTGGTCTTTGTTTGCAAACTGTACTGTTCCCACATGCCGTTTCAATATACCGAACAAGTTTTCTATCGGATTCAAGTCGGGCGATTGTGCCGGCCAATCAAGAACTTGAATACTTTTAGAGCTAAGCCATTCTTTAACCAACTTCGATGTGTGTTTCATCATAATGTTGAAACACCCATCGAAGTGGCATATTCGACTCTGCATAAGGTAAAACCAAGACCTAATGACCAAGACCTAATGCTGAGAAACATGCCCAGACCATGACGCTTCCTTCCCCATGTTTCACCGTTTTCCTACAGAAGCGTGGATTCAGTTGTTGTCCCTTCTCACGCCTCACACGGGGTAACCCATCAGAATTGAAGAGATTGAACTTGGATTTATAAAATAAAACGTTCTTCCATTTAGCAACTGACCAGTCAAGATGGTTTTTAGCAAATCAAGCCTACATGATATATAAAGTGAAATAAATAGTAAAATAATAATGTTTAAAAGTGTTGTTCATGCAGTTTACCTTTTCCTTGCATGTCTCTTTGTGAGCAATGGTTTTTTTTAAAGCTGTATAGCTTTTTAGATATAATTCAATTGCCCGTCTGCGAACAGTGCTTGAGTTGGCATTTAAGCCTAGATATTTTACAACTTCTTTTAACGAGATAAACGGTTTTATTTTTATCAATTTTTTAATTTGTAAGTCATCTCTAATGGTAATTTTACGCAGCCTTCCATCAAAATTTACACTTTTCACGCTACCCGTGTTTTTATGTTTCGTCATCCATCTTGAAATTAAAGATTTGTTTATATTTAACGATTTGGCAATCTCTCTTTGCGTTTTTCCGGAATAATGTAGCGAAACTACGTTTGATTTAAATCTATTATCGTATTGATTACGCTGCATTTTAAATTTTATGTTTTTAGACACAACTAGACCCAAAGGGAAGACGATCTATACTGATCTAATTGACACAAACATTGACACGAAGATCAGATAAAAAAAACATCGGGAAATCCCCGTTATCTTTTGTTCTGACTGGGAACCGTAGTTGCGTTTTGAAAGTTGCTTAGGTTTTGCACAGTCTTTTTGTTGGTGTATTTTTTTTTAAGAACGGTTAAAATACTGATGTACTTTTTTTATTGCAGAGCTTTAAGCAACATGCTAACGTGTAAATTAAAAAAAAGGAAAAAAATTCTTTATATTTTGATTGCAATTTTCATTCCAACATGTATAATACAATAATATATTTTCGGCGCTAGAACTGTTTTTTTTCGCCTAATTTGCATAGGCGCGCCGTAGGGGGGGCCAGGGGGGCCGGGACCCCCCCAGACCCCAGGTTGGCCCCTCCCAGAAAAATAAATATTTCCAACAACAGACACTTAAGTTTTCGCCTCTTAGGTTTTTGTGTTTACAGCAAGAAGTGTGTAGTGCAATAGTGTACTTATTACATAGAGATTATGCTATTTTTGGTATTAATTACGATGTTATGGGACTTATCTCGAAAAATGGATGGCAATATTTAATTTCGACAAGTTATACCTTAAGAAAAAGACGAAAAGCGCCTCGCCAATTATCCTTTTTTTTATTAAGATTTTCTGTTCATTCCTACTTGGCAATATACAGGTATTTAGATGAAAACACTTTTATAAACTGGCGTTTTATGCTATTATGGTTTTCACAAAACATAGTCGGATTTTTAAAACGGTAGGTAATAAGGTAATTAACGTAGAATACAATTTTCGAAGTCATTTGGAGAATAAAAATGGCATCCCTGCCACTTTTAAGCTATCTATGAACTACTTAGTTTATACTCACGTTAAATGTGTGTGAATTTCATTATCATTTGATAACTGCATCGGAAGTTAAAAGGCCTAGCACTTCAATTTCACCGAGCGTTTTTTCATAGTGACACAACTGCCACATGGTTTTTATCATATTCATTAAACTTTTGTTAGACCTGTATCTAGTCAAGACCAGTATAGCCTATGAATTTTATCCGGTCGCGAAATACCGTAAACGCAAGTTCCACGTGCTAGAAATAAAAATAATTCGGTGCGATTTTTGTGCGATTGGGAATTTCACAGGTTTAGATTTGACTATCAAATTCATCAATCATTTGCATTTTATTCTAAAAACCGAAAAAAAATACCACAGAGTCAATGATGTGAAAGATTTGTGCTTACTTACTTATGGTGGCTAAAGGGTTGCCCAGACATTATTTAAAAACCACAGAAACTTATTTGTTATGCCCATTGATGAGTCTTGTAAATTTCGTGATGATCTCAAATTTTCCATAAAATTTCCATTGTCGCCAAAAAATGCAACAAAATTTCAGCTCGACCAAACTTCGCGATCCGGATAAATTATCCGGATAGTAAAATTCATTCACAATGTGTTCAAGGACATATTGCATACAATAATAAAAACTCGACAATAATAAAACTTTAAGTGATATGGTGCTTGGACAGAACCGAAATTATTTGCAAAAGCCGATCGACCTTACGCCGTGTCTCAGTCGCCAAAGACGTGCTTTAAGAGGATATGATGAAAGTGGTGCCAGTGATAACCGTGATTTTTTTTTGGAATTTTGTTCATTATTCGCGAAGCATGAATCAACTTTTGAAAATAATTTTAAAACAAGGTTGCGAACTACTGTAGTGGCAAAACACAAAATGAATTAATAAAAATAATTGCTGATATCGTTCGCCATCGAATACCTTTACCTACACTTTTCGAAGCCATCACAACACGAATTGTTGAAGCTGTTTGAAGAGGCAGTTGGTCTAAATACAAGGCGTGGAATGAGGAGTTTAAACTCGAATCGTAAGTCAATGAGATTTCACAATTGCAAATATGTGATCTATAGCTATGGGGCTATGACAGAGGCTTCAGAGAAAGAAATGAATGAGGGAAAATATAAAAACTCAGTTTATTCATTGGGGATCTTTCATTCATTCAGTAATCCTGAGTTTGTAGAAAATCTTTTCATCTTTCACTGTGTTCTTTCTATAACGAACATATTAAGGACATATTCCCAAACTAAAAATGCAACTCTTAGAGATGGGATAGATCTTGTAAATGGAACAGTTAAAACACTGCAAAGTGAGCGAGAAAACTTTTATGTAGTTTGAGAAAAAATTAAATCATTCGCAGAGAAGCACTGTCTGGATCTCACATTTCCCAGAGGATCACGAAAACGAAAAACAGCAAAAAACACTAGTTTCAAAGGTTTTGCTGTTTCATCTTGCCTCGGACAGGCAGTTAAAGCTACAAAGATATCCCTGCAAACCAAATGGCTCGAAAAGAGTAAGCTACATCACTTTTCATCTTGGCAAATTATTTTTGCTTTTTCTAGGTTTTCTAGGTAACAAAAGTTTGAAGCAAGAGATCAATTTCTTCCTTCTAAGCTTAATATATTCCAATTTCTTCAAAGATATTTTGAAACTAAGCTACCCTCTTCTTCAAGTATAAATTGAAATATATTTAGCTTCTAAACGAAAAAATAGTCTTATATTTCTAATTATTTCCATTCTATAGATGATTCATGTGTAGTTCATACTTACAATTCACATTATATGCATGTGGTAGTGGCTCATACGTATTCGCATACACGAAGTTTATTTGATATTGCATTATGCATTAGCAAATAACAAAGAATAAATTAACAAACATATAATGTATTTGTAAATTATATAAGTTGTATGAATAGTACGTGTACCTTAGGGAAGACAAAATCATCCAAATCGTCCCTGGCCCCTGCCAGATTTTAGGCCACGGCACGCCTATGCTAATTTGCGATAACGTCATTTCAACAGTTAAAAATTATTTTTCCATGTTGAATAGTTTCATTGTAGCAACGCGTGTATTTGTTCTGTTGGTAAATTCATAATCCCTAAGGAGTTGATCGAGCGTCGTATCAATATTATCTGCTCCTAAAGATCCATTTGTATTCTGCAGAAAATTTATGAATTTACGCTGAACAAATATCTTGGCCGCAACACGACTTCCATGAACGAAAAATCATGATTGTCCAGATAATTCACCAAAATCGACAGCCAATTTGTTCGCCTAATTTGTTTTCAGATGATCATCACTTCGCATTTGCTCTTATAATACGCCGAAATCAGCTTGAAGTCTTCTAAAACGGGACTGATTCGAGACCACGGACAAACACGTCTAAATCGTTTCACTGACTGATTAAAACTCAACCGTTCTGGTTGAAGATCTGTTACTGACTCACTCACTCTAATCACGACCGCGTGGTCTGTGGATCAGTACAAATTTTTTTTCTCCTCTCCTCTGGTCGTCTCGATCCCAGGCCGAATATGCATTCAAGCTAACGGATTTTACTCCCCGTGTATAAAAAAAATAATATTTCAATAATATAAATTTTTATTTCGGACATTGGTTCCGTCGCGGTCGAATACAAACTCAAAGCTTACAATCTATGTTTGCCTCTTTATAACTTTACATTTTACATACTTTACAAAATTCTACAGACACCAGGTAGGCATTTCCTGTGTTCGATTCCATAAACGACAAATATTTTTCCACGATTATTGTTCATTCAGCAATTGTGCAATACTTTATTGAGTGCACGGGTCGGTTATCGAATACAACGTTCAAATTACTTTTTTCGGACTCGCATACGTGAATTCGCATATTTAGCTAATTAATTAATTTGGATTAAATGTGCAGGTAAACCGAAAAGTGGTGGAAGAGAAGAGAAGGGGATAAGGGAATGTGTTAACTTTCATTAGAATCCCCACGAACGGCCTTCGTACTGTAATGGAATATGCTTTTATGAGAATGCGAACGAACGGCCTTTTTAAATATTTATGAATTTTGATAGAAAAGTGGCATAACAAGATTTCTAGCAGATTATCGGGAATGATATCAATAATCTGCTAGAGATCTTGTTATGCCGCTTTTCTATCAAAATTCATAAATATTTGAAAAGGCCGTTCGTTAGGCCTTCTAAACTCATATAATATCTATATTAAACCCATAATAGGAAAACATATATTTTTCAAGCATAGGCATTGATTGACTTCAAACAATATTTTCGAAAATGATTGACTTAATAAAAGCCTTTCCAAGGTCAGTTTTCCTTCCCTCTGAAAAGAAATTGTAATTCATCTAAGTGCGAAATCAAAAGATGATACTTATGGAAACAATTTTTGCCTGTATATACGGACTTCCTAAAGCTTTCAATCATGTTGATAACAACCTTCTTCTTGCCAAACTACACAGACTTGGCTTTTCTTTAAACATTATTAAATGAATAGAACCATACCAATGCGATCGATCTTGCTATAATCGATAAGTTGCATGACTATTTCATCCTTTCGAGCCTAGAAATTGTATGGGACAAGGTTCTATTCTAGGTCCCCTTCTCGTCCTGTTTTACGTGAATGATCTGCCTACGCTTCTTTCTTGTGAATGCTTTATACCGATGATCTTAAACTCTTCGTGGCCATAAGGTTTATTTAAGAATGTATCCGTATATTGAATCCGATCTTACGATTCTCGAAAGCTTGTGCTTAGACTCCATGCGAACCTCGCTTCTTAGAGCCAGTTCTCTACCCTGTACCCTACACGCGAGTTATGTCAATGGTCCGAACGAAGAACAAAAAAAAAAGAATATTTAATTACTTATATAAAATAAATAATTATTTAATTAATTATATAAAATTTTAATTACTTTATTGAAGAACTGTACTTTTCAATTGTTAACAACAGACTGGCTTTCTCTACATTGATCGAACTTATATTAATTTACAATTATGCTAGTTGGACGTAACTGGACGAAGCGCTGGGAACTGAAACTGCACCCTTGTAGTTTCTGTTGCTTGAGCGGAAGATTTAACACTGAAGGTATAGTTCCGGAATCTGTAGATGACGTATGTTGCAATGGTGAAAATCACAAATCCTGGAATAGGCAATAGCATAAAAGTAAGTGTATGTTTCTCGTTGGTGTTTTGGTGAAAAATTTCGATAGTTGTCTGATTCTCAAAATTGTATTCTTGTAATGGTTACTTGTTCTTGTAACTTGGGGAGCAAGGTTTTGGAAAGGTGGTTGGTGACCTCGTGCGTTTGGTATAAATGAATTCGGAGGAGCTGACTTATTATTGTTGAATATACCCATTGGTTGTCTGAGTCTCAAGTCAGGCGTATTGTACTGTGTTACATATGTAGGGTTTTGTGCACCTGTCTGGAGTGTGGTTGGATTGTTGCGAAACTATGACAGCCGAGCTGTCTTCAGTGCAACATATTATTTGAGGTCGGATTCGAGTCTGTCCCGCGTGCCTAACCTGCCAGCTAGCTCAGTCTGGCGTGGGTTTTTGGGACGAACCCGACCTTCGTGCTATGGCACGCAGACAACACAATGTTTAACACATGATGCAACTAAAAGGGAAAGGAAGGGGAAGGAAGAAAACATGTAGGAATTACTAAAAGAGCAAGTTAGTTAAATTTCATCATATATATATATATATATATATATATATATATATATATATATATATATATATATATATATATATATATATATATATATATATATATATTCTCATAAAAATCAAAAATTACATGCAAAAGAAAGGAAAATAGTAAAAAAAAAAAAAGGAAAAAATGAAATGGTGATGCAGAGTAATGAAATTATAACTACAATCTTGTACTGCAAACAAGTATGAAAAAAACACTAGATTCCATAATACCAAATAAAAATAATCATAACCATGCATTAATTTTGTATGGGGATATGTATATACGCAACCCCGGCCGGAATTCGTTCACATGGATCATACATTATTCATTCCAAATAGATAATACACAAAATTATATAAGCAAGAAAAAAAAATTCAAATTTGAAATAGAGAAAATCTGATTATACAAAATACCCCCACACAGTTCGGAATAAAATATCTCTAATAATTGGACTTATCTCGCCCTTCTTGGATTCAGAAAAAAAAAATTGAACTCAAAGTACGAAATTGAACTTAAATTTTTCTAATAATATGCTTTCTCGTATTTACCTTTCTTTTCTGCTATATGCTAAACTTTAACTTGCCAGGTAACCATGAAATCTTATATTTTATCGTAAAGTTTGAGTTTTTTTTTTCTTATCACTGCATCCGTTGGTACTGCTCACTCGACGAAGAAAAACTTCACAGAAAGAAAGAATTCAACATTGCTTCTCTGGTTCTTATCACTGCATCCGCTGGTACTGTTCACTCGACAAAGAAAAACTTCACAGAAAGAAAGACTTCAAAATTGCTTCTCTGGTTCTTATCACTGCATTCGCTGGTACTGCTCACTCGACAAAGAAAAACTTCACAGAAAGAAAGACTTCAAAATTGCTTCTCTGGTTCTTATCACTGCATCCGTTGGTACTGCTCACTCGACAAAGAAAGACTTCACAGAAAGAAAGAATTCAACATTGCTTCTCTGGTTATCACTGCATCCGCTGGTACTGCTCACTCGACAAAGAAAAATTTCACAGAAAGAAAGACTTCAAAATTGCTTCTCTGGTTCTTATCACTGCATTCGCTGGTACTACTCACTCGACAAAGAAAAGCTTCACAGAAAGAAAGACTTCAAAATTGTCTTTCACTAAATGATCTCCCGCAAGACAAGGCCTCAAACAGTAACTACAAATTCCACTGTTGGGGCACATCTACTTTTCCATTGATTCTAGGAGCCTCCGTTTCTTCTATCTCGAATTCACCAAATCAACGTTTATTTCATTTGAAAAGCGAACAGTTTTGCACACCAGCGATTACAAAGGAAATATTTTTTTTTTCAATTTTTCACACCACCAATCTCTAATGTTCGCTTTTCATTTTTTTTCAAAAATCACTTATTTCAGTTCTCTGCTCAACCTTCTTTTCATAGTTATTTCGCCAAATGTCTTGTTTCGTCGTAGAAGTTTATTTCTCAGATATCTGTATTTTACGCCTTTTCAGTTTCACTTATCACCGCACTCAATCCCCAACCGCTATCCCAAAATTTAGTGATTTTCGAACCTGACAGTTTTTCTCTGATGCTCACTCCTGATCCACTCTTGACTTGTCCGGATCACACTTTCTTTTTTTTTCTCCTTCAAAAAAAACAATCCTTCTCCACTCAGTACTGAAAACCGAATGCTCCCGCGCCAACTTGTTACCCACCCGACCTTTTCGGGGGGCTCCGACTTCGGATAGGTCCACTTGGGTCCCGGGGTCGCTCAATGGAGATTGGGCGTGGGCGCCACTCACTCACCCAGTGTGGGACCTCGAGCCGTGGAGTGAGGTTCGGCTCTCCGATGTCAGTGGGGCCCTGCCTTAGTTAAAAACTCGCCCCTAAGCTCTGCTAAACCGGCCTCGACCAATTGTATGGCAGCCTCAATTAAATTCAGAACCTGCCACGGTAGGCTTGACTCGAATCGAGCTCAAGTTTGGATCTTCGTCCCAGATCACTGGTCGGAATACGCGCGGCCCTTGGCCAATAACTACAATACCCTACTTCCGAACGTTTTAGCTCAGACTCCCGATCGCGGATCTTTCTACCTTCAATTACCGTGCTTAATTCCCCGTATTCGTTTCAGAAGCTCGATTCACCTTTTTTTTTCACTCTGACTCACTCTGAACTATTCACAATTAAATTTACTATTAACATTTTTTTTTTTCATTCAATTCAATATCCCATTTCTTGCATTCTTCTCAAGTCACAAAAGCTAAATCAACATAATAACCCTAATGTTGGGTAATACCACTCTGGATTCCACCACTCAATCTGTACAATTAAATGTTACAATTCACTAAATTCTATCAGCTAACCTTTCACTTATGTACCAATGTTGATGAACAGTGATCATTCGAACCGAATTCATATAAAAAGTTAAACTAATTTCACTAACCTGTTCTTTTGACAACCCTTTTCTTTTGACAAAAGCACCAGAAAAGTCGAGAAAAGAAGTTCGATCACGCACCTGTGATATTGTAATTTTAAGAGTCTTCGTCCGCCCACGCTGTGATATTGTAATTTTAAGAGCCTTCGTCCGCACCCGCTGTGATATTGTAATTTTAAGAGCCTTCGTCCGCACACGCTGCTGGTTCGATGCAAAAAGCGCCAGAACAGTCGAGAATAGAATTTCGCTCACGCACCTGTGATTTTGTAACTTTTAAGAGCCTCCGTCCGCACACGTTGCTGGTTCGATTCAAAAAGCCAAGCGCCAGAAAAGTCGAGAATAGAAATTCGCTCACGCACCTGTGATTTTGTAATTTTTAAGGGCCTTCGTCCGCACACGTTGCTGGTTCGATTCCAAAAAGCCAAGCGCCAGAAAAGTCGAGAATAGAATTTCGCTCACGCACCTGTGATTTTGTAATTTCTAAGAGCCTTCGTCCGCACACGCTGCTGGTTCGATTAAAAAACAAGCTACCGGCAAGATTGCTTTCTCATCCAGCCTCTGACCACCGGTACTTTTTCTCAAAAATCCCGTTGCTTGGGTTCTCTGTACGCCTCGAGCATGCTTTACATTCTTTACGTTACATTCTCTACCGTACCCTTTACATACTCTACTTTCTAACCACCATTATTGTCGCGTAGTGTGTATGTTGTGTGAGACGTTGTGGATCGTTCCCCATTTTGACATTTCTCGTACAGTTGCTGTTGTTTACTTTTTTTTCGCGAGTAAACAAAGTTAAATCTTAGTGGTGCGGGCGTTTGGCTTGAGATTCTCGACGTTCTTAAATGAGGCCTGGGCAGCGCAGAGCACCCAACCAGTGCGTTTGAAGGTATATCGTCCTCAAGTGACCGACGGAACAGTGGAAGAGCCCAGGAAGAGCCTGGAACCGTGCGGTGTCAGGTAGGTGCCCCATTCACTTTCGGAGTTAAGTCCCGATCCTTTGTGGTCTCTTTTTCCTTTCGTTGCAGGTTGGTGTAAGGCGCATCTTCCCTGCCACCGTGGTGGGCACCGTGGATTACAGTGAGATCGTTGAACAAAAATGTAGTTGTTAATCAGTAACGATTCGTGGCTTTCGAGGCCCCATACAGGTGAGTACCTATTCCATCTTGGGCGTGTTCCAGATCGTGTTTGGGTGTTAACATCTTTCCGTGTGGACTTCGCGGGGGGTTATCGTGGCGAGCATGATAGTGTACATTATGTTACATCGCGATCGATTATCATCCACATGTTAATTCTTATGCTAAAACACAAATCTACATCGTCAGTGGCCGAGCAGTACATCACAATGGTCGGCCGCCGCGATGGCTATTAACCCTACTGAGTGGTGGTTACATTCGTGCCCTACTAGATTGAGTGGCGGCTCCGCGAAATATATTGGGGCAGCCTTTCTCACGGGGAAAGGTCGCTTCCTTTTTTTTCTGCTACCCGTGTTTAATACCGGCTGGACGTTCGTATGTTGACGCGTTTTCGGGTAGTGTATGTTACCACGTAACAAACTCTCGAGCAATCAGTCTTCCGCTCCCGCCACGTGCCCTTTTTTTCTTTCTCGTTGCTCAGTTGGGCAACCAATCTTTGCACAACCAGCATCAAACATCTCCCGTTTTCGGTGGCCTGATAACGCAGCTGATGGAAGTGTTGTTGCAAATCAGCCGCGCTCATGTCAGCGAACCCAATGCAATGCAGTGATACACGCGACAATCAAATGCATAAGCAAAGCCTGTTTTCGAATGCCACTGCTATACATTCGACCGTCGCATGCAGCACCGCATTTCAAAGTATCTGGGTGTGTGCGTGGGCGATAGCTGTGGCGAGGCCGTTTCGCAACAGGATGAAATACATTGAGCCGTAGTAAGTGTGAAGGAATTTGTTCTCTTGCTTGAAAAGCGTTTGGGTTCATTATACCATACATGAGTGAGCTGTTCGCCCAAGGATTGTATAACGGTCTGGGTATAAAACTATCATATCTGGTGTACGATATGTACTGTTCTTTAATACAGTAAGCGAATGCTGAAGCTAAGGTATCGGGCTTCATTGCTCTTACTGTTGCTCCCAGTGGTTCTTTTAGACCCGAGAGGAAAGTGTTTAGGCACATCTCACTATATAATTCACGTTTCGCTTTTACTACATTAGAATCGTTCTCATGGATTTGAATATAGTTTGTCATGGTTGCCTAAATTTCAATAATTTCACTATAAAAGCGTTCTACGGATTTGTTGCCCTGCCTGAGACCGTGAAGGTCTTTGATAAGCGAAGTTTCATTACGCTTATCGGCATAATGCAAAATCAGATTCTGTTTAATTTGATCCCAATCGAGCGAGGTCCCATACATATTCAATATTTCACTAGCCGGCCCGTCAATTTTGTTTCGGATAGCACGTAATAACAAATTTCCATATGCCGTTCCTTCGGTACAAGAGATAAGCGAACGAATTTTTTCAACGTTGTTAATAAATTCAAAAAGTAATCTTTGATTACCATCAAATTTAGGTAAGTCTTTAATAGCATCGGGTACCCTTAATGAATTAAAAATATCAGTAGTAGTGATAACTTGATTACTAGAATTAACGTTTGTAGCCATTATATTAACACAATGATTCACTGATTCAAAAATATTTTTCTCAATTTGATTTATTTCACTCCCGATTTCACTTTCTTCACTTTCAATACTTCCACTTCTTATGATTTTTCTTAACTTAAGTTTAGTTTCTCTACAATTACTTAGCTTTCTAAATGGCATTAACTTAGGGAAGAGCTTTAAGGATGTGATTAAGGATATATAAAGAAAGGAAATATTCAACTTACATGAAAATCATATTCCTAATTATCATATTCCTTGATCATTTTCTAAGTGCTGCTGCTTCGTTTCTCCTTCTTTTTCTTCTTTTTTTCACCACACTTGATTCTTCGTTACGGTATGTACGCGAAACAATTTTCCCGATAAACCTTCGATAAATTTTTCCACGACGTGTTGGGAATGAGAGGCAGGTAACCTTTTCCTTTTCGCGAAATAAACTTTCGATAAACCGTCAATAGTCTACTTTACACAGAAACTTAGAAAAGACCGCCGCGACTGCGCCAGTTATGTCAATGGTCCGAACGAAGAACAAAAAAAAGAATATAATTTTAATTACTTTATTGAAGAACTGTACTTTTCAATTGTTAACAACAGACTGGGTTTCTCTACATTGATCGAACTTATATTAATTTACAATTATGCTGATATGCAAACATGTGTATGGATTTAGGTTGTACCTTTACAGGTGATTGTCTCCGGCATGTGCAGAAAGAAATGCTGACTCTAGTTACTTGACCTCAATTGACCAGATCGATATTATTTGGAGCATGTGCACGAATGTGCTGATTGTAGGTTGTAGTTGAGGTCAGTTAGACGTAACTCGCGCAACACATATTATCCACCATACAATAACTACGCTTTATTTAGTATAATTACAAAGATCCTTACGTTTTCGGACTTAAAAAACTGCAGGTGAAATTAAAAATATATCTATAAGTAATTTTAAAAGCTGATTTCTCTTAACATCCCAGCTTTTACCTACCCGCCTTAACTTTTGAGGCTTTCACTAGCCCTACTGATCTTTTCAACAAAATAATATTCTTTGGCTGCTTCTTCTTATCTTGGATGGAATAAATTCTTTCATCTAATTTATTTTATGTGCAAATAAATAAGCCAACCGTTAGTTAGTTTATAAATTCGCTCACATTAACAAAAGCAGCTTGATTCGTCGCACTTTAAAAATATTTCGATAAAAAAGTAAGTCATGCTAAAAAATTTTGCACCTTGAAAAGTAATTAAATTATTGTCATAGTTTTCGTTGGATGTTTCAAATTATCAATGTCAGCCGAATTTTACCCTAGAATATGGAACATGGTACCTCTCTAGCCCTAACGAAAAAATTATCCTGTACGGGCAGCCACCGTAATGATTGCAAGCTACTGAAGCTTGAAACTAACGTCAATAGCCTACCAGACGACATCCTTTTTGAGATATTCAAATATATTCCATGTTTAGAGCTTTACTTTTCGGTCGCACTAGTCTGCAAACGATGGCGCACCATCAGCATGCACCCGTCATTTTGGAGACGGATCGAATTGCGAGTAAGTGGATTTTCATTTATTTGTTAGCGTTAATCGTCGTTCTATAATCACCAAATGGTACTTAAACTCATACAATTTAGAATACAAAACAGCGTCTTGAGGAGATATGTCAAGTCCTGAAGAGTGTTAAATATCGATTGAGTGAGCTATACATTTACGAACGGTCCGATTGCGATGCAATTCTGAATCAAGTAAGGAGAAGTACACCCTTGATATTTACAACAGATGTTTCAAATTGAACTCGTTGCAGGCATCGAAGCACAATAGGAATCTGACGGTTTTGTCGCTGTCGCACTGCCGGGGGAAGCCCGGAAACCACTTCATTAATTCCAAGATCATAAAATCAGCTATCGCACGACTGCCCAAACTAAGAGCTCTACGCCTACAAGACACCAATTTTCGCTCAGTTAAGTTTTTCGAAATACTCGGTAGCCATAAATTTATGCTGTTGCGGAATAAAAGTAAGCCTTTAATCTGTCACATCCCCCATGTCACATAAATAGCGACAGGCATGAGATGAATCCGTTGCATATTTGCTCACTGCTCGTTTAAATCAAACCTATGAACTTGCATGTTAGGGCCTCAGAGCTCATTTTCCGGTGTATTCTTCACAGTTTCAAAGCTTTCTTGCTGATCGAATTACAATCACTTCGTGCTTTGAAAAGTCTGTACTATCCACTTTTCGCAAGTGTATTCATTGCACTCTTGGTGTCTCCAGATAACGAGCATGCCATTCAGGTTGCCCAGTAGCTTGGAGTGCATTCAATTTGACATTGAGATCGATTGATTTGCTGAATAGCTTCGGGAGCTTTATATCATTGTAAAGGATACATTACATTCTTTGTCTTGATTTATGCGATGAAGACAATTAAGGTAGAAACACACTGCTGTCACGTCACGTGAGCTCGCGCCTTGTCATGTCATGCGTGTGGAGGCATGAGCTCACGCTTGGAAACACTTGTGTCATGATAGCAGCTCACGTGAGTTGCAGTTAATTTAAGTTGATCGACTAAAACTGGCTAAAACTTCGATTCCAATTAGAAAAAACACATGAACAAACCCATATTTGCGTCACTCAATGTGCATGTATGCATTAATAATGCATATTTTGATTAATCAGTACTTATTTCGCCATATGCGACATTCAAAAATATACGTTACATGTTAAACGTGCTGTCACGTGAGCTCAAAAATCTGAAGTTGCAGATTATCGGAAACGTGAGCTCACGTGACAGCACATGAGTCCGGGTGACGTGACGTGACGTGCCAGCAGTGTGCTTCTAAGCACACAAGATGGTACTCCAGATATATGTCACGTGAGGCCAGCTGATGTCATAGCACGTGAGCTCACGTGAGCTCACGTGACGTGACAGCAGTGTGATTCTACCTTTATTCTCTGTTAATACTGCCAGCGTTTTTATCCATTGTTCCCGTGCTGCTATTTATTTGGCAACGTTTTATTTACACCAGAAGCGCTAGTGTAAACACATAATGTAAATCTTAGAGCTAGGCAAGAAGAACAATATTAAGAGCCAGCCAATCACGTACACAGGAATCCTGACGTACAAACAACTCGAGGCCTACACAAAAAACAACACTTCCGGGAAAGTGACGCTGAACAATGGAAAGGAATATACAATTCGAAGTATTTTGCTGAGTATCTTTAGCAGTTGACGTTTTTCATTTTGACTTTTCTGTCTTTCAACTAAAAGATAATTGTGTTTTGGTTTATGAAATGTCGAGAAACATGTACTGTATTCATGATTTCTTGCAGGAGTAAGGGAAATATTGCATACGACCGCATTCGATCCCAATTCCATTGTTCGGACTCTCGAAGAGCACCCATCCATATGTTAAACCAACATACTTAAGGCCAACCTTCGTTAGCATTTTGTATCTATTTTGTATACGTTTTGTAATGTAATCTGTTCAGTAATTTATTGTGTTGTTCCGAGAAGAAAGATAAGGTTGTAATTTTATCGAAATAAAATAAGCTTGTAACGTAAAAAGGAATTTGTCTGTGATAAATTAAAATTGCTATAAACTATAAACTCCTAAACTTATTTTTTGCAAGAGCTATATGTATGTCAGTATCATATATGGCTCCAGATCACAATGCGAGGTCCATGTTTACCTATGTCAAAGCACAAAATGATATCTTATGGTTTACCTGGCTGATCTGCTGCCAACATTGCAGAGGTCGCTGCTTAATGAATCGACGGCTATTATTGTCAATAATCAAAACAAAATTCTTCCGGTGAGCAGAAAGCACATCTCATTAGAAACGGGTCAACAATTGCAATTAGTCGCAGGCTCAGTGAATCTTATCTTTTTTCGTTCATGAAAGTCATGCATATGCCTCTTGACATACCCAAATTTACAGCTCTGTTAATTTATTCTGACATTTTGTAGCGAATTGTATGAATGGAAGAGTGCTACTTGCCGTAGCACAACTCAGAACCAGACCGAAGTCCGGAACCAAGAAGGCTAAGGTTCAGCAGAGTGGAATGGCTAATGCCATTCAAGAGGCAAATTAAAAAAAAAAGAATTGCCCCGAGAGCAGGGTGTCCTAGAAATGGTCGTGAAGGCCCCTCGTCTGCATTAGCGAAGCACCCTTCAACCAACCCCAACGGATGCTGGGTGCCGCTTTGCTAGCTCGCTGCGGCTGGGGTGGGCCCATGAAATAATGGAGTTGGTTTGCTCTCCAAGAAAAACGGGATGATACGTGTTATTCATCCGTCATGATTACGTAGCCGCAAACTGGTATATAAGAATACCAAGGGGCAAGAGGGGGCATCGTTCCGTTAAGGAATCTACCCATGGCTCTGCATCATGGGCTGGCTAAGCAGGCTCAGTGCTCGTGACGACGCACGGTGCCAGAAAATTGAAAATTTGAAAAAGGAAAACGCGGGAAAAATGCTACCTCTCTTTTCAGAGGAACCCGGTTGAGGCAGACAGCCCCGGGCCTCCGATGGTGGCGGAGCCTTGACCCCGATGGTCTGGGGTTCTCCACCCTCTGATACTGGCCATGAAATATCAATCAATCAAAAAACTGATACTTGCCATGAATTATCAATCAATCGAAACGGAAACTAACTATTCGGCCAGTATCCCTCCCTTATAAGGAATCTGAAATACAAGAAAAACACTAATTATTCATCTTTATCGTCCAGCCAGGCCAGGTGCAGACCCTGAAAGGAAGAAAGAACTTCTCGGGTCTTCGCCCAATAAGAAGGCCCAAGGTTGCAAGTTAACAACGCATTATTATTCATTACTTCATGTCACAACTACAAATGACTCAATCTATTCTAATTTTATACATGTGTTTCTTCTTTTTCTTTTTCAACTTATACGTTCATTATTTTTCCTTATCTGTTACCAGTTATTACCTTACTCGTCTAAATTATTTTTAATATCATAAAACCTAAAGGATCTTCTGTAATAGCCTGCCTTCTCTTATTTTAATTGCTAACGTGTAGTAGAATGGGTAACATAGAAAAATAAAACGAGCCACAAAAAGAAATAACTACCTATTGGATATCCAGTACGAGTTTCGGGCTTTGATTAATAACCTATTCCGGAATTTAAACAATTTCCACTCGCAATTCAATCTTTGGGAGCGAATGTACGCCCTTGTAGGCCGATGGAAAAGATGAGGCTACCTCTGCACATCAATTGTTTTTCTTCCAATTTTTTTTTTGTTTCCTTGTATTTATAGCTATATATATACGATCGGAATGATAATAACTCACTAAAAAAACATGAGATTTGCATTGCTTAAGAATTTGATTTGCTACTCGTTTGGTGGCCGAAGATGCACTCCGAAACTAAATAAACTTAAAACCTTTTGTATGACCGTCGCCACAACGACCCAACCCAGCTGTCCGCCACTGCGACATCCAAATGACTCGTCGCCACAGCGACACCCAAACGACTCTCTTGAAATGCCATATGCCTTTCGAAACGAGCGAGCGAAATTCTGTTAGGAATTCGCTCGCTTGGCAATTACAATAACAAGGTCGCATAGGACTTGCTGTACCTTGTTATTGATCAAATTGAAACGCATTTCAATTTGAAATAAATGTCGCTATTTCGAGCACAGGACAGTGTGCGTCGAAATATTGGGTCCAGTAATTTCGATTGAAATTACTGGATGCTACAATTTAATGAAAACGCTATGCCTGCATGGGTCAGATTTCTATCAACTTTACTATTTATCATCCAAGGCCAGTTATGAACCTGACCGGCAAAAACATTACAGACAGGGCAACATACTTCACCTTTAAATATCACTTTTAGTCCTAGCCATCATGCTTAATTAGTTAGGTTCGTGTTAACACCAGGCTGAGACAAGAAGCTTACGACCTTGTTAACACCAAAGTTGTATTTTATTCGCATGGCTAGAATTAGAAGAACTTATTTATGCGAATATTAAGTTTATTAAGAAGTTGTAAAGTTATGTGGGAAAAGACAAACAAAATGGGAGAAGACAAACGTGATTACGTTCTTCTGGGAGTTTCCACAGTAGAATAGAACATGTCTTTGGAGCACCATATCAAGAAAGTCTAAATGGTTTTTTTTTTCGATGCAATTGAATGCCCGAAAAATTAAAAACCTTAGAACTAACGATATCACAAACATTTTCGTTAATTTTCTTTAAAAATAGCTTCAGTTAAACAAAAGCATCAAATAGCGGAAGCATTTACTTCAGATCAAGTTGTGGATATAGAAATTGATCATTTCAGTTTTCTTCCAAATATCGATTGTCAGTTGTGTTCTGTCAAGTGTTTCAAGTTTCAAGTGGACTCAGTCGAGTCCATAACGAATTATGTAAAAGAAACTGAATTCCACCGTCAGTTTTTCTTATATCGTCTCCACACTGTGCGCCATCCTGTGGTCCATGTGCGTTTTTCGAGCCTTCGAATCTTTACGAAAATTAACCTACCATTTACTCAACTGATCAAATGCGATTTGCTGTTGCAAAATTAAAGAATGAGCGTCAGTCAGTTTCTACCGTCCGTAACTTCGATCAAATTTCCTATTACCGTTCCACAATTCGGAACTGATATGCTGTTTGACTGTAAACTGTTCAATGTACTGCTATGCCTCGCACATGGACAGTACCGATCAAATTTTCTAAGAATTTTCCACAATTTGGAACTTATATGTTGTTTGACTATAAACCGTTCAATATACTGTTAACCCTCGCACATGGACAGTACCGATCAACTTTTCTAAGAATTTTCCACAATTTTGAACTGATATGTTGTTTCACTATAAACCGTTCAATGTACTGTTATGCCTCGCACATGGACAGTACCGATCAAATTTTCTAGTCTTCCACTATTTGGAAATTATACATTTGGCATAATATAACCGTTAAAAATACCGCTTTTTTGTCACTCGCGCAATATACACTTAGTAGAAAAAGTTTACGTGCACCTTTGCAGAATTTTGTATAACGGGAAAAAAACAATCTATAACTGTACATAAATATTTGAAATCTTGCCATTTACTTAATTATTCAATGATTGCTAACACGAAAATTCTTAAAATTCACTCTACAATGAGATAGCGGTACCTTTAGCGACCGAGTAAAAAAAAAACAAGCAGAAAAAGTCTACGTGCAGCTACTGATGGTTAAAATATAATTTATTTCGAACAAGTTATTATTACATTTAATAGCTGGTAGGATAGTCTCGTCTTTTAAGAACTTCTCGCAATCGTTTTTGCATGGATCCCACAAGCTTGGCGGTTTCGTCTGCACTTATACTCGCCCACTCCTTCTTTATTACTTCCTGCAGCATTGCCTTGCTGGTAATGATGTGTTTTCGGATCTTTCTTTCCAGCAAATCCCATAAATGATCTATCGGATTTAAATCTGGAGACTGTGGAGGTGTATGAAGCTGTTTTGGCGTGTTATAAAGAAGCCAGAGTTTCACAATTTGCGCAGTATGCTTCGGGTCGTTATCGCGTTGAAAACGAAATTCTGATTGCAATCCGAGTTTCTCTAGTTAACTTATCGTGGTAGTTTTTAATATAAATTAAACACTGGTTTGTTTATTTTTCACATTTTTATTTATTAAAGTTTCGTATATAAAAAGGAGATTCCGTTTATTTTGTAATAGGTTCTAAAGAGTACGATGAGATTGTCATCGTCTCTAATTAGAATCCTATCCTTTTTTACACACACTACCTTTATCATTATGTCTTTTGAGTTTTCTTTATTTATGTTATTTTTAACTTAGTTTTCGTTTCACTTTCACTTTTAACTTTTTCCGTTTGTACACATTTCCCTTTGTGGGTTTTTATTTTAACAAACCAAAACTGGATGAAACTGAATTGAACTTGAACTTGATTAACTGACTGAAATGAAACTGAATTATATAGGGTTTTAACTGCTGAGGTTGCAGAAATTGCTTAATGCGATTTCTGTAACCTGATCTGAGCAATTTCGCTTTGATCTTAGAAATTCCGATTTGGGTTGATTTGATAAACATTGAAGATTGATTTGTTTAGAAAAGTATTTGATGTGGTGGTTGCAGATGAATTTGTTTATATGAGTATTGAATTTGTTTTGAAAGGTATTGAATTGATTTATTCTATCGTCGGATAAAGATTTAGACCGGATGTCGGTACTTGAGGGTTAGGTGCTGACGGTGCCATAACTCTCTGATCTTTGTACTAAATTGTTTTTCAAAATATTCAAATAGGAGTACTTGTTCATTGTGGACTGAATAAATGTTAAATTTCCCACATCATTGTACCCCCTACACTCCCATATCATAACGCCACCACCGCCATGCTTTACAGTTGGTATCAGATTTTGCTTATCCAGTGCTGTTGCCGGCTTTCTCCATATAAGCTTTCGTCCTTTAATACCAAAAATACAAGATTTGCTTTCGTCTGAGAAAATGATGTCTTTCCAAAACTCATTAGGCTTATCGATGTGTTCATTTGCAAATGCAATACGTTTCAGCCTATTAATCCGCGCGATGAAAAGTTTTTTGCGAGCTACACGACCATTGTAACCAGCTTTTATCAAGATTCTTCTTGTTGTGTCAATACAAACCTGTTCGCTCAATTGTTTCTTGATATCAGAAGTTATTTTGGGAAGCTGTTAAACGTGGATTTTGCTGAGCGATGGAAATGATTTTCCGCTTTTCTCTGATGGTTAATTTTGATGGTCGACCAGATCGTGGCTTGGAAGTAATAACTCCGGTTGTTTTAAAGTTCTTAATCACTGTTCCTATTGAAGAATATCGTCTGCCAACTAATTCTGCAATTTCCCGATCACTTTTTCCTTCCTTCCACAATTTAATGATAATTTTTCTTTCACCGACGCTAATTTCTTTCCTTTTAACTTCCATTGTAATTTTTAATACAAAAAAACTATGTTATGCTGACCAACTTTCACTTTAGAGTAATCTTACAAATAATAGCTAGCATGTGACTAACAAAAGTGATTTTCAAACACTCCTTTTTGTCAAGAAATTTCGAAGAATTCTAACCATCAGTAACTGCACGTAGACTTTTTCTGCTTGTTTTTTCTGACTCGGTCGATACAAGCACTGCTATCTCATTTCTGTGTGGAGTAAATTCTAAGAATTTTCGTGTTAGCAATAATTGAGAAGTGCTAATTAAGTAAATGGCAAGTTTTCAAACATTTATGTACAGTTATAGATTGTTTTTTGCCGTTATACAAAATTGTGCTAAAGTGCACGTAGACTTTTTCTACTAAGTGTATGTATTTTCACTGAACTTACATGTTGTAGATGCGTGGTTCATGAGCAAATTATATGATCTACATATATGAGGTGTATGCATGTGTTTCATGAAAATTTATGACATGTAATTTGTATGATGTGTCGGCATGTGTTTCATGAAAATTTATGTTATAATTTGTATGATATGTATGCATGTGCTTTATGAAAATTTATGTTATGTTATTTGTATGATGTGTAGGCATGTGTTTTATGAAAATTTGAGTGTTATTTGATTTGTATAGTTTTAATGTATTAATTAATCGACAATTAATTGCGAATTTCAAGTGATTCTTCAGTTTTACACTGGCAATATTTTTGTAGAGAAGTATGCATGCATGAGGACTCAATAAGGACTCACTCCACAAAAAACGGACTTTTTATTCTTCTCGAAAGTCTAGAACAATACCACACTAAAACCGCAATGTCCACTATAATTTTCACCGCAAATTCCGAACACCGCAAACTACGATCCGGTTCGAAGGACCAAGAAATGCTTTGCAAATAAACTTATTTCAAACTTTGAATTAAAGACACTTTGTCGATTTTACATTTATCTTTATTCCTGTAGATTATTTTACATCTCAGCTGATTGCATGATTCGTTAAGTTTAAGTCCAGACAGGACCCAAGTGAGGTTTGATGTGCAGACACTGTCCATTTCGAACGTTGGTTTATACTTTTCAGCTTACTACCAAACACCGCCTTTGGACATCCTTGCCTTCCTCGTGCTTCGGCCTCCATAGCCGACAAGATTTGACCAGCGCATAGAGGGAAGTTCACTGCTTCACGGCACGGCGGGTAGCCTGAATTA
The DNA here is from genome assembly GCA_947369275.1 of Nemotelus nigrinus. Taxonomy (NCBI): domain Eukaryota; kingdom Metazoa; phylum Arthropoda; class Insecta; order Diptera; family Stratiomyidae; genus Nemotelus; species Nemotelus nigrinus. The sequence goes on along the minus strand of OX376372.1, from coordinate 47,184,257 downwards.
TTTTACTGCCACTGTTCAAGACAACTTTTGTGGAACTGATATTTACACTTGGTGGTAATGGTTGCCTGGGAACGGGTGAGGGACTGTTGTCAAATGTTGCACTGCACCCCCACTCCCGCGCCGGACAAATCTTCTAAGCTATGCCTCAGTGACATTTTGAACTAGTCAGTGAAATTACAAGTTTGAAAACAAAATTACCGAAAGACATAAATTAGAAGACACGTGTCTAACTTTCTTAAAACTACAATGAGATAATTTATGAACTAAGCCTTTCCACGGTTCGTGAACTTTGGCTTTTATTTTCAAAAAAAAAAAAAAAAAAAATAGTGTCCACCGTCCTCTAAAAGAGAGACCAATGGAGATTGGGCCATAACAGCAATGCACCAATCACCAAATACTACGTTTTGTGTTAGCTTTAGTGTTAAATTAGACAAGGGTTGTGGTTAGGCACATTAGGTAGTAAGTTAACAACAACACGACTTGAATGAACATCGCACTGATGCGGCGACGCAATCGAACACCAAAAAAAAAAACACGATAGGACATGCAAACAACATCACAATCATCATACAAGCAACATCACAGATATCAATAACCCGCAGACTAAACGCACGAGCTAATTGTCTCGGTATAGTTGAAGACCGACGGCGGAACACATATACCCGACAGAGCAGCGAACCCGGACCTAGGCCAACAGTTGACCTAATTTCAGCTGATTTGTGACAGCCGCCCCAGATAGAGGCTATGTACGCGACCTACGAGCAGACCTGACGGCGGTGGCAAAGATTACCAAAATTTCGCTCGCTGTAGTGGCACTAGTTTCAATAGATCAACAAACAAATCGACAAATGGCCACCATAATGGGAAACCCATCATAACACGGGAAAAAGGCCATTTCTTCTTCAGCGCACTAATTTTATCTACACATGGCACGAATTTCCCCAGGAAAACGTGAAAGCACGACGCGAGATCTCTCTTAAATTATTCGGGCGCAATGGAACTTTCAGCTGATAACGATGTCGTACGCGAATGAATTACGAAAATGATTGAATATCATTAATTTCTTATTGAAAACTTGATATTTACTTACGTTAACTCCATCGTCGAAAAGTCTAATTGTATGTTGACGTTGAGAAATGTCATCAGATGTCAGCTGACAGACGGAATGTGAGGTGAGATCATGATGTACCAAAAGTGGATCTCGTGGGGAAGTCGGAATCCAATACCCAGTTAGGTGAGATTGAACTCGGTTGAGTACAGTCAACGGGGTTGAAAATCCCGCTGCCGCCAAAAATTTTCCTGAGCACCAGGACGTGCGAAATCGGGTCTTTTTACTGCGAACCCGGTGAGTGAACGGATGTCCAAGGAGGAAACTGCAGAAATTTTATAGAAAACCTTTGTTTCTTTTTTGGTGATTGGAACTGGCCGAGAGTTTGAACGAGTCAACGAGAATAATACTGGAAGAGAAGAATAATTAGAAGGAAGATTTCGAATCGGACGGCGGTTAATAACCTCAAAACGGCTGGTTAGAAACTCGAAAGCCGGATTGGTGCGTGACAACAGGCCAAGGAGGCGAGATTATCAATTGTAGCAGTGAAGGACCCCAACGAAGCAGCGAAGCAGATAAAAGTCGAGGTAGTGTGCACATTTTTTTTTACTTTAGAATTTTATTTGGTTATTTTAAATGCGAGATATTGTTTTCGAGATTGGTTCTTCACACTGTAGATATTAAGATAGGGAAATTCGCTGTAATAAAAGTTATCGGAATTATCAAGAAAAAGCAGTGCGTAGTTAATTTTTACTATTTTCTGTAAGTGGTTGTGCATCGCGTCAGTAGCGTTGATCGAAAGCTTATTAATATAATTTTTTGTGGAATCCTTATAAGGAGGAACAGGATAGATTCCCAACCGCCGTCCTCTTCTCGCTTCGGAGCGGTGGATCGATCGTCAGCAGTGTCGGATTCTAGTGAAGCGAATGGCGTCCCGGACTCACCCTTCTCCAGTGAGCATAGCCAACCGAAACGGCCCCCTTTGACTTCGATCGCGAACAGAAGGGGTAAAATCACGGGCGGTGAAAATAACGGGTAACAGCCTGTTATCAGGAAGAAATATTACGAACTGCATGCACTGGTACGTGATTAACTTTTCCAAAATGCAAGTAAAGAAGAATACAAGAAAAAAAAATGTCCAAGGAAAAATAATAATCGCGTCGAATTCGCAAAATTTAAATATGTATACAAGTTATCGCGATTATCCAAGAGGACGTCAAAAAAAATAAGACGTGCTTCGTTTAGTAATTCTTTATTCAATACAACAACTGAACTTACTACTAACCGTTCACCTCTATTTATGTTTTATCTTAATGCCTAGTCATCATTTATTGAGTAATTACAATATAATCATTAATTACCATATTCAATGTGCAATACCTTTAATTAGGTCAGGTAGCAACGATCGCAAACAAACATGCTTGGAAAAATATTAAGCATTCAGCAAAACAATATGATGCAATTTAAATAGGTGCGAGAATGCAATATGCTTACGCGGAAATATAGATCGCTTATATGACTATGGAATGATATGAGGAAACTAGGTCGAGTCGAGTGATGGCCAATGAACTTGCTGGACATTTAGATTTGTATTGGAGGAAAGTGAGAGGGATAGAGCTGTGATAACTCCTCCCTTCTTAAAAATCTGTGTCACACAGATTAAAACGGTAATTTAATATGATCTGGAGAGCTACCATATACATTTGTTTTCAAGGTTGTCTTTGGATTTCTTCGCTTAAAGTAAAGAACTGAGAGGATTGAAAGCAATAGTATGATCAAAATGACTATTGTTGAGTCAGAAGTAATGGACAAAATGTTGTTGAAGGATAAATCTTCCAGTTTCTTCACATTATCAATGTGAAGCTTATGCAGATAATTAAGGTCTAGCTTGATTTCCTTTTCACTTAAATTGCTAGTTAAAACTGGGGGTAGGAGATGAAACGATTGAACTTCCCTACTGAAGTACTCCACATCATTAACTCGAATTGTATCATTCCGAAAACTAATCAAGAATGTACCATTGAGAAGTCTGGTTGTGTTTTCACGAAACAACGACCCAATGAAGTTTGTTAGGTATAATATGTTTCCGTTAATGAGCTCAGTTATAGCATCTTCACGAAACTGATATTCACAATTCGCGTTACCTCCATCTAAAAGCTGCGAAAGGCAATCAGAATGGGCCAGTTTTTCTAATTGGCTCATTTTGCAGATAGTTATGCCTTGAATGTCAGGGCATTTACTGACCACACCGTATTTTACCATTTGTGTTACAAAGAGGCTGGCATATTTAAGATGAATCATTTTATTGTTCTCAATAGTAGAGCGGACTAGGATATGATTGAAATCCATGTTTTCCGTTTTAGGCAGACAAATTACATACAGTAGAAGTGAATCTTTTAGGAGCAATTTTGGTTCCGCGTACTCGATTGCTTGAATGTCATTACTATAGGGAAGTGTTTCTACCTGAGAAAGAAGCTCGTTAAGCTCTGCTTTATCTAACAAATTCGAGTTGACGATACCCATCTTGGCGAGTTGGCTGGCCAACACAATTTCCTGAATCTCGTCCCTTAAAATGATCATTTTATTAAACAATACTTGCTCATATTTGTCATTACTAAGAGAATCAATTACGGGAATTATTCTGTTGTAACTATCTATAAGGTCTGTTGAAACTTTTGTTATATATTTATAAATCTTGTATATTACTATTGTTTACGATGCTGTTCTGACTCTTAACAATATTATCCCAATCGGTCGCGTCCGGGTTTCCCGCAATCCATTTCCAAGCCGAACCAATCCAGTTTATAGATCGCTTCAGCTTTTTTGGGTTTCGATATCGTAATTGGGATAACAGATCTTCTAGCTGATCGAGCCGATAGTGCAACTGTGGCAACAGAAGACTCGATCTGTTGATTTTATGTTGCACCAGTGATTTCATATTTGTTATTATTTCATCATAAATGCTAATGTTGATGGTATGGATTATTTTAAAATCTCCATTAACTATCCTTCCAAAACCTTGCCTCATAGTTACTAGAGGGCTGCTGTACTCATAGATCTCCATTGAGGCTTTGACACTCCTCACAGTCAATCTGAAACAGAGGGAATATTCTTAAGCTGAGATTTGTGAATTTTTTTCCCTGTAGTTGTAGTAATGGTGGTACGATTATTTTTCGAAACTATCTCTTTTTTGAATAAGGGTTTGTTTTTTGATTTAATTTGCTTATTAACAGCAAAGACAACCTCCCCTGGCTTATATATTTTAGGCTTAGTTCTTTTTGAATTATGATTCTTAATTTGGCTTTTCTGCTTACGTAATATTTCACATCTAACGTTTTGGCTTAATTTATCTTTAAATTCGAGTAAACTTTGGTAATTAATGCGTTGGGACCTGGCAAAAAATATGTCAACTGGTTTTTGCTTGGTAACGGAATGGAAAGAATTATTGTATCTATAAACTGCGATGTTCACCAATTCTATCGGAGAAGCATCAGGATACTCCTGCTGAAGACATCTACAGATTTCTAATATAGTTGAGTAAAGTCGTTCGACTATACCGTTTACCTCACTTTTTTGAGTCGGCGTAAGGTATACGGTTATCCCTAATGTCTCCTAAAAATTCAGAATTGTTGGACTAACAAAGCTTCCCTCGTTGTCCAACACCAGTATTTTAGGCACTGAAAAGTAATGCAAAACTTTCACCATTTTCTCGCGGAGATACATAGCAGATTTGTTTTTAATATGAAAAAATTTCGCAAACTTACTAAACTTATCTATGCACGTTATGAATTTTCTCCCAGAGATTTCGAAAATGTCTATGTGAAGAATTTCTGCTGGATATTCAGGAATCGGTGTTTTCAGCAATTCTGGCTTTAGCGGATGACGGTCGTATTTACTGACACTACATATTACACAATTTGCCGTATATTTTTTGATTAATTTACTCATCTGCGGAAAATAGTATTTTTCTAAAATTTGATCTTTGTTCTCTCTGTGGTTTCTGTGAGCCCTGCGGTGTTCCTTTTGAATGATTTCCAGTTTGTTGTCCTCGTTAGTAATATCCTGTACCAAACGCTGCGTAATGCGGATTTTAAATTTGGAAAAATGTTCTCTATAAACATCCTGGAGTAGTTGAATATGCTGTTCCGGGATCTTAACACTATTGACTATATTGGGGTTTAAATTTTCTTTCAATACTTTTATTAGATTGCCTTCGTTTATCTCCCGTAATCGAATAAAGTGTCTATGATACGACGGGTGTGGTTGCTCGTAAGCACTTACTTCCTTACCCTCAGACAGTATAATTTGTTTCTTGAAATATTTATTTTATATTATTTGTTAATTTAATAGAGGTGAACTTAGATGAATATAAACAGTTTCTTAGACATAATTCCTGCCTCCTTCACGGGACCGTCTGTATTTCTCCTTTTTGGCGCAACCGTTCGGCAATTTGGAGCGCCTACTATTGGTACTGGATCGGCTCACACAATCTTTAGGAATTCTGGAATTATTCTTGGGTGAAAAGAAATTATTCTTGCCTGCCTTCACTTTTATTTTATCACTTTGTTCACCGTCTGCACGTGGATCGATTTACAAATCGTACTTCGCGCTTTTAAAATCGTTTGCGGCCGTTCCGTGTGAACAGCTAACCTCAGCTTTGTTCTCGTGGTAAAAGCTTACTGGTTAATTAATTCACGTTTCTTTTAAATATACGCGCTCACCGTGTTCTCGTGGTAACGGTGGTCCTACTAACTTTCGCATTTTGAAAATACATTCTAATTCACGGCTATTTGTTTGTTGTTTTTATTTTTCAATTGTGTTCGCAGCTGTGCGATATACTCGTAGATTTGTTGCTGTACGTCCCAAGGTGGAGGGTTAAACGGCCCACAGACGAGAGATCTCGTCGACAACTAGATCTGCAATATACGATATCTGCAACGTAATTCTCTGTCTGTGGGCTAGTCTCAGGTTGCATTTTTAGTCTCTGCAACGGTTGCAGTAAATATAAAAAAAAAAATTATATTTGGTGGGCGGAGCTACTGGTCGACGGCCACGTTGCTGTGTCTGTTGTAATTTTGAGACTAGAATGGAGATCTCATTTGAATTTAGTGTAACGTAATGGTAACATAATTCGAAATCATTGGTTTAACGGACTGAATTGTGTATGAATATGTTCAGCAAGAGTCAGTTATCATACCTCATGATCCCGTTAATGTTTTATATATTTCAGGAAATATTTATGAACGAAAAGAATATATGTGGAACAATAATATCTTTAAACATTTGGCAGCAACGGATAATTAGCTCATTTTCAGTGCTGCCTGCCTATGATGACCACCAATTAAAATTCAATAAAAAAGTATTTAGAGGGCTACATGTGTCTGAACCAGAAAGTACAAATACTTAGATACCCGTACATACCAGTGGCGTGGCGTTCATGGAAGCAAGGGAAGCATTGCTTCCCTTACATTTGGCTGACATAAATTTTAAATTGTTTTTTTTTCGAAATCGTGAAATAATCCCGTATAAACATTCATAAAAAAAAAAAATATTTTCAAATCAAATTGTGAACATCTCACACAGTTGATCTGGTAACGCCACAGAATGAAAATAATGAGAGCACAACAACGGCTTGGAAGCAACGTTAAAATTGCTTCTACGACCGTTTGTTTGATCCCATATAGACTAGACTGTGACGTCATTAAAAAAAATGTGTTCATACGATCTGTTTGGAAGCAATGAAAATGTTGCTTCCTAGGGGAAATTATCTTCTCAAGAGAGAGACTCAGAGCGGAGGAACATATTCCTGCGTTCCCCTCACTAGCAGCAGGGTAAATTGTTATTGCTAGCATTTTACTTTGCTTGTACAGATTTTTTGTGAATGAAGAATACTTGCTGTGAGCGAATTTAAATTACTATATGTGACAAGCATTGCCAGAGGCTATGGATTCAATAAGTCGTCATTTTATGTGTTTTATTTATGATTTATGTTAGGACATTATTTTTTTGTATGTTCTATTTTGTATAGAGACTTTTATGAAGGTGTTTTCAATTGGCGAAGGCTTTTAGTCACTTATAGCTTATAGGATTTGGTAGTAATAGGTGAAGTTGTGGACTAGAATTATGTAGAATTGAATGTGTAAAATTACTGTGTAAAATTGTATGATACTTTTAATTGATATTTGAAATATTGAAAGGTTGAAATAGGTTAATGTATTCACTTGTTCTGTGGGTCAAAATTTTAGAATTCGTCAACTTATTTAAATTTTATTTCATTGGATCTCGGTAATTTACTGAAAAAAATAACATCATCAACCAGGACCGATCAAAACCGAATTTGAAAATTGTCTCTATAACAAAGACATATACCTACTCGGCAGTTTGATCGCAAAATTAATAAATCAAAAACTCGGAACGGATTATCGGCTGTAATATTAAACAAAAATAGTTTTGCTGGTCAAGTGTGCTATTTTCAAGCGTTTCAGACATTTGGCGAAATATCGGATTTTGTAATTTAAATAATGTTTAAACTGTGAACAGCCATGGTAGAAATAGCATTGATCACATCAATTCAGTCCTTTTACTTTCCAAGTTTGATTCCGGTGATTTGAAGAATTGCTGGGTAGTCAATATAAATATTCAGTGATATTGCTCATAGTTAGGAGAAATTGAGAAACAATGAAGATTCTAATAAACATTGTGTGTCATTTAGGATGTCAAGAAGAAGCATTACATAGTCATAATGAAAATGTGTATTCTTGCAATAGGGGTAGATCACCTAAAGACAATAAATCTTTTGACAGTGCGTAACCGATAATTGCCAGCTCACTTGAACCAAGCAAGTGTTTCTTCCGGAACATCAAATTCCCGTTCCCGTCCCGTTCATTTAACCTTGTTTTGCATACTGTCCGAAAATGTAAAGCCTTGAGGAGCCAAAATATCTGCCAAAATATCTGAATTGCAGGCATGTATAAAAAAAATGTATAAAAACGCAATATTTATTCATTTCTTTTTTGATTTGATTTTAAATTTGATTTTATCTAAATCGTTCAATAGTATACGCGAATGTCGATATTTTCCGAATCTATTACTAGTTTTTCAATAAAGACTATTCAATAAAGATTATGTGCTTTGTATATATTCGTCAAAAAATGCTTCCGAAATTAGCTCCAAAACGTTGGACTTTTAATGGTAGGTTATTTTTAAAAAATTTTCTATAATAATTAGCAATGAAAATAACTCGTGGAATATATAACTGAAAATGATAGTGCTAATTGAGACGGAGCGATCGTTAATAGTGATAGGGGGCTTTTTATTTTACTTAAAGATTCTTAGTTTATTTTTCTGTTAAATGTTTTTTTCTAAAAAAAAAAAAAAACAAAAAAAAAATACATACTATTCGATATATTTCAGTCCTAGCAAAGTAAAATAATGTATTATATCATATTCAGATCTCATACAATCTTTAAGAAACAGTTTCATGGAAATCAGGAACGAATTATGGTCGATTTGCGAAACAGCACAGCGTCGTAAAACAGCAAGGTGCATAATTGACAACAATGAAAATGTTGTACCATTCTTTACAACTGCTTATGTCGAAATAATTGATAGCATAATCGTTCAAATAAACACAAGGTTTCAGATTTTTAAACCTTTTCAATTCTTCGAAGTTTGGCCACTTTCAAAAATATTATATTTCTAGTTCTGGGAATGTTATTATTTTACTGATAAATATTGATATGGTTTCTTATTGTGTGAAGGATTGTGAACTTTATATTTTCATAAGAATACAGAATATCTATTCCCACGTCCCTGTTAGTAATTCCTGAGTGGTTTTATAGAGGGGTTCTATTACACGTAAGGAATTTGCGGAAAGCGTAATGAACCATGGACATCAACCAATTGCTTCCCTTCGGTAAATTGTCACGCCACGCCACTGGTACATACCTGTTCGAAATAACTTTAAGTGAAACATAATTTTAAACCCTATTAAGGGGGTATTCCGGTTTTTCGCGCGATAATCGTTCATTATTTCAATATGAATTTTAATACATAAAAATAAATACTCAATGGATATGGTTTTATTTTGCGTTTATTGCAGAATTTAAACTTTAGAAAAAACTTAGATTTCAAAAAAAAAGTTGAAAATTGTTGCTATGAGGGCTTGAAGTTGACCTTTGAAAATCAATCTCGGCAGGATTGCGTCTGTTTGAATTATCTAAAATTAGCAAATGAGGTGTCATTTTACTCAGGAGAATACCCGTTACAAGATGAACTACGCTTATAAATATCCAATTATTCGTTAAAAAATGGCATCTTATAACAAATTTTTTTTCTAATTTTTCCTTTTTTTTTTTAGTTTTTTTATTAAAAATTATAGTTAATTGTTTTGTATCATCACAATCGTAGTTCATCTTTTTCCTTAAATCATAGCGAATAATTTGATATACCACTCATCAAATTCTGTAAGACCGTTTTCGAGAAATCTTGCCAAGAAGTTGCGAAAAGATGGTTTTGAGAAAATCGCGTTTAAAGTTTTATCTCAGTTTTTACTAGCTATTACGGTTGTATACTTCAACTTACCATCAGTTTGCGATTCCTGCACCATACAATAATCCTTCCGACGTTTCGTAGAAGTTTTGTAAACAATCTGCTTCTTTTTTTTCGAGTGGTTCTTGCTTCTTTTGATGCAATTGACGTTCGTTGTTCAGACCTCTTGAGTCGAGCGCTATCTCGTTTATCGGCGTACTTCTGAGTTGTGGAACAAATTTGAACGCCTATTTTCGAAAAAATAGACAAAACTGGTCTGAATCCGTTGTTGAAAATACAAACTGCAATTTTCATTGCGAGGTCAATAATTTTTGGGCCTGAGTGAAGGTGTTTTGGTGCAAATGTCCAGACAAGTGAGTGGAGTTGTTATTTTGTGTGTTCGAACCAAGGCATCGCTCTAACAAGTCATGGTTGGAAAGGTCTTCAAAAATTGGTTTGATAACTTTAGAAACTTCTTCGCTCAGAGGTGCTTTGTGCTGGAAATCGCAAAGCTCTCGTTTCTCGGCAGCTTTTGCCTGCTGCCACTTGCACCAACTGTTCGCATCGACTGGGCAATATTGATGTTGTGGTTTCTTGTTTGTTGATATGAGGTGGTAAAATACTGCCCAAATCGCTTCTCGCATATCATTGACAGAAGATGAATTTCGACGTATAGCTAAGCCATAGTACACTGTTAAGTTAGCGATAACTTTCGCTGTGAGTTTTCCTGGACCGTATCCTCCAATGCCTTTATTTTTTGACTTAGCGTTCCGTAATCTGGTTCCCATTCGTTTTTGAGCATGATCAATTCATTCTTTTTTCGATATCGGTATGTCATAAGGTTTAGCATCAATGACGGCCTTGAAAGTTTTGCAATCCCCATCTCCGATGTAAGTCGTGTATTTGACTCCGTGTTGTTTTTCCGATCTCATAAACATGTCAACAACTCCATCACACTCCATCTTTCCCGCGCTTCCTGGGTGATTATTTGGACATTCATTTTCATGTTCTTCGTACCATTTATTAAATACCTCGTTACTCATTTTCTTCTTTGAAATATTGCATGTCTGACAAAAACTCGATTTTACAGTTGCATCTAAAACCTTTTTAGAAAATTTTCCGATCAATGCAGCTACGCCAAATAAAGAACTAAATCCTCGTCTCTTCCAGGAACCGTCACCAGAAACTGTCAAATTGCACGAATTTTCTCCTCCAGTCAATAATTTTTCTTCTTTTACTGCTTCTCTCAGGCACGTGTCGTAAACACTGTTAGTCGCTTTATATATGTGGTTCAAGCAGTTGTAATACATATGTTTGGAAAAGTTGTTGACAATGTCCATCATATCGCAAAGAAGTTTGAGGCCTTCGAATCCTGTTCCCAGAAGTCTCAAGACGAAAACAATACGACGATTTATATCAAAGTCCCGCTTGATACGATTAGCTGATGGCAGATACGTTTTACCGCATTTACACTCGCACGAAATCTCAAATCCTACGCCACTCAAAGAAGATTGACTAAAATCAATATCACTGTGGCATTCGCGGCAAATAATCATAGAACTCAAAACCGAAAACACAGTAATAAAGTTTATAATGCAGTATTCTTGGCCCTGACAAATCGGGACTCTGTCATCGCGCGATGCCCGTAACTTGGCTGCTGGCGTAATCGTACTGGCTGCACTTGGATCCCGTTCACTTGTAAATCGATTCCCGTCAAATTTACGTTTTCGCGGTCTGTCATCACGAACTTTTCTTTTTTCTCCGACCATTTTTAAAAAACGCAACGTGAACTATGCCCCTCTCAAACAAAAAGCCACTGAAACACTGCGAGAAATCAGAACTAAAGGAATTTTAATGAAGTTCAGGCTTCTATGATAACAGGAAACTAACACAATAAAATCAATGAAAAGTTAAAAAAATGCTGCATCACAAAGCGGTGAAATTCCTGGAAAGGAATGTAGGACCGGATGATAAACACTCTCGCCTCAAGCGTGCCGGGGATTTTCCAGAGATGATAGTGGTGGAAATGCGAATAACTTCAAAACGAAAACAGATACTGCGATAAAATTTTAAAGCAAGATTATATGATCATAGTGGAATAAGAAAATGGAAAAAAAAATTTTCAATTTTTTCAAACCGAAAAACCGGAATACCAATTTGCTCATTTTTGGCACAATTGCTGCCAGTTCATGATACATACAAATTTATAATTTTCTTCGAAAATCAGTTAATACACCTCTAATACGAACAATTACTGCCTGGTTATGATGACCACCAATCAAAAATTATTTAGAGGGATCTATGACTAGGCTACAGATGCCTGAAGCAGAAAGTACAAATACCTCATATACCCGAGTATATGTACCTGTTCGAAATTACTTTACGTAAAACTTCATTTGCTAACAATGCTTACAATGTACGTCCTCCGTTTTCTTACAACGAAAATGACCTGCAAACACCCATTCCAAAGCATGTGTTGCCTCAATAAAAACAATGTTCGAATGAGATTGCAATTCAAGTTGCGATTAGATTCTGTGTCTGTGGCAAATCAATTGAGATCCAGTCGACGACTAGATCTCCGTATCTGTGGGCCGTTTTAGTTTCGTCAGTCGCAACTCGTCTCAGCGATGCAATCTTCCTTCTGAGGTAAACTTGTTTGCCGCTGCGCTTCTTCTTCTTCGGTATTTTCGGGATGGTCGTTCTTGCCGCGTCCATTTTGTGGGCTTCTAATATTGCAGGATGTACCCTCGGCTGTGGTCCGCCTTCTTTCGGGATGATTGTCTTCGACGGTGGCAGAATCGCCATGAAATGACGTCACAACTATTTCCTTTCTTATTGATTCGTGACAAGCGGCCGCTCATAAATTTGGAACGCCAACCGTAAGTTATTTTTCTCCTTAGAGGCCTCTAATTTGAACCTCTTAGTTGAAAATTTCTAATTGCAGATCGAAGCAGTTGTCACTCTTGCGTGGCGAATTTAACCGCCGCGTAGCAATCGTTCCAAGCTGCTTGATTCAATAATAAAATGAAAAAAGGCAAGTTTGTAGTTATAACAGTCTAGCTGGTCGCCTAAAAGCTTTGGCTTACCGAGATCGACTGTGCTTTATTCCACAAATCCTTCTGTATATATATCGTACATTTTAGTTGAAATGATAAATGTATGGATTGGTTCGAATTTCAAATAATTAATTATTTTTCTCGCGGGTTTACGATTTACTCGCTTAGAGAGGTTGTCGCTGTAATCGACAAGTGCAATTTGTTGTTGATATTTGTCAGTTTTTGACATTTAGTCAGTGATCGTGCACAACATATCGCGTACACCGTGTTCTCGTGGTAACGGTGGTTATACTAACTTTTCGCGTTTACAAATATCGCGTACACCGTGTTCTCGTGGTAACGGTGAAAAACTGCTTGGGCGCCAGTTATCGCGATTATCCAAGAGGACGTCAAAAAAATAAGACGTGCTTCGTTTAATAATTCTTTATTGAATACAACAACTGAACTTACTACTAACCGTTCACCTCTTTTTATGTTTTATCTTAATGCCTAATCATCATTTATTGAATAATTACAATATAATCATTTATTACCATATTCAATGTGCAATACCTTTAATTAGGTCAGGTAGCAACGATCGCAAACAAACATGCTTGGAAAAATATTAAGCATTCAGCAAAACAATATGATGCAATTTAAATAGGTGCGAGAATGCAATATGCTTACGCGGAAATATAGATCGCTTATTGGACTATGGAATGATATGAGGAAACTAGGATGAGGCCAATGAACTTGCTGGACAATTAGATTTGTATTGGGGAAAGTGAGAGGGATAGAGCTGTGATAACTTACATATTTCCGAGATCTTGCATCGCGCAATTTAAATTTCCAAACAAAAAGTAAGAAATATCAAATTTTCAAAACTGGCACTGTTATTGGGGTCATTTCTGTTAGAACCCTCCTAAATCAGGTCCGCTGGCTGGTTACCAACGAGTTACCAACCCTATCCAACTAGATCTGGCTAGTTGGATAGGGTTGGTAACTCGTTGGAGACGGGTCGAGGGTGGGCGCCACTCGCTCTCCAATTATTTGAGTCTCGAGCCGCTGAGCGAGCTTCAACTCACAGATATATGCTCGCAATAGAAGTAGCGGCGCAAATCAGATGCTAGATCGGATAACACCCGATCCATTTCAACAATTGCGACCAAAGATATTCAGATAGGCAAAAAGGTAACACCCGAGACGCTATCACACTCGCGATCAAAGTCAATTTGACATTGGATGAGATAACTCCCGTCACTTTGCCAAACCTGCGTTACCTGCTTTACCCTGTCACGTGTTCTATTAATCATCACATATTAATTCATGTGCCTGAAAGACGGACAAAATACCGAAAACAACCGCGATCGTATACTGGACATTAAAGTCCAGTAAGAGCCGTGCAGGCTGACCCTGACCAGGGGTATTATGTTGACCACAGGCAAAAAAAAAATAAGGCCACCAATAAGGGTCGGGTGAAGCTTCCTACGAAGCAACTACACGCAGACCCGTTAGGGAAACGCGCGAGGGATCGCGGATTGGTGGCCGAAGTCGCAATGCGAAATGGGGTATGCGCGACGCTGCAAACACGGATGAATTAGTCCCGGAAACGTATAGAGTGCTCACGGGCACCATCGAAAAAATCCACGAACGAAAACCGACTGAATTCAATGAATGAACCGCGAAAACCGGACAAGAAAACGTGCGCGACTATCGAGAGTTCTGAAAAGTAACGGTAACCGAAGATTCTCTTCTTGTTCCTGGGTCAGTTCGAGGACTGAACAACCTAATCTATTTAATATTTTTCACTCTTGAATCCTTCAACTTTGACTTCAATTTTTATTATTTCAAATTCACTCGTCGCTTTTGCGTGGCGAATTTAACCGCCCCTTTAGCATTAGCTCAGAGTGATTTGATGCAAATAACTTGAAAATAAATAAATTGAAAGATATATTTTAAGTTTTTCTCAGTCTTTATGGTCGCCTATTCAAGTATGGCTTACCAAGTCAGACTGTGTTTTATTGCATAATTTTTCTCCTATATATATCATACATAAAATACGTAAATCGCTATAGTGTATGGATCGGTTTTGAATTCAAAAAAATAATTAATCATTTACTTGTTGTTCGTCTTGACCGCTTGGTGGTCAGTTGTCGCTGCCATCAATGGTGAGCGAAAAAAGATGGCTGACAGTGTTTGTTTTGACATTTGTTAGTTTGACTTTTCTGTTTTAGGTTGTACACAACACCCTCTCCCTTTGGGGAAAAAAAAAAATTTTTTTTTTTTGTAATGGAAAAAATTTTTTTTTTCCTTTTTTTTTTTTTTTTTTTTCTAATCCATACACTTTTACAATCTTTGAACAGTTTTAATCAAATAATTTGCATCAAAAGCTTATGGTTCACTTAGGGTGGCTTACAATTGGTACATATTTTTTTTTTTTTTTTTTTTTTTTTTGTTTAACTAAATTCATGGTAATTCTTACTTAAATATAATTTTGTATACGTATGCTTATATGTTATTTTACATTATTTTTGATAAAATTAACTATATGCACTTTTTGCATATTTATGTTTGTTTTTCTTTTTTTTTTTTTGTTTTATATTTATTGGCTATTGTTTTACATTGTTTCACATTTAGTTAAAAATATATATATTTTTTGTTTACATAAACTCTTATCTTTATATATTTTTTTTTTTGTTATTTGAATACATTTCTTTGCTAGAATAAATATATGCATTTTTCTTCGCATATTTTAGCATTACTGTACATGTTCAAATATGTGTACTTTGTTTTTTTTTTGTATTGATTTTAAATTAGAGGTGTGTATAGTTTCAATAAGTTATTATGGTATTTCTTACATCTTCCGTTTACTAGTATATGAGTATTAACACCATTTCTTTCTAGTATTTCATATGGTCCGTGATATGTATTCTGTAGTTTTTTTCTATTAATGTTTTTTACTAAAACTAAGTCTCCTACTTCAAAGTTTGCTGGATTTGTGTTATTGTCTAATCTATTTTTCCTTTTCATTTTTACTTTTTCTATTAAGTTTCGAGCCAAATTAATGCTATTTTTCAGCCTAATTTTCAGTTCATTAGCGAAATTGTCTAGATTGTTTATTGGTTCGTTTTGTTCTATAATATCGTCAGGCAATTGGGGTAATCTTCCATAGACTAGTTCGTATGGAGAATATTGTGTATCGATATGTGGACTAGTATTATACGCAAAAGTGTAATACGGTATCCATTTGTCCCATTCATAATCGTTAGCAAAATTAAGTAAATATTCATTTAATACTCTGTGGTTACGTTCCACTGAGCCGAGTGTTTCGTGATGATATGGTGCTGAGAAAACTTGTTGAATTTTTAATAAATTACAAATGTTTTCCATAAGCTCATTGACGAATTCAGTTCCATTATCTGATTTTAGAATTTTGAAAATACCATGCTTTAATATTAGTTGTTCTACTAGTGTTTTGGCAATAGTTTTAGCGTCTTTTGTTTCAATAGGGTATGCAATAACGTATTTTGACAATTCGCATTGCATCGTGAGAATGTATCTGTAACCGTTTGATATTCTGAGTGGCCCTACTGTATCTATAGCGATTGTCTCGAATGTGTTCCTTGGTGTGTCTGTTATTGTTTGTTTCTCTTTTATATGTTTTGTTTGTTTATTTTTCGTACAGGTTTCACAGTTTTTAATAAATGTCTTTATCATCTTGTTCATATCTTTCCATATATATTTTTGTTTTAATTTTAGTAATGTTTTTCTTACACCCAAGTGTCCTCCTATCGGTGTTGTATGATAGTTGTTTATTAGTTTAAATTGTATTATTTTATCGTTTATTCGTTTCGGTGGTTTGTATATTATTATTTTTAGGGGCTCTTTATTGTTTGTTCGAATACTATTCTGTAGTTGATTGAATTTGTTTTTAAATTCTTCTTTATTTATCATGTTATATATCTCATCTTTTTCTTCTATGTATATTTTCGTAATATTTCTTCTAGTTGCTTGTAATGTCAGTTTCTCCAATGTTGGAACTAATTCCGATGGATTATCGCTGCATCTAACTAGGATCTGATTGTTCTCAATCATGATTTTTGGAATGCTCCCTATTTCAAATTTTAATTTTACTAGATTTTTTATATCAGCAGGGGATTCACTGTCCCATATGTAGATTTCATTATGTCTTGGTTTGCTTATTATTCTTGTTTGCACTTTTTTAGTGTTTTCGAGGTTTTTTACCATATTTCTGGTAAAAAGTAATACCTTCTTTTCTTCGGTAATATTTCTCTGCTTGGGTATCATGTCTTTTAACGTGTCTGAATTTAATTTGATGCGTGATAATGCATCAGCATTAACATTCATTTTGCCCTTTCGATATATTATATCGAATTCTTAGTCGCATAAATCTAGTCTTATGCGTGTCATCTTTGATGATGGGTTTTTATGTGTAAATAATGATATTAGTGGCCTGTGGTCTGTAATGACTGTAAATTTTCTTCCAAATAAATAGGGTCTGAAAAAATTTATCGCCCAATGGATTGCCAATAATTCCTTTTCGATTATCGGTTTGTTTAATTCATGTTTTGTTAAGGATCTACTTGCATAAGAAATGGGTAGGTCGTGCCCTATTTCGCCTTGTGAGAGTACTGCACCTAATGCATAGTCTGATGCATCAGTTGTGACAATAAATGGTTTATTGAAATCTGGGTATTGTAATATTGGTGCATTCATCAGTTTATTCTTCAGTATTTCAAATGCTGATTGACATTTTTCAGTCCATAAGAATTTCGTATTCTTTTTTAACAAATCATTCAGGCATTTTGTGATTTTGGCGAAGTCTGGAATAAATCGGCGATAGTAATTCGCAAATGCAACGAATCTTCGGACTTCGTCTGCGTTTAAAGGTTCTGGATAGTTTCTAATTGTATTAAATTTTGCAGGGTCTGTGCGGACTCCGTCTTTTGTGATTAGGTGTCCCAAATACACTACTTCACTTCTCAAAAAGTTGCATTTCTCAGGGTTGAGCTTGAGGTTGTATTTTTGTAACCTATCAAATACTTTTACTAAATTGCTATTATAGTGTGCGAGGCTACAACCAAAGACAATTATGTCATCGACATATAAGAATGCTGATGAGTCTAATCCACTTAAGGCGACTGTTAGCATACGTTGGAAGCTGTTTGATGAAATTGTTAGACCAAAAGGTAATCGTTTGAACTGGTAATGTCCTTTATTTGTCGAAAAGGCTGTTAATGGTCTTGACTCCTTTGTCAATTCGATCTGGTGAAAGGAGCTTGTCATGTCCAGGGTGGAGAAGTATTTCGCTCTTCCTAGCCTGTCTAAAACATCTTCTAGCCTTGTGAGTGGAAACTTGTCATTAACGATTTTTTTGTTAAGTGCCCTGAAATCTACTACCAGTCTCCATTTAGTTGGACCTGACTCACTTTTCTTCGGTGTTAAAAGTAGTGGTGAGTTATATGGAGTAGTAGAGTTTTCGATAATATTATCATGTAGCAATTGGTTAACTTGTCTATTTATTTCTTCAATATGTGTATGGGGCAGTCTGTAGTTTTTGATATACGTCGGTGTATTATCCGTGACGTGTATATCTTGTTTGTAAAAGTTATTTGCAGTAAGAGTATCATTTTCTAGGTGAAAAATATGCTGGTAATTTTTGATAATTTCTAATATTGATTTTTGATCTTTTGAGTTCAAGTGGTTTAGTTTAATATATTTTAATAACTCTTGATATCTTTGTTTTCCTCTGTTGTTTTTATTTGTTGAAATGTTATTTCTATTCATTTTGTATTTAGTTAATGGTTCTGTTTCTACTTTAAATTTTTGAATTATCACGTCCTCTTCGTTAGTGTTTAGTAGCTTTATATGTTTGATGCCTTCTGCTGGCATTATTGTGCTACCTATATATACACCTGGTGTGATTTCTTTGTTAATCACTACGCTATCTTCTTCGATGGTAAAGTCGACTGGGCATATGTATTCACACCGTGCGGGTATCGTTAACTTATGTATTTCGCAATTTGTACTGATTGGCATAGTGTATTCTTCATCGTTGACATTAATCGTTATCGTATAAGTTTCATAGTCAATTTTTGCCAGTTTTTGTACAAAAAAGTCTCTTCCTAGTATTCCGTCCGTAAGGATGGGAAAATTAGGTTCTACAATTTGGAAGGGTATGTGGGTATGTGGAACGTATGTGTTTTTCGCCAATGCTTAAGTCTAGATTAGCCGTACCTATTGAATATATTTCCTGGTTTGTTATGCCAGAGAACTTGCATCGTTTATCTTCTTCTATATTTTCGTATCTATCAGTAGCTTCAAATTTTTTCTTGACTTCTCGCAATATAACGTTACGTAGTTTTTTAATTGTGTGTTTAGTAGGTAAATTTTTTCTTCCTGTATCCCGGGGTCAACTTTTATTATTCGTTGCTGCTGGCCTCCGGGCCGATTGCGTTTCCCTGCACTATATTTATTCTGTTCTGTCTGTTACTTCCGTAGTTCCTGTTTGTGCCCCTGTTGTTTCTATTATTTGTGTTGGGGGTTTGATATGTATTTCTGTTTGCTTCATGATATCTGTTATTGTAATTATTTCTATGGTTTATTTCTTCATATCTGGGATTGTAACCATATCTATAGTTATTTCTGTAATTGTTGCTTTGGTTGTTGTTATGGCTTAGTACATTATTTCTTGTGCTAAAATTATTCCTATTATTCCGATTGCTATCTCTGTTATAACCGATATGGTTTTGATTAAAATTGTTGTTTCTGTAATTGTTGTTGTAATTATTTGGTCTATTCCTAACGTTATAATTCAACCGCTGACCTATATTGTTTCTTTGGTTTACGTACATAATGTTCTCTGTAACATTGCTGCTTGACTCAAATTCAGTTGCAATTTGAATTGCTTCTATAAACGTATTAGGCTGTGCGGCAAAAATTGTGGGTTTAAGTGTTTCGATTAACCCATTCTTAAAGATGGTTAGTGCATATGAGTCGTTTGACTTTTGTATCGCACTTTTCTCTGCTTGAGATGGATTTTTGCCTAAACTACTTATTTGAATCTCACTTAATTCGTTAATGAGCTCAGATATTTTTTCGCCAAATTTTTCAACTGTTCCGCGTTGACTTAATTGTGCTAACTGAGTATGAAGTTGCTGTGGACTTTTTTTGTTTTTAAATCTATTCCTGAGAATTTTTTCTAATTCATCATATGTTTTTATATCTAATGTTAAGAGCTCAGTTTTTACTGCTGTTCCTAATTTCACATTTCTCGTAAAATTCAACAAATTGTTTTTTCCATCTTCATTAAGACTTTCATTGATAAGATTAACTATTGTTAGAAATGCTTCTAGTTCTTTGGGGTTTCCCGTAAAGGTTGGTATGGATTTCAACGCTAATTCAATATTGAAATTGCTCATTTTGCTGTCTACTGAACTCTCTAATTTTTCTAGTAGTAATTCTTTTGCCTCTTTATATTTTTTTATCAAAGTTTCTAGTAATTCTTGACTACTGTCTGTGTTAATTGCTTCTTTTTGGATTTCTTCTATTATTTCTAATTTTTCCTGAATATAATCTCTTCTGTAAGTTCTATTCGGGGTTTTCTTTAAGTTGACTATTATTTTCGTAAGGATGTTAATATTTTCTTCCATTTATAAGGACCATATGAAATCTTCCTACTTCCTATTTGTATTCTTGCAATTGTACATATTATAAATATTCAAATTAATGCCAATAATTGTACATCTGTACACATTTAAATTGTAATTTTAAAATTTGTTTCACTACTAGGTCATAGGTGTCGCTTGTGACGCCTAGTGCAACCAAGTGCAACTGTCAAAATTGAAAGTACTTAGTGTTTTTATGTATATGTCAAAAGTTTTCTAAGCAGGAAAACATGTGTTTTGTGTTTTTGATTTTGAAATTGTATATTAAATTCATGTTATAATTTTGAATTGTATATTGAATTCATGTTAAGTTCTAATACATTTTAATTTACAGTAAATGTTTAATTCATTCAGTTATTGTATTATTTGTTTTATTTGGTTTCGCAGTTGTTCGATTCTAGTTCAGTTGTTGGAGTTGTGTTCGCAGCTGTTGGATTCTATCATACATTTGTTGTTGAATCTCCCACGGTGGCGGATTGCTTTCGTCTAAGGCTAATCGCTTGAGCGCTGCGATTTCTTCCCGTAATTTCTTTATTTGTCTGTTGTCGTGTGTTTTTTGTGTCGTGCTCGATCCTGATGTGTGTGGTTGATGATCTTCTGCTGTTGTCGGCTCGTTTTTTGTTTCTGTGTCGCGGCGTTTTATTTGCTGCTTCAGATTATCAATTTGTTGGTACATCTGCGTTTGCTTTTCCCATGTTGGAGGGTTTTCGACGTCGGTCGCAATGCGTTTTATAGTTGCAATTTTTTTTCTAATATAGACAAGGCTGCCGCCGCGTTTTTTTTTTTTGTGTCTATTTTAGGTATTGCTGTCCTCAGTGCTTCTTCTTTCCTGGCCTGTAAGATTCTTGGATGAATCCTTGGCTGTGGTCCACCAACCAAAGGTAGACCAAATTCTTTTGGGGGCAGGATCGCCATGAAAAGTAACGGTAACCGAAGATTCTCTTCTTGTTCCTGGGTCAGTTCGAGGACTGAACAACCTAATCTATTTAATATTTTTAACTCTTGAATCCTTCAACTTTGACTTCAATTTTTATTATTTCAAATTCACTCGTCGCTTTTGCGTGGCGAATTTAACCGCCCCTTTAGCATTAGCTCAGAGTGATTTGATGCAAATAACTTGAAAATAAATAAATTGAAAGATATATTTTAAGTTTTTCTCAGTCTTTATGGTCGCCTATTCAAGTATGGCTTACCAAGTCAGACTGTGTTTTATTGCATAATTTTTCTCCTATATATATCATACATAAAATACGTAAATCGCTATAGTGTATGGATCGGTTTTGAATTCAAAAAAATAATTAATCATTTACTTGTTGTTCGTCTTGACCGCTTGGTGGTCAGTTGTCGCTGCCATCAATGGTGAGCGAAAAAAGATGGCTGACAGTGTTTGTTTTGACATTTGTTAGTTTGACTTTTCTGTTTTAGGTTGTACACAACAGTTCGCCACCTGAAACACAATCACAAGATAGTTAGATAGTTGCCTTGTCCCAAAAAAAAAACCACCCAAAAAAGAAATATAAAAGGAGACAGCACAACTACTCTCACATCAAGAAAAAAAAAAGAATTTAAAACAAGCATGTTGTCTTTATTCATTGTAGGCAAAAGATGTGAATATAATTATAATTTCGTTATAAAAACTAAGCTCACATCGTGTTATCAAGGCAATTTTTCTACTAGAAGCAGAAATTCAAATAAGTTGTCAACTTGTTACTTTCTTTTTCAATTATAAACCCTCATAATTATCGTAACAGTTCTCATTTGGGTTATATCTAATATGATTAGTGATAATAATACTAATAATAGAAAGAAGTTGAAGAAATCGTAATTGTCCCATAGATTGCGATTTAAGTCTACTTCCTCCCTTTTTAATATTCTGTTAATAGCGCAAAAGAGGAAAAAAACAATTATTTTATTGTTGTTAATTACGGAATCGTAGAATGAGTCAATGATGAAATCAATTTAAAAAAATGTCCCTGAATCAATTATGCGGAAGCTAAACCGCTTGCACTTTCGCTTGCCGACTAAAAAAAGCTTTTTTTATGAACGTTTTTGTCACGTTTTAAGTTCTCGTTGCTACGAAGTTATTACATGTTTTTTTTTTCTTTTCTTTTCATTCACAGTCCATAGATTTTACTATTGACGCAATATTCAACTTCGAATGATGAAGAATTCATTTATAAAGATACTGGTTGTAATCAAGCTCAACTTTTATCTATAAGCTTTAAATAAAATTAGGTCCCGATGGACGCAACAAAAATGATGCAGCATGCTAATCGCAATTCAAAAGTAACCCAAACTAAAAGTACTCTATATACTAGCTCCCGTCTGGTGCAAGTACTCATAATCTACGATGGTGTGAGTCTTTACAATGTATCTCTTAAATAGTTTTGTAATTTATCGTCTTCAGTGCTTTGTCGTTTTTATATCTATGCCATAGCTAAAATCTTATTGTTTAAGTTGTATTGACTTTTGTATTGACTAAGACATGGCTACTAGAAATTGTCAATAGATTATCTAATTAAATTTAAAAAACTATCAAAAGAATAGAATTCTCGAATTATTCAGATTACATAAATATTACTTCCCTGCATCCTAGGACGAAAAGTGGAACCGGTACGAGGAGTAGTACCTCGCGATGGAAGAACCCAAGTGCGTTTTGTATGTGCTAAATTGTATGAAAGCCACCGAGATTCCAAAAGAAACCGAGCCAGCCCTCATTCAGATAAAGTGATTTTCTTCGTCGAAATCGTCCGTTAGAGCAGATTAGAAATCAATACTTGATAAAGACCTAAGGTCTTCTGATTCGTTGTTGGTCAAAGCATCATTTTCTTTCCCGGGCGATGCAATTGCAATGGCAGCGGGTAGTTAGTGAATAATCTTCATATGTCTTACGGTTGATAGCCTAAATCTAAATATAATCTCTTCGGTATGATGATTGGTCTTTCAAGGTTTTTCCCCCGATGTATGTATATATGTCAGTATGTTTGCTGTGTTCAAAAGCTGCTAGCATTGCCAAATTCGCTTATGTGTGTGGCAAATGGCGGGCACCAATACAAACTTCGCAACTAATTCCCAAGTGGACGTTCCATTAATCTTGAATGTATATTCAAAATGTAGAATTGGTTCGCTGGATCCCAAAAGACTTCTTCTTATATTCAACGTGAGCACAAAGTCAGGAGAAAATCGCAACGACCAATATCCATCCTTCTGATGTATTCAATATTCGGCTTCCGAAATTTACCATCCGTTGTTGTTCAGCCTCACGATCATGTTTGAACGTACCGCCTGTACAATTGGCCGATCATATAAAACCCCTGTGAATAGAAGATAAGAACTGCGATGGGAATGCGTTTGCACTTGTTTCCCAGATTGGTGCGCGTGTTCCGATCACGCAAAACGCACCACACATAAACAAATTCACTTGGCCGCAATATGCGTTCGTTAGTTACATAGAGAAGTATGTTTCTGTATCACAAACTGCACAACAGCGTGGTCTGTCCCAAAACTTTAAATCAATGCGGTTGGGCTCTGATCACTTCTCTTCGCCAGACATTATTCGGGCCTTGGATTATTCAGGTGGAAAGAAAGTAACTTTTCACTTAAAGGCTCAGGGTATGCACTAGTTTGAAGTTTGGAAACAACAAAAACCGTCCTCAGAACTAATTATTTTCCACGAGTTTTAACTACAGGTGACATAGTAACATAGTAACTAAAATCATTGACATAGTAACTAAAATCACTTGCACTTTTAGATTCCTTAGTTGTACCAAAGTAACTACACTCGAAAATTTCGAAAAGGATCGAAAGATTATCACGCGGGCTAAAATTGAGCTAATCTTTAGTTTATTGGAGATTTACTTTCTTCACCGAACCACCGTCCGACTCCCTTTCCAGCAATCCGGCCTCGACCAAGGACTCCAAGTCACTCTCTCGTCGAGCCCAGCCAACAACTTTACTGCTCGAGCCCTGTTGTCATTGCTACCTAGCATTATTGCTGCATGTTTTTTTTCTCGTGTTGATTCAATTACAAGAATCCCCGGACTGAAAATCTACCGCTAAGTCAAGTTTTATTGCACGGACTCGACATTGTTTTTTTTTAGAAAATTAAACGCGCCCAAGCAACAACAATGCCGTGCCACACTCTCGAACCGAGCTCCCAACTTGCGATGACAGGCAGAAAAAATTATCGGATCGAGCCAGGAAATGCGAAAACTTTTAACTATAAAACGGTCCGAAAACGTCAACAAGGCACTGTTGTTGTAAACGTAATAGTTGTTGTAAACGTAATTGCGCACAACAACAAATATGAATTCTCGGGCCAAACTAGGAACTGCTATGCACTGTGCACATTTGAGCTCGGTCCGGAAATGCCAACAAGGCACTGTTGTATAAAAGCAATTGAAAAATTAAATTGAAATTGCGCACAGCAACAAATCTGAAAATGAAAGTGTGCAATGCATAGAAATAATGAACCCGTTACACTTAATATAACTAACCTTACTACAATGGGTCGGCTGTTGGCTTCTTCCGCGATGCTCAGATACAACGTAATTATCTCCCACGACGATCAGATGTTGACCGAAGAAACCGACAAAAGATCACAACCTAACGGCGCTCACCAGCACCGAACCGTCGCTTTTAGCGTGATAGTCGGCGTCTCTACTGACTGCGCTGCTGAGCTCTTCAAATTCGTAACTTTTAATCGATCGATCAACTGCTGGTCCGTTTAAGCCACTGACTCGAGAGAATTTTTCAAGCCACTCGTTGTGTCGCACCGGCTTCTTCCGTCCGATATCTCGATCCACAATTCGTCTTTTAATCTCCGACTTCCGCTTCAAGGCTCGATTTCGTATCTTCCTTCGAATCTGCAGTGACAAATGAATTTTTAAATTAACAGCGTTCTGATACACTACTTATTTGCGTCAGGGCCCTACTTCGAATGTCCTCGACGGAAAATTTTCATAGTGCCACCGTTTCGGCCTAACTGCAGAGTATCCCGCTACTCCACTTAGGAGCAACGATCTTGCCACTCCTGTGACTGTCCGGGATCCACACCATCAGTCTGTTTCCCAATTTTCCCTTTCGACTCTTGACTGATCCAAGTTCGAGGTTTCGATGTGCCAAAGGGTAGTAGCCATCCGAACCGGTTCTAATCTGACCCTGTCAATTCATTCGACCACCGAAGCATATTTTCGCTTGGCTACACTCCTCGGTTTCATGGAAAATCCTCTTCAAATCCGGATTGAGTAATTTAATAATTCCAGCTCGGACCGGGCTCATCTTCTTTTATTAACGATCACAGAAAAAAAGAAATACACACAAATAAATAAAAATCAAGGCGGTGCCACTAAGCCATGAACCATTGGCGCTGGGTACTGAGTACTCCATGTCGATGCTTGTTATAGATTACCGTCTTATTACATTAAATACGTCGACCCGACGCCTTGTCCTCGGTCTGTAGTGTAGATGCCAAATGCTGCCGGTCGTTCCGTTCATCCGTCTGCTCGTCTTGCATTATGGTATACCCTCACGACGACGGCTTGTGACGTGACTGTGTAGGTATGTCGACAGGATGGCGGCTGCTCAATTGCTGCACGTCGCTCAAGCCGTTATCTACCGTATGGCGTAAAAGAAATGCAAATTTTCCTGATTGTGCATCCTGAGTATTTACTAGTTACGGAAAAGACGCTGATGCCGATTTTTTCTAATTCTTCCATTTGTTCTATACGCTGCCGTTTCAATAAAAAAAGGAAAAATAAACACAGGAAAATGCAATTAATGGCGGCGCCGGTCGGTCTCGAATCAGCGACTTCGTCGTGATAGCCCCGTGTTTCAACCAACTGCTCCACGTAACTCACTACAACGTCTGCACGCGACTAACTGTACACTGCAAATGAAGCTTTCAGCGCAAATGCGCTAACATTTATATGAAATCAAATCTTTTAACATATATACTTCTCCAGTATCCCCACCTAATTAGATAGTTTTACAATGTTGTAAGTTAAGTATTATAAGTTATAATGTTTATTCAGGTGTCTTACTAAATCTGGTTGTAATTATACTTTGTGCTGGTTCGATAACTCACGTAAGAAGCGGCGCAAATATTTCAATCATCTTTAGTTTATAATTACAAAAATATCGAAATACACAAATATTCAAAGTCCAATCTATTCAATTGGGGGTTTATATTTTTGTTTGTATATGCAAACTTTGCTCTTTGCAGATCGTTACATGCCTTTAATGCTTCAAAGCAGCTCTATTCTCATATAATCTTGCTTGGGGCACAAATCTTTGCATCACACACTTCACAACATTAATGTTTGTTTGTTACCGAAAGTCAACTTGCCCGCTTGTCGTCGAAAAACCGCTTATATTAAATTTAAATACATTTATTAACAAACCAAATTTCACAAAGAATACATATTATAACCGCACGTCTTGACGTCTGCGTTCAAGTCTTTTCTTCACATGTGTTCTCTTGCGCAACAACGGCCGACATGTCAGTAGTGGTCCGATGCGAATTGTAGCCAGATGAGTGCTATGGCCCAATGAATTGGTTTGCTGCCAAATGTGCCGTACTGCCACACTTATATTGTACAAAAGCCCGAACAATGTTTATGAAAGAATTTAGATGATTTTATTCTACTCATTACTTTACTTCCTTGTTTGCTGCATTCCCCTCTATTTGTGTGCTTTCCACACCTCAGGCAATTCAGCAAAAAAATCCACAAGAAGAGCAATTTCCCTGGAGCGAAAATGTATATTGCTCCATGCACAACTTCATTTCGTATGAAGAAAACATAACCAAAACTACACGAATGTTTGCCCCAGCGATATCAATACCTGATTCAAACGGGTTTGAGATTGAAGCAATGAAATGGAAATGGCTGAACACCCCGTTTACTTTCCAGTGTTTCAAACTCTACCCTAAATCAATACGGTATTGTATTTGCGGCTAATGTTTAGAATTCGTTCAACAAGCCCGAAATTATCAATAAAACATTAGTTTCTTTATTTTTAAAAAAATTTATTCTATTTGAATGTTCTATAATGAACCAACAATAAATTAATATAACAAAAGAGATAGATAAAATCCCTGATGTCGTAAAGAGCCTACGAACATTCTCAGGAGACGCAAGTGAGATTTCTTCGTGGAGAAAAAACGTGGAAAGAATCTTAAAAACCTAATCACACCTCCAAGGCAAACTCAAACATTTTGGTATCTTGTCGGTAATACGGAATAAGATCATAGGACATAAGACATAGCTCTCGAGGCACCGTTGAATTGGCGAAAGATTTCAAAATGCTTAACTTTACACTGCGCTGATAAACATGATCTTGGTACGTATCAGATAACGACAATAGTGCAGGGCAATAGCACCATTCATAAATTTTATCAAATTGTTTATCACCACCTAGCGCTCAGCTTAAATAAGCTGTCGGCAATGGACATGGGTCAAGAATCGTTACGTAATATGGTCCAGTGTTACCGGGACAAAGCCCTGGATACCTTCGTGCGCGGTCTCAATGGCAATCTTCCACGCTTACTGAGCATCTGTGAAACTGTAGACCTGCAAATTAGTTAGTTGCACAAGCGCATAAACTTGTACAACCCGAAGTAATGATCCTTAATTTGCAAAAGTTTTTTTTTTTTCTATGATGATGCCAAGGCTCAGGGGATGCCCTATTATGCTATAGCACAGCCTTGGCGGAAGGAAATTTAAGGAAGGGAAGAAAGAAAGGGTTGGGTTTGCCGAAGATGGCGATGCACGCTTCGCTTGAACAATTGTGGCTCATAGTTGGCGGGGAAAACAGTAGATGGTAGACTGTTCCATAATCGTATTGACCTATGAGAGTGAACGCGTTGGGACGCTCGAGTGTTGATATTTCATTAGAACAAAGACCATAATAATAGCGATAAAGAAGAGAAAGGCAACCTACGTTACGTCGGTGCTGAAGGGATTCAATACGTGTGGTAATAGTTTCATCGCCAATAAGCTTAAAAGCTTTGCGTTGGACTTTGTCTAGTTCCGCTAAAGCAGTGCGGCCTGCCCCAGCCCATATGTGGGAGTTATACTCAAGTCTTGATCTTACGAGAGTCTTGTAGATGTGCGCTATGTCTGATGGTGTAAAGTATTTCTTGCCTCTCTGAAGGAATCCTAAGGATTTCATGGCATTTTTCGCAATTTGAAAAATATGGCTGGTCCAGCTTAGTTTGCTGGAGATGTTAAATCCTAATAGGTTCAGCGAGCGTGATTCGGAAATACTCACACCATCAACGGAAATATGGTGGCTTGTAGGAGGAGAGTAAGGCTTAAGGAGAGTAAGGCGGAGATAGCTTGTAATTTTGGAATGCCGCCTCCTTAGTGCGAATAGCCTCTTGGCATTCGTAACTAAACCATGAGGTGGTGGTTGGCTTAGTGTTCTTGAAGGCATGCGGAATAAAAGTGTACATTCCATACCATATGATGTCAGTTATGGGGGAAGCTATATATTCGACGTTCTTTGTTGCAAAGCAATCGGACCAATCGACCTCTCTGATATACTTTTTAAACGCAGTCCAGTCAGCCTTGCCATAATGCCAAACCAGTCGTTTGGTAGGAAACTGAATAGTCCTAATCAGAGAAGAGATGTTAAATTCGGCTGAGATCAAATTGTGGTCCGAGTTGCCAAGAGGCGCAGAAACTGATATCGAATATTTATCTGGGTGTGAAGTTAGAAATAAATCTAGAAGATTTGCATTGTGCCCGGATATGTCGGGAATTCTTGTTGCACAATCCACTAGCTGCTCCAAATTGAACGACTCGCTAAAAAGCTCAACATGCCTGCCCGCCGGACTTGTGGTGGAAGAGTGTCTGAGCCACTGCACGTTATGCACGTTGAAATCACCAGCGAGGTTGATTTCAGATGAAGGGGATGTCTCAAGCAATTTGTCAATGCCAGAAGACAGTGCATCGAAGGAACGAACAGTATCTGCATCAGACATGTCAGGGCTGCGGTATAAAAAGCAAAAGTAGATGATGTGCTTGGAAAATTTGAATCTAATCCAGAGATAATTAAACTCTGGATTAGAAGAAGTATATTGGCTAAGTGTGGTAAACGGCACATCATTACGCACATAAATTGCAATCCCTCTTTGGGGGGAGAAGCGGGGCACTAACTGATAACCAGGTAAGTGATACAGCATCAGAAACGACCTTAGTTTCACTTAATACCAAAATTGCCGGTTTGTGAATAGATAAGTGACAGTAGACCGAAAAAAATTCTTTCTTATCCCGCGAATATTGCAAAAGTTCAATTTAATATTTTGCATTACTATAACGCCGAAAAAAAAATAATAAAAACAAAAACAAAGCACAATTGAAAAACAAAACGTGCTACACGCAACGGAAATAAACAGTTATACGCGATCAAAACAAGTCACGACGATCCGAACAAAGTCAATAGCAGTGTTATGCCTGCAATATTGACCTTGAGCGAATCAAGCGTTATTATAGTTTTGATCACGGATAACTATCAGTTATAAGGTGTTAAGATGGAACGGGCTCACCAGGTTGTGTTGGTTATAGGGCATAAAAGCCCCTTACCGTGGCACCAGATACACTTGTTCAAACTGCCGAAACTTGTTTAATTCGATCATGAGAGCAGCTCCGGAGCACGACTGTCCTCGTTGGCGTGCAAACTCAAACTTCTCAAATTCCAGGAAATTGAATCTCCCTCGATAAAACTATATGTAAATGTAGTTTCTGAATAATTTCGGCATTAAGCTGCAACCCGCATATTGCTGGCACAACAAAATCAATTATAATTCACGAAAATATCCATAGTTTCCGTTGAAAAAGTTCAATTACTTACCGACGTATATTATATTTTAAACAAAATAGTTTAGACAAATATTGTACACTTCACAGCACTTATAAGTAGAATTGATTACAAGTTTCTGAAACATTTAATGCTGAGCCGATTCAGGACAACACACATAAACTTGTACAAATTTGCCGCAATTCTAAACTACCAATTCCAAACTACCACACTGAAAGATTTGCACAAGTGCATAAACTTGTACAAATCTGCCGCAATTGTTTACTACCACTGAAAAGTCTTCAAACAAAAGGGAACACGTTCTCTTTAATGGTTGAAACTAGACTGCATCTTTATTAAATTCTACTTCACTTATATCTAATTAACAATTGTTCTGCATTGCAAAAAAAAACTCACCCGAACGTGGTTCCCACTAAAATTGCAAGCGCAACCTAATCTGTTTGCAGACAAACAGGTCACGTTGCGCTCGCTGTGGGAACCTTGTCTAGCGCGCACAAGCAAATTCCACAATTTAGTAATTTCAGACGCGCCAGACAAAGTACGTTTCGGGTTGCGTGGACATCACACGGTCAAGATTTTGTTTTAATGAAATATATGATTTCGTACACATGATATGATTAAAATTTTATATGATTTCGTACACATGATATGATCAAGATTTTATATGACTTCTTTCACATGATGTGATCAAGATTTTATTATTAATGGAGTATATGATTTTGTACACACGGTTTCTACGAAACTCTATCAAATGCTTAGATCAATTTATTTGGACCTAAAATTAATAAGGTCAAATTTTATCTATTGCCGCTTCTTAAAACTTTCGCCGGAATAACAGGGAATGACAATTTAAAGAGTTGTTAAATTAATCCTAAAATTAATTGAATTGTATTACTATAATCCTAAAATTATAGCAATGCTCAATAAAGCAATTGATTACCTGAATAACCACCGTTTATTGATTGAAAGAGAACGATACAACGATAATCATTGCTTAAGTACTAATTCGGTTCAATAATTATTGCTTAGCTAGTACAAAATACAATTATTCTTTCTTTGTCGACTTAAGTACAAGCAAGTGTATTCACCTGCTGATTCTGCAATACCTGCATTTTCAATTTTATTTCAACATGCGTGAATTCATTTGCCTATCGTCATCGATTTATGATGATTATGATTGAATGAATTTATGTTCATTTTACAATTGTAAGGTTGAAGTTTCGATAATAAGTACCGATATATCGCAAACAATTTGTTAAGTAAATGCTAACATATTATCTTTAATCTAAATTTAACCTAGCTGTGAACAAGGGTGTTGCGCCAATAAAACAGTTAAAAGGGACGGGGTAGGAACCTACCTCAACATGACTTGGCATAAAAGAGATGATGAATATTTGGCTGTTTTTGAGTTACTCAATTCCTCGCTTTCACACTTGGCAGCGAATCGATGCGCTTAATTTGCCGATGACTTGTTCGCGACAAAAACTTAATGTGGGTACAAACAATACAAAAAGTGCCTCAACGAAAATAAGCGATTTTGAATGCGCTAGTTTTTCGTGATATGTTCCCTTATCCTTTGGCATCCGATGTTTGTCGAAAATCGATGCGTTTGAATTTCCGATGACTGCATTGAATGTGTGTTGCGATGGCAAGAAGTGGAAAAAGTGTCTAGTGGAAAGCAACGATTATCGCTTGTTCATCGGCGCATCTACCGATGACTGAACGCCTCGCCACTGGTGTTATGCTTGCAATATTGACCTTGAGCGAATCAAGCGTTACTATAGTTTTGATCACGGATAACTATCAGTTATAAGGTGTTAAGATGGAACGGGCTCACCAGATTGTGTTGGTTATAGGGCATAAAAGCCCCTTACCGTGGCACCAGATACACTTGCTCAAACTGCCGAAACTTGTTTAATTCGATCATGAGAGCAGCTCCGGAGCACGACTGTCCTCGTTGGCGTGCAAACTCAAACTTCTCAAATTCCAGGAAATTGAATCTCCCTCGATAAAACTATATGTAAATGTAGTTTCTAAATAATTTCGGCATTAAGCTGCAACCCGCATATTGCTGGCACAACAAAATCAATTATAATTCACGAAAATATCCATAGTTTCCGTTGAAAAAGTTCAATTACTTATCGACGTATATTATATTTTAAACAAAATAGTTTAGACAAATATTGTACACTTCACAGCACTTATAAGTAGAATTGATTACAAGTTTCTGAAACATTTAATGCTGAGCCGATTCAGGACAACACACATAAACTTGTACAAATTTGCCGCAATTCTAAACTACCAATTCCAAACTACCACACTGAAAGATTTGCACAAGTGCATAAACTTGTACAAATCTGCCGCAATTGTTTACTACCACTGAAAAGTCTTCAAACAAAAGGGAACACGTTCTCTTTAATGGTTGAAACTAGACTGCATCTTTATTGCATTCTACTTCACTTATATCTAATAAACAATTGTTCTGCATTGCAAAAAAAACTCACCCGAACGTGGTTCCCATCAAAATTGCAAGCGCAACCTAATCTGTTTGCAGACAAACAGGTCACGTTGCGCTCGCTGTGGGAACCTTGTCTAGCGCGCACAAGCAAAGTCCACAATTTAGTAATTTCAGACGCGCCAGACAAAGTACGTTTCGGGTTGCGTGCACATCACACGGTCAAGATTTTGTTTTAATGAAGTATATGATTTCGTACACATGATATGATTAAAATTTTATATGATTTCGTACACATGATATGATCAAGATTTTATATGACTTCGTACACATAATGTGATCAAGATTTTATTATTAATGGAGTATATGATTTTGTACACACGGTTTCTAAGAAACTCTATCAAATGCTTATATCAATCTATTTGGACCTAAAATTAATTAGGTCAAATTTTATCTATTGCCGCTTCTTAAAACTTTCGCCGGAATAACAGGGAATGACAGTTTAAAGAGTTGTTAAATTAATCCTAAAATTAATTGAATTGTATTACTATAATCCTAAAGTTATAGCAATGCTCAATAAAACAATTGATTACCTGAATAACCACCGTTTATTGATTGAAAGAGAACGATAAAACGATAATCATTGCTTAAGTACTAATTCGGTTCAATAATTATTGCTTAGCTAGTACAAAATACAAGTATTGTTTCTTTGTCGACTAAAGTACAAGCAAGTGTATTCACCTGCTGATTCTGCAATATCTGCATTTTCAATTTTATTTCAACATGCGTGAATACATTTGCCTATCGTCATCGATTTATGATGATTATGATTGAATGAATTTATGTTCATTTTACAATTGTAAGGTTGAAGTTTCGATAATAAGTACCGATATATCGCAAACAATTTGTTAAGTAAATGCTAACATATTATCTTTAATCTAAATTTAACCTAGCTGTGAACAAGGGTGTTGCGCCAATAAAACAGTTAAAAGGGACGGGGTAGGAACCTACCTCAACATGACTTGGCATAAAAGAGATGATGAATATTTGGCTGTTTTTGAGTTACTCAATTCCTCGCTTTCACACTTGGCAGCGAATCGATGCGCTTAATTTGCCGATGACTTGTTCGCGACAAAAACTTAATGTGGGTACAAACAATACAAAAAGTGCCTCAACGAAAATAAGCGATTTTGAATGCGCTAGTTTTTCGTGATATGTTCCCTTATCCTTTGGCATCCGATGTTTGTCGAAAATCGATGCGTTTGAATTTCCGATGACTGCATTGAATGTGTGTTGCGATGGCAAGAAGTGGAAAAAGTGTCTAGTGGAAAGCAACGATTATCCTTGGTCATCGGCGCATCTACCGATGACTGAACGCCTCGCCACTGGTGTTATGCCTGGAATATTGACCTTGAGCGAATCAAGCGTTACTATAGTTTTGATCACGGATAACTATCAGTTATAAGGTGTTAAGATGGAACGGGCTCACCAGGTTGTGTTGGTTATAGGGCATAAAAGCCCCTTACCGTGGCACCAGATACACTTGCTCAAACTGCCGAAACTTGTTTAATTCGATCATGAGAGCAGCTCCGGAGCACGACTGTCCTCGTTGGCGTGCAAACTCAAACTTCTCAAATTCCAGGAAAATGAATCTTTCTCGACAAAACTATATGTAAATGTAGTTTCTAAATAATTTCGGCATCAAGCTGCAACCCGCATATTGCTGGCACAACAAAATCAATTATAATTCACGAAAATATCCATAGTTTCCGTTGAAAAAGTTCAATTACTTACCGACGTATATTATATATATTAAACAAAATAGTTAAGACAAATATTGTACACTTCACAGCACTTATAAGTAGAATTGATTACAAGTTTCTGAAACATTTAATGCTGAGCCGATTCAGGACAACACACATAAACTTGTACAAATTTGCCGCAATTCTAAACTACCAATTCCAAACTACCACACTGAAAGATTTGCACAAGTGCATAAACTTGTACAAATCTGCCGCAATTGTTTACTACCACTGAAAAGTCTTCAAACAAAAGGGAACACGTTCTCTTTAATGGTTGAAACTAGACTGCATCTTTATTAAATTCTACTTCACTTACACTACCGGTCAAAAGTTTGGGTCCACTTCACAATGTTGATGAAATGTACAAGAAACCATGGTTTTCTTCGTTCATTGTTTTTTTATTATCAATATTTATGAAAAAGTAATCACTGTTTATACAAAATATGTCAACTCACAAAGAAAGCCGCAAATATTTATCTATATTTTTGATTCTTCGAAATATCCGCCTTTTGCTCGTATAACAGCAGCGCATATTCTGGGCATCCTTTCAATCAATTTATGCAATGATTCCGTCGTTATTTCATTCCAGCAATTCTGTAGGAACGTCCAAAGCTGTTTTGTATTAGTTGGTTGCAGTTTTCTCACTTGTCTGTCCAACTCGTCCCACAGCAGCTCGATCGGGTTACAATCCGGCGACTGAGGAGGCCATTCCATATATTTGAGTTCTTTCTGCTTCTCTTTGGCTGCGATGTAATCCCGGCAAAATTTAGAAGTGTGCTTAGGATCATTATCTTGCTGGAAAACGAATCCGCGACCCACAATTCTTTTCCCACACGGAAAAGCGTGCCGTTGAAGAATGTTGTGGTAGACTTTTTTGTCCATGATACCCTCAATTTTCACAATGTCACCAACAATGTCCCCAGCAAAGCATCCCCAGACTAACACTAACCCTCCACCATGCTTGACTGTGGGGATCACACATGGGTTAATCATGCGTTCGCCAACCAAACGACGAACATATTGTCTGCGTCGTTTGTTGAAAATTTCAAATTTTGATTCGTCCGTGAACAAGACTTTAGACCATTGTTCAATTGTCCAATTTTTATGTTTTTTAGCCCAATTCAATCTTTTCACTTTGTTTTGCTTGCGTAGTAATGGTTTTTTAGCGGCGACGCATCCTTTCAAGCCGTAATTTCATAGACGTCGCTGTACCGTCGAAACAGATACTGATGCTTCGCGCGCGGAGTTGAGTTGTTCACGAATTTCGGGGGCTGTGAGAGAACGATTTTTCTTGCTTACAACACAGATGAACTTGTCCTCTTGTTCTGACGTAGTTTTAGGCCTCCCAGAACGATGACGACTCTGATTACACCCTGTTTCGCTCTTTCTTTGTAACGCTCTCATGACTGCATTTTTAGAAACATTACATTTAGAAGCAATTTTTCGCGTTGAATAACCTTCTTCATGTAGTGCCACAATGACTGCTCGTGTGTCTACACTCAGCTCTGCTTTTCGACCCATTTCTCTACGAATGAAACATGAAATATATAGTTTTATTCACATTTTTATAATGAGATGATATTTTTCGAATTACGTTAATTTACATTAAAATTTTTGTCGAATACATATGATTTTAAATACGATAAATGTTCTACTCACCTTTTTGCAAAGAAAAATGTAACAAACAATTGGAAATATAACTCTTGGAGTGAGTTTTTGCAGCACAAGGATGTTACGCGTAATAGACACTAGACGCATCGATAGAATGCAACAAGTCATAACACGTTTATGCACGATCTACGCGTCTCCCAAGGACGCCCTCTCCACTCTGACACCCTCCTACACTCTGACCAGTAGCAAGACGCACGCGCTTGACAAAATCCACTGAGTAGCCGACTTAATTGTGTAGAATTCAAAAACAAAGCAAGTGGACCCAAACTTTTGACCGGTAGTGTATATCTAATTAACAATTGTTCTGCATTGCAAAAAAAAACTCACCCGAACGTGGTTCCCATCAAAATTGCAAGCGCAACCTAATCTGTTTGCAGACAAACAGGTCACGTTGCGCTCGCTGTGGGAACCTTGTCTAGCGCGCACAAGCAAATTCCACAATTTAGTAATTTCAGACGCGCCAGACAAAGTACGTTTCGGGTTGCGTGCACATCACACGGTCAAGATTTTGTTTTAATGAAGTATATGATTTCGTACACATGATATGATTAAGATTTTATATGATTTCGTACACATGATATGATCAAGATTTTATATGACTTCGTACACATAATGTGATCAAGATTTTATTATTAATGGAGTATATGATTTTGCACACACGGTTTCTAAGAAACTCTATCAAATGCTTATATCAATCTATTTGGACCTAAAATTAATTAGGTCAAATTTTATCTATTGCCGCTTCTTAAAACTTTCGCCGGAATAACAGGGAATGACAGTTTAAAGAGTTGTTAAATTAATCCTAAAATTAGTTGAATTGTATTACTATAATCCTAAAATTATAGCAATGCTCAATAAAACAATTGATTACCTGAATAACCACCGTTTGTTGATTGAAAGAGAACGATACAACGATAATCATTGCTTAAGTACTAATTCGGTTCAATAATTATTGCTTAGCTAGTACAAAATCTCTCTAATTCTCATCCAAGAACCATGGGTTGTTAACAACCGGGTTTGCGGGTTACGCACCAATGAATACAGACTGATAACACCTGACGGCTCTTGTAAGCCACGTGCCTGTATTCTTGTCAGGAAAACCATAAATGTCCTTGTATTACATCACTTCTGTGACAAGGATAACATGGCTGTTGCAGTAGAGTGCGACCAAAGACCATGCTGGTTTGCTTCTTGCTATATGGCACATGATCATGGCACTAGCCCTCCCTGCGACATTGTCAGGGGGATCGTGGCTGAAGCCAGGAAAACAAGTGTGCCGCTGATACTGGGAGCTGACGCTAACGCTCATAACGAAGTATGGGGTAGCTCCAATACAAAT
Organism: Nemotelus nigrinus; assembly: GCA_947369275.1. Taxonomy (NCBI): domain Eukaryota; kingdom Metazoa; phylum Arthropoda; class Insecta; order Diptera; family Stratiomyidae; genus Nemotelus; species Nemotelus nigrinus. The sequence goes on along the minus strand of OX376372.1, from coordinate 47,146,868 downwards.
GGTCGAGGCGAGGAACTTCTTGATTTCATCCTTGCCCACGACCTCTTCATCGCCAACACTGGCAGCGAACCGACCTTCCTTACCTCAAACCGAAGGGAGGTGCTTGACGTTACCTTGATTAGTGGGCGGCACTCGCAACTTCTCCGTGACTGGAGGGTTCTACAAGAGTGTTCTTACTCTGATCACAGGTACATATCGTACAACGTGGCTGGCCGCAGCTCTGCCGAGCAGGTAGCCTTTATTAACAGAAAGAGGACGGACTGGAAGCTTTTTAATTCTCTAATTCGATCCTCACTGGAAAGTGTTCCTAAGAGCATTGACTGCTATCATGAACTGGATAAGGCAGTTGACACCCTTACTAGTTCTCTCAACTTCGCGTCTAGGGAAGCTTGTAAGCCACCCACGGGCAGGGGAAATCCCAAGCCCCTCTGGTGGAATAAGGAGATCAGTACCTTGCGAAGAGAATGTAGGAGGGAGTTCAATTGCTCAAAAAGATCTAATGACTGGTCGATGTATAAAACGAAGCTTAAGGCTTTTAAGTATGCCGTACGTAAGGCAAAGAGGTCCTCATGGAGATCTTTCTGTGGTAACGTGGAGAGTCTCAGCGAGGCAAATCGCCTTCGTAAGGTCTTAAGCGCGACACCAAAAGCTATGGGGTGCATCATGAATCCTGAGGGCATTTGGACTAGTTCGAGCGCAGATACTCTCAAAGTACTGATAGACGCACACTTTCCGGGCAATCATTGCCCTCTAGAAGTGGCGTGTCAGACGGAGCAAAATTACAGTTCAATCCCGCCGTTCAGAATATCAAATTCTCAACTGAGGTGGGCCATTAACTCATTTGAACCGTTTAAGTCCCCGGGCCCTGATGGCGTTCTTGCGGCTGACATTCAGCAGTCCATGGAAGTATCGCTACCTTGGCTCAGGGAGATTTATAACGCTTGTCTACGCTTCTCGTATGTTCCCACCAGCTGGCGGGAATCCAGAGTAGTGTTTATTCCCAAAGCAGGAAAAGTTACGCATGTTAAGCCGAAGGACTATCGTCCAATAAGTCTTAACTCCGTCCTGCTAAAGATTTTGGAAAGGATAATTGATTACCATATTAAAAGATCAGTCGATCCTATGCTGATCTCGCAGTCGCAGCATGCTTATACCAAAGGTAAGTCTGTTGAGACCGCTCTTCACGTCCTTATTGAGCAAGTAGAGAAATCTCTTGCTCTAAAGGAATACACGCTTGCTGTCTTCCTGGACATAGAGGGGGCCTTCAACAACGTTAATTCTAACGCAATTGTTGAGGCTCTCTCGGTGCTGCATGTGGATGAACGGTTGGTTGCTTTTATTGTGCAGCTTCTCAAAAGTAGAGTTGTAATCTCTACGCTGGGTAATGCCAGCGTAAGACGAGGAGTCAGCAGGGGCACACCTCAGGGTGGAGTTCTCTCTCCCCTGCTGTGGAACATCACGGTGAATACTCTTCTAAGGAAGCTGGACCGCGCCGGCTGCAAAGTGATTGCTTACGCAGACGACATAGCTGTTTCAGTGTCGGGAAAGTATTTATCTACGCTATCGGAGAGGTTAAATCACTCTCTTGACATTATTTCGCGTTGGAGTCGTGAGTGCGGCTTGAATGTGAATCCTAATAAAACGGAGCTAGTGCTGTTTACAAGGAGGTACAAAGTTCCTGATTTTGAGTTACCCAAATTGAATGGGGTCTCCATTAACTTGAGCCAGAAGGTCAAATACTTAGGGCTGATCCTTGACTCGAAGTTACTATGGACGTACAATGTGGCGGAAAGAGCTCGGAAGGCTTTCAACGCACTTTACTGTTGCAAAAGGGCCATAGGGGCGAGTTGGGGATTGCAGCCTCGTACTGTTGCTTGGCTTTACACTGCTGTGGTGGAACCAATTCTGTTGTTTGGGGTGGCGTTCTGGTGGCAGGCTGCTCTTAAGGCTACCTGCAAAGGACAGCTTGAAAAAGTGCGAAGAATGGCTGCACTACAGGTAACTGGAGCGCTCCGCTCCACTCCTACTAAGGCACTGTTTGTGCTACTACATTGGCTTCCAACCAACCTACTGATCTCACAGCAAGCTAATCTTGCTGCTGTGAGACTAAACTGTATCTCAGCATGGAATAGGACAGAGTTCGGTCATGCGAGGATCTTGGTCGAGGGAGTACCCGCACCAGCGGTTGTTGACTACAACGCCCCTCAATGCATACTGGATTTGGAGTTTACAACTCGCATTCCATGCAGGGAGGAATGGTGTGATGGTATCACCCTTGATAATGGGCTTATCCATGTGTACACTGACGGCTCAAAGCTAAACAATAGAGTTGGGAGTGGTGTATACTCAGATGAGCTGAATCTCAAGCTGTCCCTCCGTCTACCAGACCACTGTAGTGTCTTTCAGGCGGAGGTGGTAGCTATTTATCAGGCAGTCGACTGGCTTCTGTGTAATCGAATATTCGGGGTCAATATTGGTATTTTCACAGATAGCCAAGCGGCTATTAATTCCCTTGCTGGTCCTTGTACAATGTCCAAGATTGTTGCTGAATGCCGTGCATCTCTTAGGGAGATGTCGAGACATTCGGTTGTTCAATTGATTTGGGTACCTGGACATAGGGGTTTTCAGGGCAACTGTGAGGCCGATGAGCTAGCAAGGCTTGGAACTTTGCTACCTGACGTCTCTTGCTCCTTTTCAATAGGTATACCGATGACATCGGTCAAACTGGCCATAAGGCAAAAATATCTTGAGGACGCTAAGAAGTCCTGGGCAGATGAATCTTCCTGTGTGATAACAAGGCAGTCCTGGGTATCCATGGATGCGCATCGCACCAGGCAGCTTTTAGGCTTAACTCGAAGCGCCCTTCGTTGCACTGTGGGCGTTCTAACGGGCCACTGCCTCATAGGACGACATGCACAACGTTTGGGCGTAGAGTTTAATGACTTCTGTCGGAGCTGTGGCTCTGAGGATGAGGAGGAAACCGTCCTTCACCTCATGTGCCAGTGTCCGGCTTTGGCAAGGAGAAGACTGGCGGCACTTGGTGCACCCTTTCTCTCAAACCTGACGGAACTGTCCCTGGTAGAGCTAAAGGGGATAGTCCGGTTTCTCAAAGGAAGCAAATGGTTTCCTGACTTTAGTGAGTAGAAGAGAGTCACTAAAATTATTGTGGTATCACAACGGGCCTCTTCTGTGCCTATGTGTGCTGGTCGTCAGGCCTCTGAAGATCGGCAGCCACGTTAACCTAACCTAACCTAGTACAAAATACAATTATTGTTTCTTTGTCGACTAAAGTACAAGCAAGTGTATTCACCTGCTGATTCTGCAATATCTGCATTTTCAATTTTATTTCAACATGCGTGAATACATTTGCCTATCGTCATCGATTTATGATGATTATGATTGAATGAATTTATGTTCATTTTACAATTGTAAGGTTGAAGTTTCGATAATAAGTACCGATATATCGCAAACAATTTGTTAAGTAAATGCTAACATATTATCTTTAATCTAAATTTAACCTAGCTGTGAACAAGGGTGTTGCGCCAATAAAACAGTTAAAAGGGACGGGGTAGGAACCTACCTCAACATGGCTCCACTGAACCTAATATTTTTATAGCTTAGCAATCCATCTCTAGTTGCAATAGTCGTAAAAACAAATAAAAACCCAAAATTTACCAAAAACAAACAGCAAATACGAGTATAATAAAAAGAATATAAAAACAATTCAAATTAAAACATATACAAATAAAACAAAAAAAAAATAATAATTGAAACATAAAAATGAAAATTCTAACTCTTCAAAAATGAAATAATAAATAATCTTCAACTTTAAATGAAATTCCTTTAAAAAAAAAGCAATAAATAATCTTCAATTTCAAAAATAAATCGACTCATCAGGGAAATCCGGACGACGGTACCATGTTCTTGAAACCACTGTAAATTTTATTGTAAATGATAATTGTTCATTAAAAACTCAAATGTTCATCAAAAACTCAACACATTATTTATTTACAAAATCAAACGAAACTCTGCATTCAAAAACATACACCTGCCAATCGCTTCGCTGTTGTACGTAGACTGAATGCTTTCTTTATTATAGTTCCACGTCGGTCTTAAATTAGCCGCATGTCCGAACAGGCCGCATTAAAATTTGCTCAGACAACCTTTTAATTATATGTCACGTTGGGGCCGCTAGATCAGCTGTCCTCAAACCAGAGTGTAAATATTCGCCAACATGCCACCCGCTTTGAAAGAGTTCTTTCAAATGTGCCGATGAATTTTCCGAAGGTGAATGTAGTAATACCAACTTGGTAATTGGCCGCCTCATTTAAACTACTGCCTTCCGCTGGACCGTTGATGAACTCAAAGCACTGATATAGTGGATGATGGCCACTGCATAATATGCATTTGTCCCCGTTGTCCGCCGTTGGAGCATTAAGAATTGCCGCTCTTCTTGAAGTGGATGGCCGTGGTTGAGGTTCTTGAGTTGACATGGACCGCAACTCATGTTGTCTCTCCTCCAAACATTTGATGAATACTTCAAATGTTGGATGTGACTCTGCCGCTGATTACCTTCACCACAATTGCCGCGATGTGCTATCTAGCTTGGCATATGCAGTGTGTATTAACCAACAATCCAAATGTCCCAATCCCAATCCCGCGTTGCTTCTGCGAAAATGTTTATTAACTTTCAGATGTCCTCCGATGTGGCTCTGGCGATTAGCGCGTAGTCCATCATCCGACTCAGGTGAGCTTCTGTTATGTACCGTGTTTTGTGGTATCTTGCCTTCAGCTGCTCCCATGCCGCTTTATAATTTTGCTCAGACACTGCCATATGCTGATCGCTGAAACCGCTTCACACACTAGTGAGTCTTTCAATTAGTGCATTTGTTGCACTGGTGACAACTGAGGGTTCCCATCTACCAAATCCAAGAATGTGTCGTGAAAAGACACCCAATCTTCGTAATTACCGCTGAGTTTTGGTAAATGAATAGTTGGTAATTTCATTTCCGCCTGTACTCCGCCTTTGTTGTCCGCACTTTTAATAGTTTCGAACTTTTCTTCAAGTTCTCCTTGCCCCACACTCACTGTTTTGAGGACTTCCGCAATGACCGGTGGATTCATGTCCGCTTGTTGTCTTGGATAATCCACTTCCTCGAGTACTCTTCTCCTATGCATGAGGTCCGCCTTCGTTTTCATGTACTTATGTAAAAGCGTGGTTCTTACCTCTTCTTCAGTTATTAGCGCTTCCTCATCACTGCCACTATACGCTACTGCGTTCTCGATGGTCGTCTGGAGCTCAATAAACCAAAAATACTCAACCTTGAGTTGATCGATTCTCATGGACATTTCACTCTTCACTATTCCGCAATCTACTGTCTATGAAATCCCGTATAAACCCGCAATAAATGGTCTGAAAATCCGCCTGCACTTCACTCCGCTTATCCTGCACTCAACTGTCTATGAAATCCCGTACAAACCCGCAATCAATTGTCTGAAAATCCACCTGCACTTCACTCCGCTTATCCCGCAATCGACTGTTTGAAATCTCGTGTAAACCCGCACTTAACTGTTTAAAATAAATCCCGTACTTCGCAATCAACTGTTTGAAATCTCGTACAGTGCAACCCGCTTATCCCGCAATCAAATGTTTGAAATCTCGTATAAACCCGCAACCCGCTTATCTCGCAATCAACTGTTTGAAATCTCGTGTAAACCCGCACTTAACTGTTTGAAATAAATCCCGTACACCGCAACCAACTGTTTGAAATCTCGTACACCGCACTCCGCTTATCCCGCAATCAATGTCCGCTAACTGCTCTAATCCGGCTCGACGGCCCAAAATGTTCATTAAAACTCAAATGTTCATCAAAAACGCAACATATAATTTATTTACAAAATCAAACGAAACTCTACATTCAAAAACATGGACCATGAGAGTAGAAAACTAATGAGGAGAGGAACATCAGTTAAGTCAACAGGGCAAAAATCGCATACAAACCAAAAATGCAAACACTATCATAAAATGACTAAGGCGTAGGTAATTAGAGTTTTTGTGGTTTGAGCGGGGGCAATTGTGTGGCGCAAAATTTTGAATTTGGTGTCATGCAATCTTAGGTTTGGTTTCATTTAGGTTTCATTTTGATGTTTTAAGGGTGGTACTGAGTTAACCGTGAAGCTAAATTTTGACATGTCTCCATTATCTGATCATTCTTTCGAGCGAAAATTTTAGCAATGGAGAAAAGCAGATACACTCCTCATTCTTGACGGATAAAATGTCAAGAATTTCAATTTTCGATCGATTTGCTTATTGGAAAGACATTTGCACAGTTCAATTTTCAAATTGGAACACCAAATGTCACTTTTTCACGTAAAATTTTCATACAAAATTTCACGAAGAATGACCAGATAATGGAGACATGTCAAAATTTAGCTTCACGATTAACTCAGTACCAGCCTTAACCCCATGTGCGGTTTCTGAAATCTTTGCGTATTTTAACGGTGGCAGTATATTTCGACATCACAACCTTGAAATTCAGAAGTGGTCGAATTCTGGGACGAAAGTAAACAATACGTAGAATACAAAGTTAAATGAGTTTCCGGAATTGCCTGTTTGTGAAACTAAGCACATGTTTTCATAAAAAACTTAACCCTACTAAACATATGCAGCAGATCTATTATGTTTTATTTTAAATTTTCCAGCCCCCCCCTCTTCCTTTTACAACCGGGCTTGGGACCGACTTCGGCGGAATTAGGGCTTGATTAGTTCTCACAATCTTGAAGTTTCACTTTTTTTCTAAGTTCACAACAATCGACAATCTTTTGCTTTACTAACATTTAATTTTATTTCAAAGTTTTTCACTTTACACTCACTTTTTATCACTAGTGCCTTAATTGTTATAATAATATTATTTCTCACTTATATTTCACTAAAATTAGTTTCGACACATGAACATTTTTTTATTGAAATTTATCAAGTTATTTTTCGCTATCCCGATATAAATATTTTTGATTACGCCACTGACCAAAGACAAATCAAACATGGCTTCGCAACTGTCATTCACGAAAATGTAAACAAACGGTCTTATCGCTACTTTTTCGTTTATTTTTCGAGAAACACGCACAATGCCTCACAAATATTTTACATGCGACGATAAATTTAACCCGCATTACGTATATCAACACTCACTTACCTGTAAAAACAGACTCCTATGACACCAAATCCTCGCCGAATTCAGCAGGAACCCACGACACACTTTTGACTCATTATCACTTAAAGTTTGCGGATTGTATATGTTATTTCGCGTCGTTATATGAAACTAAGGGCTTATAGTGTTTAAAAAATTAGTTTTTTAAGAAAAATCACCACCGCACAACACAATTATTTACGTTTGAAATTCACTTTAGTTGGAGACACTACCGACACCGCGTACGATTGACAACCATTTTGACAGCTAAGCCCAAGCAGGCCCAAGCCCGAGAGAATCGAAGAGAGCGTTTTTGTCCTATTACACATACATGGATGTAGGGCCAGAAGGGTGAGGTAGCCCGCTCCTCTTAGTTTTCTACTCTCATCATAGACCTGTCAATCGCTCCGCTGTTCTACGTAGACTGAATGCTTTCTTTGTTATAGTTCCGCGTCGGTCTTTAGTTAGCCGCATTTCCGAACAGGCCGCATTGAAAGTTGTTCAGACAACCTTTTAACTATATGTCACGTTTGGGCCGCTAAATCAGCTGTCCTCAAACCAGAGTATAAATATTCCCCAACAGTAATTTAAACACTCATTATCTCCAAAAATCAGTTGTTTTTTCTTTGGATTTTCCAACTCAATAGGATGATCACCAACCAATCGAACATATACTGCACCAACTTCAACCTCCACAACTTCCGATATTTCGACATAAACGTAACTAAGTCTTTCGATTTCGATAAGTACGTTTGAATTTCAACACTTTTACCATCGCGATGGTGTGAAGTAAGATCATTGATAACGGCCGGAACGAATGCACCAGCCGCACAAGCTGTACTTAGGGCTTTAATTTGCATATGTCATTCATACTAATAACGACTTTATTACCATTATGCATAATCTTAAAATTCCACTGAAGCAACAAATCTCACAAGCAGTAAACCACCTAAATTCACGAGCTTCTCATCTGACTGAAAGACAAAACAACCACTACCAAGGTCAAGTGACCCAGTGTATGCAAAATCCTATCCTTACCCGATGGCCCTTTCCGATTAGGTAGAGAAGAAAGAGATACAAAAGCTATTGGACGATAACATCATAATGCCATCAAAGTCCCCATATAACGCACCAGTTTGGATTGTTCCGAAGAAGCAAGAAGCTTCAGGTGAAAGAAAATTTCAAATGGTTTTTGATTATCGCAACCTGAACTAAGTCACTATCTCTGATACGTATCCAATGCGAGACATTAATTTTGCTCTCTCTAATTTGGAAGAAAATCAATTTTTTTAGATTCACTTCCAAAGTACTCAAATGTCCATAGACGTAGTATGTTTTTACACACTATCACTTGTGGATTTTCTGAGCCCCATATTCTACAGTTCTGCTTATTAACGAAGAGATTTTTTTTTTCGAAAAATCAGCATCAACAGCTTGTTGTTCCACCACCCAATTCACGTATTCTCTGCGTTTTCCATGGTCAACAGGCTTCAGTTCTTGCGTGAGCTGGACTTTATACGGATGAAGATGCAAATTCAGGTGGAGAATGCGCCATAATGAGCCAAAAGATTGGCCCAAATGTTGAGCTCGACGAGGAATCGACAAATTCGAATCTTCCTCCACACTGATAAACTGTTAAGAGTTCGCGGTCGTATGCACTATACTTTTTTTGTGCGTCGCTTAATTTGTCCGAGTAAAAACCAAGAGGTTGCCAAGATTCTTGGCATTTTTCCTGCATAGCAGCCCCGATAGCGGTATCGGATGCGTCAACGAATAGACCAAGCTCGGCGTTTGAGTCCGGGAAGGACAATAGATTGGCTTTTATTAAGCCAGTCTTGACTTGGGCGAAAGCTTTGCTAGCTTCTGTTGAGCAGGTGATTGTTTTAGCACCATCTTTCTTTGAGCCGCAAAGATAGGCGTTGAGTGGTTGCTGCATCTCAGCTGTGTGAGGGAGAAAGCGACGAAAGAAGTTGACCATCCCAAAAAAGCTCCTTAGGTCTTTAACCGTTTTGGGGAGTTTAGCTGAAAATATTGCCTCAATCTGATTTGGAAAGGGCTTAATGGCTTTTGACAAAACCTCATGACCTAAAAGTTTAACAGAAGGTCGAAGGAAATGGCATTTCTCCAAGTTAATTATAAGACCATGGTCCGCAAAACGTTTGAAAATATGTTCTAAGTGAACAAAGCGTTCCTCTTCGGATGTCGAAGCTGCTGAAATGTCATCGAGGTTGATAAAATAGAATTTCATTCCGTGTAGGACAACCCTTGAAACGATTGTGCCACATTGCATAGTCCGAAAGTGGTTCGGGTGAAGTGAAAGATTCCGAAAGGTGTGCAAATGGTGGTCTAAGCAATATCGTTCGGCTCGACTGGAATTTGACGGTAGGCCTTAGTCAGGTCGATGGTGGAGAAGACAGTTTTGCCACATAGTTCATGATAGAAGTCTTGGATAATGGGGATGAGATATCTGTCAGATCACTGGCAATCCGATCTAAGTCACAGCACTTAGCTGTGGCTATAGTTAATTGTTACTTATCGATTGGCCGTACGCGAAAAAATACCAATTAGTACTCAACTCAAGTCTAAGATGAACAAGTACTTGAACTTCTTCACTTCGCACGTATAAATGAAATGCAAACTGATTCTCGAAATCGAATGAATACTTTATTCTACTTAACTCACTTAAGTACACTACAAACTGCATAGAACGCAAATTCCACTCGAATATTGTTGTGTTTAAAATTTCACAGAAACGTAATCTGGTAAGCCGTGTATGAAGACCATTGTGATGTGAGAAAAAAAAATTCTGATGAATGGATTGCCGAGTGGAATTTCCGTGTAACAATGTAATTCTTATATGAAATTGGATCTGTTGAATATGAAAACAATGTTGAATCTGGATATGAATTGTTAGGGTAAAGTATATTGATATGGAATTTGTACATTTTAAAGTGTATAATAATCTAAAAGTAAAATAAAGCTACAATAGAGTAATGGAATCGTACAATATATATCCGGGATGGTAATGGCGTTAAGGCGTCTGTAGTCGTCCCAAAGACGTCATTCTTCATTAGACTTACGAACCATGTGAAGTAGAGAACACCAGCTGCTGTCCTACGGGCGGCAAATACCCTACTGTAGCAGGAAATCGAGTTTTTTCCTTCCCGCCGCAAGCTGATCTGGTGCTAGTCGACGTGATCTCGACACTATTCGAAGACCTGTGGTCAAGATGTGGTGTGTAATCTTGTGTTGATCGTGATGGCTTTGTATTGTTTGAGAAGGGCATGTGTTCTAATTAAAACCACTATACAATTAAAAACCATCACGGATTATGCTTTGAAAAATTCTTTATTCTACTTTAATTAGATTTTAACAACGAATTTCAATTTTCAATCAATGTACAAATTTCTCTGACAACCGATTTCCTTACTCACCACATCAATTCAAAAGTAACTGTATCGTGAAAATGTCGGTACTTTCTTTTCTGTTCTACAAGCTTTCTCCTATCCACTTGTTATAATTTCAGTTTTACCAGTATTCTTACTCATAGTGAATATTAAGTGAAAAAAACAATTGTGAATAGACATTTAAATAAATTTAGTGTCAAACGAAAGTGAAAATTGTCATCAAGATGCAAGCGGATCGATAACAATGGAAATTGACTTTAGATAAGTATATATTTTTTATATTTTAAAATCCGATTCTTTGGTGCTTTTTCTTCATTTCAGGCTCCCGTTTTAGAGAGGTCGCTGCTGTGCCGCAACATTCTCCCCAAGATGAGGCGTGTGTAGTGCCTCAGTATTATCCATTGGGCTAAGTTCTGAAATGGCAAGTATTAGTTTGCTAATCTATTTTGATAAATGTTGTTTGCATGTCACGTCTGGGTATTATTTAGATCTGGATTACTATCGATAATGTTTTGTCCGAGGTGCCGGTTCGAGGATTGTATTCGTTCAACTCAGTTTTGGCATGGTGATGCTGGGCGTCCACCTATACCATCAGTGATTTGTATGAAATCCCAAAGACTTCTCACATTAAATAGTTTCGAGATATTATTTGATGTGACAAGGTCTCATGAAGGAAAAGGATGTGTAAGGAAAATTTTGATAGAAGGAATTAGAAGGTACATTTTTTATGGTATATTTCGCGTAGGTACTAGTGCAATTTTTGTGACTGATCGTTTGTATGTCTTTTCATTTGACCATATGGTTACCACTCGTACTAGAGAATCGTTTCCCGGACGAACCTCTATAATTCTGGCTAATGGCCAACGATAAGAAGGTAATTTTTCATCCTTTCGTATATACAAATCGCCCACTTTGACATTGTTTTTCTTTGTGTTCCATTTTGGCCTAAGTTGTAATCGATTCAAATACTCGGTTTTCCACCAAAAATCTTGCGTTACCTTTTGTGTTGTTTGCCATGTATCGAGATGGGTGATGTTGGCGCTTCCAAAATCTGCTTCTGGTAGTGCTAGTATTGTATCGCCGATTAGGAAATGTGCTGGAGTAAGTGCAGTCGTGTCTGTTGGATCGTCGTTCAAGGGGCACAGGAGTCGAGAATTGAAGCAGGCTTCTATTCTAATTAAGATGTTGGACAATTCTTCATACGTTAGAGCAATGTTGCCCACAATTCGGCGCAGATGAGACTTTATAGATTTGACTCCGGCTTCGCAGAGCCCACCGAAATGCGGCGAAGCTGGAGAATTAAAAATTTTAATCTACATTGAAAATTCTATTTTGACAAAGTGGTTTCTCTTAATTTGATCTCTCGAAATGATCTCTCAATTTGATCTCTCGAAACCACTTTGTCAAAATAGAATTTTCAATGTAGATTAAAATTTTTAATGTAAATAAAAAGTTGTTCAATTATAATCATCCCGCAAAAACAATTCCAATTTGATTCTGCTTTCGGAGGCTGATTCCGCAAAACGATCGAGTTTCCCGTTTCAATGTTCTCAGCTTTGATAAGCTTTAGAGATGATATACGTTGTCCATGCTGATTTATAGACAAGAAGAGAACCGTGATCAAATTCAATTATGTTAAACCTACCTGTATTTCGTAACAATGCCTATGACTAAACTTACTGCGTAATCCCTGATGATACTACGACTAATCTGCCTCATCGTTTCGCTGCTGTCGACTCTCCGCCTAATCGGAAAATCACCCATGTATTTCAAATCACCAATACTTCGCGCTCGCTCCGCCGCTGATCGCTCTTTAAACGCCTTCGCACTTGAATCGCCAGTCATTCACTCTCGACTCATTACTACATAGCTGCACTCGATTGTCGCCAGATCATTAAACTTGCCGGTTCTTCCCAATTTAATTGTTTCTCGTACTCGATTTTCACTGGCTCTACGATTATTCTCTTCGCTTGTTCGGTGTACACCTTTGGCTTTCCTGATTTCGTCACGCTTGGCCCCAGGTTACTCGAGCGCACACCAGCAATCCGATATCATGAAATTAAGAACAGAGGAATTAATTCCTGACTCCAATTCGGTACGTCCGGTTCTCACCTTGCCATCTAGAGAAATAATCGATACATAGCCTGTCCACTGGCCATCAAACCTCGCATAGAGATTTCCCGTGCCGCTTCTGCGGTATCTTTGCAGACCGTTGGCTGTCCATTCGCAATATCATTCATTCGGGTGTATTGGCCCCTTGTACTCGCTACACGCGCCTTCGTCAGTGCAATTTCGCGCAATTACGTCCGATGGCAATCGGAACGCACCCTTATCTTTTTGCCGCATGGTGGCGGTTCCGTCGCCCGTTGACATCTAGTGTATTACTTCGTTGCCGATGTCATTGTTTACACTCGCCATGTCAAAAATAGTTGTGTTCGTGGCCTGGCGTGCAATTTCTCATTCGCATTTAGCCATTTTCTCATTCGCGTTTAGCCAATTGCGTGCGAAAATTAGTGAGTTTTCTTTGTTTCATTGAGTTAATTCCGGTGGGTGTCGGCGTTTGCGGTCCGTACTGGATCCATTGCCCCTTAGCTGCGCAATGGGTTGTCCGTTTTTGGGTCAGGTAATTCGTCGATCGCCTGAAATGAATCAACGGCGATAGCTTGACCTGGTGAGGAACACTCGTTTTCATCGACCGTCGACCAAGTTTTTCTTTTTTTTCCTTTTTATTTTTCCTTCCTTGTTTTACCCGCTTTAGCTAATGTGTATTTCAGAGTCATTTCTTCTTGCGGAAACCGTTTAGAATTGACACGACATTTCGACATATACTTCAATTTTCGCCGCAAAGTGGAAAACTGATGCCTTGTGAGGAGATTATAGTCAAGGTTCCTATGCGAAGTGGATTTCACCCATTGTAACTACCGTGTATTTGTTTATAACCGTATGTATTCTACATTAACTCTAAGATCTATTTGTTTACGCTAGATTACAGCTTTCCTTTTTCGCTGGCGTTACAAACGACTATGAAAAGCTACGCGGGAAGTCGATCGTGATTAGAGAGCTCTCTTTTGACGGAACCAAGATGAGGTGCGGACGCATTGGTACTTAAAAACCGCTGATGTAAGGGACGCCGCCGTCGATTTCTCGCTTCCAGACGGTGGTTTAAATGACAGTTTCGGTTGTTTGATCAAAGCGGGTGGCACCTATATTAGACTCACTCCATTTCCACGGGAACTAAGCCCACCGAAACTGTCCCCTTTTCGCTCCACCGGGAGGTTAAGGGCTTTGGGCATGTTGCGCAAGTCTGTAGGTGACAGTGTCAAGCTGCATACCAGAAAATGGAAGTCCTCCGGTTGTAAGTGCTCAGCAACCATTGTGCTTTGAACTTGTTGTTGGCACCGAATTTCTCTCAAAACACGAAGATTAACCTTGTTGGTTGAATGCTGTTGTTGCTACTGCTGCTGTTGATCGGCTGCGGTTTGAATAAATTGTAGTTGATGATGAATACTTCATTCCCCTAAGTTCGCATTCTCTCATTCCTTGTTGATATCACATTCGAATGAGCAGCTCATTCTCTGTTGATTTCACATTCTAAACTGCTGCTGAGCGTGCAGGTTGATAAAGTTGGTAAATACTGTATCATATCAGCGCGGAAATAATTTCTACGCCTGTGAACAAATGAATATTGAAGTATGATTTTTCCTTGGTCACTTTTGGAACACTTGTCCGTCATCATGAATTATTCCATACGGTAAGTTAGGTCGCGTTTATATGCAGATATGATGGTATATATGTATATACTAGTAGTACAAGTTATAAGCGGCTTTCCGGTTTTTACTTCCGTTTTGTTAGCGAAAAAATTCCCGAATTATATACTTTTAGTTTGAGGAGCAAAATAAACTGTCGAACTTTCTATTTTTAAGTTTAACTGAAGTGTGTTTAATACTATGTATGTTCGTATGACGTCAACCATATAGAGCCCTAACCAAATATGAGTCTGCGAATGATGTTGGTACCTAAGGCAGTCAAAGTGATGGCGGTAATTTATAACCATACAAAATCTTACTCGCAATATATCAATAATAAATTACAGGTATTTCCCAAGCTAGCAGCTTTGGTCAATGCATCATAAATGAACAGCTGTCAATCCCACGGGCTAAAGAACTTCCAGGTCGTCGGCAGCGCATGCCGCACTTTTTTGCTTGCGGCTGATGCTGCATTCCCGCTTACCCAACAGGTAATGCTCCGTTACCCAGGACAATGCTTACCAACGGAACAACAGATCTTCAACAAAAGATTGTCGAGAGCATGAATGACAATAGAAAATTCTTTTGGTATTCTAGCTACGAACAACAATCAACATATAGCCAGAAAATGTTTATAATAGGTGCGCTTTTTTGCACACCTGAGCGGATCAAATTTCGTTAATTATATTGAATACAACAAAAAAATACTGCATATGTCGAGTCACTCAAGCAGAATTTGCTAGGCAGCGGTTGTTTATGGGGTTACAGGTAGAGTGTGCTGATAACAGTAAGAGTGTTCTAAACGGTTCGTACCACTGCTGTTCATTATTGTGAAGCCGGCAGTTTGAATTGAATGATATTTCATAGCACTCCGCAATTGTCAATTATTTTACATCAAATCTTGTTGCGGAACAGCTGTGAACAGCCGCCACCACAACAGAAATTGTAGTCTGGCCTGCTACCCTCGCGTGACTAATTTTGCCGGCTATTCACGGGTTTCGTGGGTTAATTGAGGGGCAGGCCAAGCCCTAGCTGGGTCACGCATTGCGGACGTGGACCAACATAGAAATGATAAGGACAGGAATAAAGGAGCCCACTTCATCATGGCTCCACTGAACTTAATTGCTTGGACTTTTAACTTCATTATTAATTTTCCGGCGATATAAATTTAAAAAAATAAATAAAAACGCAAATTTATCGGTTATGAATACAACAACAAAATTTAATCAAAAAATAGCAACTAAATAAAAATGCAGCCAGGAAATATCATCCCCATAAATATGTACATAAATAAATATAATATAGAAATAAATATTCTTTTCCAAATAAGAAAATGAAATAATTAAAATCAGAGAATAAATCAGTTCTTTTCAAACATAAAATAGATGAAATGTTAAAGTTAAATGAGAATAAACATTGTTCATTTGGTATTTAGAGAAATTTAAGGAATAATATTTGTCTTTTGATTGGAAACTGAAAATTAGACTGCAAAGAATTGTAATAGTTTTGCGATTCTTAGCTTTTAGTTTGGCATTATTTTATTTTTATTCATGAGTAACATTAGATGCAAGTCATGCAAATAGCATTTGTGACACTCCGGTGCAATTCGCATATATATATATATATATATATATATATATATATATATATATATATATATACATATATATATATATATATATATATATATATATATATATATATATATATATATATATATATATATATATATATATATATATATATATATATAGATATATATATATATATATATATATATATATATATATATATATATATATATATATATATATATATATATATATATATATATATATATATACATATATATATACATATATATACATATATATATATATATATATATATATATATATATATATATATATATATATATATATATATATATATATATATATACATATATATATACATATATATATATATATATATATATATATATATATATATATATATATATATATATATATATATATATATATATATATATATATATATATATATATATATATATATATGTATATATATATATATATGCTTATATTTTAAGTTTTCGTATCTCCGTTTTTAGAAATATTGAAAACAAAATGAAATTTTAACATTAATTACTCTTAAATTGATTTTTAATGACTGCTTGGATTTCATTAGCTCATGGACATTATATGATAAAATATCGATCACTCACGAAATTTACTATAAATACAGCAATATGATCAAGACTAGTCATTATTGAATCGAAAGTCGTAGCAATCAGTCGAATCACCTAGTTCCGCGAAAATGTCGAAGTTCTTTATTAACAAAGAGTTCTTAGTGCACGTGAAACGTTTTAATCTGAAAGATCGACGAATAGAGTTCAACATAGCTGCACCACCGAAAAATACTGATGAAGTATCGTGGATAAAAGATGCCGTTGAAGACATAATCAAATACTCTACTGAGGGAGTTGATCCAGATGACATGATAGGAATAACTTTTTGCGGGGATAGTTTCAAAGAAAGAGGACCCGGATGGATGAAATTTAGACCCGCATCTGCGGTTTTTATGGAAGATGTGTGGGGGTTAATTTCAAAAATATTTCAGAGTAATTCTGAGGGCTTGAACACCGATACATTTTGCCTACAAATCACATCAGTTCATTTGCCTAAAGGTAAAGGAAGTAATCGAGCTCGAAAATACAACACGTTTTCGGAAGAGTGTGCTTTAAGAAGAGGTATAGTGACGATAGACAATAAGGATAATCTATGTTTGCCACGAGCACTAGTGGTGGCGCTATCTTATGCTGATAAAAATCCTGATTACAGAAAAGTTCGAAGAGATATTGGAAAAATGCAGACGAAGCAGGCTGCTGAGCTTTTGGACAGATCAAAAATTATTATACCTATTGAAGGTTCTGGTATTTTAGAGTTACAACAGTTTCAAAGCCAACTGAAAAACTACAAAATCATAGTGTATCGATATGGAAGTAATGGGCGAGATGTCATGTTTGAAGGAGTCACAGAGGGAAAACATTTAAATTTACTATACCATGACGGACACTATAATGTTATTACCTCTCTGACAGCAGCATTTTGCTGCAGATACTATTGTGAGAATTGTCATGTTCCTTATAGCAATAAGAATTATCACAGATGTGGGGAAGCTGCCCATGTTGTCAACAATCTCCAGAGTGCCCTAAAATTGGATCAAAAACTTTTTGCGAAGATTGTAATCGTAGCTTTAGAGGGCAGTATTGCTACCAAAACCACATCAATCCTACAACATTAGGGAAAAATAGTGTTTGCAGTGAAATCAAACGATGTATGGAATGCTTAAAAACTTATCGCGCTAGCAGATCCCATATCTGTAACGAAGTGTTCAGCAAATTATGCAATAAGCATGTGCAACAAGAACACTTTTTCTTCATTCAAAAAGATTATCGAAAAATATCGGACAAAGATACTTGTTTCTGAGTCAAGGTTGCTTTACCTTAGCTAAATGCTTTTTCTCAAATTTGTTGATCAAGAACTTGCCAATATTTCGAGTACTTGGACTGAATCCAATCGTACTACTTGAACAAGTACATAAACTTGGACAAAACCTTGTATTTGCACAAGTGTATTCACTTGTACAACTTGCTTCCACTATAGGTGCTTATTGCCCAAGTGCATAAACTTGGACGAGAAGCTATATCTGCACAAGTACGTTAACTTGTACAAACTTGCCGCGATTCTAAACACTGAAAGAGTCTTCAAAACAAAAGGGAACACGTTCTCTGATGACTGAAACTAGACTGACACTTTATTGAATTCTACTTCACTTATATCTAATTAACATAGTTCTACATTGCAAAAAAAAACTCACCCGAACGTGGTTCCCATCAAAATTGCAAGCGCAACCTAATCTGTTTGCAGACAAACAGGTCACGTTGCGCTCGCTGTGGGAACCTTGTCTAGCGCGCACAAGCAAATTCCACAATTTCGTAATGTCAGACGCGCTAGACAAAGTACGTTTCGGGTTGCGTGCACATCACACGATGAAGATTTTGTTTTTATGAAATATGATTTAGATTTTATTGTATGAATTCATACACATGATATGCTCAAGATGTTGTTCTTAATAGAGTATATGATTTTGTACATCCTCCCCGTTTATGATTTAGAAACACGACAACAAGAAAAACTAGGAGAAACATTTTTTGATAAAAAATCAATAGGAGAAATTAAAAAACACGAGCTAAATCTATGTGTCTTTGCTAAACGTTGTGATTTATGCCTTGAAGAAAAAAGTCTATATTTTTGTCAAAAATGCGGATACAGTCTATATTATTACAAAGAAAACGTAATTGATAACTTTATGAAGAATTTAATGGATGTTCGGAAGAAATTTAAAAAGGTGATTGTAATCGCACGTAACGGACAAGCATTTGACCACCAATTTGTATTAAAGTATTTATTTGAAAAAACTGATTTAAAGCCGAACTTAATAATGCGCGGTACAAAAATCATTATGATGCAAGTGGACAATATAAAATTCATAGACTCGTTGAACTATTTCCCTATGGCTCTCTCTCAATTACCGAAAGCTTTTGATTTATCGCCTGTTTATAAAAAGGGCTATTTCCCTCACCTATTTAACACCGTGCAAAACGAAAACTACATTGGCCCACTCCCAGGGAAAGAGTATTATGCCCCAGATACCATGAAAATTGAAGAACGCCAAGTATTTCTCAAATGGTACGAGGACCACAAAAGCGATGAGTTTGATATGCAGCGGGATTTACTTGAATATTGCACTAGCGATGTAGAAATTTTAACAGAAGCATGTCTGAAATTCAGAAAAATTATGATACATGAATGCAATGTGGATCCGTTTATAGAAGCCACAACAATAGCATCAGCGTGTAATTTAGTTTTTAGACGAAATTTCCTCGAACCTGACACAATTGATATCATTCCAAGAAACGGCTATCGAGGTGTAGATCGTCAATCAAAAAAGGCACTACAGTGGTAGATATGGGAAGAGAATCAACGTCAAATAAAAGTTTTACATTCAGCTAAGCAAAGAGAAGCAGTTATAAATGGCGTTAAAGTAGATGGTTTTTGCCCTGAAACCAATCAGGTATTTGAATTTCATGGCTGTTATTATCATGGACATCCTGTATGCTTAACTCATGCTCGCGATCGCCGTTTACACGATGACCGCATGGATACCTTAAATCAACGATATGAAGGAACAGTAGCAAAAACTGAACGTCTACGCGCACACGGGTACGAAGTAATTGAAATGTGGGAATGTGAATTCGATAGGCTTTTGAAGATGAACAGTGAAATGAACTTTTTGAAAAACCATCCTCTCCTGGTAAACACACCATTGAATCCCCGTGATGCCTTCTATGGAGGGCGTACAGGAAATGCCTTCATGTATTACAAATGCAAACCAGGAGAGAAGATAAAGTATATCGATGTTGTGTTTGCTCGCTGTATCCGTGGGTTTGCAAAAATGGTAAATTTCCAATTAAGCACCCTAAATTGTATGTTGGAAAAATTGACTGCTCTGAAATAAATTTTTAAAAAGCCGAAGGCTTAATTAAATGCAAAATATTACCTCCACAAGATTTACACCATCCCGTTCTCCCCGTCAAACAAAATAACAAACTTATGTTTACATTATGTCGTACCTGCGGGGAAGAAAGAAACCAAAGCCAACAGTGCCTACATTCGGAGGATGATAGGGTTTTGATAGGAACATGGGTAATTGATGAAGTCAAGATGGCACTATGTAAGGGATATAAATTAGTAGAGACGTATGAGATATGGAACTACGAAATTGAGCAATATGACAAATTAGCACGCTCTGGTGGTTTATTTACAGAAATGATGAATAAGTTTATTGAAATGAAACAACAAGCATCGGATTGGCCTAGTAAATGCGTTTCGAAAGATGAAAAAGAAAAATATGTTCAAGATTTTCATAAGAACGAGGGAATAAACCTGGAGTTTGATCAAATTAAAAGTAACCCGGGGTTAAAATCCCTAGCCAAGCTTATACTAAACTCCTTTTGGGGGAAATTTGGTCAGCGCGAAAATCAACCAAAGACAAACATAATAAATAGTCCAGCGGAACTCTATGCTCTGTTAACCAACCCTGCGATTGAAGTATATCATCTACTCCCAGTCAATGAAGAAGTTTGTAGGTGATATGACTGATGAGCTGGAGTGTTCCGGTTTGGGTTGTTACATAACTGAATTTGTGAGTGGCGGACCAAAAAATTATGCATATCAGATTTTTTCCACAAAGGACAACTCCATCAAAACCGTATGTAAGGTAAAAGGTATCCGTTTAAATTTTGAAACATCCAAATCTGTTAACTTTGATGCAATAAAAAATATGATATTGAATCCTGGAAACGATAAGCCTATACACATCCTGTCACAAAACATTCATCGTACCGAATCCAGAGAAGTTATTACTGTCCCCGAAGTTAAAAAATATGAGCCTACAGCCGACAAACGCAAATTTCTGGAAGACAACAGTTCCATACCATATGGATTTAAAAAACAATGTTTGTAGTTATAAAATATGTATTTTGTATTTTGCTTATAATCTCGATATAAACTGTTTTTTCATTTGTTCTGAAGTGGCTTTTTTAATTTTCGCAAAGTTAAAATTGTTTTTAAAACCTTACATCAGGAAAAAAAAATCCCCGCTTTCTATAGAAACATTCAAGTGTAGACATACAGATTCCAACTATCAGAATCTGTTTTTATTTTGGCTTAAGTTCGGTTTCGTTTGCCGATTACATAGAGTTAAAAGTACCAAATCATAGAGAGACAATAACATATCAGTTTCAATAAAAACTCACACAAACATCTTTATAAATTGCACGCGCGTGCGCACAGTAACATTGAAACCATTTTTAATTAATCATGTACACATACCCGACATACATGTCTCATAGAAGAATGTCAGTAGCCGGCTTATATTAGATACAAGTTACACATAAAGAACTTGATTTTTAAAGGAATTCCATAAAAAGTATTTTCTTTGTAACTAAATATTCAGCCAAAGATACCACATACATTCTAAATTTATCTATTTTTGAAGTACATACTTTCAAGAATAGAAACATCAGTGACAAACGTACGAATATCACATTATCTATGAATATGTACGGTTCGTACATCAGAGCTCTAATTACAGATAAGATTTTCACGAAGATCGGGGATCAAAACAGAATGTAAAATAACTTTCAGTCGTACATGCATATGTATATTAACATCATTCAGATCGTTTCGCTTTCGTCTTGCATCATTATACATTTATGTCCCATATGTCTTGAATATATAATCGCCAATGGGTATTGATATGTCCATGTGAATATGTATCCTCATATTCCGCATATTACTATTGGATGAGGCAGGTATAGTTAGCAAGCGCTTCATATGCATCTACTGTTTCATGAACTCCTGGTAGATTTAATTTGAAACTTACTCTAGAGACTTGCGTAAAGTAACCAGTATTTCAAACTCAAACAACTCGAACGTGTAAATATTTAGCATTCAGATCGTTTCGCCTCATTATACATGCCTTATATATTTTGAATGCATGATCACCGATGAGTAGGTGATGTGTCTACTTATATCTATATGTATATTCATATTCCACAAATTACTACTGGATAAGGCAGCTATAGTTTGTATGCGTTTTGTTCTATTGCTTCATGAATGCCTGCTAGGTTAAATTCGATTAGTTAACATATTGTGTCCCCCTTACCAAAATAAGAATTTGGAGTCCCCGTGACGACATCAGTATGCCAGTAGAGGTTCCCAGCGACATCACGAGCTTGAGACGAAAGAATCCCTGAAAGTTCCCAAAGTCATCAAAATTTTCCCAGGCTCGAATTATCAAAGGTATTTGACCTCTTTTAACTTAACGATAAATCAACATGGGAATTCCCCATGACGTCACACGTCAGCAAAACCTGTTTGAAGGTCAGCTCAAGGTCATCAGAAAAAGTTCCCACGGTCATCAGAATTTTCCCAGGCTCAACCGCCATAATACCTACTACTTACCAGTGATCCGGAAGACGGTACCGTATCCGCTGGAACACTACAAAACTATATCTTCTTCTTTTTTTTTAAATTAACACAAATCATTTACATTCAAATTTTAATATTGTGGAAATTCGTAATGAATTTAAATATCAAATTGAACTTTTGGACTTTTAAACTTTTTTTTTCAATTTCCTTCGGTTTTTCTCTTTTACAATTCAGTCCCGCACTCTACACACACGTCACATTTACAGGTGCCAATTCCATAAATTATTCCAAAATATCTGTTTCGTTGGCCATATAGAAAGCGACTTAATCGCCACAAAACTCCTGTCGCTTCTCCAAATATATAGATATCTATATGCGATACAGCAACAGATCGCCAAAATATAAACTGGTACAATAGATATCCTAGCACAGCAGCCCATACAGCAACCACCAGTAATTTCTCCTGTCGATCGTGATGCTCAGCAGTAACTTTATTCGCTATAGAACGGCTGACATTACTATCAAGTAGGTATCACGCCCGACCATCGAACCAGTTGCAGGATTTATAAAAACCCTCTTCAGCTAAGAGCCGGTTTAGACGAGCGGTTTTTTGCTGGATCCAGCACGAGCTTTCAGGCAAGAGAAGTGAAGGACGGAACGGAACAGCGAGCACGACTGATAGAGTTGGCCATCGAGCACGGCAGCGATTTTTCTGTCATTTTCTTAGAAACAATTTGAGGCACAGACATTTTTTTGGTAGAAAGCAGTCTGCTACGAATATAAAAAACTGTGTGCTAGCACAGCAAGAAATTTGCAACGAGCACCATCGGCCAGCAAACTCTGTGCTGGCAAAGCACAACATCGCTCGTCTAAACCGGCTCTAAGTACCGAGTTGTTCGGTAATTGAAAAAAAAAAAACGCATCAACAACAACACTTTCAAACCGCAGCATAAAGAAAAGCCGCCTAGCAAAAGACAAAATAGCAGCAATCAGTCAACTCCACAATTTCACTAGCTATTTCTGTTTCACTAAATTAATCCGTGTTTTCGGCTTAATCACATGTTCATCTTCTTTTTGATCGTGCGATCAGAAAATTCGAACACTCAATAAAAATTCAATGGCCGTTTATCATTCTTCTAGACCCGACACTGTTCCAAGTCACATAGCTATCAAATCTGCTGATAGATAATTGTCTCGCGCACACGTCTTTCAAAATAATCGCACAACATGCAGCCTTTGCCAGGATCCGCATATAATATATCTTTTGTGGCATTTGAGCGACACCACTTTTTATCGCAAGATATTTTCCACGACGGCAGCCGCCGCTGCCGCCGCAGCCGCCGCAAGACAAATCTCAAAACCGACTGCCTCCCAGTCAGCATCCGTGAGATTTACTTCGCAAGTCGGCACATACTGTTCTCACCAGCCGTTATCAGCTGTGCATCTGTTACACAGCACACGCAAGCAGCACCCACCATTTCCAGTTTCGCTGGCCTGATATCGCAGCTGATTCAAGTTTCGTTGCAAATCAGCTGCGCTCAGGCCAGTATAGGGTTCACTGGCCTGAGCGCAGCTGATTTGCAACATTCGAAAATCAAACGCATATACATAGCCTGTTTTAGATAAGATTTCATCAGGTGTTTTCTGTGTGCCATTCTGGATTCACAATCACCTAAGAGAAAGCTCATCAAATGCAGCAACATTTTTAGAATACACCAAGTTTTCTGCTCGGGATCGTTTTTTTTTGCAACCCTACGTTAACCTGCTCTGCTAGGTTGCAAAAAAGCACCTAATATCGTTCTGGCTTGCATCGCATTGCACAATTTTGTCATGTCCGAGAAAACAAACTTGGAATTACCCTCCAACCTTTCTCGATTGGGAAGATAAAAACGGTGAGCTACACTTCGGAATCTGGCGAGATGAAGATGATACTTTTACCTACATCCATCTAAGCAGCGCGATCAACAATTACTACGGTGGTAAACAATCGATTGCCATTAGAAACGAGCTATGTACTAATTTCAACATTGACTCAAATGTATGTATTTTAACTTAAACAATATATTTCGATTATGTTAAATGATAACTCACGAAACTTAAAAGGAATTGTTTAATAAATGTAACTGAATATGTTAACCGAAGTTAATAGAACTGTATGAAGTTTGAACGTATTGTTTTCATGTTGCCAACATTTTTATTACGGTCTATGAAATGCTGTCTATGCTAAGAAACGTAAGCAAGATAAAATTGTTTTCTAAATGTTGGCTAGGAACTATCAAATTAAAATGATGTTGTTAATACGAACAGTTAGTCAAGTTACTCAAAGGTACACAGCGAGCAAAGCAACCGAATAAGATAGAATGAAAGTTTATGACTGCAACGTTTACGTTAGATTCATTCACAACCGAAGACCAGTCGCATTCGGTCATTACTTCACTCAGCGTATCAAAGTCAACTTTCTTGAAGTTAAAGTTAAAAAGATTTACAAAGTTAGACTCCATTAGTATATCGTCATTAATTTGGAAATTGATATGATGAACTGGATGGTGTGTAGATTCATTAAGTAGAGGAGATGAACATCGTTGAATTGAAACATCAGATGAATTCGTCGAAAAAATCAGATCCAAAAGCCGTCCATTTGTGTTTTGGATGCAATTTATCTGCTTTAGTCCAGTTAAAAGTATGAAGTAGGTTTCTCGTCGGTTATTGGACAAAGGAAGATAGTGTTCACTATCGTTAGAGATTCGCCACTCCAAATGCGGTAAATTGAAATCTCCCATAAGAATGAGATCGTCGGACGGTTCCATTATGCGGCATATATATTCGGTTAGGTTATACGCCAAGTCATATGTTGAGTTTAGTGCGGACGGCGGGATGTACAGTATTGCTACGAAAATTCTTCTTTGATGAAGGTTTAGTGTGATACATACGTATTCCAGGTCAAGAGTGTTAGGTATATCGAGTCGAGATACTGGCAGTTCTTTACGTACAGCAAGTAGAACACCACCACCGACAGAACCATCTGGACAATTAAGATGGCGATCACGACGAAAAACTGCAAAGTTACTGCTGAATAGTTCAGCATCGTTGATGTTTTCACATAGCCAGGTTTCGGTAAAGCCAATAATGTCAAAATTAGACACTGAAGAAGTGACATATAAATAATTAATTTTCGAGCGCATGCCACCTATGTTGTCGTAGTACGCCGAGATTTCTTTTGCCCGTTTTTTGAATTATGGCTTGATGTAATCATCTCTTGATGTTGATGTTTGGGAACAAATTCCCTGATGATGCACGATGAAGGCCAGTAGCAACTACTTGAAATGGTGTTAAAGCACCACTCAGGCATGATAACTTTAAATGGTGACACACGATGATGGTTCCCAATATTTGTACAAGATATAAAATTGGTCGGAGCAAACATTTTGTTGTATTGGAGAATATTGCTCACATTCGCTAAGACATCATCGTTGGTCGTGTCTCCAGCTAGGCGAGATAAAAATAACACTTTTGGTTGAACTGCAACTTTAAGTGAGCAAGAAAAATTGCTGTCATTGTGTCCAAGCAAAGTGCGGCCATCAGTAGCGACGCTCACGATATTGGATGTTCCGTCTACATTTTCAGGTGCTGGTGCATAATTCTGATCGACATCAAAGACACTGGAGGACTTCGAAGTCTCGTTACCATTCACATTGCTTTCCGTAATATCGTTTATTGTTGTGTTATTTTTTTCTACAATCGTTAAGATAATGGGAACTGAGCTCGAGAGTTCTGTAGATGTAGTGTGAACCTGCTTCGATTGTTTGCATTTGCTTGCTCTAACATTATTAGAAGGTTTTTTTTTGATGCTTCGGAAAGGGTATGCATGCTAATAGATGCTGGTGTGGCTGTGTCAGTGAACTGATGGCTATGGTCTAAGATATTCGTCTGACAACCGGACGATAAAAGAGCAAAAGAAGCAGTAGCTCTCTGCAAAAGTGGCAAAAGAGCCCTATGCGGAGCATTGACAGGACACCTTCCATGCAACAAGTACCTCGACAAGATAGGTGAGGAGCAGGACGACCGCTGCAGATACTGTGGGGAAACGACAGAGTGTGTAGAACATGAGCTCACAGTCTGTCCAGCACTAGCGAGAATAAGATTCGAGCTACTTGGCTCTGCTTTTTCTTCTATCAGGGACATCACAAATATCCCGTCAAGGAACTTATCCAGGTTCATTAGAAGCCTGGACATCCTGTAGGACATAACGCAAAGGAGGCACAATAGACCCAAGAGGTCGCAGTGCTAGGGTCCCTTTGGACCCACTCCAGGCCATCATCATCACCATCATCAATGTGACAAAAATTAGGTGGTACAAATCAAACTCAAACTAAGTTCGGATGTATTCATCAACTCATTTCGTCCCGTGTACTACAATCGGTGCGCCTCAAGTGCCTCAAGTCAATCGCTTCAAAGCTTAGAAGCAATCGCTTCATCTCAACGTGACAAAAAAAATGAGGCGGTACAAATTTGAAGCTTGAGGTGATGTATGTGACATTTTGTAGCTGTGTATGGGACATTTGTCATGCATCTTGTATGATGAACACAACACTATTATCTTATTTATTCCAAGTATTATTTTACTTCACACGACTTGTTAATGTTTTCTATAAAATACTATCAGTGTGAAAAGATTGTTCTTACATTGACGAAACTAGAAGCTATTGTTTGACAAAGTTGGGAGTATGACTGTTATAAGGCGAAGAAATTTGGCTCTAAGTAGACTTTTGTTTGAACAAAATCCCTAATCACGGAAAATTAATTTTGAGGAGAGCACAAATTTGTTCCGAAATAATATAGATTAATGCAAAAAGCTCCTTAGCGTGACGAAACTACGGAAATGCTACCATCTTGCTTATAATGCCAAAGCAATATCTATTTAATATCAATACGATAGACAAGACAATACGAGAATATGGAACAACTGTGAGAGAAACTCGTTCAATTGAATGAGCTATCTACTTATAAAATAATTGGAAACAACGCCAATTCACGCATGTCGAACTTCAGGCTCCTAATTAAATTTTTTATCAGAAAAACTTTAGCGTAGGACGTTACGTGCACAGGAAATGATCAGCTATTATATTGCATTGGAATGGGAATGTTTGTGAGTTTGTTTTTCTATGTTTAAGAGGCGCATGAAAAAATCATGTAAATAAACTTATCTACCACACTCCAGGATAGATGGAAAAGTGTGCTCCGAATATTTGGGATGGAAGCTCCGGGATACCATTTTATGGAAATGTGGGGAGGGGGGATAACTTTTCGGAAGTAATATAGGTAAATTTTCTTCACTGTGCTCTTCCCCGGACTAAGTTTAAAAATTACCGAATTTGAATCATTCGCATCATCAAAGACTATTATTTGATAATGTTCCAACGCTTTCTGAAACTTATAGAGATCTTGAAGAATACATCCGTCTTCTTGAAGAGTTACGTTTGCATCTTTACACAACTTTCTCACTGTTAAAGTCATTACTTGGTCAAAGGCTTTCTTGTTTTGCTTAGCAGTATGAAATTTTGACGAGTACATTTCGATTGCATAGCATATACTGCGCAGAAGACAGTCAACCGTATTTTCAATACATACATTTATTACACTTTTTTTCCTACTTAAAAATTCAGATTCCTGCATTGAATTAGCCTTAATTCTACCAGCCGCTTTAGGGAAATTGATAATATCTGCTTTTATTTCCATGATATTATCTGAAAGGAAAGCTGAATTTGACTGATTCACATTTGATATTAACCCCACTATGTAACTCCCACTTATATCACTAACAGGTCTAAAGGAGCACCAAATTGGTTTTATTTCAGATGAATTTGGAAGTGTGATATTAAAACCTACTTTACTATCTCGAGAGGAATTTGCAACTAACTCTTTAATTACATCATCAAATACTTTCTCTAAGCTTTTGAAAGGGTCTTCAGAAGTGCTAGAAAAATCGTTTAATCGAAGAGTCATTTTCACACCCTCAACATTGAATTTTTTGTAAAACTTTCTATTCTTGTGTAATAGTTCGTAAGTAGAGGTCGCACCACCGCCACACTGTGTTATTTCACTAGAAGTACTAGGAAAATTATTCAAGCAAAGATTTTCAGCCGGGGAGTTATTTTCCTCACCATCACTACTACTTATAAATTCAAACGCTTCCCTCACCACACAGTTCGTGAGAGGGATGTTGAAGTTTATTGCAAATTTTGTTAAAAATTCCAGCAGGGTATACCTCTGCTGGATTGAAAATTTAAAATTTTTATTTTTTAATTCCTTTACGGAATTACTTAAGCTAGAAATAAAAAAATCACATCCTAAAATCGATGCACTATTCAAATAAGCTAAAATGTTTTCAAAATAAATATTTTTTTTTTAAATTCCTCCTTACGTTTAATCAACCCTAACAAAATTGGCGTAATAGGTCTTATTCTGATCTTACTTTGAGGTTTCCTTTTAGAAATTAATTTTTTTAGTGACTACCTCCGATGTTGCTCTAGATTTTACTTCTTTTGGCTGCCCCTCTTTCTTTCCAGCTGTCAATTGATGACTGAGCAACTTGTCCGTGTTGCGGATAAGCTCCTCTAGTAGCCGACACCTCTCTTTAAGAAGCGTTGCTTCAATTGATGTCATCAAAATCCAGCTGCTGATCTTCAATTCCTGCTCTGAAGTGGTTGGTCTTCAAATCCTGCTCTGTGGTTCGATGTGGACTGGCTGGTCTTCAAACCCTGCTCTGTGGCTCGATGTGGACTGACTGGTGTTCAAATCCCGCTCTGGATTGACTGGTGTTCAAATCCCGCTCTGGACTGACTGGTGTTCAAATCCCGCTCTGGGCTGGCTGGTCTTCAATTCCCGCTCTGGGCTGGCTGCTTTTCAAATCCTACTCTGCGGTTGGACGTGGTCTGGCTGATCTTCAAACCCTGCTCTGTGGCTCGATGTGGACTGACTGGTCTTCAGATCCCGCTCTGGACTGACTGGTGTTCAAATCCCGCTCTGGACTGACTGGTGTTCAAATCCCGCTCTGGACTGACTGGTGTTCAAATCCCGCTCTAGGCTGGCTGGTCTTCAATTCCCGCTCTGGGCTGGCTGGTCTTCAATTCCCGCTCTGGGCTGTCTGCTTTTCAAATCCTACTCAGCGGTTGGACGTGGTTTGGCTGATCTTCAAACCCTGCTCTGTGGCTCGATGAAGTGTAAATCTTGGCTTTTGATGCCTCGTTTTTATATCATTTTACTAACCCCCTCTTTCAATAAAAAAGTTTTGAACATGCCATATTCTTACATTGTAGTGTAATGTAAGAAACGTATTATCTTCTCAGCATGATAAATATGTCAGCTTAGAACTATATTAATGAACTTAAAACGACACCGAGACATCGAGACTAGTATGACAAGTAATCGAATTCAAATTTTATACTCAGGTGAACATTGCAATGCAATGCAATGTAATGTAAGAAACGTAATACCTTCCAGGCATACTAAATAAAACCTTTAAGATCTAAGTATATTCAACATGGCTTGCAACAATGTCTATGATCTCATCTATTTACCATATTATCCCTACATTGTAGTGTAGTGTAAGAATCGTATCATTTTCTCAGCATGATAAATATATCATCTTATTAATGGACTGCAAACGACGGTAAGACTAGTAAGACTAGTGTTCGAATTTAATGTTTAAAGGGATGGTTGTTTTTTGAGAAAAAAGAATTGTAGAAACGTATATAAAGGGCGCTTGGTTAGGATTTTTCATGAGTTCACCTCTACTAGGAGTCAAGTAAAAATGGTAAGTGCTATAAATATCATTTTTATTTTAGGCTAAAATTATAAGCTCTTTTTAATGTTTTTAATTTCAGAGTGTATTCGAGCTGCTTAATACGATCGCGGAAGGAAGTCAGGACACCTTAACTTCGGTGATTTCTCTGGAAATTGGGAAGGAGTACAAAATAAAATTTTTCAGGCTTGTTAATACAAAGTTTGGAAATAGAGTAGCAGTTCACCTACACCCGGACAAATTTGTTTTTCTCCTCAAATTTGTTTTTTCTCTTTGTTTTTCTTTGACGCAACGTCAAATAGAGGAGCTCAACAAAGAACCAGGGCTAATGCTGTTTGAAGGTGTAATTGAATCCAGAGGCGGATTCCTGAAACTTAAATTTATGAAAGAAGTGTAAAAATGAGATCAAAGTCATTTTAAATATTGGCAATAAAAATTTTGTATTCGTTTTTTCATGACTATGAATATCTTTTATTACCCTCACTATACTATGTGTTCCATTGCTGTTAAAGCTGGTTTTGTTTCACTTTAGGTGATACCGGTCAAGGTGTGACCAAACACATTATTGTATTACTACCATATCGTCAAATGTATTACTACCATATCGTCAAATGTATTTTCAAAAATGTAAAAACTCTTTCATTCAATAATCAAAGATTATTCGCAAATCAAAATCAAAAAACCGTATGCACGTAATGATCATCACCTTCCTCACAAAAGAATAAAATAAACATTCATACGTGAAGACGTGCTATTGATTACCGTCTGGCTCTCGATGTCTTAATCGTCTTATCTCGATCAGTATATTCATTCATGGTTTACGGGAAAATGTGCAAAGCAGAATCAAAGAATTAATAGCTATCTGGCCGTCGACATCTTAACCGTCTTATCTCGACCGGAATTTTCATTCATCATTTACAATGAACCCAATATAGCGGATAACGCCATCGTGCCTGGCGCTTCACTTAAAACCAGATCAGGTGAAACGTACGATGCATGATTAGCTTACAACCATGAGTTTTATCTTCTTTTCTTCATGTATCGACCGGCAAGTCTCTGGCTAAATGGATATGTATGTTTGCATACTGACGACGATGACGACGGCGGCATAGTTTACGTACACTTGAGTTTTTCTGCTTGTGACTAATTCGGTCGCCTCGTATGCATATGCAGCAGGAATCGCATAGACATTTCCTCTAGAAGAGGATTATGACGGCGGCAGCCGCGGTGGCGGCGGCAAAGATCATATGTCTTTTTTCTCGTATCGGCCGGCGAATCTACACACACGTGGACAAGCTTCCCGTCTAAATGGAGGTGCGACTTGTGGAACTTACCAAGAGAATAAGTCTCACATCCATCCGACAAGTAAAGCTTTTCAAGAGAAAAAAGGCGGGAAGTAATCAAAATCGGATAATATTGTTGTGCTTTACCGTTAAAACACCTTTCGTGGATTCGATATTCTTCACATGCGTGAAATAAAACAGTTTTCTTTATCAACACTAATTACACTTTTATTTACACAAGTAATTATAACTACTAAATCGTTTACACTTTACAATCGCACTATTATAATTTCGCGTTACAATTTAACACTTTTTCGCTTTTAATTAATCGCGCCTGGATACTTAATTCACTGTTTCGCTTTTCAAAGTAACAGCCTTTCCGCTGTATACGCTGTCTACTAACTGATTGCCAGCTCCTCTTGCGGTGTTATTTATAGTCGTGTCGCGTGTGTGGCTCGGGTTCTCGAAGCCTCCTGATCTGGTTTCTGGAAAACTATTGTGAACTTCCGTTACCATGTGAGATCTGAATCATGGTTGGTTAAGGTTTTAGTAGCCGAAGTAGAAAACAGTGGTTGATTATTGTGGTTTTCATCGCAGGTATCAGTTTGGCAGCTAAAACTACGTCGAGATGTATTTGTAGGTGGTGTTAAGCGGCTGCTAAGATCCAAGTATAATTTGTCAACCTTCATTTCTAATGACTGGAGAATATCAACTGACTTAGTTTGAAAAAGTGGCTCATTAAGATTGCAAGGTAACGGATGCAAGTTGATGATCGAATCGTTTAAAATATCAGTTTTATTTTCAAGTGTTTTAATTTTGCTTTGCATTGAATAAAACTTATCATGTAGGATGCCTATGTTATGTTTGAAATGTTTAAATTCATCTAATTGAGCACGTATGTCGAACAATGCTTCAAAAAAAAGGCGAGAGAGCTGTAGATATGCTGTGGATAGTATTGGCGATAGTGGAGTTGTCTTCTTTCAATGATTCGCTAACCGTGCATATCGTTTGAACATCAGAATTTTTAAGTTTTGGCAACTGTAACACGTGGCACGGCTTTATTTCAACTCAATCTTGGCACGTAAACGTTGTTGATGATGGTGATCTACGGGCTGATTTGATGCACGTAACATGAAATGATCTCTCACTTATTTCATCGCAAAAGATAGATTTCGCATCAACATTAATTGCTTTGCCACAACTACCACAGGGAGTTTGGCACGTGCGGCATTTTTCGCTTGATTCCATTTGCTTATATTGTGATAGAGCTCGTTGCTTTTGAATCGATATCGATATTTATTGATGGGGAATAAGACCCTTAAACACAATAATATGGTTGAAGTCTCCGATAATGATTTGCACAAAATTCGCGTAGAGGTGTCGGCTAGGCTTTTGTAGGGGCTCTAGAGAGTCTCATAGGGAGCGCTAGCATCGACAGACAGCAAGCTACGCACAGACCGTAGCGCCACCATCATCGGGTGGGGCGACACATTACAACACTCTCTTTGGCTTGAGCCGTCAACCAGTGGTCATCACGGTAAACTCGTACAGACCGAATGGGTTTGTAACAGCAGTTTTTGGAATGTCTGCCTCAGCCACTGGGATATGATGGAATGCTCTGACGAGATCAATCTTGGTGAAAATGGTTGTTTCGCTTAAGTTTGACATTATGTCCTCAATATGCTTAAGAGGGTATCTGTCAGGGCGCGTGTCGGCATTGAGTCGCCGGTAATCGCCACATGGACGCCACCCGTCTTTCTTCGGCGCGAGGTGTAAAGGGCTAGCCCATGGGCTCGCAGAAGGCCGACAAATTCTCCTGTCCAGCATGTAATCAAACTCGCGATGAGCTATTGCGAGTTTCTCAGGGGACAGCCGACGTGGCTTCTCGACTACTGGTGGGCCGTCTGTTATGATATGGTTTAAGCAGGTTGTGGGCTGGATTTTGAAAGTTGTGTTCTGCTGGGTTTGTGTGTGTGGGGTAATTCTTCAAAAGTTTATGGAATGCGGTTGATCCCGAAACGGTAGAAATACAAGGAACGTTTGAGCGCGAAAGTTTTCCTGGTATTGCGAACAAAGTGGTGGCGTCTACAAGCTTTTTTTGCTTTAAATCTACCATCAGATTATGGTGGCGAAGAAAATCTGCGCCGATGATTGGCCGGGACACATCAGCAATGTAAAATTTCCAATCAAATGGATGTTTAAATCCCAGATTTAGTTGGCACAATTTCATACCGTATGTATTGATAGGTGTGCTATTAGCTGCAAACAATTTAAAGCCAAAAATTTCACGTTTTTGGTGTCGTGGACGAGGGATAACGGACACGTCTGCCCCGGTATCCACGAGAAACGATAGGTTTGTTACTGTATCACGAACGTAAAGGCGGATGTGTGAGCTGTCGCTGGCGACCGCCTGATTTGCCAGCGACTTTATGCGTTTCCCGTTGCTGCGTTGAAAGAGCATGGTGGTACACATCTTCTGGCTGCAGGACCATATCGCATATGATACCAGCACACTGAATTCTGTTGCACTGGAGCGGACCGATCACGGTTTCGACCCGGCAGTGGTTGCCTTGTAGTAGAATGACACGAGGAACAAGATGGACAAGGGCTGTTCTGAAAGTTGGCTTTTGTGCGTTGTATCTCAGCACGTAGGCCTGCGATCACTTGTAAGAGTAAATCTTGTTGCGCACTGTTCACGGATGCGATGTTGTTGCGATCCGACACTGAAGCAATTCGGTCGGCAGAGTCTGCTAGCTCATCTAAATTACTTATGTTTGAACCTAATATTACTTGTTGAATATTACTCGGCAGTCGCTCCAGCCACAAGGATTTCAAGAACGATTCAGATACGTTACTGCTAGCTGCGCAACGCATTCTACGTAATAGCTGTGACGGACGTTGGTCACCTAGTTCCAAGCCGTATACGAGTTGACGCGTCTGCTCGTGTTGTAACACTTCGTTGATCGTTTTTCCAGATGGCGGGAGGCGATTCTCTTAGTCGATCAAACTGCAGAGTCCGTAGCGAAGGCATTCTTTAGTCACTGGGTAGCACGTGTTGGTACACCTCGATCAATTACAACTGATCAAGGTGCCCAGTTTGAATCAGCCCTATTCAAATCATTTGCGACAATAATCGGCTGCGATAGAAACCGAACGTCTGCATATCATCCAGCCTCAAATAGGCTCATAGAACGATGGCACCGTTCATTGAAAACGGCAATCATGTGCCATGAACAGAACTCAATGTGGGTCGACGTACTCCCGACTGTTCTCCTAGGCTTGCGTGTGAGTTACAAGGAAGACATCAACAGCTCTAATGCGGAAATGTTGTACGGTACCACACTTAACCTTCCTGGAGAGTTGCTGGTTCCTGAAATAAGACCTTCGCTCGAGCCACATCAATTCCTCGACGACCTGCGGCAGACAATGCAAATTCTACGACCCATTCAAACTGCGCACCATGGTGAGCGAAAAACCTTCCAGAATAAACACTTGGACACTTGTTCTCACGT
Source organism: Nemotelus nigrinus (assembly GCA_947369275.1). Classification (NCBI taxonomy): domain Eukaryota; kingdom Metazoa; phylum Arthropoda; class Insecta; order Diptera; family Stratiomyidae; genus Nemotelus; species Nemotelus nigrinus. Next base: position 47,111,872 of record OX376372.1, on the reverse strand, counting down.
ATTTTTGCGTGTCGATTCAGTTCGAAAATCATTGGCTTGACCGTATACCGGACCACTTAAAATTTTACCAGTTGTTGTGTTCTACCGTTAAAACACCTTCCGTGAGTTCGATATTCTTCACATTCGTGAAATAAAACAGTTTCTTTTAAAACACTAATTACACTTTTATTCACACAAATATTTATAACACTAAATTCCGTACACTTTACTGATCGCACTATTTTAAATTCTTTATCAATTTAATTATCGCACTATAATTACTCGCACTTTATCGCTTTTAATTAATCGCGCCCGGATACACTAGAATCGCTGTATCGCTTTTCAAAGTAACAGCCTTACGCTGTCTTCGCCATCTATTGATATTTCACTTATTTTGATATTTTTATTATCAAAGTATCAAGTTTTTCTGGTTTTTGGTTTTAATGTGAACAAGTTTTAATATTTTTAGTATTCGAATTTGAAAAAATCGAAACTAGCAAATTGAAAACAGTACGCACTGACGCGGATTGAACTTCCAGTATCAGGAATGGTAAGCCAAGTCCGTACCCACTAAGCAACGAAGGATGTTGCGATATGGCAAAGTAAAAATGTAAATGAGTATTAGGCTGTCCACGTATTTCAGTTTACAGGAAAAGAAAAAATAGCAGTACTTCCAGTTTCTTTGTAAATACACTTTTCACTATCACTTTCACAGCCAGAAAAATGGAAAACTTGTTATGGGGGCATACACAGTCCACAGTTAAGAAACAGAATGTTAGGCAGTAGTATAGCCGAGTCAACCTCTCGGAGCTATCCTGCCGACGTCACAATTAAACAATAAAACACGGCGTTATGCAGCTAATAGTAGTGAATTCTTAGGGGAATTCCCAAGTAGAGCGTAGTGTTTTTGGCAAAAATTAATTAAAAAAAAAATTGTTGGCAAAATTAATTAGAATCAAGGAGATTGCAAGTAAGTTTGACTTAAACGACGCTGATAGGGTTTATTTTGAAGTTGAGCACTTCTTGTGATTATTTTTTGCACTTTTAACCGTGTTTATTCGAATTTTACGGCACAGACAGCATACACACAAGTACTCGATTTGACACTTGACACTTGACTAGTGCTAACATATAAAGCTAGTCTAATCTATCGATTGAAACCCAAACTTTGGGGCATACTGCCTCTCCTTCTTGCGCTAACGCGCAACTTGTTGGATAACCTTCACTTTGTAATCATCCGTCGTTTCAGTGGATAAGTCCTTCAGCATTAATTTTATGGTGGTGATTCACTTGTGCCTTCCTCCTCGAGAATATTGCTGCTTGTGCTGAAAATGCAAAAAAAATTCATCAATATTTTATATTGTCTGTACCTGTAACTACATCGAAAACAATATAAAAATTGTAAGCATTACCTTCTTGGCGTCATGGAGTCTCATGCTTTAAATACATATTGGCCAAAGCTAGGTCATCTCGGGTTGGCCCACCACAGGCCAATTCGAGAACAGATGCTGCTGTCCACACCATGGCCGGGGTTGGTGAGCTTCAGTTGTGTCATTGTCAGCTGATAATTAGGTGTGTGCCACTTATGCGTGAATTGTGAAAATTCAAAATTTAAATTTTTTTTTTAGAAATCATTAGATAGTTATATGAGTTTGGTTATATTCAGAAATTCTATTAGTTAATATAATTATAATAATAATTAATTTTAATAGTTTTTTCTAATAATCTCAATAATATTTGGCTTTATTACTTGCTCTTGCATATGCTCGTCTAAATTGGCAATGAAAATCGCCTGCTTAAGAATTGATTTTCTCGGAAGATGTTTGGGCATTAGCTCCTTCTCAAAATATTTTTCTTCTACATGGGAATCAGTTTTTGAATTTCGTTCCGGTTCAGAGCCAACATTTCTCAACAATCATCTGCAAGCCACACACTTCATAATTTAAAAACTGTGAATTATATAACAAACTATAACATTTAGTTGCAAACATACCTAGCTCTTATCCTTGTGAGCATTACTGCGTGGGTTCCAAATACAGTCTTCCATTTTATACGCTTCAATGAATTTATGTACTTCTTCATTGCTCCAAAGTGCCATAATTTGATCCAATCAATTATTCACTATTTAAATTAACCGTCACTTCGGTACTACCACTTTCAATACCAACTGCGAAATGAACCAGAATCAAACGTCAACAACTCTGTGCATAACGTTAGCCAGCCTGTCAAATCCGTTTGGTTGGTGTATGTTGGTGCCCAAAAACCCACTTAGATCGGAACTCAGGTCAATATCAACCAATCGTAGCCATCTACCACCATGGGGTTGTACACATATTGTCCATAGGCTTTGTTGGTCTTGCTTGGGCCAATATGTGTTTCATACATAAGAAAATCCAGAATTTCATAGCGCCATTCAGGCTTATAGGCCACTACCGGACGGCATTTGCATCATTTTCAACTCCCGTGAGTATATATCACTCTCTAGGTGACTTCCATTTCGCTCTGCTTATTTGAGCTAAGATGAAATGTTATCTGAACAAATTTCTCATATCGAATTAATTTACGAAAACCTACCACTTTTGGCAATTTTGCCGGCAACGTCTTGCCAAGTTACTTCCCTAATAATTTTGTTGAAATATGACGCATTACTTTTGTCATACTAACACTGGCGACTTGCAACTGCTCCGATCAATGCGACAACAAATTAACTTTCCTTACCATGCGCTGACATCTTTACACTAGGGAACCAGCCGGCGAATGATTTCCGTATGTTTAGCCGTATCTTAACACTTAACATACTGACCGTTCATAACGACAATTGAGCAAAAAGTTGCCCAAATTTGCATGTCACTCTTCTAGAGGTTCGAAAAGTTGTATACCTATGCTATGTGTGGCTGGGCTCGGCGCATATGCATTGCCGCGTAAGCTGGTTGAAATGGTTGGACCTTATGTCTCAAGAAGAAGTGTCAGTGGATGACATGTCATAATGTGCGTGGGCAGGTTTATGTCATGCCATATCATTTGAAAAATGTCGTTGACCGGAAAACAAGTGCGCGGTATTCGATCAGTGATTAGTCTGAATGCGTTGAGCACGTTAGAGTGCGAAGAAATTCAAAAATCAAGGAGAAAACACGCGTGCAGGCAAAATTCATTTTCTGAAAAGTGGGCCCCAACAAGTGTGGCAGCAAGTGTGCTGCCAGTCATTTTAAAAACTTATGTCGATTGAACAGCCGCTGATTATGGTAAAGAAACCGATTCACAAACGTAATTTTCTTTACATGTAGCTTTTACGGGTTCATTGTAAAATACGAGGACACAAAAATGCGGGATGCAATAAAGCCAAAAACGCGGTTGGCAATAACCCTACAGTATTACGCGACCGGGGACCCCTATAGGACCCTGGAATTTTTAAGTAGAGTAGTACGGAAAACAATTAGTGCTTTTGTATTATTTGACATATATGATGTTATTTGACATATATGATGCATTAGAAGTTGATTACCTGGAGAAAAATTTTAACGCAAAAAAAAGGGGCTATATCTGCACATTATAAATTATATCCACATTGAATTTGACACTCGGTCGCACCAGCTTCGGTTGAAATGCTACCGGAGGGTCCACATTTTCCGCATTTCCTTCTTGTTCCATTAAACAATTCCACTACTGATTATTATTTGCTGAATTCTTCCCATTAGCTTCATTGCCAGCATTCGAAGAATGGTCTCCAATTGAGCACTTATGCTCTCGTCAAGTGCCGCGCACATTCATTTTGGGTCCACTTCAGTGGAAACGCGGACTATGTCTTTAATAGCAACCTCTATCGTGCTTGATACATTGTTTGCACTTTTCTTTCAGAACCCACGTTTTCCAGTGAATCGTGGATCTGCCGAAACTTCAGAGGGTATTTGTTCGAGAATTAGCCAAAAACTAGGTTCAAACTTTACAAACTCAATTATTTGATTATTCGACCATGCAAATTTCATTAAGTCAAAATATTCGATTTCGATCCAATTCAACAAAATTTTCCACGACCACCATGAGCGAAAAAAAGATTGCGGTAAATAATTTTAAAGTCTACTTAACATTACATTTAATACCATGAACTTGGTTGAGAGTTGTGACTTTTAATTTAGAACAATCTTAATATTTACATTTTCTACTTGAATTGGAATACAATCTTATTATTTACGTTACGTGTCAAATTTGATTTGATTTTCGACGAGGCGTCTTTTAACATATTAAAAGTTATTGTTTTGTTTGACAAGTTGACATCAGGCTGAAAGTTCGCTAGGAGTAGAAATATCCGATAATTATTGATATTTTGCTTTAGTTCCCGATTCTTTGGGCCTTTATTCTTTGCAGGTCTGGAAATCTGGCGTGGCCCGAAACAGAGTGCATTTCGGATATTTCTTCAGAAAACTCCGGCACTTTCATTGCAGAAATCTAAGAAAACATTTTTTTTTACTAATGTCAACGCAACGCAGCAAAATAGCTTACCTCATCATAGTTGTCCTGGGCTTTCATTAAAAGTGTTGTGTACACTTGATTGACACTGACGTTTCGACACTGGTCGAAATGTCAAATATCACATAGATGGTGACTAGAGCGCCCTAATTGCACGCGGTGGTAAATACCTGGAACTAGGTAATTATTTTTGATTCGCGCAGATTTTTTTGAAAAGCTTAACTGTAATACTATTGCTATAAAAGCTCAAGTTTGGAATGAATAAAGATTAATCTGCATTGGTAAGCCAAATTAAAAGCGGCGACCAAAACTTCCGAAAAGAATCGTTTTTCTTTATTCTAAAAACGTGTTACTCTCGGAAAGATTAATTCAGGTTTTGCAGAAGCGGCGACAGGCTCGCCAAAGCAAAGCCTTTGTTGGTTCGACTTGTGAGAAATACTCTGTCTGATTTTTGCATAAGCGGCGACAGGCTCGCCAAAGCAAAAGAAAAACAGGAATCTCGAGCGAACCAAAGCGTTAGGCAAACAATCAAAGTTATTGCAACTTTACATGGCGACCGTGCCAACGGCGGACCAAGGGAATTTAGAGTCCAACCTTCCCAAAGAAGGAGGACCCCAACCACGGGAGGACCCGCGGATCATCCAAGCGCGGAAGGACGAACTAAAACGAACGGAAATACCATATCAGGACACCCGAAGAAAGACAAAAAAACGCGGAGGAAGGATTGTATATTTGAGGAGGCTCCGAGCGGCGCTTAGAAGGGTAGCAACGGACGAAGAAAATCCACCACCCTGGGAACGACAAGGCGAGTTGTTCCAACAGATAGAGGACATAACCAACGAATTAGAAAAAAACAAATATAAGCAAACATAAGTGTAAAAACAAAAATTTACATACATAAGTAGAATGAATAATGAATGAATAAGTAGAATGAATAATGAATTGAATAAAATGAATTATTGTTATGAATTATAGTTAAAAAAAAAAAAAAATAAATGAAAACTAAACAGAAAACAATATATTTTTATTAGAATACAAAAAAATTTTTTTTGAAACAAAAATGGTCCATGGTATGAACATTATTTTTTAAATGGAAGAGCAGATAAATGCCATTTCGAAAATTATAATTAATTTAAAAAAAACTCCGGGAAGGGTATACAAAAGCGATACCATAATAGAAAAATTAAGTGATATAGAAGATTTGAAGAAAAGAGTACTAGATACAGAAGATAGTTCAGAATTGCGAAAAATATTCTTAGATAAATATAGTGTAGCGAAAGAGTTATTAGAGGAAAAATTAGAACAAGCAGTAGAAAATAAAATGGGAACTTTCAATATAGAAATAGCTTTAAAATCAATACCAACTTTCAATGGAAACCCAAAAGAGGTGGATGCATTTTTAACCATAGTTGGGTTACTAAATGAAAGTCTTAATGAAGAAGGAAAAGTGAATTTATTGAATTTTGTTAAAAATGTAAAGTTAGGAGCAAGCGTGAAGGTACAACTAAGTACATTAGAAATAAACAATTATTCAGCGCTAGAAAAACACTTAAAAAATAGGTACAAAAGTAAGAAAACATTACAGCAAATACACACGCAGCTGGGTCAGCTACAGCAACGCGGAAATGTAGAAAAATATGGAGAAAAATTGTCAGAGCTCATTAGTGAATTGAGCGATATCCAAATAAATAGTCTAGGACAAAATACAACTGCACAAGAAAAGGCAGTGATAGTAAAGTCTAATGATTCTTACGCGCTTACAATTTTCAAAAATGGATTAAATGAAACTCTTAAACCTACTATTTTTGCTGCGCAACCTAAGACATTCATAGAAGCGATACAGATCGCAACTGAATTTGAAACGAGTAATAGAACACCAGAAAATGTAATGTATATTAATAGAAGACCGAATTATAACCAACAATATAACCATAATAGTAGAAACACATTTAATAGTAATAACACGTCTCATGGCTATAACAATAACAGAAATTACGGCACAAACCAGAATAGAAATTATAGAGACAATTATAATTCAAGATCAAGTGAAATGAACAATGCAAATAATTACAGAAATAACAGAAACACTTATAATAATAGAAATAACGAGTGGAGTCAAAATAATACTAATAGAAATAATAATTATAGAAATAACAATAATACTAGAAACAATTACAGCTCAAGGGGAAATGAAGTAAATCGAAATCACAGAAACTATGATAACAGCAGAACCAATAACAGAAATTTCAATGAGAGGAGACAACGAATAAATATAGTCCAGGGAAACGCGATGAGCCCGGAGGCCAGCGACAACGAACAATAAAAGTTGACCCCGGGACCAAGACAGAAAAAATATTACTACTTAACAGACAGCTCGAAAATTATGTCTCAATTTACTGCAAAGATAATAGAAAATATTTAAAATTATTGGTTGACACTGGAGCAGATGTGTCACTATGTAAAGCAAGTGCGATTCCGGATGATCAAATCATAAATGAAGACAAAAGATGTAAATTTTCCGGAATAACCGATGAACAAATACAGTCGATTGGAACGACTAATTTAAATTTGAGTATTGATGGAAATAACATCAATTTTCCATTTCAAATAGTGGAATCTGATTTTCCTATTCTTACGGACGGAATATTAGGAAGGGATTTTCTTACCCAAAAATTAGCGAGAATAAACTATGAAACATACACAATAACAATGAATATAAATTATGAAGACCATACCATACCTATCGCTACAAGAAAACAAAGAGTTGCAGTACCACCAAGGTGTGAATACGTATGTCCCATCGATATTAATATAGAAGAAGATAGTGTAACCACTAACAAAGAGATTAAACCAGGAGTCTATATAGCCAGTTCAATAATCCCAGTAAAAGGCGTAAAACACATTAAGATATTAAACACAAATGAAGAAGAGGTAATACTCGAAAATTTTAAAATTGAAACCGAACCGTTAAGAAATTTCAAACCTTGTGAAACAAGTAAATCAGTAGCTCGAAACATCAGAGACGAACAAAGATTTAAAGACATATTAAAACACGTTAAAATAAATCATCTGAATGCAAAAGACCAGAAGTCTCTGTTAGAAATTCTTAAAACATACCAACATATATTCCACTTAGAAGGTGAAGCTTTATCCACAAACAACTTCTACACTCAAAAAATACAAGTTACAGATACCACACCGACATACATAAAGAACTACAGGTTACCTCATACACATATTAACGAAATAAATAAACAAGTACAGGAATTGTTAGACAGCAAGGTCATCGAAAATTCAACCAGCCCCTATAACTCACCATTACTTCTAACACCAAAGAAAAGTGAACAAGGCGCAAATAAATGGAGACTAGTGGTTGATTTTAGAGCACTAAATAAGAAAATAGTCAACGATAAATTCCCTCTAACAAGGCTAGAAGATGTTCTAGATAGTCTGGGGAGAGCTAAATATTTCTCTACTTTAGACATGACAAGTTCATTTCATCAAATAGAGCTTACGAAAGAGTCACGACCATTGACAGCCTTCTCAACGAACAAAGGGCACTATCAATTTAAACGACTACCATTCGGTTTGACAATTTCTTCAAACAGCTTTCAACGCATGCTAACCATAGCTCTGAGTGGACTGGACTCAGCAGCTTTTCTATATGTAGATGATATAATTGTTTTCGGCTGCAGTTTAGCACACCATAATTCAAATTTAATACGAGTACTTGAAAGATTGAAAAAATACAATCTTAAATTGAACCCTAAAAAATGCAATTTCCTGAGAAGCGAAGTGGTTTACCTGGGACATCTGATAACCAAGGATGGAGTTCGCACTGACCCCGGAAAACTAGATACAATCAAAAAGTATCCAGTACCAACAAATCCAGACGAAGTCAGAAGATTCGTCGCATTCGCCAATTATTACCGTCGATTCATCCCCGACTTTGCTAAAATAACGAAATGTCTAAACGATCTACTAAAAAAGAAAGTTGAATTCAAGTGGACACAGCAATGCCAAACAACATTCGAATTGCTTAAAAGCAAACTAATGAATGCACCAATTCTACAATACCCGGACTTTAGCAAACCATTCATAGTCACAACGGATGCATCAGACTATGCGTTAGGCGCAGTACTGTCACAAGGTGACATAGGACAGGACTTACCCATAACTTACGCGAGTAGAACTCTCGTTAAACACGAAATAAACAAATCAACAATAGAAAAAGAATTACTGGCGATTCATTGGGCAATAAACTTTTTCAAACCATATCTTTTTGGAAATAAATTTACGGTGGTCACTGACCATAGACCACTGATATCGTTATTCACACACAAAAACCCATCATCAAAAATGACACGCATAAGAGTCGATTTATGTGATTATGACTTCGACATAATATACCGAAAAGGAAAAATGAATGTCAATGCGGATGCACTATCACGCATCAAGTTAAGCTCAGATTCATTAAAAGAAATGATCCCGAAACAAGACCATAACGTTAAGAACAAAAACATATTAGCAGTCACAAGAAACATGACCAGAGAGAAATACAACACACCAACGATAGAAGCACATGAACCAAACCAAAACACAAAGTTAAATGAAACGTATATATGGAACAGCGAATTGATGGCTGACATAAAAAATTTAATAAACCTAAAATTTGAAACGGGGAAAAATACAAAGATAAACATTGAAAATAACCAAGTTAAAATTGAATGCAGTGATAATCCATCGGAATTAGTTTCGTTACTGGAGAAGCTGACGTCAATAGTAACAAGGAGAAATATAACAATGATATACTTAAAAGAAACTGATGAGATATTTAACATAATAGGGAAAAATGAATTCAAAGACATATTCAATAAATTACAACAGTGTACTCAATCAAAAGGCAAAAAAACCCTAAAAATTATAATATACAAACCCCCCAAAAGAATAACAGATAAAATAATACAATTTAAATTGATAAATGATTACCACACAACACCCGTAGGAGGACATTTAGGTGTGAGGAAAACGATATTAAAACTCAAACAGAAATACATATGGAAAAATATGAACAAAATGATAAAAACATTTATTAACAATTGTGAAACTTGTGCTAAAAATAAACAGACAAAACATATAAAAGAAAACCAAATTATAACAGACACACCTGCTAACACATTTGAAACAATCGTCATAGACACAGTAGGGCCACTTAGGTTGAGCAACAATCATAGATATATACTAATAATGCAGTGCGAATTATCGAAATATGTTATTGCCTATCCAATAGAATCAAAAGACGCTAAAACAATCGCGAAAACAATGGTTGAACAATTAATATTAAAACACGGCCTTTTCAAAAAACTGAAGTCAGATAATGGAACTGAATTCACCAATGAGCTAATGGCAAACATTTGTAGTATGCTAAAGGTAGAACAAGTATTCTCGACACCCTATCACCATGAAACACTCGGGACAGTGGAACGTAATCACAGGGTATTAAACGAATATTTATTGAACTTTACCAATGATTACGAATGGGATAAATGGGTACCTTACTATACTTTTGCATACAACACTAGCCCCCATGTAGATACACAATATTCCCCATACGAACTAGTATATGGCAGATTACCTCATCTACCTAAAGACATAATAGAAAAAGATGAACCAATAAACAATATAGATAATTATGCTAATGAACTAAAACTCAGGTTAAAAAATAGTATCAGCCTAGCACGAAAAATAATCGATAGAGTAAAACACGAAAGAAAACTTAAATTAGACAATTTTGCAAAACCATCAAACTTGAAGGTAGGAGATTTAGTACTAGTACGAAATATGAATAGAAAAAAATTACAAAACACATACCACGGACCATACGAAATTAAATTCAGAGATGGCGTAAATTCAGATATCTTAATAAAAAACAAATGTAAAAGATATCACAACAATTTGTTAAAGTTATACGAGCCACAGACAAGAATTATAATGTAATAAACTATAAACTTACAAATAGATATTTCCACAAAAAAAAAAAAAAAAAAAAAAAAAAAAAAAAAGCAAACAATATGTACACTATAAATTAAGATTAAAATACAGAAAACATCAAGAAAAGAAATATATATATGAAATCACGAATTAAATAGAATTGAGTCAGAACAAAATTAAGAATAGCATCAAGTTATATGAAATTGTAATGTATATAAAATTTCGATTAACGAAAAATGAATTAAATAGAATTAAGTCAGAACAAAATTAATAAAAACCTCAAATTATATGAAAATGTAATGTGCGAATCAAAAAAAATTAAAATTCAAAAAATTTTCTTTTTACACAAAAGAAAATTTTTTTTCCCAAAGAGAGAGGGTGTTGTGTACACTTGATTGACACTGACGTTTCGACACTGGTCGAAATGTCAAATATCACATAGATGGCGACTAGAGCGCCCTAATTGCACGCGGTGGTAAATACCTGGAACTAGGTAATTATTTTTGATTCGCGCAGATTTTTTTGAAAAGCTTAACTGTAATACTATTGCTATAAAAGCTCAAGTTTGGAATGAATAAAGATTAATCTGCATTGGTAAGCCAAATTAAAAGCGGCGACCAAAACTTCCGAAAAGAATCGTTTTTCTTTATTCTAAAAACGTGTTACTCTCGGAAAGATTAATTCAGGTTTTGCAGAAGCGGCGACAGGCTCGCCAAAGCAAAGCCTTTGTTGGTTCGACTTGTGAGAAATACTCTGTCTGATTTTTGCATAAGCGGCGACAGGCTCGCCAAAGCAAAAGAAAAACAGGAATCTCGAGCGAACCAAAGCGTTAGGCAAACAATCAAAGTTATTGCAACTTTACAAAAGTATTGACGAGTCGAACTAATACAGATTCGGTTGATACCTCTCACCTGACAATCCTGATCGAATCGACGCATATAATTTCGTTTTCTCCGCAACATTGGCTGCTCGTAGGTATTTAATTCATTTTTTTTTACAAACTCCACGTTAAACTCGTTTTTCAACGCAATTTCCCGTCATGGCTTACATTTAGGGTCGTTTCTTTCTCTTTTGAAGCTCTACAAACACTCATATTTTTGGTAATCATTTATAAAACGCAAACCACTATCACAAGTTGCCGCCACCTTGAAACTAAAATTCTATCAAAGCATGGCAATATTCATTCAAATTCTTCAAAAAATCGAACTGGTCAACGGGACAAAATTATAGGACACTCCACGTGTATCAAAGGATATTTTCGCAGTAAGAACCCGTGCTAGGGCCTCAATATTTAGTAGATCCGCTTTATTGCTCAGCACTTCGCACAACCGTTTCGATAAATAAAACGATACGGGCGTTGTGAATCGTGGCATTATCTTGTGTTAAAAAATATAGTTTCTACTTTAGTATAAAGCTGTTCCTTCCTAAAAATTTAAATGAGAAAATTTATTGAAAAAAAAAAATTTTGATTTGTAAAAGCATACCTTGCTCTTATCCTTGTGAGCATTACTGCGTGGGTTCCAAATACAGTCTTCCATTTGATACGCTTCAATGAATTTATGTACTTCTTCATTGCTCCAAAGGGCCAAAATTCGATCTAATCATTTATTCACTATTTAAATTAACCGTCACTTCGATACTGCCCGAAAACTCACTCAGATCGGAATGCAGGCCAATATCAACTAATCGTAGCCATCTACCACCAAGGGGGTGTACACATATTGGCCATAGGCTCTGTTGGTCTGGCTTGGGCCAATAAATATTTCCTACTTAAGAAAATCCAGCATTTCATAATATTTACATTTAATAATATTTTGATTTGTAAATACTAACTTACTTTCTATAAACATCAAAAATAATAACTATCTTAGCCTATGTTTGAACTTCGTCTTGTCAAACTCAAACTTTTTAGAATTACTGAACTGATGTCCAACGCAGCCTCACGCTGAACTCGATTGAAAGGCTTATTTGATCCGAATGATATAAAAATCTTTATTTTCACTTCTTTCATCATACAATGTACGTCGGCAAATTGATGTATTGCTAAATTGACCAGTACGCCAGATGCGCGTGTCATGAGCTGTGTGTGCAGGTGAATGATCGCATTGAACCGTGAAGTGATTAATCGCATTAAATTGACTTGCATGCATCTGCAGGTGAAAGGCGCACCGGAACCGCGTGCAATGCAGATGGGTGATCGACCGTGTGGGATGTTGATACGATCATACATACTCCCGCCCGTTGAAAGCACTATCAAGGTGTTGTGCTCTTAACTGGTAATTTGATCTCCTTGGTGTCGGTTCTGGTGGCAGTTCTGCATGAGGTGAGTTTCGATAGCTATATTTGTGTTTCAAGATGTAGATTGTAGTAAACATACAGATGGAAGCTAATGCCTGGTAGCTTATGATGTATTGATGAGCGTTAGTGGATTTAGCTTCAATTGTTCGTAGCTGCTGTTGGGCTTTTATGTGCTGGAGCCTTTGTTTTATGGAGTAGATGTCATCGGTGTGGTTTCTTGTTGTTAACGTACCGAACGATCCTACGGACTGTAGTTGGTTTAGATGGCTTCCTACCAATGAAAGATTAAACTCTATTGATGGAGTGAAAGAGACTTCTAGTCGATTGATGAAGTGACTGTGGGCAGCTATAGTAGTAAAATCGTGCTTAATAACACATTGTGATATAAAATTTTGGTGTTTGTTGAAGCGTAAAGTGTTTGTGGATTTTAGATGTGTAATTGTGGATTATATAATTATGTGTTCCCACACTACATAAAATTTTTGCATCGTGACGTGTTAGCTGCTCGTTGATTAGTGTAATGTAACGACAACCTACCATTCGATCCGCTATGTACACGGCATCCGTTTTCCTATCGAATCCAATTCCGGCCCATATCATGACTCCACTGCCGCCCATTTGACGCTTACTTGTTGTTAAAGGTTGCTTGCACAAATCGTGGAAATAATACCGGAAACCTTCGGGGTCGTCTAAATTGAATCGTTTCTCGCCAGGAAAAAGGACTCTCGATCGTTTTCTCGAACACTGCCCGTACTATCGTGCAATTCGCATACTAGCGTCTTTAAGTGTCTGTGTTTTCTGTTGAATGAGTAGGTTTTTAGTACAGTTTCAGCAACTTTTGGAGCTGGGCTATCATATCCATGTGGGGGTACGTTGCAATAGAGGTAAAGTGCATTATTCATGTGTAAAACATTGGTATGCCCTTTTCTGCTGTTGAATTAGAGATAGTGCTAGTAGACTGTCTAATTTGTCATTTTCTCTAAAATTTTTGTTGAATGCTTTCATCTTGTCTAATTTTGTTGCATATTATATGTTATTACAAGAATATCAACAACCTTTTTAACTTCGTATTTCCATAGAATTTCCAGCGTTTCAAGCGGCAGTCAATGCAGCATTGGCGGCATTGTGCGACTGTATTCGTTCCTAGCAGTTGTGCAGAAATCCTGTCCACTTTTTTTAAAAAAAAGATGATTGTTGCTTGACTGGATTGATTACCAAGATTATTTCAGAAGATTGAATAACTTAGATTGTCTTGCACTTAAAATAATGTTTTTCACAGGGGACAGCGATTGACCTGAAATTGATCTCTGCCCGTACAAAAGATGACCTTAATTTAATAAACTTGTTTAATCGGAATGAAAAATGAACGGTTAGTTCATTGTCGTTGCGCGACCACCAAAACTCTTTTAGTCCCTTTATTTCAAGTCCGATTATCTCCTTTCTGTATCTAATTTTATACCTTTATCCAATGCTTTTTCAAAAAAAATTGTCTTAAAGAGGAAATGGAGAAATCATTATTTATTTAAGATAGTAGATTTTCATGAGGGAAAAGGGGGGAGAAATACTCTCGTTAATTTCAATTTATCTCCATCTATTGTCACCCCATTTCTTGATTTTCGGCTACCAACCTTTACATCATGGCTCCTGTTACGTCGGAAATTGCCTTTCCACTGAATTTAAGAAGCACTTGTTTTTTCTCACTAGTATTTTTAGTTGTGTCAGGCCGGCATTTTCACCAGCTGCACGAACAGTTTTCCACTATTTCTAATTGAGCACTTGATACCTTATTGATTAAGGTTCGATAGTATAACACAATTTTCCTGGACTTGGAATCTTTGCGGTAGTTGGTTTGCATTTTTCCTGCTGGTCGAAAGCTATTTTTTGTCGGAACATTAAATTTTGCACGTCAGCCATATTGACGTTGATTCCGGAAACAATCAAGGCACAACATTTTCCGATGCAAATTATAACGGTGTTCAATCGGTCCAGCTACGAAGGGGTGGCCATGGTACAGTAATAAGCTGTGAATTTCTCTAAAGAACCGAATTTGACCAGTTTACGCACTTTCACGACTAAATTTGTGATATTCACCACGTACGTATTGCGTTTCAAATTGCGCCACCAGTATTCAAAGTTCTAATTAGTTCCGTCAAGATAAAAGGTAGGTTATAGATAGATGAAGTAGACAGCTTGTAGTCAGATTATGTAGATAAATAAGATGTATTATATAGATATGTAAGATAGATTTTCAATTAGAAATAGGTAGATTTAAAGATTTATTCTACATTTTGACTACGTTGAATAGCTATTATAGTAAATTATAAAAGGAACGGAAACAAGGATGGTTATAGATCGACATATGTATTTTCAGTAATACTTTTTACTGTGCTGGTGTGGTTCTTGTGTCGCAACTTAAACGCTTTTATTGAAGTTTAAGGCCTGGTCGTCGTGATCGTCTCGTGATCGTCTTCGAAGAATTGAGAATTATTGCTGCCTGCGGGCCACTTATGAAGGTCATAAGTGCTGACCATGCAGGCGTAAGCTCCTCATCATCCAGACACACATAAATGCCTCGTCAGCAATTGTGTGTCCGGACGGAGCTCGATTCTCTGTCCAGACGTGCACAAATGCCTCGTCAGCACTTGTGCGTCTGTACAGAGCTCGAAGCAGAAACATAAACACAAATGCCTCGTCGGCACTTGAGACACAGATATGAGCTCGAGTCGCACATTGTAAACATGTGATGGAGCATGACATTCCGACCGAGACGATAGCTATGCGTATCAGATTACGTGCAAAGCTATCGCGACGGGAGGAATGCCACGCTCGCACTTATGCTGGCGCGGTCGTTTAGTTGTGGACAATGTAACGATACATTGCCGCCACAGTACTCCCCCCGCAGTGGGTTTGACCACGATAATTTCACTATACGTTGAAACGTACGGGTGGTCGAACTCTGCGTCCTGTGCGGGTTGTTGTGTATGTCGTGGAGTGGTTGTTGTCTGTTCCCATTGTGGTAACTGATTCCGACAGTAAAAATGCGGGCTTCAATCTGTCAATGGAGATTGAGGCTGGGCGTCCATTGATGTCCACCTTGAAGTATTTTTCCTTCCTGCTTAGAACAGGGAACGGACCGTCGTAAGGTGGCGTTAGGGATGGTTTCACCTTGTCGTTCCGTACAAAGACGTGAGTGCTGGTGCGTAAATCTTTGTGGACGAAGGTTGAGGTTGGTGAGTGATGCGCTGTATCGTGTGGTCGCAATTTCGCCATGCGTGACCTTAAATCGCGCAGGAAGTCGGTGTCGTTCGTGCCTGGTGATGATGAGGCGAAGAATTCTCCGGGAAGTCGTAAGCTGGTGCCATATACCATGTCAGGGGGCGTGGCATTGATGTCTTCCTTCAATGCAGTGCGCAGGCCTAATAGGACGAGTGGGAGAGCTTTCGTCCATTCAAGCGTGTCATGGCAGCGGATGGCGGCTTTGACTGTTCGGTGCCATCGCTCGATGATGCCGATGATGTTGTCCGCAGGTGGTTTATCCCCAGAATCCGTGTCAGCTCAGCAAAGATTTGGCTTTCGAACTGGCGCCCCAGGTCGGTAGTTATCCGTGCTGGTACTCCGAAGCGGCTAATCCATGCATTGACTAGCGCCTCGGCGACTGATCTTGCGGTAATCTTGGTGGTGTTCGTCGGCTCGTGTGCCCATAGTCGTGGCACGAACAGGAACAGTTTTGTGATGCTTGTTGTAACTGGAGCTGATCGATTTGTTTTCTAAGTCGCAGTACTTCTCCCGTGAGTTTACTTAGCTCGGAAGAGATCCTCAGTGCTGGTGGAAAGGCTTCTGGTGCAACCTGCTCGGTAACAGTAGCGGTGGTGTATGGCCTGGATCCTCGTGTCACTTCGTGGACTCTGTCTGCGATCGTGGCTAAGTCCGAAAGTGTGGCGTCGTTTGCGGAGAGAATGGTCCTCAGCGTGAGATCAAGTCGATTGAGCCACATCTGTTTTAGCATCGTTTCATTGATGCTCGTCCCCGCAAGTGCTCGCATTTGGTTGAGCAGCTGTGAAGGTCTCTGGTCGCCAAGCTCGACTTCTGATAGGAGCTTCTGGATTCGCTGTTGTGCTGATTCCGTGAAGGCAGTGATAATCTCTCGCTTGAGATTATCGTACTTGCCTTCGGCCGGCGGGTTGGTTACGGCGCTTCTTACTTGTCGGATGATGCGGATCTCGAGGCTGGCGATGATGTTTTGGAACTTGGTCAAGCCGCTGGTGATGCGGCTTGACGCAAAGTAAGCCTAGACTTGCTCGAACCAAAGTTCCACGTCTTCCTCCCAAAAAGGCGGAACTCGAAGTGCTATGCGACTGACCTCTGGTGTCTGAACGTCTGCGTGCTGCTCGGCGTCGTGGGCAGTGCTCGCAGACTCGTCCATCGTTGGGTTTTGCTTCGGCGGCTCGTTGTCAGTCATCGTGGTTGTTAAACCGATGGGCTGGTTGATGTTTGAGCTCGCCTTTTTACGCCTCGGACGTGGTCCCTGTACAATATGTACAGTAGGGACGCGGTGTTTATGATTAAGATGCAGACCAGCAGATACTCGAGGCGCTGGCTCTCGACTGTCAATGCCGAATTGACAATGAGCGTGTTGGTGACGTCTCCCTGAAGTGGTTTCGTCTCGGTGTTTCCCATTCGTGGGAGGTCCTGTCGTCGGTTGTTTTATCCGCTCGAAAAAGCGTGGATGCGGGTTGGTCGTTGGCTCGGATGAGCGATGTCCGTTGAATCGGATGATTGTTTATTCCTCGGCTCGGACGAGCGATGTTCGTCCTCGGTTTGGCAGGATCGCCAATTGTGGTCCTTGTGTCGCAACTTAAACGCTTTTATTGAAGTTTAACAGTAATTTTATTTAACAATACTAAAACAATCATACATAAAATCGAGGCCTGGTCGTCGTGATCGTCTCGTGATCGTCTTCGAAGAATTGAGAATTATTGCTGCCTGCGGGCCACTTATGAAGGTCATAAGTGCTGACCACGCAGGCGTAAGTTCCTCATCATCCAGACACACATAAATGCCTCGTCAGCAATTGTGTGTCCGGACGGAGCTCGATTCTCTGTCCAGACGTACACAAATGCCTCGTCAGCACTTGTGCGTCTGTACAGAGCTCGAAGCAGAAACATAAACACAAATGCCTCGTCGGCACTTGTGTACATGTACAGAGCTCGAATCATAGATATGAGCTCGAGTCGCACATTGTAAACATGTGATGGAGCATGACATTCCGACCGAGACGATAGCTATGCGTATCAGATTACGTGCATAGTTATCGCGATGGGAGGAATGCCACGCTCGCACTTATGCTGGCGCGGTCGTTTAATTGTGGACAATGTAACGATACATTGCCGCCACACTGGCATATTTGCCATTAAATTTTGACGCATTGAGATGCATTATGTATTGCGCTTGGTACGGAGAACATGTTGCTCCAAATGTATATACTGCCATAGCGTACACTTCTGGGTTCCGTGTTTGGTCACAATCACGTCACAAAATTCTTTGAGCCATTTGATCGTCGTATCGCACACAGACCATGTGAAACATTTCGCGAATGTCTCCTGTCACAGCAAATGTGTGGATCCTGAATCTCATCAGTATATCTAATAGAGAGCTTACAAGGCCGGGACCAGCTATCAATATGCTGTTCAGAGAAATGCCATTTACTTTAGCTGCCGCTTCGAAGACCAAGCGAATCTTTCCCGGTTTGTTCACATTTTCTACAAAAAACAAAGGCAGATACCACACTCTCTTATGAGAAGATGCTACTTCTAATGGTGACAGCTTGCGAATAAATTCTTTTTTCACATGTTGCTCGAAGTGGTTTTTGAATGTCTACAAGCGCTGTGGATTACCTAACAATTTTCTTTCTAAGCAAATAAGACGCTGACGTGCCATTCCATATGAATCACGTAACTCCCATTGATCATATTATGGATCATATTTCCATAATAGCCCAACCTCGTAGTAATTATCTTTTCGTACTGTCAATTCTTCCATTATTTTCTTGGCTCTCTTCTCTTCTTCTGTCAAGAGATAATCATTTTTTCTAGACACTCCAATCGCGTCCAAGAAATAAAATTGTTTCACCATCTGTTCAAGTTAATCATCTGCGCACTCGCATACATGCACATTCATTTGATGGGTGTCGTAAGTATTCTTCGAAGGCAATGTACCGCATAAATTCTAACCGAGACAGGTTTTAGTAGCTACTGGCTCATAGCGGCTACTTTCACTTACATTTCTTGGCACACATAAGTGCCAGTTATCTAAATCGATGATAATCGTAGGTTTGACATTCTCGTACGATTCGAATTGAACTCGAAAGAGATGCTCATACTTCGCGATAAGTTCTTTTCGGTCGATAGTTTGTATAGGAAGATCGAGAGATGTGATTGTTTCGTGAAGACCCCAGTCAAGCCTAGTTTGTGGCGGTAGTCTATCCACTAGTTCGCGGAGTAGTCGTATGTCACTCAGATATTCTTTAACGTTTGCGGATTCTAGAGCCGCAAGTAGGTTTCTCACTTGCACAGCGTATAATACTAAAGATTCTAGTTTATCTGCCCTTGGTGGCGGTATTTTCTTTATTTTATCAATTTGTGTTTGGATTATGACTGCTAGTCGTCCAAACAACATTTTCAAGGTATCTGTGATTAGCGGAACATATGATGGATGAATCAAATAGCATTCCACCATCTTCCGCGCATCTCCCTTCAATGCTTTTTGCAGACGACATAAGCTTTCGACATTAGAAAACTTACAAGCACTGGTCGAGTATTCGAAAGTCGATAAAAATGTGCGCCATTCCTCTGGAGAGCCCGAAAATGGTGACAAATCCCGAGTTATTGTTTGTCGCGCGAGAAAATGCTCCCCGTCATTATTTGTCGTAATATTACGCGAGATGCCGGCACTTGGTAAACACGGTGTCGATTGGTTTTGATCACACAACACTGATGGGTATTTTGGATTTGCAATTTCGGCTATGTCAACAACATTACCTGTTAGATTGAGAGTCTTTACTGCCATATAGTCTCCATGTTCGTTTGTCGGACCCTGAATCATTTGTTGAATTCGGTGCTCCAGCTCTTCTAAATTTCACAACAAATCCAATCTTTGTTCGCGATGCTGCTATCTACTCCGACGCATTTGAAATGGTACCAATGTCGGCACGTGTCACATGCGACCATATCGATGGTGTCATTTTTGCAGCAATGTGGGCAATTCGCTTCTCCTTCATTCAAAATTTCGGATGCTATACTCCCGATTTTGGCATGGTTTTCGTTTGCCATGTTCTGCATCCAAGTGTATTTCGAGAGCAAGAATAAATTTTGAGACTATAGAATTTCAAGCTTTATAGCGGCGATATGGAAACACATTCAGTTTTTTTTTACTGAGATATATTTATTTTATGTTCCGACAGCTTTGTGGTGTTTGCCGCTCAAAAATTATTCTCTAAATTCTGTCGGTTAAAACTGTACATTTAAATACAAATGTGATACAAAATAGTTCTTAACTTACTTGCTCTTAACTCACGGAATGTTGAATAGAAAAGAACTGGTTTCTAAGATAAAGTGAGTATTTACAATGGTCATGCAAAGAAATAAAGGTTTGGGACTTACCCAGCTGACAATTTTCTCTGCAGCAATTATCTTCGCTAAATTCCAATTTCACTGCACTAGCGCACACACGATCTAATTTCAAATGTCTAGTTTCTATTTTCTAGTTTCAAAAAATATAGCCCGAAACCGAGAATTCACTTATGCGGTTCGAAGGACCAAAATGTTTCCATTACTAATAGGCCGAATTAACTAATTTTCCCGAATTTGAAGAAAGAAATTAAAGCTACTGGTTAATTTTCACTTAATTCCATTTATTTGATAAATTACTGGATAGTACAAACTCAAATTCATCCCATCCGTTTCGAATTCAACTAACTAGTGCCGATAACAAAGAAAATTTTCACGCGATGAAAATTTCGGTAAATCTACCGCTTTCACTGTTATAACATGTCGTTCCAATACAATTATTTCTTTCTAAATCAAGGATTTAATTTAGCATACAACATTAATTTTTCAATGATCAGCCGGTTGGAATACAAATTGAAGTTACTACAGCAGATGCTGTTTGTCGTCTTGTTATGGTTCAGTGCCGCTTCTATCCTCGTGCAGTGCATGGTACTGCCATGTTGTAAATTCATATGGCACCGCTTTATACACTGTTGTGAAGTACCAACAATTAAAATTGTTTAAGTTTTCTTTAAACAATCTAACACTTAGATATTATTCACTGACTACTCAAACGGTGTTATACAACAACCGGAACTATCAACTGTATGAGCAACACGAACTGCATAAAAACTATTCCTCCTCTGAATGTTTCTTCTTATATAGAAAAATGTTGTTTATGTTAAGGATTTGCGAATTGGATTGGAATGTGCGCATTATGCTTAATGGTCAAGTTCGGAATTGATTTCTTTCAATCTAAAGTGAATGTTTACTTTACGATTTGCAAGTTTGCTAATTTGATTTCTAACTTATGATCAGCTTGATATTAATTGTTCTTTGTTTGGTTGTCACGGTTTCCACTCGATTAAAGACGGAACGCGCGCGAAGGTGGCTCGGGAAAAAAAAGGGGAAAAGCGTCACGCATTAGGCAGAATTATAATAGTTTTAAATTTAGTTAGGGCACAGCTAAAATATCTCGTAAACGCTCGATGACCCAGTGGACGAAGCGGGTCGGCATCATCAGGCCAAAACGGTCGTGGCTGATATTGACTCTCACAACCAGCGTCCGCCTTGACCCGCTGGTGGACGAACCTGTAAAAGGTCACAGCACTCTTAACACTGATCAAAGGAATAAGAAACAAAACAGATAACTTCAGAACAATTCGGTTTACCTGAGCACTAGACATCGAGGTGCCAGCAATTAGCGAAGCGGCTAGTGAATATACCTCGACGGTTTGTTTCCTTTTGCCGACTACAATGTCGAAATCAGTAAGGCTCACCTGGCCATGTATCAACAGCGTTAGACCCATCAACATCCAGGGCGTTATCAATATGCGCCGTGCACTTATAAAATGTTTGTTTGGACGCAGCTGCAAAAGATCGAAAGAAAAATGTCAACGCGAAAATGACAGCCACATTACCTATCCGCCACCGCCACATATCAGCCGCATGATATCTGTATATCGGACGAGATACTATCTCAGCTTTACGCCTGGCCGGAAAATATTTTCGATACCCGATATATCTATTTTTGTTTACTCGCGACGAATTTGATTACTTATGACGCCATACACACGCAACTTGACAGATGAAGAAGTTGCAGGCGGCTGCGAGCAAAACAATGGGAAATGTGAACCGGCACACTGCGAAAACATCGCATGCAGAAACAGTACTGCCAGCGGAGTTGGTATACGGGATGAGGTGAATGCCCGGTCGAAAGTGCATTGCACTTATCATGCAAGAAGTGCATGGACATTTACGGGCGTGCTAAACGGTCCAAGGAAGAAGTACCGCGTAAACAGGACTCGGGACAGATAGTCGAGGTTCCGTGTGGAAGTCAACGAGAGCACGGTGGTCATTCGGCGACTAGGATGAGGTGATATTGGTCGAGTGGTTGCAACTTGCGGAGTTTAACATGCTTTCTTTTCTTTTCAAAATTACCACGAGAAAACCCGGGAAGCTGGTGTTTGAAGGTAGAACCTTTCGGATGGAAGTACGAGTAGAGAAGATTGATTGAAACTGATGGAGAACGGCGAGCGAAGGTGGTTACGACTGAACGAGAATTTCGAATAGTTCGCGCTATCGAATTTGAATTTCGATATTTGCGCATGGAATTTGATAACATTAAAGTGGCACGTTAGCGAAATAACGAAACGAAGAAGACGTATCAGGGGAAGTAACGGTTATCACACGGCAGAAGATCGATGGCGGACAGGCGAATCTTCGAGGAAAATTGAATTACAGCGGCACGTTAGTGAAATGACGAAGAAATAACGAAACGAAGAAGACATATCAGGGGAAGTACCGATTATCGCACGGCAGAAGATCGATGGAGGTCAGGCGAGTCTACGAAGAAAATTTAAATTAGAGGTACGTCACGATAAGAGTTAGTTTTAGTTAGTAAGAAAAAGAAGAAAAGAAACGAGACAGTAGAAAGAAGAGGTTGTTAATCGATGTAAAGATTGTAAAGAAACCGTTAGAGTTCGATAATTGTTATTTTAAGTAAGATCGCGGCGCCGTGTTGGATTGTGTTTAGATTGATAGTGATAACATTAAAGTTCATTGGAGTTTGTATAAGCAATTGTGACGGGTGTTTTTCCTCAGCGATTTAATTGGTTTAGATGATATTCGATTCGGGGAAAAGAAGATAGAGCCGCACCGAATTCTCGTTTCGCGGTGGCGGTAGTTTTTGGCAGCAGCGGGTTTTTCGGAAACGAGTGGCGCCCGAACTCACCCCTCTCTAGTGAGCTAAGTCGCCCGAGGCTGCCCCCCTCGTTCTTTGCACAAGGAATCGAGGTTATTTGGTCGTGACGAGGGTCTTACGGTAACATGGTATACATGTTTATGTTACTGTTGCGATCTTATGTGCTTTGATTATGATTGAATTATTGCTGAGCTAAGTGCTTTGCGTTAATTTGATATTAATCATAAGTAGATTTGCAAGTATTGCAAAATAGTTAACAATGTTGCAAGTTAGATAGTTTTACAATGTTGCAAATGTTTATTCAGGTGTCTTACTGAATCTTGTTGTAATTATGCTTTGTGCTGGTTGCGTAACTAACGCGTCGGAAATATGGTGTCGAGTGAGCTTTGTACTTTTTTGCCGGCGATACCAAAAAAATAGACTTGCACCAGCACCAATTAAATGAAAGACACGTTTTTAAATAAGACATAAAAATTACCGTTTATTAACTCTTCTTTACGACAACGATTTCAGTGTGACTGGCGGTAAGCTACTACTCGTTAAAATCTGTTTTTCCCTATTTATGCATTTCAATGTTGCTGACGTTGCGTCTGCATTCTTTCGTGGGAATTGCATTCATTCGGCACATGTTTGCTGATTCGTGTGAAAAAGGGAATTTGTGAGAATTTTGAAAATGTAACCGAAACCGAAATTGTAGAAGTTCAGCATTAGTGCGATGTATGCAATTTGATATCACTTAGCAATTTTTGTATATTATATGGGTTTGGCGTATACATAACTAGTGTGGTTCAAGATTAGTTTATTTTATTTTTGATAAGAAGTGAGTCAGTCGTGCTAACTCGCTCAATCAATGATTACTGTTTACATATGAGTAACTTGATTTGCTATGAGCATTTTAGTTTTGGAATAATGCAACAATGTCGCTTTCATATCTGAAGCTAAATGATTGAAAATGCTGAAGTAACGAATTCTAAGACGACAACAAAGTTGTATGTTCATGATAATGATAAATATGAAATTCAATCTAAGTATTACATTTAACTTGCTATGAATTTAATGTGGATTGAATGAATTAATTGAATACATGGAATCTTATCCTATATATTACATCTAATACTTAATGTTATGAATGTAATATATTATGTCTTAATGAAATGCTTAATCGGGTTCGAACAGCTTCTAATATGTGCTGCTAAAGTCCTTACGGCCTTTTAAGGACAGGCAGCTTCAGTTGACTCCAAACT
Organism: Nemotelus nigrinus; assembly: GCA_947369275.1. NCBI lineage: Eukaryota > Metazoa > Arthropoda > Insecta > Diptera > Stratiomyidae > Nemotelus > Nemotelus nigrinus. Next base: position 47,087,429 of record OX376372.1, on the reverse strand, counting down.
TTGATCGATCGCGAATGGCCCATAATCCATAATAACCAAGTTAGGACAAATTTAGCAGACGCTTATGCTAAAAGAGCTCAGCGTTATAATTTGCGAAGCCGCCAAAAAGACTTCATCCCCAAGGCAGGACGTGTAGGTTGCTGTGCCGCTCATCTATTTACGGCCTAACTTGCTCTTTTAAAGTTTGTAAAGGCCAATGGTAAAGAAAAAGGTTGGCCAGGTGTCCTACAAATTGTTTGATGATAAAGGTAAATCGCTGGATACCTATTATGCGAAAGATATAAAAACCTGAAAAAATTAATTTTAGGGTTATACTTAGCTCATGAAATCATTACTCAATTGAAGATCATGGCAAACCCTCAATGCGGGCGTCGATTCGCAAAAATACGTGAGTGTAATATTTTAACAGCCAGTAGGCAAACCATGCTTTTTGTTATGATTTGAAGTGGCTGTAGGCTATAGCAGTACGTTCACGCATACTGGATTTCTCTCATGGCACATAATTGCCGCTTTGAACGATCGGTGCACCGTTCGGTGAGTCCATATGGTACCATATGGACCTATATATGTTAAAACACGAGTTTTACTTTAGTATAAAAAAAATGCTCTTTGAGCTTTATTTGATTACTCCGATAAAGTACAAACTACAACTGAACTTAATTCTGGTATCGATACCTAAATTTGTCCGATTATTCTGCTGATGCAGCGTCTACCTGTCCGCATTGAAATTGCTGGTCGATGCATTGATTTTTCGGCGCGTGTTGTTATTTTCACGTTTTGGGGAACGTGGTGTTAACTTATAACGTCGGCTCAAATTGGGTCCCTTGGTCGGTTGTCACAGTACGCGGTGCGCTGAAAAATGCCTTTGTTATTGACTCAGCTGTTTGATCTATAAAAGGAGTTGCCTCGGGCCAGCGCGTATACCGGTCAATCATCGTAAGACAATATTTAAATCCTCGGCATAATATTAATGTCTTATTATGTCCAAGTGGACGTACTGAAATCTTTCATTCAAATCAGAATTCTTCCCGGACCATCGCATTGCCATTTTTTCGCACGCGCGTGTCCATTTGCGAATGTTCTTTCTCTTTCCCGGCCATAAGAATTTATTTGTAATTGCTTTCACGCTAACGCGGCCACTGTGGCGAGACGGTTGATGAAAAGTGGTGAAAATTTTTGGAAAATTATAGGCATTAAAAGGCGAGTATCTGTAGAGATGTGTTGCAAATAAGTTCGCCAGTCCCACTTTAAGTGCTGTAGTTTTATAGTTACAAGATCAAGCTTTGATCTTGGTTTTTTCCTGTAGGAAAAAAACTATAGGTAATAAAAAATTAATATTTTTTTCTTAAAACTACTCGCTTTCGAGTATTTATTCAAACTTCCTTATACAAAACTTACGCTGGCTTATATCTATTGCTTATTCTAATGATTTTACGATATGTACCCTAAAATACATTGCTCTGTCTCATATATTTCATCATCTGGGTGCTTACGCAATTACTATTTTACAACCACTACAGATGGGCCTCTTACATTGTATAGTTTAGAAATTCACGTCAGCTATTGCTTTCGTCATTCCATCTTTGGCTTCTCCGTTTATGTTCTGAACAAGGAAAAATTTCTCCTTGATCAAAAAGTTTTAAGAATTTATTCAGAAAATTAAAAATTCAATTGATTTTGTCCCCTTCAAAGTACTCTCCATCGACTGTAACGTGCTTACGCCTGCGCTTGATCCAATCCTCGAAACATTTTTGATGTTCGGTTTTCGGTATGGCCAGTAGAGCCGTCTTCAATTTTTACATTATCTCCTCCCGGCTCCTGAAAAGCGCTCCGCGGAGCAGCTTCTTGAGTTGACCGATCAGGAAGAAGTCGCAGAGAGCCAAATCAGGCGAATTCGGCGGCTGTTGGATGGTATTCGTTCTTGGCCAAAAAATCACGGATAACGATGGCTGTTTAAGATAAGGTTGTTTTACCTTAACTTTAGATGTTAGTCAAGGTGTTGCACCTTGGCTATTGTTCTATTATTAGGTGTTACACCTAGACAATAAGAACGGACCTCAAAAGGTTAAGAGTAAGATAGTTTATCTTACCTAGTTGATGATAGTCAAAGTGTTGCACCCTGGCTAATAGTTTTAAGTTTAACAAAGGTGTTACATCTTGGCAAACAAGCACGAGTCCAAATTGAATGAATAAAACAAACAACTGATACTGTCGGACTGTGTTAGCTTCTTTATTCTTCAGCTTATTTATGTAAACTTATTGCTAAGTTGACATTACAAAGTCTCATCATAGGACATTTATCTCAATCTATATGAATCCGCGTTCTATACAAAGTTCAATAAAATAAACATAGCCTAATTACATCAGCAAATTGACCCGTGAATTAATACAATACGAAAACATGAATTGATGAGCGAATAAGTACAATACAATAACAAACATACATTGACCAGTGAAATGAATGAAAATGATGCGTAGTCAAATTACGCGTGAATTATGAGCTACGCCGAGTCTCAAGTTAAAAAAAAAAAAAAAGATATGTAAATTTTTCTATAAGTTTATTTTAATTCCGCTTCAGCTACAAAAAGACTGACTTAATCTAATTACAATTTCTCAATTTATTGAATATTTCATGCTGATCTGGTGACATGTGCCGGATATATACAGGTGAATGATTTTGTAATGCTGAACTAATTGCTGTTACTGAATTTAACTTTAAATGCTGACAAAATTGCATTGCAATTATGGAATTTGAGCTGGCACATGTATGTTGCTACTAGGTCGATGGCTTGCTGCTCGATACAGAGATTGAATTGCAATTATTGAACTTGAGTCGGCACACGTATATTGCTAGTAGGTCGATGGCTTGCTGGTTCAATACGGGTTGTACTCGTAACTCGTGCAATAAATGTTCGAAACAACGACTGCTGACTTGACTGTATATATTTCTTAACAATTTTATGCTAACAATGGTAAACAAATGAATTTGAGGATGATTACATTTTGATGTCACCTACATACATATACTTAATACTAAACAATGGCATTATGTGACGGGGCGCTATCGTGGTGCAAAATCTACGAGTTGTTTACCCGCAAATCCTGTCTTTTTTGACGAATTGCTTCACGCAAACGTCTTATAACGCCCAAATAATAATCCTTGTTGACTGTCTGATGTTCCGGCAAGAATTCATGATGCACAACAAAACGACGTAGTTTTTTTTCACTCGCTTGATGACACACCCACACCTCATCTCCAGTAATGATGCGTCTGATGAATGTTGGGTCAGATTCAAACTCGAAAATCATGTCTTTCGCCACATCAACGCGGTTCCTTTTTACATGAAATTCAAGTCCTTCGGCACCAGCTTTGCAGCGACACGTCTCAAGCCCAAATCATAAAACCAAAATTTCTTGGACAGATCCATAAGCGATGTTCAAGTTCTCTGATGGTCAATTTGATGTTTTCGGCCAACATTTCTTTGATTTGCTTGATGTTTTCATTGGTTTCCGATGTCGACGGCCTGCCACTGTATTCGTCATCATCGGCGGACTCACGACCGCTTCTGAAGCGTTCGTTCCACACATAAACGTTTGTTTTCGGTAGAGTATCGTGTCACGGTTGATCGGTAATTTAGTTTTACAGGCTACCTATTGGCACGTAAGAAAAGTACACACCATTGTAGCAGGTTAATGTCATATAAATCTAAGACGTAAGGGTGAAATGAAAAACTGGGTGAAATGAAAATCTGAGCGTATGGCATAGAATGCACGTCATCCGGAGTCCGTTGACTAGTACACTCAAGTTTAACTTTTCCACATCATTCGATCCGAAATCCTCCCGAAGAAGACGAACACAGATTCCTACAACAACCCGATGTGACATGAAATCCATGGTCAGAGGAGACGAACGTTAGCGATGTTCGGCATATATCGATTTCGAAGATGGAAATGCAAAATACGGAAGACATCGGAGCAACTGCAGTCAGATACTCTCACATAAACAACCGACGATACGCAAAGTTACGGCTACCAGATTACCCTAATGCGCAAACCGACGATGTATTGGCCGGATCTCCATTTTGGCCTGTATCAAATATGAACAATCCACCTAACACGTCGAAGACTAGACCTCAACAAATCCAACACCTCCAGCCTTCCCCGCTACGGACACTGCCAGCACCGCATCCAATCAGTAATATTGTTCCTGGAACGTAATAATTGTTCCTTGTTTGGTAACATAACGGATCCTTATCGTCCTGGATAAATGGTTATGTGAGGGATCATCGTCAGGTAGTGGCGACGTAACTTTATTCCTTAGTAGATCTTTAACCTCAACGCCCTTCTGTTGTTCGGCGATAATTTCCGCCGCACCTGCAACCACAGGCATAGCTTCTACACGAGATAGTGCATCTGCGACCTTGTTCTTCTCGTCCGGTAGGTGGTGAATGTCAGTTCTGAATTGTGATATAAAATTAAGGTATCGGATTTGCCGTGGAAAGGGTTCCTTCGGTTTTTGCGGGAATGTGTTGACAAGGGGCTTGTGATCTGCATGAATTGAAAAATCCGTGCCCTCTAGCATCTAGCGGAAGTGGCGAATGCCGTTAAAGATTGCCAGGAGTTGACGGTCACATTCACTGCACTTGGTTACAGCCTCTTTTGATAAAATGTTAGTGTTACTAATTTTGTGGGCTTGGCGTGTTAATAATATGCCAGTGATGTTGTGTTTGCCAGGCAGTTTCTGCACTTGTCGAACGTCATGTCCGCATCCAGGTGGATTCCAATGAATGATAGTTTGGTCATTTTTCTTATTTATTAGTGTTTTTGTTAGCGGTGTTTGCATTTGGCGTGAATTGAAGTCCCCACAAATTATGTACTTTGTCTTAAGATTAAGCAGTAGTTTAATATCTTCTCTAAATAAGTTAAGCTTGTGAGCATTCAATTTGCTGCCACTAACAGCACAACAGTAATATCAATTCCATCGATGGATATCGCGACAGTTTCTATTATTTTTGTCTGCAATTTGTTCAGGCTATTTTAAGCCTTTCTTAATGAAGATAGCAACACGTCCTCCGATTGCATACTCTCTGTCGTTGCTTATAACATTATACTTCGGATTGGATAATTTATCACCTTCTTTCAACCATGATTCACAGAGGAAAAATATATCAATATTATTCTCATTTCAAAAGTTGAATGTTTCGAGAGATTTGTTCCGGATGCTTTGTGCATTCCACAGTAAGCATTTTATATTTTGTTTACTTGTACACAAATTTGGCTGCGAGATCAACAATCACATTAAATTGATCGTTCCGAGACTTACACAGAACAAGTTTTGATATTAGCTCTTGCGCAAAATTAAGAAGCTCACCTCAAAACAAATATAACGTAGCATCTCTGTAAAATCATTTCTATTCATCATTTTAGAAAAAAAGTTTGGTCCCCACTTCTTATTCCATGAATATGCAAGTCTCAGAGTTCTTGCTTCGAACGCCTCGCATGTATACAATATCGCAATGTACGCTTTCAATTTTGGTTGCGTAATTATCCATTTTTTCTTCAAAACTCGGGAACCTTGTAACTCTATACAAGTTCTTACATGTTTTAAAGTATATTGGTCATTTACTAATAAAAATGCGCTACTTATTTTCTCCTTCATAATAATTATTTTCGCAAATTCTAGAGGCCCTGAAGCATCCTTAAAAATACTGTGAGTTGAGCAACACCCCCTTCTATTATTTTTTTTCAAATAGTTCCATCTGTAGAAATTTCAGTTTCACTCTCATCTTCGTCACTAGAACTGGACGCCAATGGTAGGCATCTTCTTTTACTTATGTTTTTATTTTACGCATGACATCCTACAATTACTCAGTATTTATAATTTTTAGAAACTGCGAAAAACTGATTCCATCACATGGAGAAATGCACTAGTCGTTTTGACTGATTTGGTATAAGTACCGATGGTAATCACAAACTTTTTGATTTTGAATAAAACAAATAAAAGAAACTGCCTAATGTCATTCTTTTAACTATCGCTACAAATCTCATGACATCGTTTCGAAAAAGATGAATTAGGAATTTGAACGTAAAATTGTAAAGCCAGTCGATTTGACTGGTGTGGTAAATTTAGTGTTAAAAGTGTTGGGTCACTGTGAACTCACGGTAACAGTGCTTAAATTTACTCGGACACAAGCTAAGTGCCGGTTTAGACGAGCGGTGTTGTGCTTTGCCAGCACAGAGTTTGCTAGACGATGGTGCTTCCTGTAAGTTTAGACGAGCGATTTTTTGCTGTGCTAGCACAGTTTTTTTAATGCATCAAAGTCAGAATAACTATGCTACAGATACGGAAAAAACAATAAATCAAGACAAAAAAAAATTACTTCAATGCCTGACCGAAGAGTGGGTCTAGTAATAAGGCAACAGTTTGCGGAATATTTTGTAATTGAGGGAAAATTAGATTGGCAAGAAAAAGGAACACTAAATTAAAATATTAATTAATTGCCTAAGGCGTGGAAGAAATTGAATTCTGCAATTGATATATGCTAGAACTCATTAAAAATAATTAATTTGTTTAAATTGAACACTGATGCTTTAATGGCGCAGTGTCGTTTTACAAATTTCAGCCGATCAAAACACCACAGTTTTGGCTGATAAATCTCTTCCAAACCACATTCACTTTTTTTTGGAAGCTGCTACCAGCCGTAATTCCTTCGCAAATTGGCTTCTTCGTGCTCGAATTTTGCTCCGAATCGCATACAAACTAATTGTCCCATATAAACTTTTCAGTTTGAGGTAAATGTCCCCTAAACTTTTTTATTGATATAGTTTCTGTGCTTAGAATTACATAAACTTTCTTTGCACTCGTACTCAAATAATAACATAGCTATTAATTCCTGGCTCCACATAAACTTGTCCGACATTTTCACTTTCAATTTTGATCTAGCTTTATCGATGCGCTCTACTGAACGTCTCAAAGCAGACTAAATCACACTTTGCTCAAAAAATGTCTGAGCCTCAGACTGTTTTCAAGAAGAATAACCACGAAAAAGGGCTGTCGTGCTCGATGATCGACTACAAGATGATGATCGATTACTTTACAAGCTTCAGCTATGGATATGTATTCGGCCTCCATGCTGGACAAGACTACAGCTCTTTGTTTCTTACTTTCCCAGGAAATAACTGATCCTGACATCATAAAACAATAACCTGTATAACAAAGATGCGAGAAGATCACGAATAATATGCCATCGTCCTGATTAGGATGCCGAACGCCGAGCAAAACCAACAGTTACACATACATACCTGTGCTCATTATCTATTTTACATGCAGTTAGTATCTTTCCATTATTACCTACAAGAGCACTACTCAACACACACACATTAGATCAAAGGTAAAATGTTTGAAACTAGTTTTGCTGTTTGTTCTTCACTGCTCTTTAATCATGTCGTCCCCGGAGTAGGAAGAAGACTTGGTCTTTGTTTCGACGAGCATCAGATAACACAACATAGAGCAAGGATTTCGCTCGTTCGTTACAGTCGGCCATCCTACCAGTTCACTGTCCACAGTGAACTAAACAGTGGAACTATCCAAAAACTATCCATCAGTTTTCACCAATCCAGAAACAACGTTGGAACCGTCCAAAAACTATTCATTGGTTTTCACCAATCCAAAAACAACGTTGGAACCGTCCAACAACTATCCATTGGTTTTCACCAATCCAGAAACAACGTTGAAACCGTCCAAAAACTATTCATTGGTTTTCACCAATCGAAAAACAACGTTGGAACCGTCCAACAACTATTCATTGGCTTCAGCCAGTTGATAGTATTCGTCCTTCCGTCTTTCTTCTTCCAAGCGTGCTAGTCAAATATTTTTCTTCTCTATTTTGCAACTTCTGGTGAAATTACCGATTTGATTGCACTTAAAGCACTTTTTCAACCTTTTTGCACAATCTTTGAAAATGTGCCCGGTTCTTTGGCAGTAACTGCAACTAACCTTGTGGTCATCTCTTGATCGATGTGCATGAAATCTTTTCGGTCTGGGCTCATGGTCGATCTGTTGATTTGGTCTCTTGTTTCCAGGACAAACTTTTTCCTTCTCCAATTGATCGAGGTTTTTCAGCTTCTTGAGTAACTCTGGTAGCGATGAGAATGTTGATGCGGTCAGTGCCCGTTTCACTGCATGATTACGTATACCGCCAATCACATAATCAATGATCGAAGAATCATTCAAAGCTAGTTTCTTACCCAACGATACCAATGGTAGAAATAGCTTTCAATGTCTTCGTTTTCTGATTGCGTCCTCTCAATAATTTTCCTCAAAATGGAGGCATCATTTTCGATCGAGGGAAAACTGTTAATTAATCCGGTTTTTAAAGTAGCCCAAGTGGATATTTGCCCCTGATATCGCTGGTACCACAACTTGGCTGCTCCTTCTAATCTAAGGGTACAATACAAAATTTTTACCTTATCGTTCCATGCATATAGGTTAGCGACGGATTCAAAATCTTGCAGCCAGTCTGCTATGCCGAACTCACTGGACTTCGGGTCAAATGCAGCCACCAAACCGTTGACTTCTGCTAAGCCTAAACGTACCGAAACCGGATTCTCGTTAGTTGACAGTGACGGCGATAAAGAACGCGGCGCGTTAACATTGTCCGATGTTAATGGTAGTGATGAAACCGACGCATCACTATTTATTGCCGCTAGTGGTGGTGAAGATGCCGTTGAACCACTATTTCTTGCAGTAAGCATTTCGTTACGCACTACTAAGTCCCGATTCACAGAACGAATTTCTGCAACTTCTTTCCGTAATCGCTTTATCTCGTCGATAAGCTCTCTCAATTTCGCCATGTCTTCACTTTTTTTTTGTCCACACCAACACCAGGTCACTTAACTTAGTCACTGTACTTTTAACGTATATATTTACCTAGTAGTTTATTTTCCCCGAAGGCTCACTATGCACAAAACTTTTTCACTTGCACACTTTAAACAGCAAACAATTCACGGGCACACAAATATAAAAATGGTCTTTCATCAAGTCACTTAACTTAATCACTATAATAATACACGCAGAGAAAAATTCACGGGCACACAAATATAAAAATGGTCTTTTAACAAGTCGCTTAACTAAATTACTATAAAAATTCTCGCAGAGATAAATTCACGGGCACACAAATGTAAAAATGGTTTTTTATCCCACCTCTGAAATTTTATAACAAAGATCGACCGAGACGCCAACTTCCTACTCCGCCTTGCGAGAAGATCACGATTAATTTGCCATCGTCCTGATGAGGACGCCGAACGCCGAGCAAAACCAACAGTTACACATGCATACCAGCACTCATTATCTCTTTTACATGCAGTTAGTATCTTTCCATTATTAAACTGGTTTTGCTGTTTGTTCTTCACTGCTCTTTAATCATGTCGTCCTCGGAGTAGGAAGAAGACTTGGTCTTTGTTTCGACGAGCATCAGATAACACGACATAGAGCAAGGATTTCGCTCGTTCGTTACACCTGTATATGATCTACGATCTCTAATATTACTTGCCCAATCGGCATCAAAAAATGCTACAAGATCAGTTTTTTCCTTTAAATATTTTAGACAGTAGTTGTTAGTTTTCTTAAGGTATCGGTCTCGTCTCTTCAAAATTTGTATTTCAATACACAAATTCGTATGTATAATTCAATAGAACTTATTTCGCTGATGCAATATGCGTGCGATACTCTTTTCATATTCTCTTTCCATATTCTGTTCCACATGCAAGCAATGCGCGCCGAGCTAAGTCAAACTAGCCCCAAAAAAGAGAGGAAATGAATGAAAAAATTCAATAAGCGCAAAGTGTATGCATGTCATACGAAATGACTAAAAGAGTAATCAATGGGCTAAGTCCTAAATATAAGCTTTTATTGGTATATCGCTGTTTCGTCGTTCGCTAACTGAATGAAGTATGTGTAGTATAAGTGGGTTAAATTGAGGTAATTAGTTTTTGCAAATGAAGAGTAAACGATAGTTTTGGGTTTACAGTGCTTGTTGATATTATCGTTCAGGTGATATTATCTTTATAGAAAAATTGTGTGTTTATGTTAGCCGGCATCAAATAACAAGCATCTAGCTCGCTCAACAATGGTACGATTCATGCGTTCGCTCAAACCGTTTTGCTCACGAGTAGAAACATTGGTATTTTGGTTAACTATAAACAAAAGCCATATGAGAATATGTTGCGACTGCGGAGCTCTGTCGAGCCGTCGTCAGTGCAGCATAATTATGTTTAAAGAATCGTAGTTAAATTTACCCTGCGTGCTTTAAGCCCGCCGACTAGCTCAGTCTGGTCGTGGGCATTTGGTACCACGATTCCTTCGTGCTACGGCACGCACACGAAACAAACAAACATACAAAGCCTATGGAGAAGGATAGTGAAGGTTCCATGTGGGTATCATTATTTGTAAAAAACCAAATCTACTCCATCCTTATTATATTCTTCATTGTTTCTCTCGTCATTGTGCGAAAAACAAACAAAATAGAAAAAAAACAATAAGTATTCAGTAAAAAAGGAATAACAAGCACCTAAGAAATAGATTTAAAAAAAAATAGAATGCACTTTAGGAAGATCTCTACTGATTTATGCTATTAAATGCTGTGGGTGAGTATTAATTCCACCCAATTCCGATCGGAATCGGTTCACACCGATCTTAACAAGCAGATCTCAAATATAGAAATTCAAAATTATATAAATAAAAATTCAAATATATAAAGTATATGAAAATAAATCAAACACAATTATCACCCACTCCAAAGGAAAAAAAATTAAAATTAAAATAAATCAACAAATAAATCAACGAAAAGAAGAGATATAACAAGTATGGATACTGTCTTAGTTTTTTTTTATAAGTTCATTTACCAAAATTAAATTATTTTTCTTTTTATGCTAAATTATTTATTTATGCTTCTTTTTGTCTGGTTACTATTTTCTGAAGAATTTAATTTTTAAAACAAATGACTCATGCAATTCACACTAATCAATTCTCATGCTTAAATCAAAAAAATATCTTCTGACCTCGAAACCGCTTATTCGGTACTTAGCTTGACCACTTGACCATCCAGTAGTTGTTCCCCTTCGCCATATCTTCCTCGATCTATCAAAGATTCCGTCAGCAATTGTCGTTAAAATTATCGTTAATAATGTCAGCCGTGTATTCAATTACACCACTCTTCTTGAAGCGCGCCTTTCGTCCAATATGACAATGTTCAGCACACTTTGCAACTGATGTTCTTCTGCACACAATGTTTCAGGTGTTCTATAGAATCGTCAGCCATACCATCAATCTATGATGTTTTACAAATTTTCTGCATACAACTTTTCGGAGTTTCCAGAATATAACTATCACACCGTCAACCACTGATGTTAAAGCAATTTTTTTTCTAACGTTTAACAATTCAACATAAAAATTCAAGTTATGTATTCCCCTTTTGGGTTTTCAAAAAAATTTCCTTCCGCTTTCCACCACGGTCAAACCAAGAGAGACCCCCTTTGTTCTTTTTCGAAAAAAATTTTTCTATGAACCGCAAAAGCGGTTCTCTTCCCAAATTTCCCGTATTATCAGTTTTGCTACATCATTAGGGCATCCCCAATTCCATTTGCACAGTTTCACCCATCAGCTGATAAATTAATTTTTCAGCCATATTGTGAACCGTCTTTACTGTAGTGATTTTATAAATGTCATCCGTCGTAAGTTGCTCAGCTGTCAGCATCGCAACAATATGTCAACTTGCGATTTTTCTAGCATGTGTTATAATTCGCTTTAATAATTAGCAAAGTTGAACATCTAAGATCGCAGGATATCACATAAAATAATGGCAGTTTATTGTTGGGACAACACGACACATGGTGAACTTGGCTTGGGCGGAATCGAGGATGAACTAGTAAGTTGATTTTTAATCGTAGGATATGCCGGACGAAACAAAGTTAATATTTGGTTTTCATTTATCTATTTGTCTAACAGCTGCAATGGAAGAATCAATTGATGAATGTACGATAATTGTTCTGTCTACTACTAATAGCAAGAAAATAAAATAACGAAGCAACCTGACATTCTGCATAAAGTGTAGTTTTATAAATGTCATCCGTCGTAAGTTGCTCAGCTGACAGCATCGCAACAAATATTTACGGTCAAACAAATTTTGGAAAAATGCTGGGAATTCAACATTGATGTCCATCAAATATTCGTCGACTTCAAACAAGGGTACGACAGCATCAACCGAACTGCATTAAATAACATCATGCTGCAGTTCGGAATCCCAGCAAAGTTGGTGCGCCTGGTAAAAATGACAATGACCGACTCAGTGCTGATTCAGAATAATATGACAAACTCGTATTCAACGAATGCAGGGTTAAAACAAGGGGATGGATTAGCTCCTGTACTCTTTAACTTAGCGCTTGAGTATGTCATCAGAAAAATCCCCGTTGACACGAGAGGAACTTTATAGTTTAAGTCGACACAGCTAGTAGCTTACGCTGATGACATCAACATTATGTCACGTTCGTTCAATGACGCCAAGGAAGTATTTGTAGCTCTAGACGAAACCGCCAAGGAAGTTGGTCTGCAAATTAACGAACAAAAAACAAAAGCTATGACTCAATCAAGGAAAAGGGCGCCAATAAGACAAAACATAACGATAGGGGACTATAACCTTGAAAATGTAGAGCTTGACGAAATCAAACGACGGATTCAATTAGCCAATAAGACATTCTTCTCGGTGCTTCCCACTTTGAAATCTCGATGCGTACACAGGAATACGAAGCTTCGGATTTATAAAACAATTATTAGACCTGTGCTATGCTACGGAAGCGAAACCTGGACAATGACCCAGGCGTCTGAAAAAGCCTTGAACACGTTCGAGAGAAGGGTATAGCGAAGGATCCTCGGTCCAATACGGGAAGAAGATGGATGGCGAATCCGATACAACAACAAGCTGTATACCATGTATGACGAGCCGGAAGTCTCTACCGTCATACGACTACAAAAATTACAATGGGTTGGCCACGTCGAACGAATGAGCGACAATCGAATCCCCAAACGGTCTCTCAAAGGGCGAGCGAGCGGAGCCAGGCCAGTCGGTAAGCCACGCAAGCGCTGGGAGGATTCGATCGATGCCGACAGCAGGTCACCTTTGGGAGCACCGAACTGGAGGACGCGGTCACTAAACCGAGACGAATGGAGGCGACGTATTAAGGAGGCTAAGGCTCGATTCGGGTTGTAGTGCTCCGATGATGATATGAGAATAGTCGTCAACAAAAATGAGGAAATACCTTGCTCCGCTAATTGAAGCCGACTCCATAGGTCACCAAAAGTCAGCATGTACAGTTTTCAGTAGCTCGCTGCTTCGTGTTCCTGCCTGTCCAAATGGTAAGCACGACTGTTTTCGTTCACAGCAAACCGTACAAGTGTTCCTATTGATAACTAATTTATCCGTACAGGCGTACCCCGATTTACGATAGGGATACGTTCCGGGAAAAAGCGACGTAACTTGAAACGACGTAAAACGAATCATACCAATCTGTGGACTGGAAACATTTACCATAAATTCAGACGCACGTGTGGACGTTGACAACAAAATCTAGATTCACATGAAAAAATATTGTGTTTTTAAGTAAATTTATTTATCGATATGTAAAAGCTGAACACGTAATTCACAGGCATACATGAAAATAGTGTCATTAGAAATTGAAATGTTGATTAATATCGAAATGTTACGTCTCATCATCAGAAATTGTCATACATTCACCGGCCATAGGTGAAGAAGTAACGTCTATCTGTGGCGTAGTCTTTGTAAAATAAGCATCGCTGGATTGTTGTGCACCAGATCTTCTGTTTGCTGCATATAATTCCTTGTAAGGAAAAGCAGCATCACTTATTGGTGCAACAAACCGCTCGCTTCTGTCCTTGTTTGAGTCCAAATCAAATATCTCCTTTGCTTTTTCTAAATATTGTAACTCTTCCGATATTTTTTTTGATGTTAAAAGAGGAACGTCGGATACAGTTCCTTGTATCATTTCGCTACTTTCAGCAACTTCACCTTCTTTTTGGAGGGGACTTTCAAACATTTGTAGCAGTTCTGTTGACAATTCCGCACCATGAGATTCTAATAGTTCTGCAACATTACCTTCATCTACATCAGTAAATCCGATTTGGTGGGCCATGTTCAATATATACGAGTGTATTTCTGGCAAGCTCACAGAAGCTGATTCATCTGTCACACATTCAGGCCATATTTTTCTCCAAGCTCCATTCATATTGGACATTTTGACTTCATTCCAGGAATCCCGAATAATTTCTACCGCTTTCAGAATGTTAAAATTTCGCCAAAAACTATAAACAGTTGAATTGTTGCTGCTTGTACCTTCTCGATCTATTTCTTTTATCAGTTCCTGGAAAGTACGTTGTAAGTAATATGCTTTAAAAGAAGCAATTACTCCCTGGTCCATCGGTTGGATTAAGGAAGTGGTATGGGGAGGTAAGAAAATTACTTTGATATTCGAATCCAACTCTTCAAAGTTTATTGAGTGTGATGAGGCATTATCCAAAATGAGAAGTGCTTTGTACGCAAAGTTATTTTTTTCGCAGTAATTTTTTACTGTTGGACAGAATTCGTTCTGAAACCAGTCACGAAATAAAACAGAAGTCATCCAAGCTTTTCCATTAGAGCGCCAAGTGACTGGTAAATTTGACTTTGAAATATTTTTTAACGCCCTTGGTGTTTCTGAAGAATATATAAGTAGCGGTTTGAATTTCAAATCTCTACTGGCATTTCCTCCCAGAAGCAAGGTAAGACGATCCTTAGATGCTTTAAATCCTGAAGCATTGCTCTCTTCTATTGACAAAAATGTTCTTGATGGCATCTTTTTCCAATAGAGACCCGTTTCCTCTACGTTGAATACCTATGATAATGAAGTGAGCAATGATTTGTTGATTTCGGAATGACTATCTTTCGAAACTAGGAAGAACAAAAGTAAAAAAAATTGAATTCTTACCTGTTGCGCGACATATCCTCCTTCAGGAATAATATGCAATAAATGTGGTAAAAAACGATCAGCATCTTCCATATCTGCACTTGCCGATTCACCAGTTAGTTTTATGCTATGCAAACCGTGCCGCTGTTTAAATCGATGGAACCATCCTCGGTTTGCCTTAAAAGATTCGCTTTGAGTCGATGGTTCACTTTCCCGGCCCTCCAAAGCATTGAATAAATCCCTGGCTTTTTCTTGAATCGTCAGGGTATTAATCGGTACGTGCTTTTGATTTAAGTTCTCTATCCAAGCACTTAGAAGCTTCTCCATTAGTTCCATTTTCGGACTTCTAAATTTCGTGATTACCGAACACGATTTAGATAAACCAGCTTCAGCAGTTTTACGGATTTGCTCAGCATTCTTTAGTATCGTATGCACAGTTGTTCGTCCCAATTTCATCACTTTTCCAATGTCGGTTATCTTTTCACCAGCTTCTTTTCGTTTCAAGATTTCCAATTTCTGTTGTAATGTCACTGATTTCCGATTTTTTTTATTTTTCAAAGCGGTGGACATATTCGCACTATGATGACCACTCATTTTCATATTATTAATTTATTTTTTCCGTTAACATTAGTATCACTTCCGTTAATCTTGCAAATCGAGATTGCGGGTGTTTCGGGCAAGAGTAATTACCAAACTGACCTTTTGCCCATTCCTAAGTTTTCTGGAAATGGCCTAATTATCGAAAACGCATCCGTATCCTGAAACAGTAGCGTTATCTTAATCTATTCTTGCACACCAATTTACCAACATTTCACAAATCAACCGATCCCACCCTTTATGCATGCATTCACGCAATCAATGCGCATGTGCGACCAATATTGAAATTTCATACTTTTCTAGTTCTGCTACCTGCGATTCAGATCAATTTCATGTGCGGTATTTGAAGCGAAAGTGAGTGTCCTCTTTTGAACTAACCGTTCGCATCGAGTTGAAGAACATGTTCGTACGTCTATGTTGCGCATAAGGAAAAGATTAAGTTTTTGTTGGTAGAATACGGAATGGTTCCGATATTCATAACAAAGCTATAGATTAATTGGTAGCGGGATAATTCTCTGTTTATGCGCATATATATGGTACATTTTAAGCCGAAAACAAAATGTCAGCACCTACAAGGGGTTCAAAGTCCTAAAAGGATACAATTTTCATATTCAAAACAAAAACGTCGTAAGTGCGGGGCAAAAACGTTGCTAATCGAGCTACTGGGTGTGAATTGAAAAGTGACGTAAGTGTGAAACGACTTAAATCGAAGCGTCGTAAATCGGGGTACGCCTGTATAAGATATAGCTGTAACTGCTCCATCTTTCATTTTGTTCTGGTCATTCATATTCAAATGGCCCAATCTTCTGTGCCATATTTCACTGTCAGCTGCTCCACGAAAAAATGTAAACAAACAATGCTTATAATCCATAGCCAACTTGTAGACACCATCAACCAAATTTGCCTTGGCCACTAAACTGTTTTGACTATTTGAAACATTACAGCACTTTACTTCAAACTTCATACTGTTTCCATTTTTGATCAGTTGACTGATTTATATTAGATTCGTAGTGAGGTTAGGTACTGTTTAGTACTCTGTACTATAGATTGTAGAAATTAAATTTGTATAAAACAAACTAAAAATATCTATTGTAGCTAGAAGAAGAATTTACGGGATTATTTAGAATGAAAAGAGAAATATTTAATTTACTAATGTACTATATAATATATTATTGTTTTGAATATTGCGATGAAAAAGATGAAAATTAACATGTTATTAAAAGTGTATAGCAAGTAGTTATTATAACACAGTAGATGAATGAGGTGAAAATTGAATTTTTAGATAAGTATTTCGAAAGTAAAATTTGATATACTTGCGTTAAGAAAATTTTGGAGCGTGACGTTTATTAGTTTATGAAGATTGTGGCATATTTTAGTATGATATCATTTATGAAAGACTGAAGACTTTCTATTTTTTTCTTGATTTTAGTTAATGAAACCAATCTGGATTGAAAACGTAATATATTTTGATATGAACTCGCGCTTGCAATCACTCGAAGCTAATTTTTTTCGTACGACACCCATCAACTTACAAATATTTTGATACTTTCGTTTTGACAGTGCTTTCGTCATGGTATCAGCAGTTTGACTATTCGTTTGAACGTGCTTCAAACTAAATGTCTCATCTTCAAACTTTTCTTTTCAAAGATGTGGTTTGTGTTTTATTCTTTTATAAAATTCTGGGTTCTTTACAAGTGTGATTGCACTTTGCGTGGCTATGTAAAATACGGTGGCCTTGCTGCAATTCGTCATTTAAAAATAATCAAGTACTTTCCTTGTGTATCACTGTTGGTGGGCATGTATCGAACGCGGATCAATTTCGAGTCCTAAAAAACATTTTTAACTCGAAAATTTATTTCGGATTTCCGTTGCAGTTGCTTGATTACTGATTGTATGGTGTCTTGCTCCTCAGTCGCAATTAATCCGTTGTCGACTTACATTCCTAGTATAAGCATGACCTTTTAACCGTTTCAAACGAAAGTACACGGATCAAAGTCACTCATCTTGATGTCAAACTTGTTCATAAACGAATTAAACTTGACGCCCGATTCTAGCCGTACAAGCTCTTGGGTACCTTGCACACCTGTCTGATAATATCCGATTGGCTAGCACATGTAGACATTTCCCTGTGAATCACCATCATAAACTTTTGCACACCAAGCTATTACTGCAAGTAAACAAACCAATGATGTAAAAAAAACAAAGTCGTTAAAATAACTATATAAAAACACCTATGCAATCTAAAGACGTCTGAACAGGCGAAAAGTCACCACTGACAGGTGGACAAAATCAGCTGTACAGCGAACCTGGTGTCTGATTTCTGTATCTTCTGTTTTGGTGATACCCTAATTGTTTCGAAACACGTTGAAATGGAAGATTGGAAAAGAACCGCTCTACCAGTACAGTGAAAAAATTTTTGAAAAGAAAAAGAGGTATTTTTGTCTTTGGATGGGGAATGAGAAGGAAGCGCTGGTAAAGTGAAAGACTAAAATTGTAAATTGAACTTTTAAAAGTGGTGAATTTTTGATAAGTAAAAAAGGGGAAAAGAAATTAATGCAGTTTTGAGTAATGAAACGTGTATAATTACATTTTTGAAACTTGGAACGAAGACAAATTGACGGTTCGTAGTTAAAGATTGGCGCCTGAAGCGACAAAGAAATCAAAGTGAAATATTGAACAACTCAACGATGCATAAATTCTGTGGTGGAAGGTGGAACTACGAGTTGAGCCAGGGAGATCAATAAAGGAAAAATCCCTAACAAATGTATGCTGCACTGACGACAGCTCGACAGCGCATTGTCAGTTGCAACAGTACACACAGAACATCTTTCAGAGTGACTTCGTACTTGTAATTCGGTGTGACAGTTATTATGTCAATACCACCCGAGAACAAAACTGGCATATTAGACTGATTTGCTGTTATTACCTCCTTGAAGGTCGATGTAAAACATGCATTATGTATCATGTTTACATCAGTCGTCATGTGAACGCTCGCTCCACTATCTAAATAATAATGTTCTTGGCTGTAATTTCCACTTTAAAAAACTGCGGAAAAGGCGTTCATCTAGCTTATGCTTTCTGACTGCTGCTTACACTGATTTCTATAATGTCCGAACTGTTTACACCGATAACACTTTATATTCGTCTTATCAGATATGTTTGAGTCGTTCATAGACAACCTGACTCCTTGGCGAATTGAGCTGTCATTCTTGCCATGACTTCCAACCTAATCGTCACCTACCAAGTCAATCAGCTTTGACTTCACTACGTCAGCTGAAATGGCTATTCCGGATTGTTCAATCGCCATAGTCATAGGTAAGTATTTTTGCGGTAATCCTGCTAAAATTAAGCAGCCTATCCATTCATCGTTCACGGAAAAGCCTGTTCCTGACAGTATTTGCCCAGTCTCAATGATTTGCGTGATGTAATTTGTCATTGAATCGCAATTATCGAGGCGAATCGAAATTAGATTCCGCAACAGAGTAATCCGTCGAGAGAATCCACAATCATCGAACATTGCCTTCAACTTTAGCCATGAATTTCTTGACTATGAAGCTTCTTTTATATGCGCGTATACTGACGGGTCAATAGTTAGAATTCATTGGCTTTCGCGTTTGCATCTGCCGCGGTTCCTGCTACTGGACTCTCGTTCTTAAGACGTTCATGTTAAGCTGATGATCAGACTCAGCCATCTTGCCTTAATTAAAATTGTGAACTGAAAACTTGAGAACCGAACTATTTGAGAACCGAACTACTTGGGAACCGAACTACTTAAGAACCGAACTACTTGATACCGTATGAACAACAACCACATATTGGTGGTGTTGAAGGTTAACAGTGAAATAATTGCCTTTGAAATTAAGACTGGCAGAGAAATATTATGAAATATTATAATAAGTGCATTGTAAAGTTTTGTGTAGGATATAGCGAAATACAATATATAATGAAATCACAATCTAATATTTAGATTAAAAAATTTTTACTTAGCTGTTTTTGTTCTTTTCTTCTTTTTTTCTTAAGTTCTGTTGTGGAATCGGTTATTGCTGAATAGACTGTTGTTGTTGAACAGGTTGTTTTTGTTGAAGAGGTTGTTGTTTATGAATATGGTGCTGTTGTTGACTAGTTTCTGCTGCTGTTGATCGGGTTTCTGTTGCGTCAGTTGAAAACGTCCTCCTTTGAGGACTTCAATAAAAACGGGTCCGTTTATTTTTTAAATTTTCGATGTCTTTCGAGTCGGCAGTTAGTTGGTGCGCCATCGCATGGCTGTTGTGACTACCGAGGCGACGAGTGTCGAGCCTCGTGGTAGCGAACTGATGTGTCGTAATCGTCCGCCAGTCGTCGGGATGTTCTTCGTTAGAATGTTCTTCATCGGGATGTTCTTCTCGGAATGTTCTTCGTCGGAATGTTCTTCGTCGGGATGTTCTTCGTCGGAATGTTCTTCGTTGGAATGTTCTTCGTCGGGATGTTTTTCATCGGATGTTCTTCGTCGGGATGTTTTTCATCGAGATGTTCTTCGTCGGGGTCACCAATTGTAGCTACCTCTTATTATGAGAGATTCATAGCTACGGAAGAGAATTATAAATTAATTCTAATTACCATTTATTATTTAAAAAATAATAACTCTGTAAGAGACCTTGAGATTGACAAAAATTTATTAAAAATTAATTCTAAAATTGTATGTATTTTATCTAGTACAGGTTGAATTAATTTCTAATGATTTAATGTCTTTACTCAACGACAATCGTTATCCTACTGAATTAAAATGTATGAAGTTTGTAATTACAATTTTACTTACTTACTAAGATTTACATAAACTAGAAAGTAAACAATGTGTGGGTTCTATTTACAATGTAGTAGATTATGTGGGAATAGTGTCACCACACATCCACCCTGGGCCAGCCAGGCTATCGCGTAACCTGAAATGAGAAAAGTCTTACGGGCTTCCGCCCAATAAGAAGACCAGGTGCTCAAATTAATACAAATTTATTTTTATTGCTTGGTCTTCAGGTATTGGTATACAAACAAAAACAGCGCTAACCAAACAATGAATGAGAAAAGAAAAACAAAACCAAAGGACGAGAAAAGGCAAGCCAAAAGGCAGATTAAATAAAGTTATGCATAACTTTGGGTTTCCACTTGGTCAACTTGTGGAACTAACTGAGAAAGGAATCTACGTCGAATCTGGTTACATTCTTAATGCCATGAAATTCTGTGCATCGTGACTGATACGCTAGTATTCAAGGTAGACTTATTTCTAATTCGCAATTATATTGAAGTGGTTTTTATTGACTTAAATTCTTGGATCTAGTTTCGTTTGTTTTCTTTTTTATTTTTAATAATGAGACACTTTTGGTTTATATATGGCTTCTTATAATTTAAAATGTAGTTATTAACATCGCATATAACTCACCTTTGCGAAAGGCTCATCAATTTCTGGTAAGTTTTCGCATAAGTTCGACGGTCTAACATAACTTCGTGATATGTGGAAAAAACATTATGAACATGTGTTCGCTTTTTGAGGAATTGTATTTACTTATTCACCCACGTTGGTAGCCATGATTTCATCTTGTCCATCGTTCATCTCCTCTTGTCTATCGTTTATCTCATCTTGAATATTGTTGCCAAAAGGTATCTATAGAATTTTTTATCTATAGAATTTTTTGAATATTTTTTGTACTTACTGCATCACTCGAAGATTCCATTCCGCTGAATATGGATGGTCCCCAGGTCGCTTGCTCAGAACGAACGTACTATGACGGCAGCTGTGAGAAAAGCAAAAAACACTTTTTTCCTTATCAATCATCAATTGTTATATACCGCGGCCGAGCATTCATTACTTCCGTAATTATTCCGGGTATTATCTTGATTAAAGTTATTTCTTGCACTCTAATAAAATAACCAAGTGTTAAGGCTGTATTTCTATTATAATAAAACAAGCGTATAAAATACCATGTGCGCTTTTATTGGTATGCACTAATTCAAATGATATATATAAGGATTCCTTTGTGTCACGGTTGTCTTTCCCTTTCCTTCCTCTGGCCATCTGAAACTAAATAGAGAGAGACGTGAGACCAACGCTCAGTGAGTAGCTCACACACACAACTCAGTCTTTTACAATGGACACACAGTGCACCAGCAGGGCAGCCACTCACACAGGTAGCACCAAAGTTGCGCCTGGACAAGAACAAACGTGCAGTCTACGTAGCTAACACGTACCATGTCCAACTCTACTCAACCCCGGGAATAGGACTAATTAGCTACCTAAAAATACCTAATTTACAACAACACCATCGCAAGTATCAAACTATGTCTACTCACCAGTGCTGTCGTTGTACTCCGATCGGAGTATTTTTACTCCGTTTTTAGTTACCGTACTACTGTACTACCTTAGCTTGCAAAGTACTCCCTTTTCAATGGAAACAATTTTCATACTCATAGTATTTTCAAATAGGAAATTTCAAAATATTGTCGGTCAGTACATGCCGTAGAAACACAAATTCGACGTGAATTTTTACGGCGTCCACTTTCTATTTCTAAAAAGAAGATTAGGAGAATTTATTTTTTTTTAGTAGAAATCGACCGACGGTGCGATAGCCATTGCATGTTGTTGTCTTTTGCTACCGCTACGGCAAGGTGCAGGATTTTGGCGTAGAGGTACTGAAGTGATTTAATTCTTGCTTTAATTTTTGCAACGCCATTGAGCGCGTAAACTGTTTTCCCGGAAGGATTTCAGGAATTTCTATGAAGAATATTTCGACTGCCTGTTTGAAGTGAGTGATGATATCAACGGTAACTTGAGAAAATAATTACACATAAACTCGCAATAAAAAGTACGAATTTTCAGTTTGACTTCTACTTTTTGGTTCGCAGGCAGCAATTTGGCTATTTAACTCACGTCTTCAATTTGGTTTCCGAATTTTTTCAAATATGTTAACGATAAGTTGAAAAGATTATTATCACAGACTTGCGATAAAATGCCTAAATTTTCAGTTTCAGCAAACACACTGGTGATTATATTTACTTGGGCCAAACGCTATTCTAACGAAGCAATGTAACGGTTGCTTTACCAGATAAATTTAAGGTAGATTAAGTTAAAAGTTTAGTTTAACAGTTTTTTGATTAAATTGAATAAGAATAGGACTCAAGGGCTCACGCCTGCAATAAATATAAAAAGCAGTGCGACTAATGAAACGAAAGTTAGCAAACCATAGAGTTGCACACTGACGACTCCAGTTCAGGATCCAATTGCGAAACAACACAAATTTATATTGAAAGCCAAAGACGATATCAAAAGTTTCGGAAAATTTGCCAACACAGTTTGATTGGCTTCAAGCAAAGGTTATAATTTCTGCTGCAATCAGCTCAAAAGGTAGAAATGAGTAAAGATCCTTTTGTAAACATTGCCAAGAATTGTTAAGCAAAAATGTATAAATGCAAAAAAATAAATCTCACAAAAATCGAGTCAGCCTTAAAAATAAACCAGAAATTCATTATCGAGCAGCGATTGAATAATTCACTAAAAAATCACCCAAAAAATATTAAAATGGCCGAGCTTTGAATAGTTATGTAACAATTGCCTAAGATTCTGAAATTGTAATATTGTTGAAGTGTTGGAAAACGAAGTTTACTGATGGCACTAATTTCATTTTAAAGAATGAATCGTGAAAAACAAAAATTATCACTTATCATTGACAAGGCGACAAACATAAGTATAATCAAATGTTTAGCTATAGTTTTTCGATATTTTGACTTAAATTGGGGAAAAGTCCACGATAGATTTCAAGGTTTTCTGGAACTCTCTCAATGTGATGCAAAGTCAATATAAAACCATTTGCTGAAGTATTTAAAGGATTTGAATATTCTTTTGTAAAACTTAGTGAGATTCGATTCGGACGGTGCTTCGTTTATGATGAGTAATAAGCAAGGTATCAAATCCTTCCTAAAAAATATTTTCCAAATTTTTATGTTATGGCCTGCACATAAAAAAGCTGCACCAGCAACTTGTCTTGTCCAAGTCTTGCCTCGCATTATATATATATATTTTTCTCACAGCTCTAAACAGCACACGGAATGCAGCCTATTTCAAGAGAGCTTTAACGTTAAAATTCATAAAACACTAAAACCATCTTTGACCAGGTGGTTTTCGTTTGAAAACGTTGTTTCTTGAATTTTATCTCACCATCACTTTATATATAGACAGTTCATAGCGACAATTGAGCAAAATGTTGCCCAATATTTATGGCACTTTTTTTGGCAGTTCGGAAAGTTGTATTTGGGTGCAGCATATGTATGTTTTGCGTGGTTCGCCGCGTAACTAGACTTCTGACTGGTTGGATCTTTATTCATCCAGCTTACCTAAGACTAGGAAATCTAAACTCATTGTCTCTGTTTGACTAGCAATATTCGGTAGCAAAATAACTGTATATATGTATATATGTATATATATATATATATATATATATATATATATATATATATATATATATATATATATATATATATACATACATACATACATACATACATACATACATACATACATACATACATACATACATACATCCATACATCCATACATACTAGACATGGGTAACGCAGCAAATTTTGATGCGCTGATGCACTGATACTGATACCGGCGCCAGCAGTGGTATCAGCGCACTGCGCTGATACCATTGCGCTATGATACCATGATCTCATTCGCCTATGTGTGATACTCACTGCGTTTCTCGGACTCACATACGGCGCTGGCAGCATTGCGCTGATACCATGACGCTATGATACCACGATCGCATCGCTTTTCATAATGTTTACTTAGCGGTTCTTGCTGGAAGTACACATACAGCCTGTAAAACTCAAGTGGCTTGAGTCGAACCGATCGGAAAAGAAAATATAAGCTGGAATGCTATTGATTTTCCGTTCGAGAAAAACTCTCATACAAAAATTTGAATGAATATGATTTGGCAAGAATTTGACTCTGAGGTGAACTCATATCTTTGCGCCGCGCCGTAGCATAGTGCCAAGCCAAATGGTGTTGGCATTGCAAAGCGGCAGCGCCAACACCATTGATACCGATGTGCGTTACTGAGCTACTAGTACCGAAGTGCGTTACTGCGCTACTGATACCGACAATCGGTATCAGCGCAGTGGTATCATGGCTTGTGCTTCAACGCAAGTGCGCGGCGCAGCGCTGCGTTATCCATGTCTAATACATTCATATATATATATATATATATATATATATATATATATATATATATATATATATATATATATATATATATATATATATATATATATATATATATATATATATATATATATATATATATATATATATATATATATATATACCATATATATATATATAAATATATACCATATATATATATATAAATATATAAATATATATATATATATATCCATACATACATACATACATATATATATATATATATATATATATATATATATATATATATATATATATATATATATATATATATATATATATATATATATATATATATATATATATATATATATATATATATATATATATATATATATATATATATATTAAAACTATTGTACTCCCTTAAATTGTAAAGTACTCCCTTCGAAGTAGAAAATATACTCCCCTGACAATTTTCAAAACGACAGCACTGCTACTTACTCATGCATGTCTGTCCGCCGCAACCGCCAACCACCACGCACAGTCTAAATCTACTACCTACTGGCAACATGCGCACTTTACTACTTTGCGCTTATCTATCCTCTTATTTGTTTTCATTTTTGCGACGTTGCCTATTTACCTCTAACAACTCGTCCATCCTGACACTCGAACGTCTTCGTTTGATTAGATTTCTGCTTCGTCTTGCGGATCGTCTGCTGTCAAATCGTCTTCAGGCAGTACCCATGGTTTCAGCTTATCGACTTATCATTCGTTGGAAGACGCTTGGAGCAGTACTTAGGCCAAATGGTATCCTATTAAATTCGTAATGTCCATCAGTTGTCACGAATGCAGTTTTATCCTTTTAACTTTCTTCGATTGGAATCTGATAATAACCCAAATACATATCTAAACGCGAATAATACTTATATCCCTGCAGTTGATCTATTTGGTCATCAATTCTCGGGAGAGGAAATTTGTCTGGCTTAATTTTTGCATTGCGTCTAGGGCTCGATGAAGCAACATTGCTTGTGATTAAAACAATGTTTGATGTTTTGCTGCTAGGCAATAACTACTTTATTCAATTAATTCTACCGTCTTTATATGTTAAAATTTAATGCTGACTACCTGAGAAATTTCGAATATGAAAGAAAATATGCTGTGACCAAAATACAAAATGTGCTACGAATGGAATGTGTGACAATTTATCGTGAGAACAAAATTTAGTTTCTGCGTATGAAGTCTTCGTGGTTCCTATTACATTCCGTCGTGGGAATGGGTAGAGTGCATTCATCATGAAGATTGACTTACGTTGAATCGTGTGAACGTATTTAGCGTTGAAAAGTGCAACCACATTGAGTTTACGATAATCAATACACATTTTTCACTAACAAAACTGGTGATGAAAAAGGTGACACTGACTCGCGAATTATACAATTTTCTAATAATTCATTAGTGATTTCCCTTACCTTAAGTTGGCTTTCAAGATTCAATCGGTATGGTCGATAGGTAACAGGTGTTTCGTCAACCATTTCCGATGCCGATGCGGTAAGAGCAAAGCGATTCTCATACTTTGATAACAGCTTTAAAACTGATTCTTTTTTATCTTTCGATAAGTTGTTGTTAATATTATAACGTCTATGACAATTTTTAGATAGCTTCTCCACAGTTTTCCGTGATTGTGTGCTCTTCGTACTATTTTCTACACAAGGGACTCCTCTGGCCAGAATCTGCTTGTGGTTTATTAGTAGGTCTTTTCCAGATGTGTTTATTATAGGAACAAAACAATCCTTATCCAAAGAGAAATTCATTGCACAGCCAGGTAAAAAGTGTTCATGGTGTTCCATAAGTCGAACGCTACCTGCTACATAGACATCACCCTCGTAGTCAGCTGTACACAACACATTCGCTGCATGTTTCGGTGGCAAAACAACAGTTTTTTTTTTGCCCAAATTGGAATCTTAACCGGAGAAACACAATTGATCTGAGGTAATTCATTTAGAAAACTCAGACATTTGTCATTTTTAACTAAGGTTATATGCTTTTGCTCAGTAAAAAGTTGTCCAATAATGACCGGGATTTCTTGTTGAGTGTTTGAAACAATGCTAAACTCCGTAGATGCTTTACCTTTGTCTATACTGACTTGCACACCCTTAACTTTTCCGAGGCTCTTTACAATGCCACCACCAAAGCCTCTAATTATATTACTTTCGGGGTGTAGCTTTAATTTTAATTCTTTAAAAGTGTCTTCACGGATTGTATTAACAGTAACTCCCAAGTCAATAAAGCCCCTAACATGCTTATCATCTATGAATATATCCATGAAATATTTCATACCTGGATTATCAGAGCCAATCTTCATGACATAACTTGAGTTTTCATTACTGTAATTACGCCTTTCTTTTCTTCGATGTTCTTCTCTCCGCACGTACTTTTCTCGCTTCGGGCATGTAGACAATAAGTAGTTTCGACTCCCACACTTGTAGCACTTTCGGTATCGATAGCTATTATTCCGTTTCCCCCTAGATCTCTACGGCGCAGAAGCATAGCTCTCGACTGTAGTCACCGTGTTCAACATCTTCAAAAACTTGATGCCTCAAATACATATTGGCCCAAGCTAAACCATCTTGGGTTGGGCCACCACAGACCAATTCGAGGACAGATGCTACTGTCCACACCATGGCCGGAGCTGGTGAGCTTCACTTGTCTATTGTCAGCCTGTCAAATCCGTTTGGTTGGTGCATGTTGGTGCCCAAATCCCACTCAGATCGGAATGCAGGCGAATATCGACCATTGGTAGCCATCTCACACCAAGGGGGGTGTACACATATTGGCCATAGGCTCTGTTGGTTTGGCTTGGGCCAATATGTATTTCCTACATGAGAAGTTCGTCCGGCTCGGCAAAGTTTCCGACTTTTGCTCCTGCTACGATGCTCTTATTTTCGACGCCAGATATGATGCACTGAACAGCTTTTCGACCAAAGATCTTGCCGTTGCTCAACAATACCAGTTTTTTCGTTATAATATTAATAATAATATTAGTAATAATTTTAATACTTGTATTTCAGAAGTAGAACCGTACTCTTGTGATCAGTGATTTCCGTCTCAACCACTGCAGACTCGATGGAACGAAAAAACACAGGTCTTATGTTAGAAAATATGTGATCTAAACAAGTTTCCCCTCTAGTACTTTGGTTCACATATGAACGAAACCCTAATTCATTTAGTGAGCTTATGTACTCACTTAGTGAAAGATTTAGTAAATTGATATTAATATCTCCTAGCAAATATATGGCTAATGTCTTGATGGGAATTTTGTTAAATAATGTTATATCCACCGATATTGCTGTTGCCCCAGAAAAATTAAGTTCCTCAAAGTTGTTCGCGCTATGAAGGTTTTTAACATAAATCACAACACTGCTGTTTTAATTTAATATTTTTTCAGACTTGAAGCCCGTGGAACCATTTATTTGGAAGCATTGAAGATTCGCTACATTCCAGCATTCAGTCAAAGCTAATACATCGAATCTGTTTTCAATGTCGGAAAATGTCCAAATTAGCCCATTGAAATTTTTGTTAAGGCTCCTAATGTTAGTGTGGAATATACTGAAATGCCCTGTATTATCTAGATCTGCTTGTTTTGCGAAATCATTTAAACTACCGCATGTCCATTCCGTGAATGTTGTACATTCATCTATACGGTTCAGTAGTGTTGCAGACTATTATCTGTATACCTCCCTGAAACAAATTTTAATTAGTTTTGAAAATTAACATCGCCAAAATACAAACCGTAGAAGGTAAACAGCCGCACTGACAGATGAGATAAGTAGACTCAGCTGTTCAGCGAAAGCTCTTGCAATTTCCCGTAGATGCATATCATCGAACGTGGCGTCGCAAGCTTATACGAACAGGCCTGGTGATGCCCTAATAGTGCGAGAAATAGCGTTCCAGATGGGAAATTTGGAAAGGAACCGCTCTTGCGGCTCGTTGAAAATTTGGGAACAAAGAAAAAGGGCATGGTTGGTTTTGGAGAGCTGCAAAGTGTAAGGTCGTACTCGTGGTTGCGAGGTGAATAAAATTTGAAATCAAGTGTGAAAAAGTATTGGAAAATTAAGTTTGTAAAAAGTGTTTGAAATTAAGTGCGAACGTTATTTGAAAGGTGTTTGAAATTAAAGCAAAATTGCAAACTAAAAAACTGATTTGGGGAAA
Source organism: Nemotelus nigrinus (assembly GCA_947369275.1). NCBI lineage: Eukaryota > Metazoa > Arthropoda > Insecta > Diptera > Stratiomyidae > Nemotelus > Nemotelus nigrinus. Next base: position 47,058,442 of record OX376372.1, on the reverse strand, counting down.
AGTAGTTGAAATTTGAAAAGTGTTGCAAACTGAAAAACTGATTTGGGAAAAATATTTGAAATCTGAAGAGTATTGCAAGCTGAAAAACTGCATTGCCGAAAAATGTCTGAATTGAAATCAAAATTGGAGACTGAACAACTGAATTGGAAAAGAACGAACCTGCGTGAATTCAAGAGAAGTTGGTGAACAAGGGAATCGCTGCTGGAGGTAAAGGCTAATTTGTTGGCGTCTGAGGCAAAATAATTTATTTTTTAATTACTTACGTTAGGATATGAGTTTCATTTATTACAATTTTTTTTCTTATTACATACAATATACTCATCTATTACAATTTATTATTACTATTGTTGTGGCTCATTGAATTACTGTAATCCTTTGGATTGAATATCATATTTGAATTGAATATCAATATTGAATATCATATTTCTGTCATGATTGGTGTAAACCAATCCCGGCCGGGTTTGGGAAATTAGAAAGAAGAAGGATTTATATCACCTATGTGAGTTACTCCTGAATTAATCAAGTATTGAATTGTTTCCTTTTCGTTTCTTTCTTTTAAGGATCATTTAATCCTCATAACTTATATACATATAGATATATCTATAGAGAATTTGAAATTATATATTCTTTACTTCATTTTCTCTTACTGCATGTTCTTGGATATTACGATGCTTGAATAAATTTGTTAAGAAAAAAAAATAATGATTTTACCTCACCATTGTCTGTCCTTGCATGTTTTTGTGGTGCAAAGTGTGATGTCCGCGTGCCGTAGCACAAAAGTTTCCTTCTTTGCCAAAGGAATAAAACAAAGGACCCACGCCAGACTGCGTTAGCCGGCAAAATAAGGCACGCTGGGCAAAATAAAGAGGAGTACTTTATAAATAAAAATATACTGCATTGACGGCGGCTCGGCTGAGAGGCCGCGATGCAACAGTAGATCATCAGCCATTTACATGTAACGCAAGAATATTTAATGCAGTGAATTATCTGAGCTATGCCCTCAAAGAGAGAAAAAAAGGTGGCACGTATAAGATCTAGAAAGAATAAAGTTATGCTAGGTTTTTCTTTGGTTTTGCTTTGATTTAGAATGTGCATTGTGCAATGGAGAGATGTGTGTGTATTTATGAAAACATGAAATATAAATATAATATGAGAAAAAGTGAGTATACATATATGAAAAAGAAATTGTACTTAGCTGTGAGAAAATTATAGTATAGTTTAAGAAGAAAAAATGAAACTTTTTTTGCATAACAGCGGTAATAATAAAGAGCTTAAACTAAAAAATCCACATCGGTTTCAGATTTAATGACTATAATGCGGTCTCCATCATTTTTTCGGCAACGGATTACTCCATCTCGGAACCATACGTATTTGTAGTTAGCTTCCTTAGCCTTAGACTTAGCCAACCACAATAACTTTCTCAATACTGGAGTTAAATGCGGATTAATGTAGTAAGCTTTATCCTCCAAAAGCGTTTTTACCTTTATGCTTCGTCAAAAATTGTGCTCTAGCGAGTGACGTTCCCAATTGAATTATTAAAGGAGGAATATTGTCCGCTTTAGAGCGTCGTATGTACGCATTGATGATAGTATCTTCACATATGTTAAAAAAAATTGTCAGAATTGTTGGGCCGTGTGCAGAGTGTACTTTTGGTGCTCGATCCTCAATCCAGACAATTCGACCTTATATAAATACATAAAAAAAATACCTGGTGGCCATTGCTACTGAGTAGTCAGTTGCTGAATCGTCGAAACTCTGTTCGCAACATACACTTGAAATGAAGATGACTCTGAATTGATCCATGATAGCAATATCTCAGAGTCAGTCCGCGAATATATCGGGATATATGTTACCGCCACATCTGTCTTCAAACGGTGAGCTAATTAAGCTGCAATTTTAGGCGAGGTAAAGTAACTGTTTTTAATGGTGCTACCCTAGACTTGGCACACAGGAGACGTATAATGATGATGTTTGATTCGTCGATTGCCGCAGCACCATATGCCTTCATGGATGCATCGGCAAATATATATAATTGCTTTTGTGTTGTTTGCTTGTGAGCATATATAGGTATGTCGATCAAATCGTATGGTATTTAGCATGTGTAGCGTATCACAGAAGCTTTTCCATTCATCCTCCAACTCTTTCGGAAGAGGTACGTCCCAGTCAGCTTTGAGAACCCAAACCCTTTGGACAAACAACCTCGCTGTCAGAATTACGGGCTCCATGATCCCCAGGGGACTTTAGCTATGAAGATATGAAAATAGTTTATTTCAGTTAACAATCATAACATTAATAATTATTAAACAATCAATCTTCTCACAAAATATTTGACAACTCATTTTATTTTTACAAAATTCAAACAATTTTTTACTTAGCCTACTTGGTGTACAAACTTTCGTGTGGTGTGTTTAATTTCAAGTAGTTTGGTGAGTAGTGAATGTGTGAATGATATGTGTATCTGTTTGTGTATCCACATGACCATATAACCGGGATAACTCAGAGAATTCCACCATCTTGGTAACTAGACTCTGAAATTTCATCGTAGTTTTGATTTTACATTGGTCCTTCGTGGGTGATCAAGTCAAACCAAATATGTTAATTTTGCTCTCTTTATCGTCACGGAAATCAAGTTCAATTTCCTGGTCTTGTGTGGGTATGTTTTCCAATAGTGGCGGGTGATTTGCACACCATTTCTTCAAAGTGAAGCCTGCTAAGCGTAACAATGAATTTAGTTGTTTTTGCATCTGGAGTGTAGTGCTAAGCGAATCGCAGCCCGTTAGACAGACGTCGACATAAAAGTCGTTGCTCAACACTTGCGATCCCAATGAAAATTTATCTGATTCATTAGAAGCTAATGTATTCAGAGTTTTTATTGCAAAGTACGTTACTGTGTTTAGCTGGAAGTATTTGGGCTTCTGTTCGATACTGTGTTGCCACCAAATCAATTGGTACTTTCTGTCTTCAGGGCTTACTAATATCTGACGATAAATTTTTTCGATATCGGTAACGAATACGTATCGATGAAGCCGGAATCTGGCAAGAATTGTAAATATATCATCTTGGCTGTTCGGTCCTTTTGCTAGGATATCGTTCAGAGCAATATTGGTGCTTGTCTTTGTGGAAGCATAAAAAACCACTCGTACTCTTGTGGTTGGATGTACTGTCTATTTTGAATACCGCATGATGTGGCAGAAAATAATATGGCTTTTCTATTTTGTTGGGATCGACTTCCTCCATGTGGCCAAGCTGCTCATATTCTTCCATGAATTTGGTGTAGTCCCTCTTCAGAGCTGGATTCTGGCTAAGTTTCCATTGTATAACTTGGAACCGTCGAAATGCGATATCTCGAGACTCATCCAAACACTCTGGATTCCGATTTAATGGTAATTTGACCATAAAACGACCGTCATCACTCCTTGACACCGTTTGCGTGTAGTGTACTTCACATCGTTGCTCTGTTGAGGTTCGAGAGCCCTTTTGACTATCATTGGATGTCCCGAGTCATTCCCACTCAATTTTTTTGAACAACGCTTCCTCCGCTGTTGCACATATGCTTTGTGGACTAGACAACTTCCCTACCTTGCCTGATAGCGTCCACCCAAATATGGTATTTTGCACTATAGAAAGGTGTTTTCCTATGTGTATATTCCCCATCTTCAGGGTTCCAAAATAACTGTCTGCTCCGATGAGCATATCTATTGGACCTGGCTTATTGAATTCAGGATCAACTAAGCGACAAGATGGAGGCAACTTCCACTTATGTATGTCGATATGCTCTGATGGCTGCGGTGAAATAATCCGTGGTAGGACGAATGAAATTATTGACGCATTACTCAATCATAATATTGACGCGTGCTTTCGAGTGTTGTTTCTTACTACCAACACCCTCAATATCGACATCGTGTGGAGTTCTCTTTAGTCCAAGCTTCTTGATCATCTTGGAGGTAATAAAATTCAGCTGAGAACCCGAATCCAATGATGCTCGACAAGTAACGCTATTATCTCCATTTGTGATCCCTACCATCACCGTGCTGAGGAGAACATAACTCATTGATGCTGCAGTGGAGGAGAACATAACTCATTGATGCAGGACTCGAATGATGATTCCCTTTCAGTACCATATGCAGTGGATGAAGATGGGGAAATCGTAAGCTGAGTTGCTGGTGGCTGCTTCTTTTCGATGTGCAGCAGACTATTGTGCTTTTTGCCGCAACGGCTTCTTGACGGGCATGCAGCCAACAAATGACCGCTTCCTAAGCAATTCAAACACAAGTTTTTTTGTTTTATTATGCTAATGCGCTGATTTGGCTTCAAATCCAAGAATTTAGGGCAATTGTAAATGCGGTGGTCCTCCTTGCACATCGGATATTACTTCGTTTGTATAGATGTCAACGTTTTTCTAACATTTGATTGATTTTTCACTTGTGAGTCTAGTGGTTCTAGTGCTTGGAAGAGTGTTTCTAGGTACGCTGTTAGTGCCTTGAATGATTGCAGAGCTCTAAGATCTGCCAGACTTTGCTCCCACATGGCACTGGTGCCCTCATCAAGTTTCAGTGTGATAATGTGCACTAATATAGGGTCCCAATTGGAAATGTCATTTCCATGCTTTGAAGTGCCAGTAAACATTCTCGAGTAGTGTCGTGGAGTTTCTTTAATCCAGTGGTCAGTCGGGGCTGCGTCATGAGCTTGTATTGATAACGAGTGGTGATGCTTTGCCGTGCCACTTTGTAATTTTGAGCCGCTGCTGCGAGATGCTGTGTCAGCCTTGATGGCTCCCCGGATAAACTGCTCTGCAAACACCACAACTTTTGACATCCGACTAACGTGCATCAGTGCACCAATTGGGTGAACAGATCCCTAAATTAGGGACATCTGATGTAACTGCCGTCGAACTTGGGTAACTGAATTTCTGGCAGTCTTATTGTGCTACTGGAGCCTGGCACGTCCATATGCTGATTTGATTCAGTGTTTCTTAGTAGTTGAAAAATTGCAGCATTAACCTTGTCTTCCACTGTGTAATATTGATACAAATCGTACAGCGGTAAACAATCCTCTGTGTCTAAAATGCGACTGTAGAGCTTCTGGATTGAAATTCACTGCTGCTTGATGCGACTGGCTTGGCTTCTTGTAAGCTCTGCACTTCGGGACAGGTACAGCGGTACTTTTTTCTCCATCACTGCATCAATACTGCTCAACAGAACATTTATTTGCTTTATCAAGTATGGTTCTGAGGAGGGGCCGTGCCCAACGCTAATTTCGGGTAAGCTATAAGCCTCTTTTGCTGTTGATGGTTCATAAGCAGGCCTTATTGATTGTGCTGCGTCCACCTTTGCCTTGGACTGCATAGCGGTAGCAGTGGCAATCGCTTGCTCGTAGATCGCCTTTATCGCCGTGTAATAGTCCTTATTACAGTACTCATGCGTGAGGTCTGCACCAACGTTTTCAATGAACTCCGTATCATTTTTCTCGAATCTCTACCAAAGCTCTTTGAGTCTCTCAATCTTCTCGGAGAGATAAGCTAGAGTTCGCCGGCTCAGTGGATCCCTTTTTTTAGGTTTGTGCATACACGTCGAATCTCATCTCCAATGCTTTCTTGGATGTTGGCAAGTTGTTCTCAGTCCGACATCTTAAACTAAATTTTACTGCAACAAATTTACGTTGGGCCAATGTCAGCCTTGGTCACGCTATGAATTGTAAATTTGTCAGTGTTGGCCCTGACAACGCCAATAAACTATGTAAAATTTACGAATTTGTCAGTGTTGGCCCTGACAACGCCACTGAGATATATGGGTACTTTTCTGTTTTTCCCCCCCCATTTTTTTTCACTTTTTGTTGTTGCAATGTTTCTAAAATTGATTAGAAAGTAGTAATTAAATAAAATTATGATGGAGAAATACATTTAAAAGAACAAAAACAAAATTTTTTTTTTTAATTTTTAATTAATTTTAAATTTTTATGCGGCAGAATGAGTTTTTTAAAAGTTAATGTGTAAACCCCCCCGCTAAACCAATAACCCAAAAATATACAACTTTTGCCTATTACCAATATCATAATGATATATACATTGCCATTTACTTCGACAGCTCATTATACTGTTATTAATCATGTAAACAAACCAATTTTATACAAAATTATTATTGTAATAGCTTAATCGTAAATTGCGTTGAAGGTAAGACGTTAAAAATGGAGGAAAATTTATTCTCACTGTTATGTGACATTAATAGCGAAAAAAAAGCCTTCAATTTTTTGCAATTAAAAAACATTATTCCGCGCGTTAAAAAGTGTAAAAAGAAACATGTGATGAAGGTGCAATTCACGAAGAAAAATACGCGATGGGTTTGCAAAAAACCGAAATGTCGTGAGGAAATCGGTTTGCGCAAAAATACGTGGCTGGAAGGTTCAAAGCTACCGTTAAAGACAGTGATTTTGTTTGTGTATTGTTGGGCGAATGAATACACCACCACCAAATTCTGCTTCAAAGAATTGCATATGTCGAATGACGCAATAACAGACTGGAAAATGTATTTGCGAGAAGTGTGTGCTGATAATTTGCTAAAAAATCCAATGAAAATCGGAGGACCAGGAATGTCTGTTGAAATAGATGAGTCATCATTTTCTAAAAGAAAGTATAATCGAGGCCGAATTGTACGGAATCAATGGGTTTTTGGTGGCATTTGCAGGGAAACTCGTGAATGTTTTATGTATGCTGTTCCCGATAGGACAAAAGAAACACTCCTCGAAACAATTACAGCTTGTATCAAACCTGGAACTACGATATTGTCTGACAACTGGAAATCGTATAATGATATTCCACATTTGGAAGGCTATAATTTTGAACATTATACTGTTAATCATTCAAAGAACTTTGTTGATCCAATTACTGGCGCTCATACTCAAAATATTGAGAATTTGTGGAAGTGTGCAAAAATGCGAAATAAACGAGAACATGGTACAGCAAGGCAAATGCTGGATTCTTATTTGTGTGAATTTCTCTGGCGTCATCGATACAAAGATGAAAATTTATTCGACAAAATGCTACAAAATATAAGTGAATTTACCTGTTAATTTTGAAAAATTATTTTGAAGTGTTATTATTATATTTTGTTTGTTTTTAAAATTTAAAAAAAAAAAAAAAAAATCAAAAAAAAAATTTTTTTTTTGTTCTTTTAAATGTGTTTCTCCATCATAATTTTATTTAATTACTACTTTCTAATCAATTTTAGAAACATTGCAACAACAAAAAGTGAAAAAAAATGGGGGGGGAAAAACAGAAAAGTACCGATATATGACTTGGACCACGTCGGGGACACCAAAAAACATGTTAAAGTTGACAGCAAAGCGGTACACTCTGATCAGTTTGATGTGTCGAACGGCTCTTGTTACCGTTGGCACATTTTCAATGAAGACCTTCTTACGGCTCTTAGTACCGTAAGAAAATAAAGGATGGTAAAGGTTTGGCTTCCAAATCGCAACTCCTCGCTTTATTTGTCATTTGTCTTATTTTATAGTACATTTTTTACACACTAGGCAACAATGTTTTTTCTAATGTTAGCATATCTAATGCACCAAGAAACAATGTTAGAATATGTTTAGGCTAGCATATTTCATGCATCAAGCAAGAATGTTTTTACTATTCGAATATGCTTATGCTAGCGTATACAAATTCTCACTAGGCGAAATCTGAATCGTCAAGCGTATTGTTTTGTATATAGTTGCAACGCTAGCATAAACAAATCCGAAGATTTTGTATTTGATGTTGATATGATTTGGTATTTTATGGAATGTGCAAGTACTACAGAAATAAAAATCACAACACACTGTGACTGACTCAATATTATGGATGGTGCTGAGATTTAATTACTTAGAATTAAGAGATTTGATTTCTTAGGCTGAGAATTGATTGCTTAGAAGTTGAAAAGGCTGAGATTTAACACAGGCATTGTCTCTTTTTAACGCATTTTGCATTACACCACGTAACTTCACACGAAAAAATAGTCATAAGAAGTACTTCTAAGAAACTCGCGCCGAACAAGACAAACAAAAATTGGTTCGATGAGTATCGCACACAGCCTCGCCTCATAATGCACAGCAAAACCATGTTTTCAAGTTATCTGAACAAGGGCAAACGGAACACCTTTTCCTTTTTGACATTTTTATGTTTGGATTGAAAGTATTTTCCGTATCATCACTTAATATTTCCCTAATGGATTTTCGCAGGGCATTCCGCAAGGCTAGAATCGAAAGTCTTTCTTGTGAAAAAAGTTTCTCAACATCGAAGACCAATGCTTTCAAAAATTCTCGACGCTTCAATTCATCATTGCCTTCTCGTAGATAATACAATATGGATGCATTAATTCCTCCCCCATTCAACATACCGTAAAATACGCGCAACGACCACCTGCTTGTTATTCGAGCAGCTGTGTAATTTTTGCACAACTGGTCAAATGTGTCCGTGCCTCCTTTTGTTTGGTTGTAAAGTGAAATTATTTCCGGTTGCCACATTCGTTATCAATTTTACCATTTCGATGCAAGGTAGACAGCATTAAAACGACTTTGTTTTTTTCGGGCAGTAAGATACAAGTGTCATGTTTTCGGAGTAAGCAAAACGCGATGTCATCGCAGAACCGCATCTAACGAAGGAAAGTGAAATTTCTGGTTTATTCTTTCGAACGGTACCGACAAGTGTCAAAGAGCATTCATTCATTTCATTAGCTAAAGGTATCAATGTGAACCAATTATCACAAGTTACATTTCTCCCGCTACCATGGGTTGGCTCTGACAATTTCTTGACATAATACGTAGGGACCAGCTTGTCAACTACAATGTTTCCAACATATGACTCAGCACTAATCATGTAATTTGTTTGTGAATCGTTGCACATGACGATTTTAGTCCGGCTTATTTGGTATATACACACAACCATGGAACCGGCCGCAGAATGACAGTAACTGCTCGTCTATAGTACAATTTCTAGACGGAGAATAGAATTTTTGACAATTCTCTGAAATCATGTCTCACAGCTTTTTATAGGAGCTGATTTGTGAACAGCTTAACGAACTTTTCGCGTATTTTTGTCGTCAAAGCGCAAAACAGCTAACAAAATTTCAAACCTTCTTTGAGGCATCACACTTTGGTATAATTTGTTACTGAATTGCTCACTCCATATTCAAATGTAAATGGTTTCATTTTTGGACACCCCCAAAGTAAAATAAACCCTTAAACGCTTTCAATTCAGCCAAATTAATATGCATCTCAAAATTAGCTCTATTCTCAAGAGAAAATACCAGATACTTTTCTGGGTGTGCGCTTTATTTCATTGATCGTACCACACAACTTGTTCTTCTCCCAAAATAAGTACTGTTCCTCCGTATAAGTAATCACACACTGGCCAACGTACAATCAAGTACACTGTCAAAAGTACAAATAAGTATATTAATCACATTACACTATCCACTTTATTCCACTGTAACCCTAAAACTTTTGTCTCTGTATTTTTCAGTCCATCTCTTGAACCTTAAAACAAATCAACTCATCTTTTGACTTAACACATGTGACACAATTGTCGACATAAAAAGAGGTTCGCAGTTTTACGACTGATTGATCGTTCCATTCACTGGAATCGGCAAGCGCAGTTTCTCGTGTCTTATGCAACAACATTTCAATGACAATAGCTAATAAGAAAGGGCAACACGGTAATCCAAAAACTAGTTGCTTGTGACGTAACATACCTGTATCCCCATTAGACTCCCAAAAGAAACGCAAGTAATCTCTATACATTTCACTGACCCCAACTTGCAAAAATGTTTTTCCGATGTCAGAAATGACTTCAATATTGTTTTCACGAAAATTAATTGAAGAAGTGGTAACAAGTTCTATTAAATTTGGACCTTTTTCTAGGCATTGGTGAATAACGGAAATTCTGCTCTAGTTGTTAAGGCGTCAAATATAGGGCGTATTTTGAATGTACCTTCAGTTTTCACAACTGCTTTGTGGAGTAAAAAGTGAACAAGTGAATTCATTTCAATCTTTGGTACCCTCTCTACTACGCCGTCTTTAACCCATTCCCAAATAACGAAAGAGTCGTTTTTCAAATTATACTTTTTACCGGTCATTAATTTACCGATGAAGTTGGCTCCTATCAATATATCGATACGACTAATCCCACTGTCAATATCGCAGAGAGAAATATTTCTTTTACGTAATTCATCTAACCAAGGTCCTCTTATTATGCAAGGCAAGGCATCGCAAATCTTTGCATGGCCCATTGCAGAAAACTGACGGGTACTTTCGGAAACGCTACAAAACTATTTTCCGCTCCCGACCCTCCATAATACGACTTATTTTGATCGTGTAGGTTCTTAAACCCACCTAAGTAACACATAACCGTTGAATGTTTTCGCGCACACAAATTATACTTAACCTTTACATTTTCCTGCAAATAAAATAAGCATTTGCCTTCCGAAGACAATCTTTTTTATCATTAACCGCCATTTTCTCCGCCAGCTCGACTATGATGTTGTGCACTAAAAAAATACATGTACTGACCTTTTTATTAATGTTTACAAAAGTACGCTGGCACAAAAAGTACCTTTCGGACGTTGCTTCATTTCACCTTCTTCGCCTTATCATTCAATGCAATTTTAAGTCAAGTCTGTCAAGGCCAAATTGATCTGCTGCTGGTTTTCCACCTCGGCTTGTAAAAATTTCAATAGTCTTGACAATCCATCTTTGCTCTCTTCCGCATTTAATGCTACGTCCCTCATCTGCCCACGTCGCTGCCACGCTCGTAGGGTAAAGCATTGCCGCACACTTGTCTGTAGTCACACCCAAACTATTGAGAGCTCGAATATTCGCGGCTACTTATCGTACACACTGTGAAGTGACACTTTATCACTGCCAGTCGCAGCAATTTTTAAAACCAAACTCCTTTTTGATCTTAGCCCCCAAATACAGAGTCTTGTATACATCGTTTGTTTCGATTTCTGATGATATATCCTCCTCGGTCATTTCCGATTCGAACAAAGCGTGGTCGTGCGATTAGTCTATTGCATCCAACTCATGCATTTTCGCCTCCAATAATTGAAATGCGATTTTCTTCTCGGCATCGCTCGACCCACCATCAACTTTGGTCACAAACGCCATATGTGCTTTAGTAAATGCGCCGCGGAGTACTTTCCTTTGTTTCAAAAAAAACAAAAGTTAAATAAATTTAACTGGCCAAGGTCCCTCCCTTTTCGTCTCTCACTTCCTGCACGTTCGCCGATTTCGACTCCACATATGGGGAATTGGATCCAAGATTAGAACACTCGACTGTCGATTGTGGTTGGTACCAGCAGGTAACTGCATACTGCAAGTCAGTTCGAAAACTGAGAGACAAATAAATAGGATTCTACTGCAGGAGTATGATTGAGACACATACCTTTTAGTACTGAATGACATCGTGTCGGTATCTTGCCCATCACTGCCTCCATGCGGCCTGATGCGGCCTGCTTCTGACCAACGACACCAGATTTTCCCTGACAACGCGGTGGAAATGCACTGATATGCCGCGCGTACGCGTTGTCTCTTTAAAACTGGCGGTACGTACTTGAAGTCGAATGGAAGATGAAACTCTATAAATAACTGCGTCTATTGCGCTAACAAAAAAATACGATTCTCAACGAAGAGAGGAACTGCTAAGATTCCGTTTTCCCCGGCCGAACCAACTCGTCATGTAAACCACCGCTCCCAGCACGTCCGACTCGTTCCATGGTTCCAACCAAAAAGAAAGAGCATATGTTCAATTTCTTGCTCGCATCGCAAGCCTTTAGATGCCCTGTTGCCAGTTTTCGTTGTCGGCGCGTGCGTTCAATATTCGATCGTGGTTGATATGGACGTGAAATTTGCCGAATGCTACAAGTGTGATGGTCGCATGGTTTTTTTCTTGCAAATTCGAATTATTATTTTCAAAATTGGGGGCCGTTTTTTAAATTTACTTTTACTTTCTTTTACCAAAACAAAAAAAAATTTCTTTTTCTTACTGAGGCTAGTGGTGACTCAAAGCAGTTTGTCATACTTGCGTGGCAAAATTGGTTGGCGCGTAGCAAGTGCTAGAACGTGCTTGAGGAGAAAGAATAAATTAAAAGTCTTATTTTTTCTTATTAAACAGAGCGTGGCTGGTCGCCGACAAAGCTGGCGTTCCGAAACAGACTGTACTTTATTCCATATTTGTTTCTCCTTTATATATGGTACATTTTGCTGAATCGATCGGGGTATGGACTGGTTTTTGAATTAAAAAATAAAAATGAATCAATTAGTGTGCGTATTGTCCGTTTAGAGGAGATGTCGCTGTTGTCGATAGGTGGGAGTGATTGTTGACGTTGTCACGGTCGCTCGTATTTCACAAGTATCTCAAGTATTAATAAGCTTAAATAAAGCAAAAAAAAACATCCACCGACCTACGGATGCCAGGTCGATGGAGGTTGAGCCGCAACCACCGAGGAATTAACTCTCTTAAGTCTGTTGTATTTGTTAGATTAAGTAAACAATGTTGCGTACATGCATCAGTTACAAACGATAGGGCAGTAGCTTAGGACGCGAAATTTTCATGGAACTAAGCGACCTAACAACTTATACACTCAACGCGATCCACGACTAAAAATTTATCACGACTCATGACTACCTCTACGTTGTCATCTAAATGATTCGTAGCACCAAGAATCGAGACACAACACTTAAAACCCAAAGACACCTAGGATACTGAAGGTGAATCACTAAAGATGCTTTACACGAATATAATTGCGAGCGAACTAATATTGAAATAGGCGGCTCAGATATAGGTCCATATCTAATACAACACACCGGGATCGACGCACGAACACGCGGCGCAACGCACAATTTTAGTTGCTCGGGTCGGCGGCTCCTGACTTGGGCCAACATCTGACCCAGATATGACGAGCAGTGGGTGCAGTCTCGGAACTATTAAATTATGTAAGCGACCGGTTAAATGACATACAGATAGAATTTAGTGATTTATATGGCGTGATAGGGTTAGTTAAGTGGTGTAGATGGTTCGAATGAGTTACTGGCATAACTTAAGATTAAATGAATTAATATGAGGCTAGCATTATCAGGCAGATAAAAATTAAAGCAATATCGTAAATTTTCTGTCCATCGTCTGTGTCCACCCACAATTTTAGGGTCTTCAGGGGATAGTTTGTGTTTTGGCGTTCTGTGCTTCTAAGGTACGTCCAGGTACCAGTCGGTGTGTGTATGCCCAATCCGCGTCTTGTTTATTGGCTCGGCATGTTTGGCAGACTGCCAAGGGGTCATCCTAAAAACGAGTTCGAGGGGTATTAGATTCTTAGCTAACAAGAATATTGGCTCCTTCACCTTACGAAAGTACGTCACGAAACATATAGTCATGCAGAAGGAAACTACTGAACAGTTACATATATTGGTGGAAGGTGTGTGAATGAACATTATGTTGAGGTATAGATTCAACAACCAAGTAGTTGAGAATTCATCCAGAATTCAAGTAGTTTTACAGTCGATTATTTCGGTCGGACGGTACGGTAACGAGCTATATGCGCGAGCGTTAAATGGAAAATGAATCCGCGTATTGGAGGTTAAAAATCACGAGAAAGGCGACGAGGTAAGGGCCGAGAATTCCTACGAAATTCACTGAGGCGAGGGAGGTGTCACGGTCACTCGTATTCACAAGTGTCACAAGTATTAATAAGTATTAACAAGTATTAATAAAACAAAAAAAAAAACCTCCATCGACCTACGGATGCCAGGTCGATGGAGGCTGAGCCGCAACCACCGAGGAATTAACTCTACCACCGAGGAATTAACTCTTTTAAGTCTGTTGTATTTCTTAGATTTCGGCTCGTTTGGGTCCCGGGTGTAACTCGTCGGAGACGGGTCGTGGGCGTCACTCACTCACCCAATATTGAGCCGAGAGCCGCTGAGTGAGGTTCGGCTCACCGGATACTCTGACGCGATCATCCACCCCGATACACATACATATATATATATATATATATATATATATATATATATATATATATATATATATATATATATATATATATATATATATATATATATATATATATATAGGGTAACATGGTCCCATACCGACCCCCTAATTGGCGGATGCAATAAAAGTCCTTTAACTTGATTTTTTTCACAAACCACGTTTTTATTTATTGGTGGGAACATTATTCTAAGTTCTAAGCAGCTTGACAAGGTTCTTATGTACTTTATTTTTGAGGTAACGAGGTCAAAGTGAAAGTATGCATATTTGCCGTTCTCAAAATGGGTGGTCCCAAACCGACCTCCCCGTGGTCCGAACCCGACCCCCCATATTTTTTGCTGCAAATCAAGGGAAAAGGCAAAACTGGAATTTTTTGTGTAACTAAGTATCAAAATAATGGAGTTCGGAAAAATTTTGGATTAAATAACAAATATTTAGAGACTTGGTTTGTAGAATACAATATACCGAAAAATAGTAGAATTTTCGAAAATTTTGGATTTTATTCACAAATATTTAAAGACTTTATTCATGAAATACAATATAATTTTTACATTAATTCAAACTTTTAGTCACTGTCTGAAACATCATGTGCTTCATTGTAATTCTGAGTTCTCAGTACACGAGATGTTTTTCGCGATTGAAAGTCACTGTTTTTTTCTTCTTGTTTTTTTGCAATTTTTTCCCTCGCTGTTTTTTCTTTTCTTCTTTTCCTTTCTGCTCCTTTTTTTGATTTTTCTTTTTTCGTTCCTTTTTTTCTTCTTCCTTTCTAATTTTTTCTTCTTTTGCATTTTCTTTTTTGATGGCTCGGTTGATTTCAAGGTCAGAAGTCAAAATTGAAGTCCGACCGGGTGGACGACCTTTCCTTTTTTGACTTCGCGGCGGAGCTTTGGGGACGGGTGCGAGAGACTGTAAAGTAGAGTTCAAAGAAGACGTTGATTCGCGCGGTGTTAATGTCTCCAACGAGATTTCTTGTGGATTTTCCCCATCGTTTTCTATTTCTTTCTCAACATCCAGTGCATTTGGGGTGTCATTTGGATCTGCTCTATCCGTTGTCGTGCTTGGCAGGAAATCCACTTCTTGAAAAATTTCTGGATTGATTGGCCAAATTCCTGTCGATCGAAATCCAGATTTTATATTGCACTCGTTGACACCAATCTCCAACGCACGCGACACCATCTCCGGGATATCGAAAACTTGAACATTGCGCCCTGGATGCATGCGCATAAATGTCTCGAATTGCTTGTTGATGGCAGTTTTAAAAGGCTTAAACACTCCTACGTCAAGCGGCTGAAGGCGATGGGAACAGTGAGGTGGAAACGAAATAACATGAATTCCATTGTCGCGACAAAATTGCAATGCTGCCAAAGAACAATGCGATTCGTGATTATCCAAGGGAAGGACAACCGGATGATCAACGGTGCAGCGAGTGAAGGACTGAAACATTTTCAAAAATTCGACGAACAATTCTGCGGTTATCCACCCGCTGGGATTCGCTCCTCCTTTTGCACCTACAGGCCCACCATTTAAAAAATGCGGTCGGAACCGGGCACGTGGAAAGACGAAAAAGGGGGTTGCGCGCATTCCAGTCGCAGACACGGCTTGGACGAGTGTCACCAAGTTTCCACGCTCACCTGAAGTAATATGACCAACTCGTTTTTGACCACGACGTGAGATTACGCGGACTGCTTTGTGCACTGTGGACACTCCGGTTTCGTCGACGTTCCAAATATCGTTTGGTCCAACTTTGACGACGTCCATTACTTCTAAGTAATTTTTGAAAAAAGCAGCAACGTTCGTTGAGTTAAAGGCGCTGGCTCTGGCCAAGGTGGTCGCTTCAGGCTTCCTCAGAGATAATTGAGGGTGTCGAGACATAAAACCCCGAAACCATTCTAATCCGGCCATTTCGTCCCGAGCCCACGAAGATGGAAAGGAAACTTTCAAAGTTAGTGCGTACTGGTAGGCCAATGATCGTGCGTCTACTGAATTCAGTCCAAAATAAATAGCAGACAAATAAAGAAGATGCTGCTCCAGACACTTTTCTTGCTGTTCGCTGAGTATCTATAAAACCAAAAAATATGAAAATATTAGAGTAAAGCATACACGAGATTAAAAAAAAAAAGTTTTTAAAGATTGCATAACCGATAGTACAGCCAGAAATTAGTTGTCTCATTTTTATTTATGTGATATACCTACTTTTATAGCAAATAATAATATTTTTGTCATTCCTATAACAAATAATGTGAAATATAAATAAAATTTTGACCAAGAAATATAATTTTTTAGACTGAACAACGATCACAATATATTGTAATGAAAAGTACCTGGCCCGTCCGCAAGGGCGGGGGGTTGGGGGTTTAACCTCCTTCCCTCCCCATTGCAACACAATTTGACATTTTTTTATAGAATTTCGGACTGATAATCATGTAGGTATTGAAAAAAATTTTTCCCACTCATAACGCTAATAATTCTCAATCTCATCGTTCAATTTTATTTGACGACTTTTTTTCCCTTATAAACGGAATTGGAAAGTTGGATGACCTTTTTTTTAAAATTAAAAAGTTTGACGACTTTTATATCAGAAATTACATTTAATATATTTTTGAAATTTAAATCCCCTCCGCCAACGGTAAATCTTGAGCACGGGCCTTTAAGACGACTCGGAAGGCATTCTCTTTTCGTCTTTTTTCCTCTCATTCAGTTTCCATTCTAATATATACAGTAGCTTCCGTGTCGTCTTAAAGTACAATTTTCCAGTCAAATTCTAATTTCGTTATGCTTTAATTACAATTCTACTCCAGTTTAATTATTATACCTACTTATTTAAAAAAAAATTACCGTTTTAAAGCCTTTCTCCGCTATCTTCAAATCTTCGACATTTACTTCCGTCGGTCTTGCGGTGCCTTCTTCGGGAGTAATCACGTTTTTTTTTCGATGCAGTAGTAATGTGGACCGAGGAATTCCAAATTCACGCGCAACTGCACGTAGCGAAGTTCCTAATGCCATTGCGGCAACTGCGCGCCGCAGAATTGCCGGATCTCGTTTTTCCGTTTTCCGCTTGAAGGATCGTCCCATTTCTAGGAAAAAAAAATAGGGGGGGGGGGTTTACTATTTCAATACATTGAACCAAAGTTTGACCACAAAAAACACAGTAAAAAAATTTTTATGCGTAAAAATACGGGGGGTCGGTATCGGACCACCTCAAAGCGGTCGGTTTCGGACCACCATGACATTTTACAAACAATGACTTGTTATTCTCTTATAACAATAAAAGCGATCAAAATGTTATAGCACCTCTAAAAGTCTAGTCCATAAGGAATATAAAAAACTTACCTTCCGATTTTCCAAGAGACAATAAAGCACTCAAAGTCAAAGTTTTGTGTCCACTGCCAAATTAAATTCTACACTCGCCAAAACACAACACGTCACATAACCACAAAATGAAATGTGTCAGAAAGCTGCGTCATATCTCCAAATTGTCGGTATTGAAGGAGCTTTCAAATACATATACCGACATTTAAATGGAAAGTACGATTACTGAGAAACAGGTGGAGGTCGGGATGGGACCACCGGTCGGTATGGGACCATGTTACCCTATATATATATATATATATATATATATATATATATATATATATATATATATATATATATATATATATATATATATATATACATACATATATATATATATATATATACATATATATATATATATATATATATATATATATATATATATATATATATATATATATATATATATATATATATATATATATATATATATATATATATATATATATATATATATATATATATATATATATATATATATATATATATATATATATATATATATATATATATATTATATCCAAACCGAACCAGCTATAACCTATCAAAAGCCGCTTACCTACAGATCGTCTGCCTAACCAACGTGTCGTACTTGGTTTTCGCGTAAAAACTTCTTTAAATTAACCGCTCTTTAAATTAACCGTCTTAGCCGCTGTCTCGTCGACCACCACTAAAAATTTTTCTGTTCTTCCTAAGAAATACACCACTTGCTACACTTGCATTATTTTGTTTTCTTATTATTCACAGACAACACTAGAGATTCTAGACCATCCGAACATTGATGGTTTAAATAACTATTCGGTTATACGACCCATGTCGTATAAAAAATTTCCATATCGTAAATTGATAACATAAGAGTAAAATTCTTAACTTAGACTAACCTTAACCAAAAAGTTCTGCGATTCCGCGTCCTTCGACCCCAGACTGCTGGTAATGTTTTGCCTCACGTCGGTACTCTGATCAATTTGCCTGCATTCGTTAATTCGACTCGCCTTTGAAAATGATGATCTTCGCACGCGCCTTTTGCCGTCCGTCGTTACTTCGATTCGACTGCCCTTTGAAACAGAGATGATTTTCGCAAACGCCTTTATCCGTCCGTCGTGACTTCGACTGATCAAATTGAATGCACTCCTGACTTCGACTGCCCGTTTAAACAGAGATGATTTTCGCAGGCGCCTTTATCCGTCCGCTAATACCTGATCAAATTGAATGCTCTGGTTACTTCGACTGCACGTTGAAAAAGAACCAACATCCCGAGCTGCATTTTCCATTCCACCCACGAATAGCGGTTCTCCGACGCGTACCGTTCCTATTGGTGAAATAATTTAACTAAGTCTGAAACTGTTGTTATTGCGCCAATAGCTCCTGTTAAAGGTCATGGTCTGTAATCTACTAAATGAAATTGTAGCGATTAAGAAGATGGGAGTTGCCTTAGCACAACTGAGAACCAGACCGAAGTCCAGAACCAAGAGTGCTAAGGTCCGAAAGTGGAATGGCTAATGCCATTCAAGAGGCAAAACAAAAAAAAATTGCCCCGAGAGCAGGGTGCCCTAGAAATGGCCGTGAAGACCCCTCGTCCGCAACAGCGGAGCACCCTTTAACCAACCCCGACGGATGCTGGGGTGCCGCTTTGCTAGCTCGCTGCGGCTGGGGTGGGTTCTTTAAACAATGGGGATAGTTTGCTCTCAGAAGAAACGGGATGCTACGTAATATTCATCCGTCATGAATTCGTAGCCGCAAACTGGTATATAAAATACCCAGGGACCAAAAGGGGGCATAGTTCCGTAAAGGAAACCACCCAGGTTCTGCAACATGGGCTGACTAAGCAGACCCAGTGCTCGTGACAAAACACGGAGCCAAAACTTGAAAATTCTAAAAACTGAAAAGGAAAGCGCGCTACCTCTCTTTTCAGAGGAACCCGGGTGAGGCAGACAGCCCCGGGCCCCCGATGGTAGTGGAGCCCTGACCCTGATGGTCTGGGGTCCTCCACCCTCTGATACTGGCCAAAAAAAAATTCAAAATCTAAATCAAAACAATACCAGAAACTACATTTAAGGTTTGGCCAGTATCCCACCCTTATAGAAATTCTGAAAAATGCCGGAAAATTAAGAAAACACTATTTCATCATTGGGTCCGCTTGGGCAAAAAAATAATTTCCGCTTAAGAAAATTCCCGAATTCCCGTCCCGCCACGCCAAAAGCGACTCGTCGCCACAGCGACACTCCCAAGACTGTGTCGAGCACTGGCTTGATCTTCGACACGAAAACAAGATCCCGTTACCGGTCATACCGGACAAATCGGACTTGCTGTGCCTTGTTTTCCAAATCGAACAACAAGGCACCGCTAGTCCGAATGAAAAATAATTTTGGCCATTTCAAGGTCACGACAGTGCGCGCTGAAATAAGCCGTGCAGAAATTTCGGAAGGAAATTTCTGCATGTTACAAAATGCATGATTTGAGTGTGTTGACATTAAACTACTTCTCTAGAATAAAGAGTATTTAATACTGCAAACACATAAGATTGAATAATTGCAACAGCTGATTCTAATACTAATAAAAGAATTTGTCCTATGAATAAAAGTGTTTGTATTCGACTATTGAACCCACAAAAATTCCTTCAATCTATTTATGTAATGAATGCAGCGCTCCAAGAGTTTTTCCACTGTTGGTTGGCGCTAATGCCTATTTAACGCCTCCGAATAGTCAAGGATTTGCGCCTCATTTTGACGACACCAAAGCGTTTGTTTTTCAAATTGAAGGTGAAAAACACTGAAAACTTTACAATCATTGGTAATTTCGCTAGATTCTCATGAGGTAATTATGTGTATTTTTTGCAGATCTGAGAATGAGAAGCTTGCACGATTTTCAACCTTAAATTTTCTCAAAAAGAAATCGGCGCACCTATTCTGGATAAAGTATTAAACTCGGTGATGTATTGTACATTCCTCGAGGAACGATTCACCAGGCGTGCATAGAACCCGGTAATCATTCACTAAACATCACTTTTAGTGTGTGTCAAAACCATTCATTTGCCGATCTTTTTGAAATCCTCATACCGAAAATGTTATCGCGAGCGATTTAAAACGAAGTTCATCTTCGACGAGGCTTGCCTTTAGATAATTGGTATAAGTTGGGGAATTGGTCCGATGGTGGCGACGATGTTGCCAATGAACGTGAGGAAATACTAGGCACCATTAGAAAATTAATGACTAAAGCCCTACGCCATTCCGATATGGATGAACCTGTTTTTTTTTATGTCGAAAAAGTTTCAACATGATGCAAGGTCTCTACGAACGTGGTCTGCCTATGGTTGATGAACCTGTGCCATAATTATGTTGAATGTTGCTATCAAAAGTAATTTTTGTCTTGATACTATTTGTAGTTATTTGTTTTGAAGAATTAAAAGAGTCATAAGATTGTAAAGCATGATTTGTCAGTAATAAAATATTTCCGAATGATCGTCGTTGTCTCTATTTCAACCAGTTTCGAAGTAGACGAAATCATCTACAACAATATGCTAAGCGTACTTAAGTAGACGTTAAGTATATTATTCCATGCTTTACTTTCGCATGTTTTCTCGAGGATCTTTGAAATTAAACTACGATATTTCGATACTTATAGACAACATTCATATACTTTCTGTGAATATTGTAACAAAATGTAACATGACATGTAACAAAATGTAACTCCATGTAACAAAATTTCCATTACTCCGGCCGGCGAATTTTCAAAAGTTAGTGTTTTCTGCTTCTGAAAGATCAAAACAATACGCATCTAATGAACTAAGTTTCTAATGATATTTTATTTGAAACATATGGAAAATACCTTAAGAAAGTTTTCTAAATCTAAGTACTCGATGTATCCAAGACTCATAACTGAATGGAAGATCGCTCACCGAGAAAAGTGGGGTGAAGAGAATCCTCCATCAGCTCATAACGAACTCAGTTTCTCGTCGCCTGTCTCAGTTTTACCTTAAATCATTAAGAGGTTTATATTACTACTTTATAGGTTTATATTACTACTTTTACAAAGCTTCAATTATCTGGAAACTCACTTTCAGTAGGGCAGCATAGTAAATATAAGATCCTGATGATTTCTGTGTGGACTTTCAGACTAAGCGGTTTACAGCTGCAAGAAAGAAGAGGCTCTGTAATGAAACTGACCCCATTTTTATTATTAAAAAACAGAATTACGCATTGTAAAATTTGAGAGTAGCTTTGATAGAAAATATACATTTATTTATGATAAATATCTATAAAATATATATAATAAATTATTTCGATTTTGTTGTCAAAGACTAGGAAATAGCCGCATTAATGTTAACTGGCCCAGTAAAATATTTTTAACCAGTTAAACATATACGGCAAATTCCCAATCAATTTCTCAACAAGGCTAGAACACTTCACTTCGAATTTGTTGTTGATGATCAGGAAATTGCCGCATTAATGTTAATTGGCCTAATTTAATACCAACAACCAATTTAACATATACGGCAAATTCCCAATCAATTATCTTTTAAACGTCACCTACACTGAACAATTTCATCGGTTTTTAACAATTTATTCACTAATTTTCGCTCGCTGAATCTAATTTCACTTCGGGAAAACTCTCAGAGGCAGCAATTGCTGTTAGGACCACTCGTAGCTCAAAGCCGCAGTTGACATCGAATCAACAAAATCATCGGTTTTTATCAATTTATTAAATATTTACAACACGAACCACACTAACTTTTACTGTCGCGATTTACTCAATATGTTTTGCGGGTCTCACGTTCATTTTACTCGAATATAGCACGCGCAACCCGCACAATTTAGATTTTCACGCGGACCAGTCACCATATTTACACCACTAGTCACCATTTTTCCGAAATGTCATAACAAGGCAAGACAGAGAATCCGGACAGTCTATCTTGATCTCCTATAACTGTTATAATAGGTCAGCTAAAACGCTGACGTCATAATCTGTTATACGGAGATCAAGACCAAGTCGGAGACACGAATTCGGAAAGGCCCTTAGGGCTATTTAAGCAAAGATGGCGAATGAAATACTGTGCTCTTGTACCTGGCAGCATGAAACTGATTGAGGGTGGAAGACTACCCCAATGTAAATTAGCTTTGAGACATATTGCACGCTTAACGAAAGGAATGAATGCCAACGGTCAGCTACGAATCTGCTTCACAGCACATACGAATTAAATTTCCGAAGCTCGTCGGCAATGGGAACGTTGTACGACAAATGCAATAAGCGATTGCATTATCGTTCCTGCTTTACTACGCGAAGCGCTCGCCGAATGGCAAGTCTGGGCTCACATGCACAGTAACCGTTTTGATTGTAAGTTTAGATTTTCTTGCATAATTGTAATTTATAAATATATAAATCAAACACGGTATCATGACGTCTAAACAACGAGATGAGACTATCATTAACTGTTATACAGGGGAGAAATATCAAGCCGAAGATAAACTATTCGGACAAGCTAAACTTGATGTGACGTCACATTCTATTATAACAAGCTGAAGACCAAGGTGAAGACGACAATTCGGAAAGGCCCTAAGTGTCTGCTTTGGTGTGAAGGCCCCAATTGAGTTTAATTTGAAGGGGTAGTCGCTCAACAAACTCAGAATGCAATCGAATGTCATTTAAGTAGCCGCCGACGTATGCTGATTCAATTGCTGCAATTATATTCCGCACTTGAACTGCAAAGAACACTAAAGACTCTAATTTATCAGCTTTCGGGGCAGGTGCCTTTTTAATTTTATCGATCTGCGTCTGTATAATTAGCGCCATTGGACGGTACAGCATCTTCAAAGTTTCAATGATTGAATGGATGTTAGACGGGTGAGTCAAATAGCACCCGACCATTCTGCGTGCATTACCTTTCAATGCCTTCTGCAGGCGGCACATACAGTCAGAGTCAAAAGTTAGTATACAGCTTCAGTTAAGTTCTTTAGAGCCAAATATTTTCATTGAAAGAAGTAAAACAAAATTTATTTAGTACATAAAATGAAAAGTACAGTTCTCCTCTTTTTTTGGTATAATGATGATCAAAACAAAATTTGAATTCGTGAAATATTGATGAAAAATGTATGAAGTATCTGAAAAATTCAGTCAAAAGTTGGTATACAATCAATATAGAGTCAGCCTTTTATAATACCTTGGTCCAAAATTTATTTGATTTAATATTTTGTTGGTCCTCCTTTGGAATGAATTACTGCTTTCAATCTATTATTCATGAAATTTACTAGGTTTTGGGTAACATCGGCTGAAATATTTGCCCATTCCTCGGTCAAGGCCGTTCGCAGATAATTTGTTGATTTTATGACTCGATTCCTTATTTTTCGGTCCAAAACTTCCCATAGATGCTCTATAGGGTTCAAGTCAGGCGACTGCGGAGGTGAATGTAATTGCTTAGGAACCCTGTACAATAGCCACTCTTTGACAATCTTTGCTGTATGTTTTGGATCATTGTCTTGTTGAAAGATCCATGGTGTTACAAGACCCAATTTTTCAGCACTAGTGCATAAATTGTCTTTTAATATCTGCAAATAATCTCGGCTATTCATTGTAGATTCAATAAAAATTAGATTTCCAGTGCCCGCAGCCGACATGCAGCCCCAAACCATCAATGAACCACCACCATGTTTTACGGTCGAAATGAGATTTTGAGGAAGTAGTTGGCTATTCTTGGCTCTCCAGATCTTTCCACCCCTCTTTGATCCAAATATTTCAAATTTGCTTTCATCACTAAACAGAACGCTATTCCAAAAGGTCTGCGGGCTATTTAAGTGACGTTGTGCGAAATTAACGCGCTTAGTGCGATTTATAGCAGAAATGCATGGTTTCTTTCTAGGCACTCTGCCGTGCAACCCATTATTATTCAGCGCTCTACGTACAGTTGAAGCGCTGACTGGCTTACAGCGTTCTTCACAAAGATTTCGGGCTATTTGGACTGCGGTAGATTTCGGGTTTTTTCGCACTTCTCTTACAACTTTTCGTATTTCGGTTGCTGTCATAGTACGTGGCCGACCTGAACGTTTCAAAGTTTTCACATTTCCTCGAATTTTGCTCCGTTCTATAATTTTCTGAACAGTTCCACGGTTTATGTTAACAATGCCGGCTATTTCACTTAAGGTTTTCCCATTTTTTCGATGGGTCACTATCAACTCGCGAATTTCTACTGCTATTTCTTTACCACGTGCCATTTTATGTTAAGCATATACACAATTAACACCAGAACCTAATCCATTCACGCCAAAATTCAACTGCGAACTTAGTTGTGCTTGAAAAACACACTTACAGTGCTCCAACATAGCGAAATTTATAACGACACTTGTAACAAATTGAAATTCAGGGCATTGTATACTAACTTTTGACTGCATTTTGAGGAGTTATTTTTATTGTGTAGCAAAAAACTAAGTGAATATGACTAATTTTTTCGACCACATCTTATGTTAGAAAACATAAGACTATAAAGTTTAATTTTAGAGAAAATAATCTGTGTGTCTTACGTATTATGGAAAATATATAGCTTCAAAGATTCAAGTATGATCTGTATACAAACTTTTGACTCTGACTGTATACTTTCGTTTTGAGTTTGTGGCAAATATATCCCGCCAAATTTTCGAGTCCATCGAAGGCCAAAGGCAAATCAGCGTCACCTTCAAGCTCTGCTTCAGCATCACATTGCTTTTGCAGAGGCTTCACTACTTGAAATATCTTTACTGTATAATTGGAAACATGAAAAGATATTTATTATAAGAATATATTTATTATAAAAATTCTAGGATATTTTTTTCAAATGTTTATCACCTGTCAAATTCTCTTCTGCCTGAAGGTCCGGTGTTTCATCTATTGAAGTATTTCCTCTCTCCGACAAATCGCCTGCATTAAAACCTAATATATACGATTAAAGCCTGTATTTGAATTCCTGGCGGTCACGATGATCGTGCATTCCACCTTTTCCACGAATCACTCCGAAAATTTTTTCCACAACATCGTGGTTTAATCTGTATGTTAATACATATATGACTTCAAAATACTGAAGGAGATGTTTGCGTAATGCTTGCAAAGCATTATTAGATTGTACTTTGCCTAAATAGAACACAAAGTTAAACATATGTATATAATTTACATCAAGTTGAGACATTGAAGCCTTTTTGAAATGGGAGAAGTGTTTTTTCCCTATCACGCGCATATTCTCCATTGTTGTCGTCATTTTTGACAATATGTCGTCCTGGATCTCTATAGTGAGACCATATGCATGCATCCGTTCTCTAGCGTTTGTATATGGTATGACGTTCATAACGTCAAACCAATCGTTTATCTGTGCAAAATATTTAATTAATTATATTTATAAAATCAAATAAAATTATTACATACCAACTTAATGAAATTGTCAGTTTCCTCCCAAGTATCATCTTTCAACAGCCGTAGGCTTACAGCTCTCGAACAGCTGCGAGAAAAGCTTAGCGGTGTACTTCACCTTTTGCCTCTCCACATTTTTGAGGCATAGCATATAGGGTGTGATTTTGTGCATTATTGTGAGCTCGCTTGACGTAAGCCTTAATAAATTGTTAACAAAGGCTGAAATTATTAATTTAATGCTTATTTCGAATCCCCCATCAATGAAGTGATTGTTGATCAACTTCAGTAAGTGGGGAACATCAGCGAACGCATAATTTTTTTCATCGAATTCGAACCTAAGAAAATAATACATTATTATCGAACTGCAGAAATGTAATTCAAGTTTTAAAATGGCTTGTCAATATGAACACCTAAATCTTTGTAAAGTGATCTGTTGGTACTTCCTAAGTCACTTGTTATGGCTACGATATTATAACCAGAGCTTTTTACTCTGCGCAATATTTGCAACACCATCGATTATGTCATCTTTGCAACACCATCGATTATGTCATTGGCTGCTTCCATTTCTTGACTAAACCTATTAAAAAGTTAAAATATAATCGTGGAGATAAAATTCCAAAGTCTTAGTTATTACCTCTCAGCATTGCAACCTGAACAAAAGAAGCTGCTTTGAGAACAGAGTCGGAAGACTTATCATAACAGATAACTTTCCTCACTTTCATTTCGTCGAAGCTCAGAACACAAATCTTATATTTTTGTGAGAGCTGCGACGCCGCTTTCATAATTCGCATTACTGGTATGATGATTCCAGTTGAATTATAATTTTTGCAGCAAAACGTTGCAATCTACGGACCGAAGGAAAGGGAAACCGTTTTTTCCGCAATAGTTTGTAGGCACGGGAGCTTGCACTATAGAGCGTGATAGATTTCGCTATGTCCTCCTGATTCCAAAAATGCTTAGCCAATTTGTTTTTCAGACCTTTTATCTGCTCATTAGTGAAGATTTCTTTTAATTTTTCTTCAAAAGCAGCTTTTTCGCATTCACAGCTTTTCAATTGATTCAAAAGGCTGTCAATTTTTTCCTCTGCTTCCTGGTTTTTTTGTTTCAGAATTTATTTTCATTCTGTGAGCGCGTGTTGAAAAGTTTTGAATGTAATTCAAACTCTTACAAATAAACTTACTTTGCTTCCTTGAGTATAAAAATTTCGTGGTTTAAATTCACTAACTTCGATTTAAGAGGTGCTCCGGCATCCTGCCTCGAAATTATATTAACTGTATGGGGAGCTGCTAACTGTATGACTGTGCGTGCAAAGTTGGCACAGCGCTTTGTTTCAATCTGCGTCTTTGAGCGTACCCTGCGGATACACATTATTTTCGTTTACAATAATGATATAAAGCGCTGAATGTTAACTTACCTAGATTGAATTCTATGTTATTTTCAAATTGGTCATCTTCAAAATGAACACTACAAATTCTCCAATTTCGCGTGTCTTCAGAATTGTATCTACTGCTTCGCTACTTCGGTATCTTTTGGAAGCCGATGAAAACTCATTTTTGCACCTGCCTTGCGAGTGCTGTTACTACAATTTAAAAGCGCACATACGGCCATTTTAATGCTAATGTTACATTAGACTAATTTATCTAATGAAATCTACTGAATTTATGTACTGGACTTTTAAATAGTAGATACACAGCGCTGCCTAAATGATCATTTATCATAAATGATCATTTATGTGCTGTCTATCTTAATTAATTCTAACTAAATATCGTTAAGCCGCATTTCCAATGCTGGCTTGGAGTGAAATGTGTTTGCGTACACTTTTGCTCTCATGTACTTTCACATATCTTCCTCTCTCTCTAAGCAATCTCTAAAATCTGTAGTTGAACTCTAGAGTAGGACCTATTTCAATTCCAGCGTGAAGCTTTTCGAACATTTTCGAATTTTTTAATTCACTTCTTTCCAATAGAAAGTGTTACTGAAACCTCTATTTATAATGAAGTGTAAAGTGTTGTTTTCCGCGTTAAAAAAGATAATGTCATAGAAAATACAGTTGGATGAATGATTTGTGCATTGAAATCAATAATGAAACAAATTCATAACCCATCTGTGATAAGAATAGTTATTGAAAATTAAATTCAAATATATGTTACGACAGATGTCGTTGTACCTTCCAAATTCAAATTCGAATGATATCATGTGTTGAAAGTTGTGAGGTTGGAGTAGGCATTGCCGGCAAATGGACAAACCAAAGGCGTATGCGATTTCAATTCGCCTTTTTTCTCCTGGGGGTCAAGAATAAAATGCGGTATTTAAAAATGTTTAAATTTTGCCTCGTTAAAATTTCGAGTGAAATGTTATAATTATTACGTTCCATTAACGTTACAATAGTTTTTTTTTATATTTTAAGGTGAAGCAAATCTAGCCCTTGGTAAAGGCAATGATACTGCTGAAAATTAAATTCACGGAATAAATGAGAATAGTTTGCCTTTAAAAAACACAATCAATAATACATCGATTGGAGAAAAAAATTGTTATACATGATTATTCTATATTAGAATTTTTTATTACTTTTATATATCATAATAGTACATACCATAAACATATATTATTACGTGCCTTTTGAAGAAAGTCAAATCTATCTGCTACAGACCTATTTAATGTTCAGCAACAATGATAATTTGAAAATCTGCTAAAGTATTCCATGCAAGCTTCAGCACATTACACATATCTAAATGGTAAATGATTCGACCTTTCTTGATCGAATTGTAATAAATTCCTTGGCCATGGTGTCATGTGCTTCCCAGCCAAGTAATCTGGGCACGGTTTAATTTTTTTTCATCCAAAGTAAATCGCATCATTTAAGCGCCATTGTCAGCTAGATGTTGGATTCAAAGTGACGTAGTGTGCTCACTTCTGACACCACTTTTCACTTTCGTTTGTTATAGGCTTGACCCAATTATTGACAATGAAAACAAGTTAAATAGTTTATTTCAAAGTTTATTACAATAGATAAATTCACAATACTTTATACACTTTCTGAATATTTTTATTTCAAATATAATTTTATTAGTGTACTTTTAACTTTTAATTTTTGATTCTCACTCCACTAAACGAAATCTCGAGTTTGACCCGGAACTAAAACCTGAATGGAGGAATTTCAATGGGGTTGCTCCTTTTATACCCTAAGTCAGTTTACTCAATAGTCAATAGTCATTCATCACCTGTGCATTTTATTTGACAAGTTTTGATTTATATTATTCCATTTTTCTATTCTATGCATAGTTTCATCCCGAATATCAATTGTTGCTGTTTATATTTTTCCTAATGTCGTCTAAAAATTATATTGAAATATTAATTTTCGTCGTAGCTTAGTCTGCCCAATGAAGATCTATAGTATATCGCGGTTTTAATGTTTTCTTTTGGTGTAATGGATTTCTGCGAACAATAGCAGCTTCTTCAGCTGACGTGATAGGTAATGTACTTAGTTCTAAGTCTATACTACGACCTCTAGGTGCAGCAGGTTGATTGTATTGATTTATAGTTATTGATCTACAGCAGCATTGGCGGTCGATTCTCAAGAAATTTGGTAGCAGTGGTTTAATACAACTATATAGTTTACACAGTATGTAGACTATTATAATTGATGAAATGATTATGATTACGTATCTGTATATATGTCCATATCTGTAGAGGTGAGGCTGAGTATGCAAGTTATTAATTTGTTGGTTTAAGTCGTCTAATTTATGGGAGGCAATATTTAGGTCATCAAGCTTTATGTAAGACAGGTGAACCTCATGAAGATAGAATTGTAGA
Organism: Nemotelus nigrinus; assembly: GCA_947369275.1. NCBI lineage: Eukaryota > Metazoa > Arthropoda > Insecta > Diptera > Stratiomyidae > Nemotelus > Nemotelus nigrinus. The sequence continues at coordinate 47,028,891 of OX376372.1, read as the reverse complement.
TTTGTTTTGTTTAATTTGCTCTTTTCACAACAGTCATCATCTACGATATTCAGCTTTGGTATTATATTTTCGTACTGAACAATTATTTCATCGTTTGTGACTAACTGCGTTTGTGAAGAATATGCTTTGCAATCTAGGGACAGTATACCGGTTCTTGAGATTTCGATATTTTCTATATCCTTTTTACAAGCGATTGTAAGCATTTGTGGATCACTTACGACGAAAATCCACTTGTTATTGAGCAAGTTTTGCTAGATTTCCACCTTTTCTGTCAAAAATTTTGTTTTACAGTCTTTTGGTAATTTCCGATTGACATTAGTGAGCAAAGAGATTTCGCAAATGGGCTTGTTTAACGTTGCGTAAATGATGTAATTTTCGCAAATGTAGCTATTATACTGTAATTGTTTGCAATTATTCAAATTTTGAAGTTGAGCAGATAGTGCATTTTATTGGTTGATACAGTTAAATATTTAAAATTCGGTTCTATATAAATTAATAACTCTGGGTAGAGTTTGATTAAAAAAAAAACTTTATTTGTATCGTTGTACAATTGAACTGAGAGAATTACAATGTTCATCGATTAAATTTGTAGCTACGTTTTTGCTGACAATGTCGCTCGTGCATTCTTGAAATCGACGCCAGGTAAGCAGCGCGTGTTATTTCTGCTATCGATGGATTTTGTTCGATGTAATAATTTGCTGATGCATTCCTCGCTGTATTTTTGATGTTGAAATTGATTCGTTGTTAACTTATATGCATATGTTTGTGGATTTTCGTGTAGAATCGGCAATGGTATGAGGTGGTATAGATTGAAGTCTAAAATGCCAACAATTGGTACTAATATGACGAATATCATCCGTTGATGGATAAATGAATATTGTATCTGAGAAATATCACGAATTTGGTTTATATTTTGAATCTTTAACTCTGTAGGATATGCTAAACCACTTTTCACATGGTGTTTGGATTTCTCGAGCTCTTTTAGTAGTCTTCTTGGATTTATGAGACTGGGATGTATGGTATTTTTTTTTTTTGCGGATAGTATTATATCAATTATTTCTTCGAATTTAATATCAATTTCATTTAACAGGTAAGTTAGAAGACTTAGGGTGTGGTCACATAACAGACTTGCAAGCGCTTGTATTGGCGAGTAAGAACAGAGCCGCAAGCCACGAACGATAAACAAAAGCAATATGAAGAAGATGAGTTTTTAAAATTAGAGAGGGAAAAATTGGCAATATTGAAAAGTAATAATGACTTGAAAGTGGACGGTGACTACAACTTTTTTGTCAGTTTTCTGCCTATAAGGAAAAAAATGACTGATTTGCAGAAACTTGAATTTCGCGCAAAAATTAGCAATGTTGCCTTGGAAATAATTGGTTCCGAAAGACCCACTTTATCTTCGAGCTGGACGAGTGCTTCATTGGACATGGATTAGAGTTGGGTCGTACTCGCATTTTCACATACTAGGTATTCCTAGTACGAGTACAAAAAAATACCTGTTCCAAATACCTGTTCCAAAAATACTAGTTAGTATTTTTTTAAGTATGTACATATATACCCACAAGTACATGCGGTTTGCAGTGATGTAATGAAACGGTATGATATACCCTCCCCCATCCACCAGACACAAAATTCCCAGGCTAAAATGGTGATGGTGCAGATGAACGTGAAAGGATACCAAGTCATTAGTCCGTGCAGCTTGTCCGTAACTTTCCAATGGTCGGTCACTTATTTGGCAAGTCTTTCTCCAATCTAGGAGCCATCTAAGGGAAAACAACCAAATTCAATCAATTTAATTTGATTTTCATTTTAATATATGCATAAAACATCTCCTGTAGTCGTTCAAATCACCAATGTCCAAAAATTAAGTAAGATAGGACAAACTAATCCTGTTGCCATCTTACACTGAGAGAAAAATCTTAGTAAAATCAACAATATTCCTTAGTTGTTTTTGCGTCAACTACGGGCTATAGTTAAAATAACCATAAGAAAATAGTTGATTATTTTTATGCACCATGACGCATGGTTGGTAGACAACGTCCCCAACAATAACGAGTGATTCAGCAACAATTTTCAGCAGACAAAAATGATTGCTCAACAATTAAATTGCATGCACAACAGAGATGTGTACGTACAAAATTTACCGATTTAAATATTATTTTTTAATCAGCTTAGATGAATTAATTTATTTATAAATCTGGTGTGGCGGTTTTTGGGCTACAAATAAGAAATCTTGGCTATTTTGGACTATGAAAATTTGTGTGCAGTATTGGTGAAAATAACCGAATTCGGACAAGCTTGACTTGGTCTAACGTCACATTCTGTTATCCCCAGCTGAAAACGAATGAGAAGACGTCAGTTTGGAAAGGCCTTAGGTAGAAGATGGATAGTTCGTTTAAATTGTATTCAAAGATTTTTCCTGCACTGGTCCGCGAAATTTTTAGTAGTATTGTTTAAGCAGTAACGACTCGAAAATAGTTGTTAACTACAGACGATAAAATTAAACAAGAGTATACTGTCGTCTTTAGCATAAACGCGCTATCTACTTTTTAGTAACTTTCGAGGTATTCAATGCTTATATAATAATTTTCAATTTAATGCTTATATAATGCCTATATTATGACTTTCGAGATATTCAAAAAATTTCGAGATATTCGATAATAATAACTCACGTTTTGAATTATATGTGCTCCAAAAAATTCACTATTAAAAATTCACTATGTAAATTTTATTCAATTAGTTGCGCACACTCACTTTATGACACTTCACTCATTGACTCTTAACACTGAACTAATTGACCCTCTCAGTATATTCAATTGTTCAAAAAGTTTTTAAGGCGAAAATAGGTGAAATCGGATAAAATTAGCCAATTTTGGGTTAGAGTGATTTGGGACATAACGGGTCAAGACCTTTTGCTGTGATACGTAAATTTCGGTTTTGTAGGGGTGTTTTCTCTAAACCCCGTTTTTTCTTAACGAAATGAAACCCCGAAACTTTCAACGAAAATCTTTATTGTAGGAAAACTATTTACAAATTCAAGTACATTTAATGTGAACTTAAAAAAACAGCGAATCGAAAAATTAAATGAAAGAATATAGTTATTTCACGAAAACGAAAAAGAGATGTGCAAGATATGACAATTGCAAAACGAACTTAATTTCAAAGATGTACCACTAACCTTTTATATTTTTCCAAAAAAATATCGGTTTTCCTTTTTCCGTTATTTTCAAACAAAGAAACTAGTTTTTATTAAAGCTAAACAAGAGGTTTGAGAATCTGTGCTGGTAAGTCTAATGAGCTGAGGATTCTCGTGCTGCTAGTTGATGGGCTGCAAACGTCAGTCATCAACATCAACATCAATTCAGATAAGACCGAACAAGGGGAGTAATGGGTTTTTTGGCCATAGTTTGCAAAAATTGCCTTTACAGCGCTTTCGGTGATTGAAAGTGATATTTTAAATATTAGTGATATTTTAAGGGCGAAAACATTTTTGATAGGGGAAATTGGGCAAAAACGACAATTTTTTCCAAAATTTGTTTTTGCCTAGCATGAATTCGGGGACTTTTTTGAGTTGTTTCGGGCGAAATTTCCATACAAATCTGGGAAAAGCGGCCTATTTTCTAACATTAGGATACTGTTACGTCACTGTTTGATTGAAATGAATCAAATGGACGAAATTTATTGGGTAAATTCTTGATTACATTTATAGTTCAGAAAAATACTCCTTCTTAGTATTTTTAAATTTCGTACTAGGTATTGGCTGTTCCAAAAAAATACCTGTTTCAGTATATACGCCTCATCTCAACAGACATCTTCTCAAAATTCCTCCGCCTGGGTAAGAAGGGAGGATTTCCCTCTGGAAGAATTCACACATTCTCTACACTCATTTAATTAAATTAGTAATGTTAATACGTAAAAGTAAGCATTTTGAATGTAAGTTTTTTCTTTTCAGTTTTTTCGAATATTTTTTTAAGATACAAAAGTGCAAATATAAGTGTATTTTGAATGAAATATCTTATGTGTTTAATTTATTTACATATGGATGTACATACCTTAGGGTTACTGAAAGTTTTTCTTCAGGCGTAATCGAATTTGCTTGGCTTTTTTGGATGCTTGATCTTATTCCGCTTAAAACATAGTCAAAGGTTTCTCGTGTTATTCTAAAGTAATTTAAAAAAACGTTCCTCATCCTCTCTCAATTTAGGATACAAATGATGAAATACCCCATGTTGGCGACGTTGTTCATTCATTGGATGTACAAAAAGTTTTCTTTTGCGGAGTTTATAAAAAAGCCTTTTGTATTTTAAATAGGCACTTTCCAATAATAATATCTCTTCACAGTTGGATAAAGACATGACTGACAACTGATTCAATCGATCACTTCACATAAACTAAACTTGGTCTTAAATAACACTAAGTGCTTTTCAATTAACCTGCTCGCGCTTGAATCTGACATACCAATGACCACTCGCAAGCGAAAACTCAAGCTTGTCAAAATCAAGTTAACAAGCGTTTGTATCACAAGCGCTTGCGAGCTCGTTCCCGCAGCCTTATGTGTTCGATAATTTCTTCATTCAGGCCATTTTGTTTGTTGATATCACTTTGCATGTCTAAAAATGCATTGAAACGGGCAATGTTCGCGTTTAGTTGTTTTTCGGATATTTTTATTGGAGAAATTATGTCGTTAAAGTTGGTTATTGTAGTTTTGATTACATGAATTTGGTCTTTTATTAACAATTGTATATCGGCATCGTCTTTTTCTACTTTATGAATAACGTTATCGTAATATTCTGCATCATTGGAGTCCATGGTTCCGAATAAAAACTTAGAAACTGAGCCTACAATATTTAAAATTCCTCGTTTTGATTTTGTACTCCCTAACATATCTTTTATAGATTCTTCCTTTCTCATTATCTCAGGCATTATAATATTTGCGAAGTGAGATTTTTGATTGCAGTACAATTTAACATGATCTTTAGAAATACCTTATGATGATTTTGATATTCGTTTGATTAAATCCAATCTCTCGCTATATGAATCAATACCTATATATATGACAATTTTTAGATAATCCAAATAGAACTACACTTCTCCAATAAGCTCGTAGAACAATCCCCTTCCAATAGTTATCCGTTGCAACTCGTTTTTTGGTTTGCCTCTTTTGGGGATACCTCAATAAATATGCTTAAGCATATGATGATATAGTATTTCAACCTGTAAAAGAGGTTGGTTTTAGTTGATTGGTATGGACTTTCAAATTTTTATTCTTTTTGATTAGGATTTTGTCATTTATATCGACTATTTCATATGGACCTTTCCAATTCAGTGTAAGTTTCTTTGTCATTCCTGGTTTATGAAAGTTGTTTTTCATTAGAACAAAGTCTCCTTTTCTATAATTTGGATTATGGATTTTCTTATCGTAGTAAGTTTTGCTAGTTTCCTTTGAATTTATTATGTTTTGCCTTGTTATCTCAAATGATTTGTTTAATTTGTATTTTAGCTATGTAAGAGTCATATGTATATCTAAATTCCGGTACTTGCGTTATTGAACTGGGTGATGTAGGTTTTGTTCCGAATACCAATTCGTATGGAGTGAATTTGGTAGTTGTGTGAACAGCTGTATTGTAGGAAAACATGGCTAAGGGAACATACTCATCCCAATCGTTTTGTAGGTTACTGCTCCTGCTCCTTTTATACCCTAAGTCAGTTTACTCAATAGTCAATAGTCATTCATCACCTGTGCATTTTAATTGACAAGTTTTGATTTACATTCTACTTTTCTATTCTATGCATACTTTCATCTGGAACATCAATTATTTATGTTTATATTTTCCCTAATGAAAACGATCATCTTTGATGATCGTTGTTGAGATCATCCTAAGAAATCTGCAAATTTGTCACAGATTTGTTTATTCAGGTGGTTGATCTTCATAATCGAAGATGATCATTCTTGGGATCGACTTTGTCGCGAGTTTGTTTACACAGGTGGTCTAATGGAAGATCATTATTATCTAGATCAATTTCGGGCTTTGTGTTAATCGTTCGAAAGCTAATTGCTTGGCGATTTAGGTGTTGATGGATTGTTTATCTCGATGCAAGAAGATATACTACGTCAGCTATTGTTCGCGAGACTTAAGTGGTTTGATTGATTAAGTGTTTTATGTTTACAGAATGATTGCTTCATGACTGGGTATCGAGCACATGCATTGTAGTCTAGTATATGTGACTCATCACATGAGTGTCACATAACAACATCCCCCTTGAAAAGACGAAAATTATATTGAGATTTTAATTTTCGTCGTAGCTTAGTCTGCCTAACGAAGATCTATATCGTGGTTTTAATGTTTTCTTTTGGCGTAATGGAGTTCTGGGATCAATAGTCGCTTCTTCAACGGATGTGATAGGTAATGTACTTAGTTCTAAGTCTATGCTACGAGCTCTAGGTGCAGCAGGTTGATTGTATTGATTTATAGTTATTGATCTACAACAGCATTGGCGGTCGATTCTCAAAAAATTCGGTAGCAGTGGTTTAATACAGCTGTACAGTTTATACAGTATGTAGGCAATTATTATTGATGAGATGATTATGATTACGTATTTGTATATATTTCCATATCGATAGAAATGAGGCTGGGTATGTAAGTTATTAATTTGTTGATTTAAATCGTCTAATTTATGGGAAGCAATATTTAGGTCATCAAGCTTTATGTTAGACAGGTGAACCTCATCAAGATAGAACTGTAGGTTTGTTTTGTTTAGTTTGCTCTTTTCACAACAGTCATCTTCTACGATATTCATCTTTGGTATTATATTTTCGTACTGAACAATAATTTCATAGTTTGTGACTAACTGCGTTTGTGAAGAATATGCCTTGCAATCTTTCCCTAGGGACAGTATACCGGTTCTTGAGATTTCGATATCTTTTATATCCTTTTTACAAGCGATTGTAAGCATTTGTGGATCACTTACGACGAAAATCCACTTGTTATTGAGCAAATTTTGCCAAATTTCCACCTTTCCAGTCAAAAATTTTGTTTTACAGTCTTTGGGCAATTTCCGATTTACGTTAGTGAGCAAAGATATTTCGCAAATGGGCTTGTTTAATGTCGCGTAAATGATATAATTTTCGCAAATGTAGCGATTATATTGTAATTGTTTGCAATTATCCAAATTTTGAAGTTGAGCTTATTGCATTTTATTGGTTGATACAGCTAAATATTTGAAATTTGGTTCTATATATGCATAGGTTTGTTGATTTTCGTGTGGAATAGGCAATGGTATGAGGTGGTATAGATTGCAGTCTAAAATGTCAACGATTGGTACTAGTATGACAAATATCATTCGTTGGTGGATAAATGAATATTGTATCTGTGAAATATTAAGAATTTGGTTTATATTCTGAATCTTTAATTAAACCACTGTAAACCACTTTTCAAATGTTGTTTGGAAGTTTCGAGCTCTTTCAGTAGTCTTCTTGGACTTATGAGACTGGGATGTATTGTATTTTTTCTTGCTGATAGTATTATGTCAATTATTTCTTCGAATTTAATATCAATTTCATTTAACAGGTAAGTTAGAAGGTTTATGTGTTCGATAATTTCTTCATTCAGGCCATTTTGTTTGTTGATATTACTTTGCGCATCTAAAAATGAATTGAAACGGGCAATGTTCGCGTTTAGTTGTTTTTCGGATATTTTTATTTGAGAAATTGTGTCGTTGAAGTTGGTTATTGTAGTTTTGATCACATGAATTTGGTCTTTCATTAACAATTGTATATCGGCATCGTCTTTTTCTACTTTATGAATAACGTTATCGTAATATTCTGCATCATTGGAGTCCATGGTTCCGAATAAAAACTTAGAAACTGAGCCTACAATATTTAAAATTCCTCGTTTTGATTTTGTACTCCCTAACATATCTTTTATAGATTCTTCCTTTCTCATTATCTCAGGCATTTTGATATTTACGATGTGTGAGTTTTGATTGCAGTATAATTTTACATGATCTTTGGATATACTCTCACATAATTTGAAAGATGATTTTGATATTCGTTTGATTAAATTCACTCTCTCGCTATATGAATCAATGTCTATGTGTGTGACAATTTTTAGATAATCTGAGTAGAACTTGGTGTCTCCAATATGCTCGTAGAACAATCCACTTCCATTAGTTATCCGTTGCATCTCGTAGTTTTGGTTCGCCTCTTTTGGGGATACCTCAATAAATATGCTTAAGAATATGATGATATAGTATTTCAACCTGTAAGAGAGGTTGGTTTTAGTTTATTGGTATGGACTTTCAAATTTTTATTCTTTTTGATTCGGATAACTATGTTTTTCTTATTGTCATTTATATCGACTATTTCATGTGGACCTTTCCAATTCGGTGTAAGTTTCTTTGTCATTCCTGGTTTATTAAAACTGTTTTTCATTAGAACAAAGTCTCTTTTTCTATAATTTGGATTATAGATTTTCTTATCGTAGTAAGTTTTGCTAGTTTCCTTTGATTTTATTATGTTTTGCTTTGCTATCTCAAATGATATGTTTAATTTGTATTTTAGCTATGTAAAAGTCATATGTATATCTAAATTTTGGTACTTGTGTTATTGAACTGGGTAATATAGGTTTTGTTCCGAATACCAATTCGTATGGAGTGAATTTGGTAGTTGTGTGAACAGCTACATGGCTAAGGGAACATATTCATCCCAATCGTTTTATAGGTGACCTATGTAGTGTTTCAAGTAGTCCTTAAGAGTTGAATGTGATCTTTCAAGTGCACCGTTGGATTGAGGATGATAAACAGTGGTATTTAATAATTTAATGTGAAATAATTTGGCTACTTCTTTAATGAGGATTGAGGTGAAATCCGATTCTTGATCGGTGAGGATTTGCTTTGGAATTCCAAAACGTACTATAAATTTTAATAGTTCATTTGCGATTGTTTTCGCTTCATGATTTGGTCTGGAGTATGCATCGGAAAATTTTGTTCGGACATCTTATAAGGTTAAAATGAATCGATTTCCTTGTTCAGTAATAGGGAGGGAAACTAATTTTTTCAAATGGTGCATTGGCTGTGGATGTTATTTCTATAGGGGGTTTAGTTAACCTTCGAGAAGTTTTATTCAATTAACATGAGGCACAGTTCTTGATGTATGGTTTTATATCTCTTTTCATGTGTTTCCACTTGTAATATTGCTTGATTTTTTTGTAAATTTTATGGAATCCAGTGTGACCTGATGATGGGGAATCATGAAACTGCTTTAAGATATCAGGAATTTGAGCTTCGTTTGGGAATACTATTTTATTATGAAATACATTTATTTTTGTTTTCTCGTTGCGGAAAATGAATTGAATAATGTCTCGTAGTTTATTGTAATTAAATTGATTGAGAGAATCAGCAGGATTTGGGATATTGATTTCATTAACTTTGTATTGTTTGAGTGCTTTCTTAAGGTTTAATTTAAGAAATCTTGGTAGGATGGTTTCTCGAAGAATGGATGTTTTACGAAACAATGATATATGTTTTCTTTGTATTTCGTTGTTGATTTTTCTACATCGTATAGGGAATAGGTTTTATTTAAAATAACTTCTTTGCTAAGATTTCGATCGAGGAATAGTGTTGAATGTGGATTTTTGTCTTCTCTATCTATTGCCGTTATATAAGCAACATGGAACTTAGTTGAATCTATGGTGTTGCGAACCGAACTCTTTTGTTCGATCGGAAAGAGGACCGAACTTCACCGAAAAAAACACATTCGTTCTTCTTGAATAATTCGAATTTTTATTTTGAATTTTTAAAACTGGATTTGCTTCTCCAATGGTTGTAACAACAGTATTTATTCGTATACTACTTAAGTAAATCAAAAAATTGTCAGAACGACCACACAAAAGGCTAACACTACACCAGATGACCGTCTCGTCTGGTCGCTTCGCTGTCTCGTTGTCGACTGTTTTGTTTTATTTCCAGGCCGTTAGTATTGTCGCTCACAGCTCGACTATCCTGATATTGTGGCGTCCTCGTCACTGGCTCATCATCACCTATTCTACTGGAAGTTTCAAATTACTGGCAACACTGTTTTTAATCATTGAGCACTGAGCTCCACTATCGATGTAGCTATCAAATTTCTTGCCGTCAACAATTATTTGCTTACAAAATTCATTTCAGTTTCACTAAATTCTTTATGCACTTCGTATTTTCTGAATTCACAATTTATCTGTCCCTTTCGATGCACTCGATTACAGTATTGACATCGCTGTCTTTTTCCCGGATGAGGACAATCCCTCGACAAATGTCCAACTTTGTTGCAGTTAAAACAAGTTTTTTCGCTCGTGCAACCACTCACTACATGACCCGGCTGTTTACAATCAAAACATGTTTTTTGTGATACGTTACTTCGCACTGGTCGTTTGTCTTCTTCCCATTTATAACCACTAGCACGCTGTGATCAGTGACACTAATTGATTTCAACTCACGGAGATTTAAGCACCACTTCAGTTTTTCTTCCAGATCATCCATTCTATCGGTCTTCTGTGACTGAAGCAAAGAGAATAACTCGTCATCCTGCATACCGATGATAAAACATTTAATGATCGCTTCATCCTTAAGCTGACCATCACGCCCCATTTTCCAAATTTCATGTAGAAAATCCATTAACCAATCCTTCGCTGTTCCTCGTAAATTCGCTGTTGCTGCATACAAAAGCAATTTACTTTGCCACTCGTACGTCTTCGCTAATTTATCCACTTTCGCAAGCCATTGCGTGATCGTAAGACCTCGTTTATCCTCGGGATCAAATTCTGCCAAAATCTCTACCACATCTCGTAGTGTGAACTGAAAATGCTTACGTTCACGTTTCATCGCTTTTTTATTAGTAGATATGTTTGCCTTCGTTATTTGATTTTTCTTTCCACTGCTCGTTTCTTTTCCTATATTGCTTGTTGTTGGATAAGCTTGCGAATCTATCGTCGTTGTTTTATATTGCTTGTTGTTGTCGTCGTCCACAGTACTTCCTAGAATTTTTGCGTTTGTATCATTCTCGCCATCGCTATCGCTATCATCACTCGTATGCTCGGCGTCGTTGTCATCAAGCGCTGCTCTGCTCACTCCCACTGCACCCACCGCACCATCGAATTCTCGTAATCGGTCGACAAGCTCGCTTTTGTTCCCATTTTGAATGATTTCCCTCGCTTTGCAAGCGGCTTTCAGCTCCATTACAGTCAAATCGTTCAAATCACTCATATTTACAAGCAAACACTTTAATCAAATCGTTCTATTTTGTTAGCCTCAAAATTCAACTCGCGTTGTGCTACTTCACGATAATCCCACTTCTGAATTGTTGTAACAACAGTATTTATTCGTATACTACTTAAGTAAATCAAACAATTGTCAGAACGACCACACAAAAGGCTAACACTACACCAGATGACCGTCTCCTCTGATCGCTTCGCTGTCTCGTTGTCGACTGTTTTGTTTTATTTCCAGGCCGTTAGTATTGTCGCTCACACAATTGATCGCTGATGACTGAACTACCACACAGTCTCATCATCGCAAAAACCTTTACGTAGCAAAATATTTCGCAGCCAGTGACTGTTTGCTGCATTCCCACTGTCGGCAAATACAATACAGACATCTTGCTTACATTGCATTCCCGACCATGGGAAAACATCACCCAGTGCGACGTAATAGCCTGTTATGCTTACGCATCGACGGCGCGACGCGCTCCCACAACCGATGAAATACAATGCAAGCATTTTGCTTACATTGCATTCCACGGTCATGCGAATTCATCGCGCCGACGATGTTTTGATCGACTATGTATTGAATTTCGCAGACGGGTCTCAATGTTGCGATCAGATTGATAAGCTTAGATGACTGAACGTGGAAACATTATCATCCCCGTTGAACGATCTGTTCAACCTCCTCCAGAATGTGAGGTAAGCTGTGCCTCCGGGGAAGTGGGACAGATTGCCTGGAGGTTGGTCGACAACGTCCATCCTTCGCTTTGCACCAAAGATAGGTGACTAATGCGACGAGCATCCAAAGGCTCAGGTATCCAATAGTGTACTGCTGGACATCATGCGCATCAAGCTGGTTATCCCAGGAAAGATCGTGTGCCTGGAGTTGACTTCTCAACTCTTCGATTTCAGCAGTATACGTTTTGAAGTGAATGGGGTCGTTGTTGACTTGTATGGCCTCCGGGTTGACACGTCCCACGTCGTGATGCACTCCCTCGTGTGACGCTCGTATGATGCTTTCGTAGACGCGGTGGCCTTGAATCGTTACAGCATCGGATTTAAGAGTGCAATCCGGTGCCAGCTGCAGAATGTCGGAGCCGTGTAATCTTAGTGTGGAGGTGTTTCCGCTACACAACAGGATGGGCAATGATAGGGTTGGTGAATGCATAGATCCACTCGTTGGAATGTGGAATATTGGTCCAAGAGAAAGACGTAGGCAGCTCAGTTAAGTGACACCCTTCAGCGGACGGAATTCCCTTCAAGAGCGCCACTTCGCAAGTGCTCATGTTGGATTCCTTGAGGTATAACGGATGAGCTTGCTGGCAGATGTGAGTATTCGGTTCCATCCAGCTACAAGACATGTACTCTGCCTCCGTCAACGGGTAATATAAATTGCGATGTGGGCTTATGATCAAATATTGCGTCTTCGATAGTATAGCGATAAGGCAATGGTGTCTTTCGGTTGGTATCGGAAGAAGCCTGTAAAGTTCAAACGCCGATGTCCCGACCAGTGGAATTGTTAACTCGAACATGAGAAAATCTGCAGTCGCCTTGGCCTTGATTGAAGTTAACTTGAACAGTTTCAAGAAGTTCTCACGAGCTAGGGGGAGGTATTGGTTCTCAGGCAGGTGGTCCCTAATATTTGTCATCTCCGCACTGAGCTGTTGTTGCGACAACAGTAACGGGTTAAAATCTCCATGTCGTTTATCAGTCATGACATCCTGGATAGATGATTGAATTCGCTGCAAGTTAAGGGTCGCTAAGGTCATCTAGAGGGATAGCGTCGTGATCAAGGTCTGATTGTGACTTCCTTCAGGCTGAGGAGCATTGATCTCATTGAAAAGCCTAGTCAGCTTCTGCTCTATTGCCGTGAACCTTTTTTGAGCCATCTGGTCGGTTTTTCCAAGAATATTCAGCGTCGAGTCTATGATTGACGTTTGGTTCAACAGGAGTGAGTGTAGCTTGTCTTGATCCTTCCGCATCGTCTTGATTGTTTGAGACATCTGGTGGGCATAACCATCATCAAGGATGCCAAATAAGGATCTGGCTAGTCCGCCTACTGCATTTATAGCTCCTCTTTAAGCTCTGATCTTCCGAAACAGGTCTACGTCGTAAAGCTGATCCTCCAAGTATTGAAATTGCTCAATCAGATGCAAGCAATTGAAATTATGTATGTCTCGATCGCATAGCTATTGCAGCAAGGCCGTACCGTTCTGTAGTGCGGCCAGCTCCGTCCAATACGGCCCCAATCATAGACATCATTATAGCCATATATTTTTGAAGTCATTGAATTGTAAAAGAATTTTATATAGTCCTGATAAGTATCTTCTACACCGGCAAGCATAATTTTTGTAACTTCTTCATCAGCTTCACCGTTTGGCTCTATTCTTGATAAAGCGTCTGCATTGGAATTTATTCGGCCTTATTTATAAATAATATCGTAGCCGAATTCTTCTAGTTTTAGTCTCCATCTGATGAGTTTACTTACGGGGTCGTAACCAAATTAATGGTCGGTGATTATTTTAAATTTTCTACCGTACAAGTAAGGACGAAAGTTTTGGACTGCCCAGACGATTGCTAATAATTCTCTATCGGCTGTACTGTAATTTGATTCTTCCCTTTTTAGAGTACGACTTGCATATGATATGGGTAAGTCAACTTTTTCATCACTCATATGGTTTAAGACAGCACCAATAGCATAACTAGATGCATCGGTAGTTACGATAAACTCCTTCGAGAAGTCTGGATATTGTAGAATAGGTGCAAACACTAGTTTTGATTTTAATGTTTCAAATGCTTCGGTTTGTTCTTCAGTCCAATTGAATTTTGCATCTTTTCGGAGAAGTTTTGTGAGTGGTTTTGTGATTTCGGAGAAATTCTCGATAAATCTGCGATAATAACCGCATAATCCGAGAAATGATTTTATTCCTTTAGGTGTTTTGGGAACAGGAAAATTTTAAATAGCTTTAATTTTTTCTGGATTAGGGAGAACTCCCTTTTCGGATATAACTTGACCTAAGTATACAACTTCTCGTCGCATAAATTCACACTTGAGTGGTTCTAGGTTCAAACCGCTCGATCGAACACATTTTTTAGCTTAATTTCATGATCTTGAATAGAACTAGCGTATATAACTATGTCATCGAAATACACAAAGCATTGAAGTCCTTGTAGACCAGATAAAACGGAATTCATTAATCGTTGAAATGTGGCGGGAACATTCTTCAACCCAAAAGGTATTCTTTCATATTCGTAATGCCCAGTTAGTGTGCTAAAGGCTGTTTTAGGTCGGTCTTCAGATTTCATATTAATTTGGTGAAATCCGCTAGCAACATCTAAGGTTGTGAAATATTTTGAATGTCCCAATTGATCTAAAATGTCTGTTATATTTAGAATGGGAAATACGTCAGATTCTGTAACACTGTTCAACTTTCGGTAATCAATTACGACTCTCCATTTTATTTTTCCAGAAGCGTCCTGTTTCTTAGGCACGACCCAAAGCGGTGCGGACCATAAAGAATTTGATGGCTGGATTATATTTTATTCGAGCATTTAGTTTATTTGTGTATTAACTTCATCTTTATTAATTTCGGGGTATCGGTAAGTTTTCGCTACAATGGGTCTACGGCCAGTTAGATTTATTTCGTGCTGATATTATTGCGTACTAGATAATTTATCTCCATCAAGGTAAAAATTATCAGAATACTCGAATACTAAATTCAATATCGATTTTGTTTGTTCTTCATTTAAATGATCTAATCTCAAAACCTTCTTGAGCCTAGATAGACGATCTATGTGGTGATCGTTTGAGTTTTGAATGAAATTCGTTGCTGGAATAGACTCTTGCAATTCTGTTATAGGATCTAAATATGCTATGATTTCGTTTAGATTTGCATCATTTTCCGTGATATTTAGAATTGAGACTAAGGCTTGGTTTTGGTAATCAATTTTACTTAAACTTTCACCCAAATAAATACCTGGGCTTAGCTCTTTTTTCTTTCCGATACCTTCTTTGATTTCGGGATTTCCAATATTTACTTTGACCAAATTGATAGTTCTCACTTTAATTGCTTTGTTTGAGGATGTGTAGCGATTTATATGAATGTGAGTGCTGCTAGACTTAGCACAACTCAGAACCAGACCGAGATGGCTAAGGTCCAGCAGAGGGTGAATGACTAATGCCATTCAAGAGGCAAATTCAAAAAAAAATTGCCCCGAGAGCAGGGTGCCCTAAAAATGGCCGTGAAGGCCCTTCAACCAACCCCGACGGATGCTGGGGTGCCGCTTTTCTAGCTCGCTGCGGCTGGGGTGGTTCCATGAAACAATGGGGATGGTTTGCTCTCAAAAGAAACGGGATGCTACGTATTATTTCATCCGTCATAATAACGTAGCCGCAAACTGGTATATAAAAAAACCCAAGGGACAAAAGGGGGCATAGTTCCGTTCAGGAAACCACCCGTGGCTCTGCGACATGGGCTGACTAAGCAGTGCTCGTGGCGACGCACGGAGCCAGAAAATTGAAAATCTAAAAGAAGGAAGAAGAATAAAACGCTGCTTCTCTTTTCAGAGGAACCCGGGTGAGGCAGACAGCCCCGGGCCCCCGATGGTGGCGGAGCCCTGACCCCGATGGTCTGGGGTCCTCCACCTACTGATACTGGCCATTATTCAACAATAAAACTCTAATACCAAAACGGAAACTAACTGATTGGCCAGTATCGCTCCCTTCAAAGAAATGCTGAAAATCACGAGAAAAAAAACACTAGTTAGTCATTGGACAACCATTGCTCGGGAACTCTTAGAAGCCGCCGTCAGGGTGGCGAGACTGTTCCCTCTTATACTAGGTCACTTACTTGTCGAAATCCTGCGATATCCTGCCTCGTGTCACACGCTTACTTACGCCATCCGAGCGTTCACTTCATCCTCCTTCGCATTTATCAGGTTTCTCGCCTCCGGGGGTCCGCTGCCTAGAAACTATTCCCCAAAAAGATTAGCAGGGGATTCAGACAACAATAACTAATACCCACCTAGAATATGGTGCCGCCGATGCCTTTAATTCTCTTTGATATATGTTACGGATCCCCGATCCAACATCAACCTCGCTGCAGCTCGACACCTCACGCACAACTGATCTTGACAGCTGTTCTTTCCGATTCGCCATCTTTTCATGGCTACCAACCCCTGTGACGTGAACATGGTTAAAAGGCATTATTGACCACGTTTACAACAGTGGCAAGTCGCAAACACTTCGGCGATCGATTGCAAGTGCTACAGATGTTTGAGGATTAAGGAACTCGACACCATCCATTTCGTAAGACTCGGAATCTACTAAAGATTCTCGGTTTGCGTTGATGGTCTTGAGGATACATTGTTCTCCATCACTTCGGTCGGCTGGAGACCTTGCTTTATTTGAGGATGTTTTAGAGCTCAGGAACTCGATACCATCCATTTCGTAAGACTCGGAATCTGCTAAAGATTCTTGATTTGCATTGATGGTCTTGGAGATACAATGTTCTCTATTATTTTGGTCTGCGGGAGACCTTGGATCGCCTGAAGATCCTTGAATTTTTGGGTTATTACGCTCGTGAGATACATTGCTTCCTGGTTCATCATTATCAGTTGTAAGATGCAGTTGGACACTAATCAAACTTATTCGCAATAGTTTCCTACCAAAGTCTAAGACACAGCAATGTTCTAAAAGGAAATCATTTCCGAGTAGGCCATCATATGGGATGTGTGTGGATTTAGTAACAACATAAAATTTATGTGTAACGCTTAAATTTTGAAGACGGAAATGTGGAGAAGTTGTTCCCACAGCTTTAGTGGATGAACATATTCCTTGTAATTTAAGCAGCTCATCAATATTAACAAGAGTTCGGGGTATTTATCCCGTTTTTTGGAAATGATTCTAATTTAGAGTTTTGAGAATATTTGTTATGCCCTGATGGACTCTGATTTGTCATAGAAGCCGTTTTCTACACTCTTGTATAGTATGCCCTTTGTTTTTACAATAATTGCATATTTTTGTGAGACAACATTAATTTTATACTGATTATTTGCTGGCTTATTTGCTCGGAAACATTCTGATGTGCTATGATTTTTAAGTTTACAGATTTTACAAAATTTTGCAATATTGGTTGAATTATTATTATTGTAATGGGTTTGCTTTGGTTTTAATAAATTTGAAATTTTTTCTTCGTCGATTGAAACTTGCATCGCTTCGGATAAATTTCGAACGTTTCTAGCCCTGAGTATGTTACTGATTGAGAGATCAATATTCAGGATGAAAGTATGCAATATTAGATCGTTCATTGCAGCTATGCGTCCCTTTAATTCCGTTTCATCATCGATCGATTGGCGTACACAAACGATTAAGTTTTTGCCGCAGTTTCCAATCGAAAAATGAGCTGAGAAACGATTTCTTTGGGTTTTTGTTTGCACTGCTGCAACTCAATCAAAAGGTGATTATAGTGTTTTTTATCTCCATATAAGAGTTTTAGAAAATCTGACAACTCGGACCAAGTTTGGAATATATGATTAGAAACCGCAATTTCTGCTTTTCCTTCTAGTTGCGTGATGGCATAATCCAAAAGCACTAGCTCTTGTTCGGGATATGACAATTTAAAAGCGCGATTACAACCGGTTAAAGCTCAGTTAGCGAACCTCCGTCGCGTCCGCTCCGTTTTATAACCGGACGCATCGTTGATTATTGAGAGTCCGTTGCATCCGCTCCGTCTGTCAAAGCCAAAAGTGGTCAGTTCGGTTTTTGTCGTGGTGTAAAATTCATATTCGAACGCGGTAGTTGTTTGAACTGTTTTTTTTCTTTTACGCGTCCTATTTTTATTAACTGTTTGTTCTGCATCCACCATGCAGCTGTCTGAAATTTCAGCAGCAGCTTCATCGGGGCTTGTGGTAACCAAGGACCATGGCGGTTCTGATCGGAGCTCACTTGGCGAGTAATACTTTTCTATAACGTTGAAACGATTTACCAATTTGATTGTTTTATTGGTTGCATTAAATTGTTTAAGCTTACCGTTTCGGTCCCACGATGTCTTCTAAAAAAGAAAGCATTGGCATCATTGGCCAGGAAGGCACATACTTTGTTGACGACCCCGATGGCTGCTCGAATTTACGTTTCTCGCGCACATATTTGTCGCGAAGCCGTCTCCACTTCTTCTTCGCTGAAAAGAAAGTGTCTTAAATTGACGACTAACCTTTGCCAAAAGTATAAACTTACCGTCAAATCCCATTTTCTTGGACAAATCACGCCAGATTCGCTTCTTCTGAACGTGGTTCATATAGTCCCAATGTTTTTTATCGTAGAGCTCGGGATAACTCCTAATTTCCTCAATGAAGATTTCGTCTGCCATCGTCGAACAACAAATTATTACTAATAAATGGCGGGATAAATATTGTCATTTTTATACCTCTCCTAAAATACTATTCAAGATTTTTTTTTGAATATATTTGTGTGTTTATTAAAAAATAACTATGTGTGCGAAGCTGTAAACTGGTCATTAAAACAGGTAAAAGGATTCAGTTTAAAAAAAAATGCAATTAAGATACGACGGATACATGTTTACACATTCGTATTCAGGAATGCACCTTTTCTGCCTATGTCCAATAATTAAACCTTAATCAACCTTACCTTTATTCCATTCATCGACATCGCAATAGCTAAACGTATGATAGAAGCAATTTTTCATAGTAATTTCACAGTATGTATTGCATATTCAGAAATATGTTATATACTACAAACGAATTATTTGGGCAGTTCTAGGTAGACACTGGTATTTTACTAGAATATTGCTAAATTTTTATTTATTAGGAAGTATTCATCCACCAGGTAAAAAAGAGATGGCTTTCAAAATTAATATCATGGCTGCATATTCTAACTGATTAAGTAACGTATAATAACGTAAACGCTTTTTTACATTTCTACTCGGGTGTTTGGTTTTGGAATCAATCAAACTTTCAAACTATAATAATAACAGCTAATATTATTTTTTGTCACGCTATTTTCAAGCATGCTATATTTGGGAAATTCTCAATTAAATTTTAAGCGCAACAGTTGCGAAGATAAATGAAAGAGAAACTAATTTAGTGCAGACATCAATTTAATCGGTTCAACAAATATTGACTGTTTTTTGAACCATCGGTAAATTAACATTATTTCATCAGTAATATTTATAACTATAAAATACGCTAATTAACATGTTCTACAGCATCAACATTCGCTTAATTAAATATTTCAGAAAAATGATTTATCTATTCCACAAAACATTTTGAAAATATATTCACCTTGAAAAATTCTTAGCTGTCAGAATGCCTTGCAAAACACTCACCACTCATTCTAAACTCACCTTTCTCTTTCTCGATGCGTTCGAAGATGAAATTTGATCGTCTCTTGCGCTCCGTTCCGTCGGACGCACCGGTTGGATAACTATCGCTCCGTCTTCCAATGCAAGGTATATGGAAACTGTGAAATTCAACTCAGTCGGAACGGACGCGACGCAGGTTCGCTAACTGAGCCTTTAGATACGAGTTTAGTTTATCTCTATCCCCGTTAAAAGGTTTGATGAATTTTAGTAGAATTGACAGACTAACTTTTTCGTTAAGAAACCGATTGCATGTCGTCGTCGTTAGTGGGGTGAGTTGAGCTTGGCTCTAATATATTTGGGTTTGGAATTTTTTGAGGAAAATTTGAGCAATATAATTTAAAATTTCTGTTTTCATTCTTTCAAATAATATTAAGTTTTAATTTACTTTAAACTTTTAATTTACTTTTACTTTACTTAAAATTAAGACACAAAAATTCACTTACATAGTAAATATATATTTTTCGCGCTGCAGGATAAAGCTGGATATGAGCCAGATTTCTCTTGGTTTCCGAACTTTTCGAATCAATGGGTTTTCTTTCGTCCGACAGTACATCTCGACTTCGCAGTGATAAAGCTGATTTTGTAAGAGAATAGTTTCCTTCCGGGTTTCTGAATTTTTTCCGAAGAGCTAGTTTTCTTCTCGGCTTCACAGAGAAATAAATATGATGATAATTTTTTTTCAGGATTTTAAGCTTGTCTATTTATAAGTGAAACTTTCACCAACTTGATTTAATTCACTGTCACTTTCTTATTATGTTCGTATCTATAGATAGTTATATTAACTATCCCACTTCTGACACCACTTTTAAATTTCGTTTGTTATGGGCTTGACCCAATTATTGACAATGAAAACAAGTTAAATAGTTTATTTCACAGTTTATTACAATAGACAAATTCACAATACTTTATACACTTTCTGAATATTTTTATTTCAAATATAATTTTATTAGTGTACTTTTAATTTTTAATTCTTACTCCACTAAACGAAATCTTGAGTTTGACCCGGAACTAAAATCTGCATTTCAATGGGGTTGTTCCTTTTATACCCTAAGTCAGTTTACTCAATAGTCAATAGTCATTCATCACCTGTGCATTTTAATTGACAATTTTTGATTTATATTATTCCGCTTTTCTATTCTATGCATAGTTTCATCCCGAATATCAATTATTGATGTTTATATTTTTCCTAATGGAAATGATCATCGTTGAGATCATCGCAAGAAATCTGCAAATTTGTCACAGTTTTGTTTATTCAGGTGTTTGAACTTCATAAACGAAGATGATCATTCTTGGGATCGATTTTGCGTTCAATGCATTTTCGGCAGCGGGTTGGTTCTCACCTGCCATTTCTTCTAAGAGCTCCTGTTGTACTTTACAAAGTGTTTTATGTTTACAGAATGATTGCTTCATGACTATAGTCACCCTATAGTATGTGTGACTCATCATATGAGTGTCACATAACAATAATTAAGATTTGTCACAATCGAAATCAATACTTATATTCAACAATCTTGTGTGAATTAGCCACAAAAAAAAACAAAAAAAAATCGTCTTATACTAAGTCTATTCAGCCATTTGAACCGACTCCAAAACGAAATGGGAGAACGGATTATTTAACGGAGTCAGGATGAATGGCGTAAGAGACATGAAAAAAAGAAAAGATGTGATTCAATGTTTCTTCGATAGCAAAATCAAATAAATTAATCCGATTCCAAATACGAACTACTAGAATAAATAAATGTCCTAAGAGAAACTAAAAGGAAAGACAAAATCTATTGAATGCTTCCCAAAAGGCAAAAGCTACGCGCTTCGCTTTTCTCGCCTCCTTGCCCTCAAACTAGCGGTTGTCAGTTACTCGATTGTGATTGGCCAACTTCCAGGCTAAGTTGGCAACAATTGATTTGGAGTACAGGATGTGCGAAAAGTGAGAAGCCGCCAATTTTGATTTAAAAAAACAATGCCGAATGTTACATACAGCACTGGTTAACAAAAATTAATCTTCTTCATACCACGCGAACTTTTTTTTAGTGTTTTGTCTGTTTTAGGTGTTGTGAATAAAAATACGTAGTTATTTATTTTTTATGGCGTATGAATTTTATTTGATTCAGAAACATAAATTATAAAGAAAATATTAAATAGCTCTCCAGAAACATGTGAATAAATTGGTTTCAAAATTAAAGGTCTATGATTTTCTAGAGTATTTGGCTTCCGGTTGGTCCCTTTTGATCATCCACCAGTAGTCAGCCAACATCATTGGACTCCATCTACCCTGATAACCCTTCTCCATCTTCGAAATGTCCTGATGGAATCTTTGTCCATGCTCATCACTTACAGCCCTCAAATTCTCAGGGAAAAAATCCAGATGTGACTCTAAAAATTGAATTTTAAGTGACATAAACAATTCTCTACGGTTCTCACTCTTATGGTTACACAAAGAATTTGCAACTATGTTCTTAAAAAAATGTCAAGCTGATTTTTCTAAAACCTTCAATTTTTCTTCGCATTTCGTATCTTTTATTAATTCCCTGACTTGAAATCCTACGAAAATGCCCTCTTTGATTTTAGCATTACTTATTTCATTGGTTTGAAGTGGAGGGTTGTGAATCGTCAACCTTAAACGATGTAGATGGAACTGGTCTAGGCAAATGGTCATTATGAGGAATAGGTCTAATTGCTGAAGGTGAATTATAGTAAAACGAAAATAGCGGTTTGAAACATGATCTCTAGGCTCAGTCCATACCATGGGAATAGCGAACGGCGTATGACATGATCTTTCCTTCGAACCAGTTAAATTTTTTACACATGTTATGTAACAAATATATGGGGCCCAAGATTTGTCTTGATGAGCCACGCCAAAACTAAAATACGCACGGTAACACTTCAAAATAAGATCAGAAAAATTTCGCTTTTGATTTTTGAAAGCCAGTTCACCACAAATATAACAAAAAGAGGTAGCATCGCTAATAAACTTTCTCGACATATTCGCACAAGCACAGAAGTTAATTAACACCAAAATAATTTAAATTAATAGCTAAAACAAATATATAGCACTCCTTTTTTACGGCCATTCATATGCGTTTATCGCTGCAATACCGAAAATGAACTTGACCTCATCACAAGAAACAAAACACGATCACCTATCCGAGTTCGTGTGGCATGACCACTGTTGATTAGTACAATCAACTAACTCGGCATTCAATTTATCGCATTTTACTGCTGACGTGCAGCAGTTGCAGAAATGCACATTTTAGGGAAAAAGGTGTCATATGGAATCAATGCATATGCAAAAGCTTTTGCTGAAGTAGGTGTCAAGTAACTTCGAGGTGATTTAACGTGAGCATGTGAAATTGCGGATTGTTATTTTAACCAACGTAATTTTGCAGACTGAACTAGAGCGGAATTATGATGTGTTAAGAAGAATATTATTGTGACATTCTGAAGTTGTTGTTGGGGTGTATTATAACACTAATTCTCATTCTTGAATAATTAACAATTGAACTTATATTTTGATAAGTTTTGCATAATGCATTTTATGCTCGCAAAACATGGTGGCATAACTTTCAATTGCACGATTTTAATTTAGGCTGTAACTATGTCAGTTATATGTACGAAAAATTGAATGACCAAGAGCAGATGTGCATATGTATGTATGATTAATTTGAACATTTACTGTTATTGAATTTGCACATTTAATTAGCCAGTATTCGTATTTATAAACATGCGCAGTGAAAAAAACCATATCATCATATCATCGCGGTAAGGTAAAAGTGGGAGAGATGTCATACTTTTTGCAAGTGTAAAATTTTATAGGAAAAAATGCAATCAAATCAAATCCTTTATTTTTTATAGGAAAGTTATACTTACACACTATGTACACCGTTTGGCAGAAGTTCTGTTACGTAAAAAAGAGGCCATAAAATCTGATCGGAAAATAATTTTTATTAAAACTAAAGTCAAAAATGCTGGAAAACAATGGAATTTTTAGATTTTGATCACTTTCGCTCGATATGACCACCTTTTGCTTTGACAATTTCCTTCAAACGGTCTTTGAACGCATCGCATGAGGCTCGAATGGTATCTTCTGGTATTTTGGCCCATTCTCGAACAATGGCTTTCTTGAATTCATCTATACTACTGTATTTTTTAGCGCCCACCTTGGTCTCCAAAATGGACCAGAGACAATAGTCTAGCGGGTTTGCGTCGGGAGATTTCGATGGCCATTCGATGTGCGAAATGAAGTTTGGAACATTGTTTTTTAGCCATTCTTGGTTCACACGTGCTTTATGAGCCGGTGCTGAGTCTTGTTGAAAAGTCCATGGCTCCGAACCGAATTGTTTTCGTGCCCACGGCTTCAAAGCAGCTTCTAGGACTTTTTTCCGATAGTATGTGGCATTCACTTTGACACCAGGCTCGATGAACACGATTGGAGAGCGCCCATTTGCGGCCACGGCTGCCCACACCATAACTTGTGGTGGATGTTGGTTTCGGCCGACTGTGCGATGGTCCAAATTATCGCTTGACCTTTCTTTTAACCAAACACGATCATTTTGTTTGTTCAAATATTGTTCAAGTGGAGAGTTTTTCTCATCGGAGAACACAATGTTCGGAAAATCGCCACGAGCGAGTCGACGGAGCAACAATTTTGATCGATCCAGTCTAACTTTTTTTTTGCTTAGCGGTGAGATCATGCACTTTTTGGCGCTTGTACGGCTTGAGTCCAAGGTCCTTTTTCAATATACGCGACATGGATCGGGATGATATTTCCATATTTTTTGCCATTTCGTTCGCACTTCGACGTGGATTTCGACGAATTCGATCTTTGACGTTCTTGACGATTTTTTTTGTTGTTGCACTTTTCGGGCGGCCACTTCTGGGTTTGTCATTCATGCTATCGGTCTCATTGTATCGTTTTATGGTTCGGTACACAAACTGTCTGTTGATTTTGAGGTGTTTCAGCTATAGAACAAAGTCCATTGTTGATTTTTTGCCCAAATGAAGAGCGATCACAGAATTGCGTTTCATTTCCATAGTGAATTTTTTTTTGTGTGTACAAATGTAAACAAACCGACTTGTGCCGTTAGTGCACAACTGTTTGAAGTTTCATCAGAAACAATCGGTTCGCAGATAGAACTGTCGGTATTGCAGATTTAGCGGCCAGTTTGAACGTAACAGAACTTCTGCCGAACGGTGTAGTAAAAAACAGTTTACGACATTATTTCAAAAAAATAAAAATCTAGAAATTAAAATATCGTAAGTTTCAAAATACCACATAGTGTGGGAGTGTGGGATGTGGGATGACACAAAGGAGAGATGCCACACATGTTATTTTGCCTTATTAAGATGTTTTTTGCGTATTTTTTCCCTCCTACAATTATTGCAGTGTGGAAAGTACATTGTGCATGTCTCATGAAGCCATTTAAGGCATACGCCACATTTGATCCAGTCAGTTTTCTTCGTTGTTCGAGAATAATGTTCCAAACACTCAACGCACACCTTGTTATCATCCTTAATAGAATCAGACTCATCTCGTTGAGAGGTTGGCGATGCATCTGTTAATCTGGAACCAGCAATCTCGCGTTTTCTGGTTTGTCTTTTTATCAAATTCAGCTTAGCAGTTTTTTTATCTATGTTTTGCGGAGATGTGAGAACATAAGCAAATTGTTTGCGTTTTACTGTTGAGGCAAGTAGTGTTAGTGTTGCTTGTTCAAGGAGCTTTGTAGGTGACTTTTCGCTAGCAGGCGTGACTGACGTAGATGGCTTGGTTGGCGATACAACTCTAACACTTGCAGAAGGTATTGTTGGCGCTACATAAGTTAGATCAGATATGACGAAGAAATGATCTGGAATGATATTTGGGTTCAGGGGAAATATCCCACAAGCTTTGAAACCTGACACTGCATTGCCGGTGGCGGCTTTTCCCCAAGCTTGCCCAATTAAAGTTCCGACATGGAACCTTGAGATCACCCTATCTTTGTTTCTTAACGTCCATGAATGTGCTTCCTGCTCATAATATGTCTTCAATGGCTTAAAAAACCTACGATCGAGCGGTTGAAGTGCCTGAGTAGTATGACTTGGCAAACATATAATTATCACTACATTTTCATTGGCCAGGTCTAGCAGATCTATTGAATTCGAATGAGAAGAGTGACCATCCAAAATCAAAATGGTTTTACCGTTCTTTAGTTTTCTTGGTAAGAAATGGTCTTTGAACCATTTCATAAACAATTTTGATGTTATATATGCCGACTTCTTATTCATATAAACGTCGGATCCATAAGGAAGGCCATCTGCAAACTCGGCTTTTTTATTAACGCCTTTCATTATTAATACAGGAAGTAAAAAGACACCCTCAGCATTACAGCAAGCAACCAGAGAAACAGTTTCTCCCTTCTCACGTGGTGCGACCACGTGAATGTTTTTGGCACCTTTCGCAGTTAAAACTTTTCCCGGCTTATTTATTAACTGAATTCCACTCTCGTCAACATTGAAAATGTTGTGAGGTTTATTAGTCAAATCATTTTTAACCATTTGTTCTTCTAACAGCTTAAAAAACGCATTAATTTCTTCCCTATTCATACTTTGCGCTCTTCCCACCGAAAGACCTTCTGCTTGCCGTACAGAGATATCTTTATTTCTTTCGAGAATCGACGTAAGCCAATGTTGTCCTGCTTTCTCCTTTTCCTTGGAAAATTTGTGCGGAATACCAAGCTTCTCAGCAAATTGATAAGCAAGGCAACGAATAGATTTCCTATCAGGTGCAAAGCCAGCACTAGCTAAGCGTTTAATATACGATGCTAAACGTTTTTCATTCTCTAGTCCAAGTGATGCTGGAACTATATAAAAAATGTGTAAATGACTGATTACCACTCACTATAACCCCCCCTGATACCTATTGCCACGTTTTACCTTAAACTCATCAAAAACATACCTTGAGGTCCTAATTCAGCTTTGATCGTATTGCCAGTCTGAAGTCGTCTAGATAAGGTTCGAATCGGGATTCCATAGCGTCGTTGTGCTTCATTTTTGGATATTTCGCCTTTTTTCACTTTTTCTATAGCCAACTTTAAATTTTCTTCAGTCCACAGACCTCTGGCTGTATTATGCATTCTCACATATTTTCTAGGCATTCTGAAATAGTTAATACCTTTGTTAACTCAGGCGTTTCTGAGATATCCTTGTGATGGTGTTAAAGGGCGTTGACCGGGTACGCGAAATTCATCAGCACTTAAACTAATGAATTTTTTTTGTCCCTTGAATTGCTAGCACTTGAACTAGCAATCCAGTTACGCGGTTCAACCAAAAACAAGTATAAGTTGATACACACGGTCCAATCAAAAACAAGTATAAGTCACTGGCACTTGAACCAGTAACTTGTATCGTTGCAAGCTAATAAGAAGACAGCAGAAATAAGAAATTGTATGCACTACAACATACAACTTCACTTGCCTGAAATTCGGAATAAATAAAACTTGACTTCTTTATCGTTGTATTGACCGAGAACGACTGAGATGTTCGTCCTCCTTTTATTCAAATTTATTGCGCTTATTCTAACAAAAATAATTTCTCATGCAACTGAATTTACATCTGATCAAGCATCGTAGTCATAACAAAATTCTTACTCGACATTTGATATGCATTGCATTGAAAACAATTGCGCGACAACGTTTATGATGTGTAATTGGATCACACATCATCAAGTTGTTGCACAGCACCTGCATAGCATATCGCAATGCGTACATGCACAACATTTTAAGCAAACTATGCAATTATTCTACTAAGTCTAAACAACCTTGATAAAATTAACCAGTAAAACACACATTATATAAACCGTGGCGTCACTCCTCATTTTGGAGGATAGACGCCATACAGTTAAAATATCACTCAGTATGAATAATGATTCAAGAATACTTTTTTATAATGTTAAAAACAAACTAAACAAAACATTAAAACAGGTACTCACTTTAACTTATCTTTGCTGTACCTATGGCATTCACTAAAACACAACGTACTTAAAATTTTGACGGAATAAATTGCGCAGAAAAAAATATTTCTTCACAATACGTAACGCACTCAAGGGCAGCCAAACAGGCACTAGCTGGTTAAGGCGACAGTGTCGATGAGTAATTGTTTTCAGTATAAACTATAGCGCTATCTTTTTCACGTTGCGAGATAACGAATGTATGGCGTCTCTCCTCATATGGCGTCTCTCCCACTTTTACCCTATTATATTGCTTATTTCGCCAATTTATCGCATTCTGTATTCTGGGGGAAAATCCTCCCAAAAAGGACATGGCAAGTCGCCCATCTATAATTCATTCTATATTCGCACAAGACTACTTTTTTTGATGTCATCATCATTACTTAACTTTGAAATAACAATGAACTACTATCACATAAACACTAGTTTTCATCAAAAACGTATATTAACGGCTTATTCGCAAAAAAAAAACGGAAAAGAAATTTACCCGTGGCTTCAAAAACGTTTGTTCTGTATTCCTTCAAACTCCGTTTCCTTTAGTATTAATGAATGCCTTCAATACTAATACAGCTTGAAGCAATATGAAAAAACTTGCAAATCAGCGGAATTATTTTTTGTATGTTTTATAACAGATACATTAATCAATTTATAAATCTAGCACGAATATTTTATTGTTTATAATATCAAACCCACAGGGAAAACACCTATCGATAATATTTGTTTCATTTTAGTATTAAGTCAAAGAGATTGAAAACGTAAACAACACAAAAGATAATGTAAAACATTACAACAGAGCAAAAAAAAATATGCTGTAAAAAATTTTAGAAAATTATCTGTACATACCAACATCATATATGCAAAAAGCAATTTAGTCTATGTTACCTTATAGTTTATGATTAAGTATGAGCTTTGTAATTTGTTTCGCATTGCAAGTGAAAAATATAAACATAAGTATCAATATTCAGGGCTATCCAAATAATTATATAATAAATTATTTGATTCATTCAAAGGTGGTTTTTGTTTAGAAGGCGAGTCAAAAACTAAATGCTGGTAAGTATTATTAAATAGATTTAATTTGATTTTCGTTTTTTAAAGAGTGCTTGCGATTTTTTTCTAAAGTAATTATATGTAGGTTCGAAAAAGTTTAACCATTCAATCTGTCGAAAATCACAGCTGACAATGACTACGATGAAGAAATCTTTTTCAATTTACCTAAACTTTTCTGTTCAAGTTTTTGTTCAAATTCTAAGCTCCTGCTGTGCAAGTCCATTGTCTTGCCAGTTCTCATGCATTCCTCAAAAACCTGAGCACTTCAAATTTCACAATGCAGATATTTTTTCATCGTAATTGTTGTCAAGTGACATCAAGGCAAGCCCTTTTCTCTGCAAAAATTTGCACCAAGGACTATGATAATTGCTGCATATCACATACCAGGCTTTGTGCCATAATAGTACTTAGCGTTTTCAAATGAAGCTTTAAAGAATTCGCTTTCTTTAATATCCTAAATAACGAAGAAAATAACCTTATCTTATATCATTATTTCAATTGAATTTAATATTGTTGCACAGAACGTTATTTTATATAGGGTCCTTAAATTTAGTGCTTTTTGACTTCTGGAATAAAAAAAGATTACGCTGATTTCAAAGCAAAAAGCACCAGCGCATCAGAACCGCTTTAAACACGAAAGTTCGAAGAAAAGTAGAGGAATCGTTCAGATTTTGAGTGCATATTCTACCACACGTGCTCATTATTACAGCGAACCTACAACCAGCGACAAAAAAATCTACGAGATGACAATTTCATGGAAATTGCTACATATTTCGTTCTGCTTCTAGAAGAAATGTGCAAAAGTGAAACAAGTCAGAACAGAAAAAAATTATTAACGAAATTAGGCCTTGTCTGCCGCCGCCATAACACTAAGATTTCTCGCAGTTGACTTGATTACAAATTTAGAAGAATTCAAATTTTCAAGGGAGTATGCAAGCTAGCATCGTTATTGCTTTTTATCCCAAATAAATAAATGTGCCATATATATCCTCCATAAACCAACCTTTGCATTCAAAATATACGTTCAATTGGGTTACGTTTTTGACAAAACGAACTTCCAGGACTTAACCTTTTCGTCCGAAAATTTATTAAATAGCAAATTACTACAAATGCTCTATGGCGTATCAAACATGTAGATTCCAAATTAATATTCATCTGAAAGCCACTTTTTCTGCAGTATTGCGATATGAACAAAAGAATAATGATCCCAAATTAAATCTTCGATAAAACTCGACTACGTTTATCTGGCTGGCGTGGTTGTGTATATGTTTTCGGGGGTGTTTTTTGTTTGTTTATTTTAGGGGGTGTTTTTTGTTTGTTTGTTTGCCTTGAGTGTGTTGTCTTCTCGTGTATTTTTTGTATGACAACACTCTTCTGCTTCCTTACTTTTATGTGGTGACTTACATATGCCGTCGGTTGTTTGGGATGATACTTTCTCAAATATTTTTTCTTCTAGCAATATTTCTCTCGCTATTTCTTCCTTTATGCCCTTTGCTCTATTTCCCAATTTAACAACGTACCGAATACTAACAATAGGATTCTGGATTTGGTTCTAACTAATATTCACCCTTCTACCTTTTGCCTGATTCCTTCTCTCTCTCCGTATGTGCAACCTGATCCTCATCATCCTCCTCTTTTTATGGAATTAACTCTTAACTGTTCGTCTAAAGTCAAATCTGTTTCTATTCTTCGTTTTAATTTTAAAAATGCTAACTATTCCGCTTTGTCCAACGAAATCAATGCTACTATCTGGTATAATTTCTTTAGAAGGCTAAGTGTGGATGATGCTTTTGACAAATTTTATTCCCTCTTGTCCAACTTAATTTCCTGCTATAATCCTTCCTTCCTCTGTAAAAGAAGTTCCAATCCTCCGTGGTTCACAGTCGATGTTGCGGTTGCTCTTAGAGCCAAAGATGCGGCGCGTAGTAAATACAAAAGGTCTGGCTCTCTTAATGACCTTTTGAATTTTCAAAGGTTACGGGCTGCTGCTAAAAATGCAGCCAATGAAGCAATGCGTGCCTACCTGGAGCATGTCGAAACTTATATTACTTCCGACAATCCTAAGCCTTTTTGGTCTTATATCAAATCCCTTAAAACTTCCTCTGGCATTCCTTCTGTCATGCATCTTCATGATAAGTCTGCGTCCTCATCTCAGGATTCCTGCGAGCTCTTAGCTCAATTTTTTTCTTCTTTTACCTCCCATATCAGTAGTTCTTCGCCTTCAACAATTTTTCCCACGTCTAATCGTACCCTTTCCACTGCTTTAACTAATCCTTTGGAAGTCGAATCATTAATGTTGTCCCTCGATGGAAGTGCTAGCCTCGGTGCTGACGGCATTCCGAATTTTTTCACCAAATCACTGTCTTCCTCTTTGTGTGTTCCTCTGTCAATAATTTTCAACATTAGCATCACCACCGGTACCTTTCCTGCCCTTTGGAAATCCGCCAACACATTTCCCATTCATAAAACCGGTGATACTTCTTCCATCCCTAATTACCTTCGTATATCCCTTTTGCCATGTTTTAGTAAGCTTCTCGAAAGAGTAGTTTACAATAGAGTGTACCCTTTTATTCAGCCCTTGCTGGCCAGTGAACAGCATGGATTCGTTAAAGGTAAGTCAACGGTTACAAACTTATTGTCTTTTCAAATACCGTTGCTTCCGCAATCGACAAGCAAAAGCAAGTAGATGTCCTACATACAGACTTTGCCAAGGCTTTCGATTCTGTGAACCATGTTATCATTCTGTCAAAGTTAGCAGGGTTTGGTCTCTCTGGTGTCCTCTTTTCTTGGTTCTCCTCCTACGTTTGTGATCGCTCTTGTGTTGTGATTGTTAACTCTTGCTCTTCTACACCCTTTTTTCCTACCTCAGGAGTTCCGCAAGGATCTATTCTTGGTCTTTTGTTGTTCCTTTTGTTTGTTAACGATCTTCCTTCCCTCTTTAACTCACCCTGTCTTTTGTACGGTGATGATCTCAAAATTTTCAGAGTGATAGAATCCGCTAGTGACTGTTCCTTATTGCAGAAAGATTCGGGTACTTTGTGTGCGCAGCGAATTCTCTTACTTTGAATGTTTCGAAAGTGCCATAATATGTCTCTTCTCTTCTCCTATTCTGTCCTCGGCTCCCCTCTCAATGCTGTTGCTAGTTTCAAGGATCTTGGCGTGATTTTCGATTCCAAGTTGCAGTTCGACTTACATATTTTACACGTCACTGCCAAGGCTTCTTGTTTTTCCGGCTTCATCATTAGATCCTCTAAACGTTTTGTTAATTTTTCCACTTCTCTATATCTGTTTTTTTCCTTCGTTCGTAGTGTTCTTGAACACTGCTGCCAAATTTGGTGTCCACGTTACGCATACTTGATTGCTGCGGTTGAATCCGTGCAACGCAGATTCACCCGCTCATTGTTCTATAAGTTCAGTATTTCGTATTGCGATTAGAGTATGCGCCTCTCCATCCTTCAAATTCCTTCCCTTGAGTCACGTAGAGTGTTCCGCGACGAGTGCCTCCTATTTAAACTTTTTAACGGCTGTATATTGATGGACCCCCCAGCCTTCACCTTTCTGTTAGAGATTCGGTCCGTCCTAATAGAACATTTTTCAAATTTAATGTTACATTTGCCCGTACCGACACCTATTTCTTTTTTCCCCTTTTGCGTTTGCCTTGTCAGCATAATAACCTTAACCTTGGTCCTCTGCCTCGAACGTTACCTGTGTTTAAAAATATTTTAAAATATAACGGTCTGTCAGGTACATGAAATATGTCATAATTTAGTCTTTTGTTGTATCTTTTTTTCGGTCGAATATGCTTTTGATTACTTTTCCTTTCTGAATTTCATTTAATTTTTATTTTTTTTTATTTAATGTTTCTCTTTTTAACTCTAATGTTATTGTGCCTTTTTCCTTTCATATATATATATATACATATATATATATATATATATATATATATATATATATATATATATATATATATATATATATATATATATATATATATATATACATATATATATATATATATATATATATATATATATATATATATATATATATATATATATATATATATATATATATATATATATATATATTTGTTTTCTTTTTTTGTTATGTCTAATCTATAATTTGATTTGTTCTGTTTAATTAATAAATAAATAAATAAATAAATGATGATAAAAAAACGAAACAAACAAAAATTACCCCCAAAAACAAAGACAAAACCACAACAACACAAACATATCAGCCATACATCATACGGCAAAAGTGTCTAACGGCTATGGAGAACAACATTCGAGTTTAACTAAATCTTCTTATCCAAATCGTCGATATACATAGTTGGATCAGCCCATTCTTAGACTTTATGATAGATTCTTTGACTATCACTCATGCCGTGACAGGTGCATAATCATCTCCATTGAAACACGTATTTTATTTTGGTTCATCTGTATTTTTCAAAATCCCATAACTGATTTCTTTTATCAAAATCAGCAGGTTATTATTTACTTATTTACATGTGTATACTATTGCATAATAATTTTTCAGAAATAAAACTCCACCGTATTACGAGAAGCATACATTTAGAGCAAGTTTAATAATGCGCCATTAAATGGTACGATATATTTTATAATCGTAACTACTATGTCTTCCGTGTTACAATATTCAAAAAAAAAATATTTCTCAATGCTTCGTAATAATTTCAGTTCCTCTTAAACTATGATACAAATTTAATTATTATCATTAAAATATTTAATTATCACGATCGTTTTTATGTTGCGCTGCAATTAAATCAAATATCGTTTTTTCAACATTTTTAGTCTGTTTTAAAATAGTTTCTTCATAGGAAAATTTCAGAAATTAATTTTCCAATCATATATATATAAAAGACAATATGTCATTGAGACCGTACATCATGCATTATTTCAAATACACTACGCTACATATTATAGTAAAAAATTACATTTACATGTATTTTCAATATAAATATTATGTCTAATATATTTACTATGTTTTCTAGCTACTGCCAAACGCCTGCATAGTTTCCTATTTGAGTAGTATGAAGTGGTCCTCCAGCTGCGAAAATTCGCATGCCACTACTGTCGTAGCAATGCGTATACAATGCCGGGACATATTTGCCCTGTTGAAGACCGTCTAGTTCTTCTTCGGGATACTATCAAAAATGGGCACCAATGAAATTACAGGGAAATGTATATTCGACATGTATGTTTACATACCACATATCCTCTACTGGCTTTCAACACTACGGTTCGCGAGGCATTGACACTACTTTCAAGATACTTTCCAGCTCTGATATCATAGAACATCAACATGCCTAATCCAGTTCCAACTGTCAGTATGTTACCTTTGAAACTTGTCGAACGTATTGCACAGCCACTGTATCGTGCAGGTATCTTTTTCACTGCCTATGTGGGAATAAATCATTAAATTTTTAAATGTTACTCTTGCGGTGAAAGTTAATGGCGTAAAACAAACCTGTAATGTCCTTGCATCTAATAGAATTGTATATGACCTACAACCGACGGCATAGAGCCCATCCTGATGATAGGCTAAGCTCACGTTATCTTGACAATTGGGTAGTTTTCTAGATAATTTTTGCTTGAATGTTTCTGCATTGAATATATGTATGTAACCGTTCAAAGACAGCGCTGCTATTTCCTTGTATTCATTGTTAAAACAAAGCGATCGTATCTGAAAACAGCAAATATTATTCGACAAGATATTTTGAAGACAAAAACCTTTATTTACATACCCTCTGCGATGCGCGACAATCTTTTACACACACTGGCGTAATGTTCGCATAAGTAGGGCAGGATTCTTCTCCTCCATCCGGGAATTCCATCAGATCTTCATTGACTCGCCATAGTGCCATTTTTGAATCTTTCGAGCCAGACACTACAAACTGATCATCTAGCCAACACATATCCATGATACTATCGCGATGACCATTTTCTCCCACGCATACAGGATCCAATGTTGGTAGCCTGTAAACAGCAATATCTACGGAGTGTCGAGCACCAGTCACCAAATGCGTTCGACTCGGATTGATTTCGATTGCATGTATTCCATTCTGTATTTCGGGACTATTCATGCGACTGTTGGATAGCGTTGGTATAGCATCGACACGCCGCATATTTACATCGTAAACCATTAACTGGAATGAGTCATATCAAATATTTTATTTATCTATTGTATTTAATTACCAAATTCGTCTAATACAGACTAATGACAATTACATAAAAAATATACAAACTTATAAAAAATGAAGCCTTTAAAGTGCACTTTTTTATTAACCTATTTTCAAAGCTAAAAAAGATATATTAAAATCGAATTGATTGTAAACACGATCGATGCGTGTTTTTGGGCTCATTGAAGGCGCAATTGGTCTGATGAGAAGGGACACTTAAAATTTGAACATTCCTCATTCTGCCACTTTTGACGTTGAGGCCAAATAAATTTAGGTATTCGGAAGAAAAATATCCTGAGAAAAGCTGAACAGCAAAGACGGTTTGGATATTTCTCGTCTGTTTTCAAGCGTTTCCATGGCCAGTAAACTAAGATGTAATGAAGCAATCGTAGAAGATATGTCTAAGCAAACTCACCTTAACTAAACCGTATAATTTTTCAATAAACTCAACACGGTCGAGACACACCTGTTGATAAGGTGCCTAAACTGTAAGGCGTACTCGAGGATTGGCCTAATTAAGGCACAGAAAAGTATTTTAGTTAGAAGCAAATCAGAAAACACTTTCGATCGCCTTCTCAAAAAATTTATAGTAGACGAAGTTTTTACTATAATGGCATTAATGTTATCGTCAAAACTGAAAGGATTATTTAATAATATGTAATCCTAAATCGAGTACTTAATAGGAATAAATTAATGGGGTAGTACCGGTTATAATTTTGAAAAAATCAGTTTTTTGTTTTTGCATTTCTCAATTTATTATACCTTCAGAAATCACGTCTCAAAATTTTACTAAGATATTCCCAAAAATAAAAAAGTTACGGCAGTTTACGGCAGACCGCTGCTTTTAATTACTGCGAAAAAAAAAAGATGAAAAGCGCATAAGTCAGGCAGAAAATCGGCAAAGGAAGCGCGTTTGGCAAAAAAAAACTGCCCAACCGCAGGAGCAACTGGCTCAAGAGTACTTATGTATGGTCCAGCGATTGCAGACTGAGCAATTGTAGGTGATAAAAACATATTTTTTAAATAATATTCAGTAAATAAATGGAAAAAAAAACTTTAAACGCGTTTTTCTCGAAATGACGTTTTTTCAAACTGCGGACACTTATTCTCCGGATTGGCCGAACCGATTTAGGTCAAATTTGGTGCACTACTCTATTCAAATATCTTGTGTGGTAAACTACCACAATATAGGCCAAAAGTTTACCCAAAAAAATTTGGCAAGCGAAACAAAGTGAAAAAACTACGTTTTTTTCGAAAAATATTTTCAAACAACCGCCATTTTTTATCATTTTTTTTTCAAAATATTGTGGTAGATAACCACGTAAGAAACATTCCTCTTTAAAATGCGGTTTGGTTTTTTTGTTTCAGATTCTTCATTCCCGAGATTATCTGTCCGCAGTATAACGAGGCATTTCTCGAGATGTCAACTTTGGCACCCTCTATAAATAAGTAGAAAAATGAAAAAATGAACGTGTATTTTGCCCATGCAAATTTTAAAATCTATACAAAATATAGGAGGTGGAAAAAAATATTGAAAATTAGGCTGTTTTTTAGCATTCTAACCGGTACTACCCCCTTAAGGTAATAATTTTCAAAGAATACTCAAAGCTTAAAGGAATAATTTTACGCGAGTACAAAACAATAGTATACTTATCAATTAAGAGTTTATTGATTATTAGTTTTATCGCATCAAATGATAAAATCGTCAACGTCTGCTTGAAACCCCAAGCAGTCACGAATATTGGACACCTATTAGATGGTATTTCGTTTATATACAGGGTGTTTCGTATATAAGTGCACTGCTATACGCCATCGTGTAGGTTGTGACGTTGCAAGAAAAAAATTGTATGGGCACTTTGCCAGATGGAGCTTCGTTTGGAAGGAAGAGATGATTAAAAGATTTTGTAAATTTTTAAGACCCTTCTGACTTTTTGCCCCGTAGCGTCTGTAATATATATTCTAATGTCGCTTGATAGAGAATCATTTTGCCTTTCTAATTATACGCAAACAAATTCCCTATCCCTCTCCCATCAAAAGCTACACGGTTTCAAAGATTTAAAAAAAAATATTTTTTTTTTTAAATTTTTCAAATTTCACTAAATTTCCCGCAAAAATCCCATAAAATGGCACATTTTTGTTTTCAGGCTTAGATTGCCTAAAATGTCACCTTAGTTTATACCTTTCACCTAAATGTTTATACCTATTTTCAAACATGCCAAGTGATTTCCTCAAATGTAACTTGTAGATAGAGAACAAAAGCGAAACTTTTTAATTAACTTTTAACGCGTGGTTCGTATTACATGTTGTAACTTTTTATTTCCTACTTGTTTTGGTGTATTTTTTAACGATTATTCAAAAGACAAAATGAAACTACAGACAGATATTCATTTATTGTTTTTTTAAGGAATAGGGTGGCATTTTCTAATGACTCTTATTATTTTTATCTTTAAAATTTTAGTACTTCAGAATGTAAAACATAAATAAATAAATAGCTAATGCAAAACTGTTTGTCCGAAAAATTTCAATTCTTCCCGATTAAAGAAACATATAAATAAATGCAACAACAATACATTTCATCCTCTTCCAGATAAATTAAGCCGCAATTTTCTGCCTGTTAAAAGTTTCAACTTTCAGACTAATACGGGTGGGGCGGTGTTTTTAAACAATTGTAGGTAGGTGTGCGTAGTCGTAATCCTTTAAAAGCAAACAAAAATCTTAGTGATTATCAATTACCACACAGTGAGTGAGTGAGTTAAATAGCGAAAGAACATTATAAAATAGTTGATCTTGGTCAGATTTGTACTCGGAATTTGTGCTGTTCTTGTGAATAAGTTCTTAGTGTTTAGAATTTAGAAGTGGTTAGAATATTTTTTTTCGAAAAAAATGTCGTTTTCTCACGAGAAATATGCGGACATACATTTAGTGTATGATGAAGCTGGCAGAAACGCTGCATTGGCCAGGTGGATTTACCAAGAAAGGTTTTCAAACCGAAGAGTACATAATCAGCGAACGTTCGAAAACGTTGATAGGAATTTAAGAGAGAAAGGTACATTCCCGGCTCTTATTAGAGATAGAGGAAGATCTAGACAATCAGATTATGAAAATATCTTAGGTTTATTCACGAGGGAAACAGAGTCAAGCACATGAAGAGTAGCTGCAAGTATTGGAGTATCTCACGCCACTGTTTGGATGGTTTTGCATGAGGAGGGTCTACATCCTTGCCATTTTCAATCAGTCTAGCATTTAGAGGAGTCAGCTGCTTCCGCCAGGCTTGCCTTTTGCAGATTTATACAACACAATAATCAGGTAAATCAATTAGCCTCCAAGTGGTGTACTCTGGGTAACGCTGAAAAATTGGAATAAAGTGGCAATGAAATCAGGTTAATTAAACAGCTCAGCTGTTGCTCTCTGTCACTATGTTACATTTGCATTAATTACTTGATTACTAAGATAGGTATAAACATTTAGGTATCAAATTAAAGGTGACATTTTAGGCAATCTAAATCTGAAAACAAAAATGTACCATTTTATGGGATTTTTGCGGGAAATTTAGTGAAATTTGAAAAATTACAAAAAAATATTTATTTCAAAAATCTTTGAAACCGTGTGGGAGACGGATAGGGAATTTTTTGATTGGAGAGGGTTGGGGAATTTGTTTAATTGGAAAGGAGAAACGATTCTCTATTAAGCGACAATGAATATTACAGACGCTACGGGATAAAAAAGACAGAAGGGTCTTAAAAATTTACAAAATCTTTTAAACCCCTCTTTCTCCCAAACGAAGCTTCACCTGGCAAATTTCCTTTACAATTTTTTACTTGCAACATCAGAACCTACACGATGGCATATAGCAGTGCACTTATTTACAAAACACCCTGTATAAAAGAAATAGAAAATGCCTTAAGTGGCTTCCTTCAAGAGCACTAGGTATGACATCAATTTTTGATGGTGCTGTACCACGAAAAGATTACACATTGGGTATGGCATTTGAAACAAGAAGCAATCCAGCTAATAAAGAGGTGTGGGGAGTTAAGAGAAGACAGCTTGCACCGCAATATTGAATGATTCTGCTCATCAAAAGCCTTCCTGAAGTCCTGCCTCGATTGATGAAATAATGGTTTTGGGGAATTCCAGCAGGTCGGCAGTTGTGGATTTGCCCTTTCATGAAGCCATGTTGAAACCCTCCGATTCATAACTACATTGTCGTGGTGGAGGTGACCTGTGTATCGCAATATGTCATACAAAGAGTGCCTGCCAAACATGATGATGAATCCCAAGGATTTTCTGTGCTGGTGGCAGCAAGACTGAGTCTGGAAATAATTCACCCGTGCTGGGCGTATTCAGCATGACAGGGGCTCGGATTCCGCAAGCTCCAACATCATGTATGACTACAATGGAGCACCCTGCCTGCATTGAAAGCTCACAAGATGCCATCGTGGAAGATAGCATGGCAAACTTGCTGATGGCATCCCCTCTAGTTAAGCGTACACATCCGGCACGGCGAGTACAGTGTCAGCTGGAAGTCCGACTATGGTCGTGCCAGAGTAAAAGATGCTTTCGCCTAAATTGAAAGATAGAGGAGGGATGCATTGAAGGGGGCACCTCCAGCTAGTGGAAACGAGACGCCTGCAGGAGATTCAGAAGATAAGAGTGTTCATTGCTCTGAAATCTGGAAACCTATGGTTGCTCTCAGTCGCAAGCAAAACACAAACCTGCACAAAAGGCATAAGTTGATGGCAGAGGCTGTCAGGGATACCAATGCATTAACAACTGAAAGTGTTTCACTGGCAACTGGATATGAGTCGAACCTCTGAGCCTACTTGGAGAAGCGAGAGAAAGGTTGGCTGTGATTCTAAGGTTGCCAATTGGGGCAGAAATTTTCCGGACAATTGACTTGGAGCAAAACCACACCGATTGAACATTGTAAATCAGGGAAAGATCTCAGCCGTCGACAGAATAGAAATTAGTACAAGACACTGAAAGGTAATGAGGTACTAGCTACACCGAACAATTTCCTGGTAGCCAGCACAAGTTCCAATCTGCAGCGGTGGAGCGTAGAAGAAAAGCAAGGTTGACACGGAAGCCGATGCCTACATTTCTGATCGCAAGCGAAAGAGACCTGACTTTGAACATACCATTCACGATAGTAGGGAAAGAAACTTACGCAGAAGCCTTGTCTTACAAGGATGGCCAACTGACCGATGGCCAGTGCGCTATCATTAAGAATAAACAATGGAGGTAAAGAGCGGAGTCGGTACCAGTTTACAACTTCACACAAGGGAGGTTAGTGGACGGTCACCTCCAAGTCGCCTGATCCAATTAAACATCGAAGGAGTAGATCACACAAATTTCTCCGAAATTGGACACAAGCCCAATTTATCATTTTAAATCCCGATCTTTCCAAACCCTATCACCTTGTTTCTCGCAAGAGTGCAGGTGAAATCACTGACATGTTCGGTAAGCTGAATCGCCGTATCGATGTGAAACACTGGATCACACAGGTACATTAACCCCAGAAAGAATCCCACCACTGGTAACGATGGTTTCAACCTGGTGATCGTATTTGACCAGAGAAGTTCCTCGATGTTCAAGGGCAGATACCGTATGGTACTTAGCTACATTTTGTATGCGGTTAAATTTAACCATATTAGGAGGAAGTGACGGTGACTGCCTAAGAATATGTCTCCAGAGCAAAAGGGAAAGATCGACATGTTCGTCTATAGAGTTTCTTTCACTGGGATCCTGAAGACGAATCGCATACATCAATTTCAGACATTTATATACCTTTAGGTATAAGATACCAGCATGCAACTTCCAGCATGCTAAGGATGTGTCCTTTCTTTTGAGGGAAAAATTGAACAGGAGCCGTGGGTTCGAACCAGTAGGATCTACGGACTCGCCTCAATAAAGGGGGCAGAAATATTTTGATGAGAGAGATGAAAGATTAACAATGCCGGGGTCTTGAATTCTTGTCTTCAATCTGATTGATTCCACCACGCTCAAACAGTTTTCAAACTGGGACCTGTCAGCGGTCGTCTTGCAGTGCCGGGAAAATTGAAAGCTGAAACGCACGGTTGTCGCTTCAGTTTACCTTCCTTTTAATTCCTTACTCCCACCGCCAATACAAGAGCTGAAGAACCAAGAGATCATGATTTATAGGTAAATGATAATATGTCATCACAAAATCCAGTGGTTAAAGCTTAGATACACAGCAGCATTAAATGCTTTTTGTCAGACAAAATAATCATCATTTATTTTTGTAACGCGCAATTAAGGCTGCTTTGTGTAAAAGCCTTTAGACAATAGCTGTGGTTAATGAGCTGCTCTAGATTAAGGTAGGTTGAGATATCTGAACAAAATTTGTTTAATGAGCAATTCGGCTGCTCTAACTTGCTCCAAGTTGCGGTGATTTGTGTTTCATGAGCCTGCTCTAAGTTGATCTAGATTGATTTTTGCTCTACTTTTGCTAGTAGAGCAACTTCGGACAAGCAACCAGCTATTTGTCCGCTGTCACGGAACCGACTTTGAACATTTTTATTAGTAAATTGACAGGTTGAACTTCTGACAAGTAATAAATTTTGAGAATTGTCTCTCAATTGCTCTAACTTGCTCGACTTTTTTGGACTTTCTATGACTAGCTTTCGCGACTCTTTTTGGCAGCTGCTTCCTTACCTTTCACCCTCGTAGATCTACAGATTCTTTTCGGTTCACCTTACAAGTTTTCAGGGTAATCCAACTGAAAAATATTGCTCGGAAAATTTTTCGAAGAATGAATTCTGCCTTCGATCTTGCCGTATTTCGAACCCTGTGTTACTCGGCTAAAATTATAATGAAGCAAGCAATGTACGATTACTTTGATAGTTTGGAGTCATCTATTTCTTCTTGCAACACTAAACCATTTTGGTCATACATTCGTTCTCTGAATAAGAATATTTTTATCCCGTACTATGTTAGTTCCAATAGTTCTACTTTCTCAACTCCAGATGATGTTTGTGAATTTTTCGTAAACTT
This sequence comes from Nemotelus nigrinus, assembly GCA_947369275.1. NCBI lineage: Eukaryota > Metazoa > Arthropoda > Insecta > Diptera > Stratiomyidae > Nemotelus > Nemotelus nigrinus. Next base: position 46,987,041 of record OX376372.1, on the reverse strand, counting down.
CTTTTCTTCTTCCTTTCAAAGTTTTTACCCCCTTGTATATCCCCCTAATTTTCTTTCCCTTCCTCTTTACTAATCCGATTGAAGTTGAATTCTTGCTCAAGAATGTGTTGGTCGGTCTGACTGTATTCCCAATTTCTATGCGTGGTCCATGTCTTGCTAATTGTGCGTCCCCCTCTCTATCCTGTTTATTTTAAGCCTATCACCCGGTGTTTTTCCTTCTGCCTGGAAAGTTTGTCATATTGAACCAATTTATAAAGCTGGCGATGTTTCCTAATTGTCGAATTATTCGTTGCTTCAGTAAACTTTTTGAAAAATTTGTCTTTTCTAGAATGTTTTTCAGAGTTCATCGTATCCTCTGTCCGGAACAGTATGGGGTTGTGAGGGGTAATTTTACTTTGACTAGCCTCATCATCTTCGAAAAGACAGTTATTCTTGCCACGTCAGGAACAATTGGACGTTGTGTACATATATTTTTCAAAAGCCTTTGATACTGTCAATCATAGATTGCTATTGGATAAATTCAGACAGTTTGGTTGTTTCGGTTCACTCTTTTCTAGGTTTTCTTACTACCTCAGTAATCGTGTATGTAAAGTTACTATTAACAACCTTTCCCCTTCTCCATTGCATCCTTCTTCTGGTGTTCTACAAGGGTCTATACTTGGTTTATTACTCTTCTTGATATTTATCAGTGAGCTTCCATCCGTAATAAATTTCCCTTGTTTACTGTATGCTGACGATTTAAATCTGTTCCTTGTCATAAGACTAGCAATCAACTGCAATATTCTTCAAAATGATCTGTGTGCTCTTATCATTAGTTTAGCCGCAATTCGTTGTCCTTGAATGTTAACATATGTAAGCAAATTACCGTTTCTTTCAAATCCTTTCCTATTTAATTTCCTAATTCATTTTCCAATAGCTATTTGTCGTCCGTTAATCAATTCAGACATTTGGGTATGACTTTTCATCCTAAACTAAAATTTAATTTACATGCTAAAGCCTCCCGAGTCTCTGGACTGGTCCTTCGTCCTGCCTCTAAATTTGTCCACATACGTACATGTGTTCGTCTTTTTCTAATGTTAGTTCATGGTGCCCTCGAATCTGCTTGTCAAATGTGGTCTTCATGCTTGTTACACTTTTCTGAGGCGATCTAGTGTGTGCAGTGAAGGCTTACACGCTCTTTATTCTTTATTTATATCTTTTACCACTCATATGCTACTCGCCTCTCTTGGAGTCACGCCGCCTGTTGCTTCACGAGTGTAGGAAGTGTTTCTTGAATCCTTGAAGAAAATTCAGGCAGTTCCTAGCATTATTTTCATTTCGTAAAATGTGGCGTCCAATTAAGTTTTTTGGAGTTGTTAACCCCTGACAGGCTTAATTAAGGCAATCAGAAATACTTACTTTGTTAGTGAAAATAGTGTTGCTGGCAGAAGGAAGGCAATTACAGAGTCACTTATTATTGATATATTGTATTAAAAACCAACCTTTTCCGAATGCCGCCCAATATTAGCTCTTCAATAAAAAAAATTCCTCTTTTTTTTTTAAGGAATACCCTATTAAAATGGTAAAAACATGAAAATCATACCTTATTGCACTTTGTTCCGAAAACAATTTGTCTATTACTAAGCCATTGCGAGCAAAAAACTTTGTTCAAGTATCCTAGCGAGATAGAAGTCTCCCGCAACATATCATGCGTCAGAATATAGCGAGTGGTGTAATCGAGACTTATGCATCGTTCCTGTAATCAAACAAAACCTCAATTTAGGCAGCATCCTCGCCAGCTAGCTTATCCTACTAACCTGTTTTAAATTCGATTCCCTACTGCGAATGTAATCCTCAAAATTGAAAGTAGTGTGCAAGATTTCGTCTTGCTGTTGGGGTGTCTCTTCTTCGCTCTCGGAGTCATCGTAGGTTATGAAATCGTCGGGCTTGTCGGGTTTGCGTCGTCTTTCTTGTCTGAAAGCATATTCATTTGGTAGCTACACCTTAAAAATGCAGAATTTTTCCGCCTCACCTAAGTATTCGGGCTTTTGCACGACGCTCTTCTATCCGACTGCGAATATGACATGGTGGATATGTTCCTACAATGCTATTCCGAACAGTTTTCACCATTGTCCCAAACCCGAGAGTTTCGAACATAGTGCCTGCACCCGTGACGCCGTTATATCCAACACCACGCTACTCTTACTTCTTGTAATATCATATAGAGTTGCGAGATAATTTATTCGATTTGAAATTTAACACAAGGTTTTAGATTTCCGATCCGAAATCCAGTCAAAACACCAATAATTGTTTACTTTACTATGATGTGGTACGTCGGTACGTCAAGAAATTGGTTGACAGTTCAATTATGAAGGGTATAAAATACGGTGCTACCAAAGCAAAGTATAGTAGGTGCTCCCGCAAGAAATAGTTTTCTTACACATTGAAATAATTTTCCCCCTTCTTTAAGAGATAGCAAATTGCATATTTTGGTAATATGTAGTGTTACTAAATAATGAAAGCTAATACGTTATTCCATTAATGAAAAATATCTTCGATAAATATATATCTTTCAATTATTTTTCAAGCTATCCAATGGTAGTATACATAAGAACATTTCTTAACATTACTGTTGTCCAGAAATATATGATTTGATATTTGTGTAAAACACATTGAAAGCGAAGTTTCGCATACTGAAATTATTTTGTACAGAATACGATGAAAAAAGTAATACAACACAATCCACAGTCCAAATGACTGCCTGTATCAAAAGTAAATTCATGTTCCACTTGTGGCAATTGCGGCCTACTTCACTGGCGATTTGTGGACATTGATTTTGACGTCTGCAAGTTGCTGTCACGTTGATGCACTTTGCGAATCAGTGTCAAAGCGTTCGGATTACGCTCTGTTGGATTGTCTTGATGTTTTATAAACAATTTTTTTAAGCATTTCGCTATCACTTTCTTTATAACGGTAAGTATTCGATAGCTTTTAATTTTAAGCATATCAATCAGATAATATTCATACATTAAACTCGGGACACTTTTGCTCCTTCATCCACCTCATAAATTATTGCAATTCAATAACACAAACACTTTAGAGTATCTATAATAATTTTTTTTTCTTACTTGACTTTTTGTATTTAGCTACCTCTACGCCATCACATCCCTTGTGTATAATATAAGTTACCTCAAACCTGTTCAATAAAATTTAGTCACAAAACTCTGAAAAATCATCTAATCTCTAAAGCTTCCTTCACTTACAAAGTAGAATTTGTAAACCAATATTATCCCAAAAAAAATATAAACCAAGCCACTTTACTGAAACCCCCCTACAAAACTATTACTCTCCATAAAATGTCCAGCTCCAACGACGTCTACTCAACATACATAAGCAACAACGGCGACACGGCTGGCACTACTCCTGACAATAGCTCGGTCATGGCTTCCCCATCGCAAAATAGTCCTTTATCGAATGCTGGAATCTCATCGAATCAAAGCAACACTGCAAAAAGTAGCAGTGCGGAAACCCAAGGACCCGTAAGAAGTCGATACTGATACTTAGTGCATCGTAATTGACTTGAGAATAATTTTCTTTCAGGTATTGACAAAACCCCGTCTTCAGGAACTGGTTCGAGAAGTTGACCCCACCGAACAATTGGATGAAGAGGTAGAAGAACTACTCCTTCAAATCGCTGATGATTTTGTGGAGGATGCAGTAAAATCAGCGTGTGCTTTCGCGAAGCATCGAAAGGTATCGAAGATCGAAGTGCGGGACGTGCAACTACATCTGGAGAGAAAGTGGAATATGTGGATACCGGGCTTCGGTACAGACGAGCTGCGACCATATAAGCGAGCTACCGTTACGGAGGCGCATAAACAAAGGCTGGCATTAATTAGGAAAACGATCAAGAAATACTGATCTCTATAATAAGCGAATGTGTTTCTAAGTTTATAATAATTGATTTGGTTATTCTTGACTGAGATTTAAGCAGTTGTATTTGGGTCGAATCACATTTTTGTATTTTGGTTCGAATGAAAATTTTATTACATTTTTGATCAATGTCAATTGTGGTTTGTTTTAATCAACTGTGTTTATTATATTTCAGCTAAACTTTTGCTGGTTTAAGTCGGATCGTGTTCCTCCCTTCTCATCGGTCAACGCCGGTATCCATCAAAAATTCACCACTATTGGGTTAACCATATAGTGACCGTCGGATATTGGATGCTTCACCTTGGCTGGATATTCTTCTTACTACCATTACATAAGCTTCTCGATTGACCTTCGTTTCATATAGATAAATCTACAAATGAAAATTAATATGATGTACTGGATTTTCTTATTTACAGAACATTGTCTAAATGCAATTTGTGTAAATAATTTAAATCGAATTTTGTGGCCTTTTCCGACCTATCACAACTTTAGATAAGTTGTAGGATCTGGTGATTAGTTAGCTCCTCGTTGATATACTGTCGCTCACATGACGAGTTTTTTTTTTTTTTTAGCATTACTTCAACTTGACCGTGCTACTTCCACCCATCAGGTGTCCCATTGGCTTACTTCCGTTCTGCGAGGCTTTCAGGAGTCTATGAGACATCCTTCCTCTTTTTTTAAGCGCAATACCAGCTCCACATATGCTGACACAGCTGACCAGGCGTCTTCTGAATGTAGCATCAGTGCTTCTTTAATAAATTGATTGATAAAATTACCCTTCACTCGTCGTTTAAGGGGTCAGGTACACTTGGGACGTGCAAAAAAAGCTCTTAAGATTTTTTTTTAGACACATTAAAATAATTAATAATAATGTTTTTTTACTTGAAAGAAGTATATTTGAAGAAGCTGTTGTAATTTTTTTAAGACAGAAGGTTGAAAATTAGTCGAAGTAGAGTAAACTTTTGAGGGGACAAAAAAAAATTGTTTTGCCGCTTTCGCATTACTTCAACTCGGCCGTGCTACTTCCACCCATCAGGTCACTGGATCATCCGAAATAAAAAAAAAAATCGGGGATTATTAGTTAATGATATAGTGCTCCGGATGAACGAAGGATTTTGGCAGATTGTGATTTTTCGAAAAATGGCGGTTGTTGAAATTCAAAATTGTATTTTCGACCAAAATTTCACTCACATTTTCGGCTATTGAAAAAAAAAATCGTGCAATAGAAAAATCCTTCGTTCATCCGGAGGATAATTACATATAAAATAAGTGAGGAATATTTCATGCTGATCGATAAAGCCGTTTTCAAGTTACCAGTGATCACCGACTTCGAAAACATAGTTTCGAGAAAAATGCTTTTAAAGCATGCAAAACACGCTTTATGCATTAGAGACGACTTTATTCAAAGTTATTTATCTCTATAAAGAATTGTCCGATTCGTCTGAAATTTGCAGAGAATGCTTTTTGAAATATGCTACTTTTAGAAAATGCAATGAAAAATAAAATTACCCTTCACTCGCCGTTTGAGACCTTGTTTTGTTACGTTACCTTCGAAATTGGATATAAATACTTTCTAGAATCAAGTTGCCGTTAAACTTTGTTGTTGCAGGATGCATTCTTCTCTTCAAGTAACTGGGTAATGTAATAATCCTCGGATGGTTCTTATAGCTGATTGCCTCTGCAGATGATGATGTTCTGGAATATTTTACTCTTGTCGATGATCCCGAATCGTTCGTTATGGTCGATTTAAATTTCTTTGAAATCTGTGTTTATTTGCTTGCAGTCCTTTATTATAGAGCGAATTGATAAATGATTCTTCTGTGCGGTACTTGCTATCGGCTGCTGTCCAATGAAGGGTAGAGTCTTGCACAACGGAATTAATAATTTTCTCTCATAAGACACTACAAAAGTCTTATGAGAGAAAATCTGAGAGCACACGTCTAGAAATTTAAGCCTTGTGGAGTTTTACTAGAAAGTAATTAGTATGCCACTGCTATTAAATGGTGCAGTTATGAGAGCTATTCTAGTCTTATAAAAATATTTTAAATCCCTTTATGACACAATATAGCTCTTATTTTGGAAGTTTTAAAATTCTTATAAGTGTAAAAAAAGTACTTTTTTGATGATGTTGTTGTGAGACAGCAAATTTTTTTTTATAAAATTTGCACACCCCGTATAAGAGTTGCTAGAAATAGCACTTATTCCAGACACCATTTTTGAAGTGTAAACATAATTTTACAAGAGTCATTGAAGATTCTTAAAGGCAAGTTATAAATTGAATTCTTAGCAAACATTGAAGATATGTTCGAGAAGGCTGAGCAAAAATTTGCATCATTGATCGAAAAACAAACTGACTTGTTGACTAATGTCTTCTTGGAGCTAGAATTAAAATTAAACAATATAAAAAAATACGTTGGAAAATTTTGAACATATCCGCGAAAAACCTAGCTGATGATATGAATAATCGGCCAACCATTTTCGAGCATTCGCTTCATCATGAGTTTTGTTTTCAGCAATTGAGAGAATTGCTAAAATGACAGCAACAATTTATATGAAATCTATCCTCCATTTATATAAAATCATACAAATGACTAATCGTTATTTTAAAGAATTTGTACCGTTTGATGAATTCCTGTTTAATTCCTAGGGAAATTTCGCTAAATATGGGTAATACATCAGTTTCGATTTTGACTTCATTATAAACATAGCGGACTAGCTATGAATGTTGGGGCCAAATAATGATATTGTCGGCGAATATTACGAGTTGTGCAATGATTTGAACTCTTATCGGATCCTAATCTGCGGGTGAATGGAAGACAGATGAATAATTTGCAGGGGATCCATTTTCACTTTTCAGCCTCCTATCTACATAAACACGGACTATTTTGCTACAGTGCACGCACAAAGGAATTTGACTGCAGCATCCAATCTTGGACAGATCCAAAAAATTGAAAAGCGAAAGTAAAAATCATGATACTGATCAAAAAAATCTAATTCCAAAAAAATGTCTTTAATTATTTCGCTGCTGTATATTTTGAACTTTAATTATATAATTTATATCCATGAACATATGTAGTCTCATCTTAATAAAATATCTCCAGACATATTTGGAGAATGTTCGCTTCAGTTCCGTTTGTTCGAATATGAATCTTTACTACTGTTTGTCGTTGAACCATCATATTTGTTATCAGTGGTACAGGTCAAGATTTTGACCGGCTTTATCGGCATTGCAAACGTTGCTTCCGAATTTCAAATAGTTTGTCTATTCAGAACAGTCATCAGATGTTTTATACTTCCTTGCGTAGAAACAAACGAAACGACAAGTAAGATCGGATTTAATTATATCCTCGATACTTTGGTTGTCATGCTAGGAATAAAAAGTGTTTGGAGTTTACAGTGATATAACAAATAAAAGTGCAATATGTCGACATCTGTTCGATTTGCGCTAGGGCAGCTCTTGTTTTCACGAAATGGGACCATTGGCATTGACGTTCTTCGAAAACTTTCAACATCAACGTCACGTGTTTCAGAGAAAACATCACTTTACGATTTCCATGTGAAACATAATGGAAAAATGGTTGATTTCGCCGGCTATGAACTTCCTGTTCAGTATAATGATTTATCTATCGTCGCATCGCATCTTCACACGCGGAAGAATGCTTCGATTTTCGATGTATCTCACATGTTGCAAACGTATATTCGAGGTAAGTGAAATCTTTTGTTTTACCATAAAAGTCTGCTCGACCTAATAAAAATAATGTGGGGTGTTCCCGAAAATTATGTTCATGTAATCATTAAATGATGCGTAGTGATGAATCATAGCTATTTACTAGTAAACTTATCTTATTAATTTTTGGTGGTATTTAAAAAAAATTCTTGAAGTAATACCATGAAAAAAAGCTCTGATTCTTTAGTTTCACCGTTTTTTTACCACCAGGCAAAGACAGCGTCGAATGTTTCGAAACGTTATGCCCAGCAGACGTGAAAGGATTGAAATCGAATTCCGGAACGCTGACTGTTTTTACTACGGACAAAGCAACAATATACGATGACCTGATCGTTACTAAAGTATCTGATGATTTTCTTTATATTGTTTCGAACGCCGCCATGCGTATTCAGGACATGCAAATTATGGAAAATGCTGTTGTACGTAAGCCAAGTTCAAATTATTTGCCTCCATTCTTCCATAATGAATTATTTCTTTTACCATATATTTCTATGCTTCCTGCACAATTATGCATTGATAAGGGGGAACATGATAGATATTGTTAATATTTTAGTAGGTAGGTGCATTCTGTAGGTACATTCAGTGCTCTAATTTGAGGCATTTGGAGTAGCAGGGCAGCTGATGCTGCTTTGGAATGGTGAAGGTTCACTTGAAGTACCTTCTCCATTATTGATTGTTGATAAGGGTTAGGTCGAGGTCCTCCTTTTCGGACATAGGACGGTTAAGACGAGGCTCTCCTCTGCATCCAGAGTCATGAAGTTCAGGCAGCCACTTTGAAATGGTGAAGGTTCACCTGAAGTACCTTCTTCGTCATTGATTGTTGATAAGGGTGAGGTCGAGGTCCTCCTCCTCAGACATAGAACCTACCCCAGCCTCCTCATCAGCATCTAGAGTCATGAGCTCCAGGCAGCCACCCTACTCGGAGGTAGTTCCAACGCTAACCGCATTGGCAAAGAAGGATTCCACATCCAATTTCTTCTCAGATGTCGCCCTCAGACAGGCATCGGATCACTTTTCAAGTGGCTCACCCGCCGTTATACGCACCTGTTGTGAATCAGTCTTCACAGGCCCCGGGTTTCTCAGAACAGAGCTCATTGGCCTGTCGCTTTGATAGATCCGAAGAGCCAATTTCTCGGCCCCGTACCTGATAGTACCCTTTCAGGCATCCAATATTGGCAGTGCCTCTTCATTAACGATGATGGTCGCCCCCCACCGATTGTCTACTGGCTCGCCAATCTTCACAGCCCTCTAATACTATGTATGAAGGTCCGAGTTGAAGAGCCGAACAATGTCCAGGACTTACAGTGGACTCGAAGGGAAACTGGGAATGCACGTCCTGCATCTTGGCCGACTGGGGGTCTCATCATTATGCACCACCTTCATCTTGGCGCTCGTGCAGAGTTTCCCAGATCGGAGACTGTCCGCTCTCCGCACGCAACCAGCCTGATTCTTTTGTACTAGCCCGCGTCGTTCACCGTAGGTGGAGGACTCGAGCTGGCATTCTGCAGCATGCAGCAGACTCTGAATAAAGCCAAACTTATCTTGAGCCAGTTTTCGGAGTAGATGATCTTCCTTGCCCGCATCAATTACGCCCAAACAAGGCACTTTTTGGCCAATTCATTGAATGGCCGAGGTATCCCTGAAGAAATCAAATTAAGTTTCTGCTTTTTGCAGTCCTGTTGTCCAGCTGAGCTGAATGCGCCTAGATGCGTCTTTCGGTAGGTTTCTATTGATTGGCAGCCACTCTAACCTAACCTACTATTTCCTTACAATGGTAAAGATGATAAATAGATAAATGTTAGTAAAAAGACAAACTGTATCTTTTTCACTAGCTTTACTGATATGAATAATATAAGCAAATACTTCTTTCAAAAGATATTTGCATCAATTTTTCTCGCACTGTATATTGGATTGATTACGTTCATTTATCTTACAATAAGCAATATTCTGTTATAATAAACTTCGGTCGAATTTATTTGGTAGAGAACTTACTTGATATAGAAGAATATTTACCTTACTTAACATAGATCACATTAGTTTCAGATTTGTATATCCTAAGGTGCTAAATACTTCTTATATAAATGTTTTGTAAAACATGATTTGATGAGAGAAAAGTAAACGTCAAAGTAATTACTTCATATTTCCATATAAGTAATTACCTACTTCACTGTAGAGTAGTATAGATAAAGATCACTTATATGCATTCTTATCAGTAAATTATGATATAAAGTATTTAATTTATATATTCAAACAAAATGAAAAAAGATATTAGTTAATCAGTTTTTAACATTCAAGCTCATCATTGTCCCTATCTTTCTCTTATTTTAGTTAGATTTCTTTGAGGCTTTTGAAAATTTCTAGCCTGCATCAGTTGGTTTTAAGATTGCTTAATATTTTTTTATTAAAATCTTCGGAATTTTGTCAAATTTTAAATAATATGTGGCTTATTTGTTAAACGATCTAGATATCTTTTAAAAATACACTGACTCTTCTTATGGAACTACATTTCCCGGGGTATTATAGTCCCGCAGCATACGCGGCATTTCAAGTGGAACCGCCTCTAAGGATCTTAAACGTAAATTTGAGGTGGGCCATAAAATCCCTCCAGCCGTCTTAATGTTCGGGCTCTGATGGTGTTTTCCCGGCTGATATCCAGCAGTCTATGCGGTAATACCCCATAGCTCCCCGTCAGTTGACGGGGAGCAATAGTTGTATTTATTCCTAAACCACGAAAAGTTTCGCACTTTAAATGTAAGGACTATATGTCTTAGCTCCATTTTGTTAAAGATTCTGAAAACGATCATTGTTTGCATATTAAAAAAACAATTGAGCCTCATTTATCTCACAGTTACGGCATTCTTATACCAAATATAAGTCAATCAAAAGTACTCTTCATGTTCTTACTGAGCAAATTGAGAAGCCTCTCGATATTAAGGAGTACAGGTTGACTACTTTCGTTGCAATTAAGGGGGCTTTCAAGTAGGAATATAATTTCCGGTTGATAGCTTATATTAAGCAGCTTCTGAAGAACAGAACCGTATCCTCTTTACTCATTTGCGGAAGATTTGAACCCGGACACATCTCAAGATGGTGTACTCTTTCCTTTGATATCGAACATTACCCAAATACTCTTCTGAGGAAGGTATACTGTGCCGATTGCAAAGTGGTTGCATATGCGGACGAAATAGCCATAGCAGCGTAACAAAAGTATCTCTCTACGCTTTCGGAGATGTTAAATCAATCTCTTGATATACTCTCACGTTTAATCTGAACTCCAGTAAAACGGAGCTAGTACTAGTTAAGCTAGTTCCTCGATATAACTTATCGAAATTAAGCAACCTGAGTCAAAGACTCTAATATTTGGGGCTGACCGTTGACTCAAAGCTGCTGTGGAACGAGAACATGTCAGAAAGAGCACGGATGGCATTCGATGAACTTAATTGCTGCAAAAGAATCATAGGAGCGATTTGGGGGTTTATGCTCCCACATTTTTGCATGGCTGTATACCAGTGTGGTGTTTCTGGGGCAGACTGCTCTAATGTCTGCCTACCAATGGACGTTAGATAAAGTGCGAAGGTTGGCCGCGCTTTTGGTAACAAGGTTCCTCCGAACCACCTTCACTAAGGCACTATTCATGTGTCTCCGTTGACTGCCAACCCATCCAATCATCTTTCAGTAGTCTAATCTGCCTGCTATGAAACTGGATTGTAACTCGGCTACAACTAAAACTGAGTTTGAACATGCTAGAATCTTACCTGAGGCGGTGTCCGTTCAAACAGAAGTTGATAACTGTGTACACACTGGTGAGCTAAATCTAAGGCTCTTCCATCAACTGCGTTGACTTAAATAATAGAGTTAGTCTAGGCTCGACAAAGATTTTTCTGATAATATACTCAAAGAATGCTATATTATGGTCCTTCTCGTTAATTGGACCAACTTTTCTGGGATTGCCCATTACAGTATAATGTTGTATGATGCGGTTTGGCTCATATCATACTCATATGCTTGTTACAAGTCTACGATGATCTGGTGAACATCGGTGTTGGATTCCCAGCATTTTTCCAAAATTTCTTTATCCGTAAATATTTTGTCTGTTTTCGATCGTACACGTCTAAAACCGCCTTGATAGTCACCAAGGATATTCTCACCGTGGTGGTAAATCACAAACTCTGATTTCTTTGTCAACCGCTTGTGTGACGTACAAAGTAGACATACACCTTTGTAATTTTGGGCATCGCATTTCAACTCCTTTCTTGTGTATGGGGCGTATAAGGTATTTTTGCCTTTCATCTGGCATCGTTTTTTGCTCGCAGATGCTTACGACCAACTAATGGATTGTCTTTAAAGCGTTCATTCTGCCTATCTTCAGGAGTTCCGCAGAAATCCCATCGGTGTCCACTGCTTTAGTAAATTTAAAGCGGTCTCTGCTTTGTCGGACTACAACTAATGTAAGAGAGGAAGCGCAAAAGGGGGTGCCACGGGACGCTTTCATCGTATTTGTTGTTTTTAACAATTGCTCAAAGTAGGTCGCCCATCTTTCCTTCACCTGGTCTGAGCCGCTTATGATGCTTCCATAATCAGCCCTACGCAAGCTAGTGCGTAATTTAGAGCATTGTTTTAAGTGTCCCACTGTTTTGTGCGCTTATCGAGTGTTGTTAACTATAAAGTTTCTCTCAAGCTATTTAACATATTGTCAAAATATGTATCGCTTCTTACGTCCAATTATTCTACTCTCGAAATATTGTCATGTCGGTCGTTCTATATGGATTTTGCAAGCTGCTATCCTTTCGTCCTTTGATGGCAGTCTGGCAGTCATTGAATGGCGTGGAAACTAAATTAGATTCCAGGGCAGATGGAATTTTTCCAATTTCCGCCGTTTTGTTTCGATATTTCTCGACATCAAACTAAGTCCTGACCTTGCTTTGGTTTCATAGATGAGTGAGATTGACTAGATAGTAATCGCAGCTGGAGGCCTACGTAAAGATCGCACATCCAGGTCACTGGAGGCCTACGTAAAGATCACACATCCAGGATATTGGAGGCCCACCACTTCTGAATGAAAATATGACCGATTTGGCTATAAGGTTTCCGCCGCACGCAAAGTCGACAAGTCATTGTCCGTTGATGTGTTTGCTCTTTACCGGCCTATGCTTTGAAGTCCCTCAGCAGAACGCTAAAAAAATAATACTTGAACGCAGATCGCACACAACATTCCTTTGACTGGCTTCAAGTTGATTATTTGTTTGCGATGAAGATTATTCTAAATTGAATTCCAGATAACTTTCCGCTTTTGAAGGTTGTGTAGGATCTCATGTTTATAATCTCAGCGCCAATCAGTTTCGTTTCCTGTACAGCGAGATTAATGTAAATTTGATCGGATCCAGCTGCCTGAGGCGAAGTATTAGGTTCCTGAATGAATAAATTATATGAAAAAGGGTTATAGGTCTAATTATTGTCCAACACGCAACCTGGAGGATCATTCTGGTTAATGTTCCCGGTATTCCACAGTCACCCTCCTTTGTTAACGGCATTCATCATATGAAACATCATGAAAGTTTCTGACAGAGCAAATTACATCTTCGAGAAGCACGAAAGTAGGATTCACGCTAGTATTAAGTTTTTGCTTCTTGTGGGTCCGTTTTGCCGCCTTGTTATTGCACGACATCTTGCACAAATCTGTCGCAGAGTATCCTTTTGGGACATACTGGATCTCTTTCGATCCTCTTTAGCTGTTCTGGTTTTTTTTGCGAATTTGGCTTCGAATGACCGGTTCATCCTCAATTTCTCAGCTATTTGCGCTCGAATATACTGTCCCAAAACTAAATATGATTGATTTCCGAATTAGTACTAATTTTCTTATCATCACCATCATCATCGGCGATACAACCGGGGTTCGGTCCTGCCATCCGTAAACAATTTTTTCCATCGGTCCCGATCGCGAGCCGATGTCCTCCAATTGGGCACTCCTAAGCTCCGAGTGTCCTGGTGTCCCTCCAGCTCAGGCAAGGACTCCCACGCTGTCGACTGCTGTAAATTTTGCCGCAAAGGGTTTTCCGACCCGGATCCTCTTCGCTCATTAGAGCTAGGTGCCCTGCCCGCCGGAGTCTGCCGAACTTTATCTTATTATTTATATCTGCTTCTAAGTAGATAGCATACAATTCATGGTTGGCTCCAGAATCGCCCTATTTTACATATGGAGCCAACGATTCTCCTCAAGACTTTCCTCTTGAACGCCGCTAGAAGGTCAGAGTAGCTTTTGCTGAGCACCCAAGTCTCGGATCCATACCTGAATACTGGCAGGACCATATGGTCTTGTACAGCCGGAGCTTTGATGTTCGGGTGAGATTTCGGGATTTGAAAAGCCTTGACAGAATTTAGTAGACTTTATTGGATTTGAGCACCCGCCCGCGTATTTTTTCCTCCATGCCATTATCGGCTGCTACAATTGACCCAAGGTAGTTGAAAGATAGCACTACTTCAGCTCAACCACCCTGAAGGTTTGACCAACTCTAGGTGTTCTTTCTGCAGATGTTGCCACAATGTACTTAGTCTTTCCTTCATTTATGTGTAGCCCCAGTTTTTATGCCGCTCGCCTGTATCTGGATGAAGGATTATCGTACAGCTAGTTCTGATCTTCCAATTATGTCTATATAATCTGCATAAGCCAGTATCTGGCAGGACTTGGTGACGATAGTCCCTCTAGTCGACCGGCCACAGTCTCGGATTGCTTTCTCCAACGCCAGGTTGAAGAGGAGGCAGACCAGATCTTCCCCTTGTCGGAGCCCATTGAAAATATTGACCGGTCTGGATAGTAATCCGTTTATTTTAACTTGGCTGATTACATTGGTCATGGTCAGCCTATAAAATCATGTCAGTTTGTTTAGGATGCTGAATGCTCTCATGTTTGTATACAGTTCTACTCTGGTTATGATGTCATATGCGGCCTTAAAATCTACAAATAGATGATACAGTGGAATGTGAATTGCAAACATTTTTGCATAGCTTGCCGGAGAGTAAAGATCTGATCAATTGTTGATTTGCCTGGGATAAAGCCACATTGATATTGTCCGATGATGGCTTTAGCGTATGGCACTATCCGATCTTGCAGGATAGAGAAGAGTATATTGCAGGAAGATCAACAATGTTATACCCCTATAGTTGCTGCAAATAGTTACGTTTCCTTTCTTACGTATGAGGCTTATTATACCTTTGTGCCAGTATTCTGACATCTCTTCTTGCTCCCATAAGTGCAATTTAATGTCATGAATTGCTTAGCGTAATGTGGGCCCTAAATATTTAATGAGCTCAGCTGGCTCCAGGGGCTCTTCTTACCTCTTCCATACTCGGTGATGGCATCATAAAGTCTTCTTCTTGCATATGTGGAGCCTCCAATTCTTCAGAAGAGAAGCGTGGTGTGAACTGCGTCATGTTTCGGACCATTTCGGTGGAATTCCGCGCCCGGCTAGAACCTTGCTCTCTAGCTCTTTCTATTTCACAAATCAAGTCTTTTTCTGTTTTCTTCTATCTGTGAAGTCTCTGTTCTTATGAGCTCCTTATATTCCTCCTCACTTTCTATGAGATTGCTGCATTGCTCGGTATGAAACATTAATAGGTTTAGTCGCTTGTTTGCATTCATCATCAAACCAGTTGCTCCGATCTTTGCGACTACTGCCTAAGATGGTGTCAGCGGTACTAATTATAGCATTGTTAAGGCGTGTCCACTTCTCATCTACGCTCGGCATCCTGGCCCCAGGACTTACGCTCCCTCCATCGAGCTCTTCGAGGGCGAGTCCTAACTCAAGACCAAACGTGTTACTGGTATTTTCATTGCGTAAGGCAGCCGTGTTGATTCGAGCCTGGTTCGCGGAAGGTATTCTTCTATGCCAAATAATTCGCGCTCGGAGAACCAAACCAACAAGATATCGGTCCGAGTCAAAGTTGGCACCTTGATACTTTCGTACCGTCATCAGGCAAATTTAATACTTCACAGATAATATTATTTTTAAGCCACCGACTCCTTGCATTCAAAACTACCTTTCAGTTCCCGAAAAGAATCGAATTCTTACGTGGAAAATCATATTAACCAGAAATTTTTATAAGATGTGTTTCGTGCACTGCAATCAGGGTCTGGTTCTGGTCTCCTTCAAGTTTTTCTTCCTGTCCATGTACCGAGCCGATGTCATCTAACCGGGTGCCTCTAAGCTCCGAAGGTCGAAAACAAGATCTTCCCCGCTGTCGTCTACCGTAAACCGTACAAATGACCAAATTTGGCTCTCAAAAATTCAATTTCCTAAATCAGTAAACATGTACTTATAGATCCAACTGCTGATGAAGCTTTTACTTTGAAGCACGTTTTGTTAGTGGTGGTTTGAAAACATATCAGCAATTTAACGACTGGCTTTTTACACACTGAATACTAAGTATTTTATTTTAAGTATTTTACTTTTATTAACGTATCATTTACAGGAATCCCAGAAACATAATATTTTACTTCAACACAATTTTAAACTAAAACTATTTCTATCTTCAGAAAAACTTCAAATCGAAAGGGAAAGATGTATCGATTGAATTCCTCCCAACTACCGAACGATCTTTATTGGCCGTTCAAGGACCGAAAGCAGTTGGCTTACTTCAGAACCTAGTAAAAGATGTTGACCTAAGTCGCTTATATTTCATGGAAACTGTCGAAACAGTAGTGGCTGGGGACATAGAACGATGCAGAATAACGCGATGTGGATATACAGGTGAAGATGGTGTTGAAATCTCAGTGGCTTCCGATCGTGCTGTTGAGCTTACACAGAAACTTCTGGAAACTAATCCTGAATTTATGAAATTGGCCGGCTTAGGAGCTAGAGATTCTTTGAGGTACTTGAATTTGTTTGATTATTTCGTAAATAAGTATCTAGACAATAATGCACATATGGCTTTTAACACATAAGTACCAACATGAATTTGATTCACTCAAAATAAAAGAGTTTATCAATATTTGTTCAAATACTTCCAGATTAGAAGCTGGTTTATGTCTATATGGGACTGATATCGATCAGACGACAACCCCAGTGGAAGCTGGTTTAAGCTGGCTTATAGGTATTTAATTATTTTTTATTGCTTGATAGTAATGCAAACCTTGAATATCTTTTTTTTAGCAAAGAGACGTCGAGCGGAGGAGAATTTCCCTGGCGCGAAAATTATCAATCAGCAATTGAAGGGCCAAGTAGAAAAACGACGCGTCGGTTTTCAAATGACAAGTACTAGCCCTGCAGCTCGTCATGGAGTAGAAATTTATGTAAATGGACAGAAAGTAGGTACTGTGACGAGTGGATGCCCCAGTCCAGTTTTAGGTAAAAATATAGGTATGGGCTATGTAAATGAATCCTTTAAATCTGTTAATACCGAAATCGAATTGAAAATACGTAATCGCTCGTATCCTGCAATAATTTCGAAAATGCCATTTATTAAAACCGGTTACTATATGTTGAAGAAATAAATTTGTTCAGATATTTGTATTTTTGGAGTTTTTGCTTAGTTTTATATGTATATAAAGTTATACTTATCATTTCTAATTTTCTTTATGTGAAATAGAGGCTTAAGTTGCATATATATTGGCACACTCAACGGGTCTGTTCTTCACACTCACAGTTTTTCATGGGAAATTCGAATAGAAGCTCAAATAAGATTAGCCCTCTAATGAAAAAGAAGCTATGTTATTAGGCGGATGGAAAAGTTTTGGCCCTCTATTTGTTAGATTTGTTGGTGATCAAAATGTAATAATCAAGATTTTTTTTTTACTATTTTTGAAAATGATCAGTATGAACTACAAATCGACAAGTACTGTGAACGTATACCGACATGCGATACGTATTCATTTATTATCATTCTCCAGGAAGAGAAAAAGGTTGAGACAAAAGACAAGAACATTCTCATCCAAATATTTGAACTGTTTTTTTTTCATAACAGGGAATATAAAGTTAATAATTGGTTAAAGATGAGAAAGTTAGTTATTTGCATACAAATATAAAACAGTATCTATAAACCTCTTCAAACCAATAAAGGTTTGATTGGTTTTTGGGTGACCAAGTAGAACATTTTATAGAGAGATCGTAGAAACGATTAGGTCGTTTAGAATTCTATACATTCTGATCAAGGAAAGTTTGTAATGATGGGCAGATCAAGTCCCGTAAATATGCGTTTCATTCGTTACTGGCAAAGATATTGAGGCTTTACTTTTTGTGCATTAGTTTCCACATAGCCTTAATTTTTTCTAGAACTAGAACTTATGATAAGGAAATATTTTTAGTTATGCTATAAAGCTGCACAGCTGGAATTCTCGGGCTTAGATGGTCAAGTATTTTGATTGCTTTACTAAGCGTTTTACTTAACATGTTGAGAAAAACGTGTAACTCAACTTTAACCCTCCGAGAACACACCTATTTTTTCGATCATCGAGAACAATTGGGGTCAAATTGACCCCAACCACTTTTGAACGTCTATAGAATCGTCGCCACTGAAGATTTTCATTTGAAAAAATTTGAAGGTATAGTTTGAGACCTCTTTTAGTAGCTCTTATGCATTAGAAGTGCCCTAAATGTCCTAAACATACCTAAACACATTCGCGAAAAAACAGTTTTGTCGAAAATCAGCTTTTTTACAAAAAAAATCGTAACTTTTTTAATTTTCAATATTTGTGGCTTAAAATTTATGTGGATACTCACAAGATATGTCAGAATAATAAAAAAAATAGCCCTATAACGGCCCTTGAAAAAAAGGTATTTATTTTGCATATTTACGGTGGCGATTGTGAAGATTTTAAAATTTGCATATTTCAAAAAAATCATGACTTTGGCAATTTTTACTATTTTGAGCTAAAAATGTATATGGATACTCTCAAAATATAGTAGAATAATAAAAAAAAAATTGTCCTACATAAAAGGTTGCAAAAAAGGCATAAAAAGCTGGCTGCCCCAGTCCAGTTTTAGGTAAAAATATAGGTATGGGCTATATCAATGAATCCTTTAAGTCTGTTAATACCGAAATCGAATTGAAAATACGTAATCGCTCATATCCTGCAATAATTTCGAAAATGCCATTTATTAAAACCGGTTACTATATGTTGAAGAAATAAATTTGTTCAGATATTTTTATTTTTGGTGTTTTTGCTTAGTTTTATATGTATATAAAGTTATAATACTGCTGTCACATCACCAAGCAGAAAATTTGATAGAGAGATCGCAGAAACGATTAGGTCGTTTAGAATTCTATTCGTTCTAATCTTGGAAGTTTGAAATGATGGGCAGATCAAGTTTCGTAATTATGCGTCTCATTCGTTACTGGCAAAGATATTGAGGCTTTACTTTTTGTGCAATAGTTTCCACATAGCCTTAATTTTTTCTAGAACTATAACTTATGATAAGGAAATATTTTTAGTTATGCTATAAAGCTGCACAGCTGGAATTCTCGGGCTTAGATGGTCAAGTATTTTGATTGCTTTACTAAGCGTTTTACTTAATATGTTGAGAAAAACGTGTAACTCAACTTTAATATCCCGAAAGTGACAGCAGAAGGTCATTTTTCTGAAAGCTAAATTGAAAAGACCTGTGCGCTTAAGTAAACCAATGATGACGCAAAGTTTTTGACGTCATTCTTAAAATGTGGTCCAACCAAGAAAGCTTGTCATCAATTGATATTCCTAGATATTTAGTCTTGTAAACTCTGTTTATACAAAATGGAAATTGTTTTTGTGGGATGATTAAAATTGAAAATGTTTAACTAAGTGGTTTCGAAAGTATACACTGATTCGCTTCAGA
The DNA here is from genome assembly GCA_947369275.1 of Nemotelus nigrinus. Lineage (NCBI taxonomy): Eukaryota > Metazoa > Arthropoda > Insecta > Diptera > Stratiomyidae > Nemotelus > Nemotelus nigrinus. The sequence continues at coordinate 46,967,598 of OX376372.1, read as the reverse complement.
CATCAGCTCATAGTGCATACCTGAAACGAAGAAAGAACCGAAAAGAAGGGAACCGTGTTTATAAATTGATAACCTTTATGAGTAAATGATATCGTTGAATATAAGTCGAGGATGTTAAAATTTGTAACAACTAATGTAAATAAAAATTAATGATCTTCCATTGCAAGTGGTCAGGTATTGTAGTGTTATGCTAAGACTCACTCTTTATTTAGTATGAGACAACATACAAGCAATGCATACATGTCATATAAATGTGTGTGTTTGAATGTGGTTGTGTGCTGGCTCTGGAGATTATGACACCTATGTGACATCCCCTATTTTATAAAATTTGTAATTAGACAAATGAACAAAAATAAATTATTTACATATAACAATATTTCGATTTCACTTTATTCAATTTGCTGAAGGCACTAACTTGAATTCGACTTGTATACTTAATTCAATTCTATTTGATCAATTTGCACACCAACCCCTTACAATTCATTATAGTTAATATTAATTCATTAATTCATTATAGTTAATATTAATTCATTAATTCAATATAGTTAATATGTTTCCGTAAACCTCTTTGGCGGTTTGATCGTTCGTCCATATCGAGAGACTTTGAATTGTCCAGTATTTATTGAAACATTTGCTGACGTTTTCGATTGACTATCTTCTGTTACCTCGGGTCGGCTTTGATTTACTGGAGCTTCAATATCTGGTTGGTCGGTTGAGATTTTAATGGTGGTTGGCTGTTGCTCAGAACACACTACGCTCGGTGAACAACGGATATCGGCTTTTGTTTTGTGCAAGTGATGGTTGTTACGACGATATCTTCTTCCGTTGCTTGTCTCTACAATGACCGATCTCGGATGTTTGGTTTCCTGAACCACCTTAGCACCGATCCAGTCACGATGTCCGACTTGCATGCGCACTTTATCACCTGTTTTTAATATTTCTGCTGGTAACGTTACTTTATCGTAATAATGTTTCTGGATTAGACGCAAATTTGTTAGTTCCTCCGTCACATTGCCAATGACCTTTGGATATAGCTTTTTGCGTTCTATTGGCACAATAGAACGAGTTGCTCGACTAAATAGACGACGAGCCGGTGATTTTAACACTTCATTTCGATCGGTGTTCCTTAATAGTAGCAATGCCATGTAAACGTCCGTGCCATCTTGATGACATTTTTTTAACAGATTTTTTATTGTTTGCACATTGCGTTCCGCGAATCCGTTAGATTTTGGATAGTGAGGGGAAGAAATACGATGCTCAAACTCCCATTGTATGGAAAATTCCTTGAATTTTCTTGATGTGTATTGCGGACCTCCATCTGATTCAAAGATTTCCGGTATTCCATGCACCGAAAACCATTGTTTTAACAACCATATTGTCTCTGAAGACGTTGATGACTTGAGTTTCCTAAAATCCATGAATCCTGAATAATGATCAGCGATGAGAAGATAATCGCTGCCTCGGAATTTGAATATATCGGATGATACAAGTTGGAACGGATAGTTTGGAATAGTTTTCATTAATGCCGGTTCTTTCACATTCGTTCGTTGTGTTCGCTGACAAACTACGCACTTTTCAACGAAGTTTTTGATATCAGCTGATTGACCGATCCAAAACGCGTAATTTCTCGCTCTGGATAGCATGCATGTAATTCCCGGATGTCCAATGTGTATTTGTTTTAGAAATCGATTAATCTCCGTTTTTGGAACAATAACTCGATTACCTTTAAATAATAATCCATTTTCGTACACCAACTCTTCCCTGAACGTGGCGTATTTTTTAAGTGTGTCAGGTAAGTTGTGAATTGATTCAGGCCATCCACGTTCAATAACTGCTTTCAACAATCGTAATTCCGTGTCTTGTTCTGTTGCTTTCACGTATCGTTGTAATGCTTGATCAGTTATAGAAAGAATGGTGCTTATTTGGTATGATTCCTCACTTTCTTCTTCGGTTTGTTTACAATCACGACTTAATGTATCAGCAACTGGAATTTGCGCGCCCTTGACATAGGAAACGCTTGGTGTGTATGGTAGCACATCCCAAAGTATTTTTTGTAATCGCATTGGTGCTGTTGTGATTGATTTTTTGAAAATCGTTTCCAGTGGTTTGTGGTCTGTTTCTATCCACAGCTGTTTACCATAAACATATTCGTGAAATTTTTTGCATCCGAAACGAATAGCCATTGCCTCCTTTACTATCTGCGGATATATTTGCTGATTTTTCGTGAATGCCTTTGTAGCGTAAGCAATTGGACGATCATCTTGCATAAGACAACAACCCATTGCGAATGAGCTGGCATCTACTGAAAGTTTCACTGGCTTATTTACATCGTAAAATTGCAGTGTTGAAACGGATTTGATCGTCTTTTTTATCTCGTCAAACGATTTCTGCTGATCGCTGTCCCAATGCCATTCTACATCCTTGACAAGCAATCTACGTATGGGTTCAGTCATTTCAGACAAGTTTGGAATAAATTTTCCAATGTAGTTGATCATTCCCATTACTCTCTGCACTTCCTTCCTGCATGTTGGAGCCTTCAATTGTTCAATGGCCGCCAATTTTTCTTCGTCCGGCTCACAACCATGTGGTGTGAAGATATGTCCCAAAAACTTGATACGCTGTTTGTCGTATTCACACTTTTCTGAATTTAGCGTAAAACCCGCCTCGCGCAACCTACCAAGAACTAAATTGGTGGTTTCCAGTAATTGTTGTTTCGTCTTTGCATGGATTAATATGTCATCCATTGCTATTTCGCAACCACTAATGTTGTCGAGTGTCCTGTTCATGACCTCCGAAAATATTTCCGGCGCTGATGATATACCAAACGGTAACCGCAGATATCGGTAGCGTCCCCAAGGAGTTGCAATTGCCAGAAAACCGGATGTGCGCTTCGTCACTTTCAATTGCCAAAACCCTTTTTCACAATCCAATTTAGTAAAGTGCTTTGCGCCTTTCACCTTTACTGCTATTTCCTCGACTGTTTTCAATGGATAGTGTCGTCGCTTAATGTTTTTATTAAGCTCAGTTGGATCCATACATATTCTTAATTTTTTGCCACGTTCCACTATCAAAATCGGGCTCACTGCCGGTGACGGTTCTGAAACTGGTTCTATTATTTTCATTTCTACCATCTTATCAAGCTCTTTCTTTACACGATCTCTAATGCCATGTGGAATTTTTCTTGCTGGAATAATTTTAAACTTCGGATCGTCTATGAAATCGATGTCATATTCGAAGTTCTTACAGCATCCTATTTCCTTCGTTTTCACTGATTTCCCGTCGTCGACTTTGTAAATACGTTTAATAAAACCCAATTTACCGCACATTTCTCGTCCAAGAATTGGTTCCAAATTTTCTTTCACCACTTTAAAAATCACTGGTTTTACGTTTGTTTTGTTTTTACAGATTGTCTTAATTTCGCCGATGACAGCGAGTCTTCCATTTCCATAAACTGACAGCCACTTGGTCGTTGACGATTTTAACTCGGCCCCGATTCGTTGAGCCTGTTTTAATGGCAACACACAACAATCTGCCCCTGTGTCAAGTTGTACCTGCACATTCGCGTCATTAATCTGCAACTTCACCGTCCAGCGATCATCTTTACTTTTGATTGTTTTTATTTTCGTTGTTTCACTATTCTTTTGAACACTGTGAACTACTAAATCATCATTCGAATCCGATTCATTGTTCGATTTACAGCCGTCGATGGCTCTCACATTGTGTTGCTTTTTCATCTTTGATTTCTTATACTTCTTGGAATTGGACTTGCACATAACCTTGAAATGACCCTTCCGACCGCATGTTTCACATGATTTATCAAATGCTGGGCAAGCTCTATAGCCATGTTTCCTTCCACAGCGCTTACAATTAAAAAATTTATCCGTTTTGACTGCACAAACCATTGTATTCGACGTGATATCGTTGATTTGTTTTTCTGCGCGCTCGGCCGCTCTGCAGATCTTTATTGTCCGATCTAAGTTAAGGTCTTCTTCGGTCCATAATTTCTGACGTGTGACTTCCGCGTATATGCCTAGCACTATTTGGTCCATTATAAATTCGTCCACATATGCTTCTGGATATGCGCACCTTTTGACTTGCGTTCTTAATTTGAGCAAGAATTCGTCGAATGGCTCATTCGCTTGTTGCTTTATTCTGTGGAATTGGCTTCGCTCAAACGTCTTGTTTTTTGAAGGTGTGAAATAATTTTCTAACTTTTCTTTCACTTCTTTATATGACTTCTTTTGTGCCGCTGTCAAGCCCAAACTATTTATTATTTTTAGCGCATCTCGGCCAATTGCGCTAATGAAATTTGCCGCTTGTATTGCGTCAGCTTCTGTGTCTAGCTTTGCTGCGACATAATAATTTTCGTATATTTCAATCCATTCTGCCCATTCTTGGGACATGTCGAGCTCACTATTTATCGCGAGTTGTTTCGGTGGCCGGAGTCCGCTCATGATGTTTCACTACTTTCACAACCGATTAACTTTTTTGATTCGATTTATTTTTCACGCACTTCTGACGCCATGTAGTGTTATGCTAAGACTCACTCTTTATTTAGTATGAGACAACATACAAGCAATGCATACATGTCATATAAATGTGTGTGTTTGAATGTGGTTGTGTGCTGGCTCTGGAGATTATGACACCTATGTGACAGGTATGCACTATGTCAGGTATGCACTATGAGCTGATGTCTGAAGAGAATCAGTGCATACTTTCGAAACCACTTATTTTAAAAAATTTCAATTTATTCATCCCACAAAAACAATTTCCATTTTGTATAAACAGAGTTTACAAGACTAAATATCTAGGAATATCAATTGAGCAGCCTTCCACAACATTATTTCCTTCGACAAAAACAATTTCCATTTTGATTCTGCTTTCGGAGGCTGACTCCGCAAAACGATCCAGTTTCCCGTATCAAATATTCAGTTTTGGTAAGCATTAGGGACAATATACGTTGTCTATGCTATTTTATAGACAAGAAGGGAACCGTGTTCACAAATTGATATCCTGTATCTGTTTATACATAACCTGTATCTGTTTATTAATAGAAAAATCGAACGATGCCTCATTTCTATTCTTTTGCTGGAAAACTAAGTAATGCATTTGATCTACATTGATTTTTAATTTATTACCAAGAAGCTAATTGTAACAATTCTTGAAGTCATCATTAATATTTCACTTTAATACTTCTAAATCTCAAATGGCGTTGAGTATGCGTGTAGCATCTTCACAGATAATATATTTAGAATTTAATCGAAGGCTATTTAAGCTTTGAACAAACAGCAAGTAGAGAGTTTATCCGAAAGTTGAGCCCTGGGGTATGCCAATGTTTATGCATTTTTATCGCTATTCACCGTGCCTCTAATACCTAGTTCAGCCAATATGTCACATAGGATGCTGTGGTCAACCGCATTGAATGTCTTCTTAAGATCAATAAAAATTGCTGGCACATGAAATTCTTAATCTAATTGAGTGCTAATATAATGCTGGCCATCAAACAAAGATGCACTAGTGTTACTTCCAGCTAAGTATCCATATTGGTTTTTATCGAATCCTGAAATCCACTATCCTATCACTTATGGACCGCCCAAAAATTTTGCTGAAAGCATTCACTAGTGAGATGGGTTTGTAATTGTCAAGGACATCAGCATTACCACTTTTGTGGGTTTATGTAATAAGAGAACTTTTCAGCACAGCGAAGAAGAACCCTTTCTCCAAACGATCTTTAATTATTAAACAGAGGTAAGGTGTAAAAATATATACTATCATCTTCAAATTACGTCACGAATTAATTTAATTATTGAGAAATAAAGTTTTTCTGTTAAGATTTTTCCTACTGCGATGGGCATTAGGTAGGCTAAATTCCTCGTTTATTTGTTGTCTCAACTGAAGAGAAAAAATCATTTAAATTTTCTGCAGTGAGGATGGACACACGATTATTTTTCTTTGCATTTCTCTGATTAATATCCGCATTTAGAATACTACATAATTTTTTTGCTGTTCCTACTAGCCTTATTGACATTTTTGCCTTCCTACATATCAATTTCGCACAGTTCGATATACAATTACGTTAACCAGGGTTTAGAAGAGCATAAAACGATGGGTTGTGCCTGATATTCAGATGCGTGAAAAGATTAGTCGCACACATCACCCTTACTGCAAATCGGCACCTGTATGAACTGCGAAGTTAGAGTTGCTAATAAGTGAAATCATAATTTCTGCAGTTATCAACACAATCTAACGGCTTCCGATTGACCACGCATACTATTATCTACATTATTTTGATGGACCACGAAAATTATCTGCGAAATCTCGACAGAAATGCACTACCAAAAATCACTTTAAAAGACTACACCGTGTTTTGCTTCTATACTAGGCTTATCCATACATTTTTAATTGAAACAATAACATGCAATTTAAAAAACCACTTTACTGATTGATACAATTCGGAGGATAAAAATATGATTATCATGGTAAAAGAATAGAGTATGATCGTAGTGTTAGGCATGAGAAGCAATAATAAATATTATTATATTATCAAAACACTTTTAGAAGAAAATTTTGAAACTAGTTTGAAATGTTTAGTAATTTAATTCAAAATTAAAAGAATATACACAGAAAAGACTATTTCATTTAAGAGCTAACTAAAAAAGTTTACACATCAAGTGCAAATATTTTCATCACATTATTGTCTCAGGATAATTACTTTGAATGAGACTTAGTTTACTGATTTAATATACATTTAATGTGTACAAATCGAAAAATGCGTTAGCTTCAGATGTCCAACGTTCTCCGGCGACTTCGACATACCTGAACTACGTGAATTTCGACAATACACAGCATTCACAAACATCCATTTAACATTCTTAAAATATCTCAAGACATCAATAATTTATTTACTCTTCGATAAGGACTTACTCTTTTCAATTTGGAATGAACCTAATCACTAAAACACATTCTATAGTTCTTTTTTGATTGCAAATTATATCGTATAGTCCTTTAAGGCTAGTTCCACTTTCATTTGTATCAATTCCTTATTTTCTTCGAAGATCTCTTTCGCTAGCATGTCTCGCTTCTGCTCAAGAAGCTCGTTTTCTCGAATATAGTGCTCGACAATTCGTTCATAGTCGTTATCAATAACACCGCCAACAGCTCCGTCTTCTACACAAATCGAAGGTGCTGGCGGTGGGGGTACCGACGGTGGCGGTAGACCGCTTTCAACTTCTGCCATCATTTGTTTTAGGTGAAGCACTTCAGCTCGTTCTGCATTGATTCGCGCTTGGAGCTGGCACTTCCACTTTGTCAGTTCTTGGTTCTCCAACTGGAGACGAATGAGTTCCAAATAGTCGGGGTGAGATTCTGGCAACATCAGTAAACCGGATTCGTGTACGAACAGTTTAATGGGATCTTGCCTTAGGGCGCCCATTGTGTTTGAGTCATCTAAAACAGGTGATATGTTTTGCGATATTTCACTATCATTCTCTTCGCATACGGTCGATGGCACATCCGGATATACATCCTGTGGGGTACTTTTCGTTTCTGTATTTGTAGCTGATTCGGTGGAAACAATCGTGACAGTTTTGATAGATTCGTCATCAGAACACGATGATTTCGCTTTGGATGGAATATGCGAATCAGTTGAACCGTCACCATCAACGGCGTCTTCCATACTTTTCTGCATCGATTCTTGTTTTCTTTCGAACGTCCTTAGTTTGCGTTTCAGTTGAGTTATTATCCGCTGCACTTCCCAGAGCTGCTCTTCACGCTTTTTCGACGCAAAACCGGCATTCATTTCGGCATGGATTTGTGCTAGGAGACTTTCCTGTTTGGCCAGTTCCATTTGAATTTCTTCTCGCGTCTCAGGCAGTTTGGGGCTCATTGAAGATATCGGTGGCACATATCTGAAAAAGATTTCAAAGTCAACAAGTATTTTTGCTATCGCGTTTTTTGGGTATACGAAACTTTTTCGAAAAGAATCTAGATATCGTTCCGATTTTAAGAGTTATTTTCTTCATAATTTTTTTCAGTTTCGTGAAAATTAAAATACGAAATACAACGCACTAGGAGTTACTAGTGCAATCATAGTGCGAGGTATTGTTATTTGTGTGGCTTCATTCAAATGAAATACTTTGAATTTGTATTGGGCTTTAGAGCAATACACTTTTATCTTATGTTTACATTTCATCTCTTATCGTTCGACTGTACCTCGAAGATGATATGATAATTGCAAGACAGATCGCTTTCAACTTTCCACGCCCAGACTAGATTTTAAGAGTTTATGTTAAAATTACCTGTGTCTTATTCGAGTTTACTTTTTGTTTAAAAATTTTTTGAAAAATTGTTGCTAGTTTTTCACAAGTTAACTTACAGCGATTTCTTCTACGGATAGTCTAGAAAGTGTGTTCTTATCTAACGATAATACAGTGATAATTTCGGTCGAGATAACGATGGAGATTTTATTTTTTTCTTTGTCTTTGAAATTGTGCCGATCAATTTGTCAGATTTGAAGCGTGCATATTAAGATCATTATTTATGATGTGTATTGTGTTCGGGAGAAAATAATTGGAATTTATAGATAGCGAGTGAAAGTGAAATCTGGTGTTGTAGCCCAAGTAAGTAGCATTTAGGAATATCAACACGTATTTGAAGTAAAAATCTAAAATCTATTTCAATTTGAAGTATTATATGAATGTAAATAGACTGTTGGAGTTAAGAAATAATAACTCTTATCTTTGTGTTCCATGCTCGCTCTCCCGTTGTAGTGCTGCTAGGCTATGCTTATGATTAAAGATCGGACAGATAAATCAATGTCCTCTAAAAAAATATTGGGAGAGAAGAAAGAGAATGCAAGCCAACTCCACGGTCTCTCGCAAAATTATCAATAGCTTAGAGCAAAGCCTCGGATCGGGCTAGTTTTAGGGGAATCTGTGTGATCGTTATTATTACTAGCAACGGGGCCCAATAACTAATCATGAAGTTATAGCTAAACAAAGTCCCTTACAAGACCCCAGCAAGTAGAAGCTAGCATTAATGGCATTCGAAAGGAAATTTCTAGGAGTTTAACGAAGCAAAGTAACTCAAAATGTGCAAAATTCTTGCAAAAATTGCCAAAACATGCAAGAAAATAAGAAAATCAGAATTTTTAAGTTGTCAACAGTACCCAACGCATTTAGAAATAATCTTTGAAGCAAGCAAAAACAAATTGTTGATTGAAATGCTTAAATGTGAAAGTTTACCGTTTCTCAGTCAAAACTGATTTATAAATTGAAAAAGATCATATTACAACCATCCATCCAACAACTGCAAATGTAAACATTGCAATTTCTGATCATGACATAAGTGCTACGTACTTGTTTTGAATATTATTTTGTTAGAAAATAACCAAAGGCCACATTGCGACTTACGACTCTTTCAATAACATCGAAATATGCTTTGATTTGAAGCCATTTTGATTCTTTTGACCATCCATAAAAAGGTGACACCGATGTACACTATGCATTTATGCTTTTTTATGCAAATGTGCTAAACGATCTCGATTTGTTATTGCTTGTGAATTTATGTCCATATATATGAAAGAGAAATATTGACAGAAAAACCCCAATACTAAAATACAAAAATGATGAAAATATGTCGGAACATTCATTTTAAGCGGAAATATGCTCTTAAGGCCGAAATATGTCAAATATGCATGCAACACGCGCGTATATAACTACTTGACCCCTGCTTATGAGTGTAGCCGTCCACCGACCTTTACTATTTGCACTCCAGCGTCGTTGTCAAAGCTGAAGGCTTCGCATCCATGCGTGTGCTAGACCGTCAGTGCTTCGCAGTTCGTGGCGATTGAGATACCCTTCTTTGCGTTCATGCGATATTATGTCTACCAGGACCACTTCAAACACTACCAGTGCGGCATCATCTAATACCATGCGCTAACTCCTGAGTTAATCACGCCCGATAACCAATAAGTACTTAAGGATGTGAGAACTATACTCGAGAGACCAAAGAATGTTTGTCCATCTCGCGCAGTTGAAGGCTTTGTACATGACTTCGGTAGTTGAGTGCTCTTTTCGGCAGCTATGCTGTTCACCACTATGATTGATAACATTACCACTCCTTCAAGTAACTCGTCCGCAGTGCCCAACAAATAAAGCGGTTGGTCCGCCGATGGGGTGCCCAGAACTCCTTTTCTAGGTTCATAACTGCGTGCCGAGTCACCGTCTATCGGACCGCCACTAAAGAGGAATTATATAAATCCAGTTTTAGTAACGGTTGATTCTTCGACGCAACTTTAAGTGCCTGCCTTTTCCACAATCTAAACACCGCGCTGTTCAGTTTCATCTCCGTGAATTGAGGAACATCTGCTTAGTTTACGGTGATACGGTCATCTCCTCTTGGCAAATGCGCCGCATACATTGAGCCAACAATGCGCTCTATGCTGCAATAGCCTCTATATGCACGCTAGAATACATACGGTCGACTCTGCGGATAACCAATTTGCACTCATTGCACCGCGGTTCCGAGTTGCTCTCCCCGCAAAAAGCTCGCAAATTTGGAGCGTTTGCCCCTTTGTATCACTTTGGTGAACTCCTTCTTTTCCGGTGTTTGATCTGCAAAAAGCCCGACCGCCATCCGGTCTACTTCTGGCTCGCTGTGTCCTGTGCTTGAACGGCAAAGCTTTAACTTAACATTGTATACGATGTCACAATACCATAGTGTTCGCTTTAGAGGAAAGAAAATAGTAAGTGACTCAGATTTTTCTCCCAAGCTGATACAAGGAAATATCAATTTAAAAAATCCAAGTGATCCTGTAGATATTGCCTCTCAAGGATACAATAGTCAGACTGAAAAAAAAAACGATTATCCCAATAGTTAGATAGCTAATAATCTTAAATTTGACACTTCATTCTGCCTCAACATAATCTTTTTACGAGGTCAAACCTGAAAACGGTTTGTCTTCGAATAAAAGAAAATTGACGTTGTGAAATCCCCTACTCACGTTAGGTTGATTTTTTTGAGAACACAAAGAGCGATTTACATACACGAAAGAAATACCATAAATTATGACATAAAGTCCTCAGACTTTATATAGTCCTCAGCATTAATTTCATTTCCGTGCAGCGATCGTGCGTGCAATAATGCATTTAATGCGATTTGTATTCACATTTGATTAAATGTCTTTCATAACTACACAGATTTTGGGTGTTTGTAAATTGGTATTTATTGCGAAGTTTCTCTAAATTGAGCCGTTATATGTTATTAGCTTAGCAATTGAAAGTGCGAAGAGTGACGTGCAAGTAAATGGGCGATCTGTTATTTGATATAACTCATCTAACTACTCCTCTTTGTCTTCTCTACTCGCCCGTTAATTTCGATTGGAGCTCGTGATATTACATCCCCGGTGGAAGAAAAAGAAACTAATGACAATATGACAACCCGTTCTCTGCTAAATTTGAAACCGTTGCGAAATTAACGGAAAAGCGTAGGATAGGATTGAATGAACGGACACGATCCTGCAAACGAAATATGGACTACATATTTGGGTCCTGGAATGGAGGATCACCCAATAAGCTTGTCGCTGTTAAATTATTACTACAGTAGGCCAGCCAGTACAAACTGAACAGCGAGGTACAAGACATGAGATCGTACACAATTTTCAAAAGTTGGAAGTCTGCAGGAAGCGGTGAATTTTCAGTGGCATTCATTGTGGATAGTATAGATGGCCAAAAGCACACAGAGCACACCGCACACTTTTGCAGTGCGGCGCTTAAAAAAACCACGGCATGAACTACGAACGAAAGCCTTCGTTCGACTGATCTCAATGATGTGTGCAGTGAACAGTGTACTGGGAGTATGGTGCAGCAGTATGAAAGAGTGCTATGAGTTGTGTCATCTGTGCACTTTTGTCCATATCTAGTAGAAAGAGAGTTCAAACTGCACGAGATGGACTTCAAAGCAGTAAACGAACGAGTCTGAAAAATGTTCGCGCTTCGACAGCAGAAAAAGGCGAGGAAACGAAAGACGCATTCTACAACCACCTCGAAAGGTTATTCGACTTATTACTCTCAAATAATACTGATTAAAATAATACTGAGTGTCTTCAATGTTAAGGTCGGGAATGAAGAAATACATCGGAGAACGACTGGAGGGCATAGTCTCCACGATGTCTCCATAATCAAAAGTTCCCACATCAACGAAACTACAAAAGAACATGGTTATCACACGATAGCAATACTTTCAACCAAATTGAATATGTCTAGATGGGCTTCTAGCATACATCACGTCTATAAATTTCGAGGAGCCACTTGTGACTCGGACTACTACTATTTAAAATCAAAATATCAGTGTCGTATGCCAAAAGCTTTTAAGATAAAGATCAGTCCTCTTCGGAAGTTCGACATCGGATAGCTTCAAATGGTGTCAGCAGCAGAAAATTTCGCAATTTTCTCCATATTACAAAATAATATAGGATGCGCTATAAAACAAAAATCAAACGTATAGACAGTTTATCGAAAGGAATACAGGGACGAGAAGAGAACAATGTGAAAACTTTCGACGTGTAGCGAATACGGTCATTAGATCTAAGAAATGTAAATATAATGACGAGCGATTCAACAGCATTGGCGAAAACTTAGCGACTAATAAAACTAGACAAGCTTAATATTTTGTGAAAACTTTAAGATGCTAATATCACCCCAAGACGACACTCTATAATAACGAACTCGGCAATATTATCGTCGAAGATAGCCAGATTAAGGAGAGATGAGCTCACTATTTTAAAGGCTTTAATAATAATGTTTCAATAATATCAGAGCTTATTGATTAGCTGGTAAACTTCTAACAGCCCCTCCTAAGCTGCAAAACGTCGAGTCTGCCATCACAAGCCAGAAAAACAATGGAGCGCCAGGCATTGATAAAATTCAAGCTGAATTAAACAAATGCGGTTGAAGCTGCACCACGTTGGCCTTCCACAAAGTGATTCAGTACATCTGGGATCAATAGCAAATACAGCAGGAGTGGTGCGAAGCAGCCATATGCCCTACCCACAAAAAAGGATTGGTGCGAAAATTGCAAATCGCTACTTTGTACGACCTATAAAATTTCGACGAAAATACTAGAAAATAAAATTAAAGTCTACGCTCCCAAAATAACTACAAAAGGCTGCTCTTTAGAATCCAAACAAACCTAGTCCGATTGACCAAAATGACGCTGACATCCATTACAAGCCAGATTCAGCAACTATCTGACTGTCTTCTTTGACAGAAATGTCGAACTAAAGCAAGGCGATGGGCTGGTCTCTCTACTGATCAAATTATCCTTTAGTACGTGATAAGAAATCAGCTTGTCGACACAAGGGATATACTTTCATATAAATCCAGCCAAGTAGTAGCCTACGCGGATGACATCAACATCTTGTCATGTTCCTCCACATCCATCAAAGATCTACTACTGAAACTTGACCAAGAAGGAAAAGAAGTAGGCAGAAAAATCGTTCTGACGAAAATAAGAAAGTGGACTCTCAAGACAAAATATAGCTCTTGACGATTATAATTGAGTAAACATGGACAAATTTATACATTTAGGCAATGAAACTGATGAAATAAAACGAAGAATCAAGATCCCTAATAAAACTTTTTGATTCGTTTTGACTATACTGAAGACAAGCTTCAAAACAGGAAAACAAAGCTCCAAGCCTATAAATAACAGCTGTGTTGTGGTATGGATGCAAAACATGAATCCTCACACAAGCATCTGTTAAAGACCTTCGAAAGAATTTAGGCGAATGATTAGAATAAAACGAGTTAAAGACCTTCGAAAGAATTTAGGCGAATGATTAGAATAAAACGAGACAGCGACCGTTAGAAAATTAGGAACAACCACGAGCTGCGCGAAATTTTTGGCGATTCAGACGTCGCCATAGTCATCAAACTACGGAAGCTGCAATGGTCTGTTCCGTTTTTTTTTTCAATTTTATTCAGGGTGAAACTTTATTCAGGGTGAACTAAGAAATCTTTTTGTCGTTGCTTATTTCATTTAGAAAATGGAGGAAAGCATTAGTTAAGCCATACATTATAGAAATAGATGCCAAGAAGCAGTCATGCTGCACATGTTTGGGCAAGTGTTAAAGGTAGACTACATTCAACACTACAAGTATTGGGTAAAATCACTAAGACATTAGCAACAAAAAAGCGAACCCGTTGCCATGTATGTCAAAATAAATCAAATGGAAACTTACACGGTGTGCAAATAGTAATAATAAAAACGTATTGATTTTATTTGTTTTGCTATCGTTTTACTTAACATTGAATAAATTGTTTTTATGCACAGATCAAATCCACTTTGCATATTCAAGCTAGAAATCGGCAAATCTCTGTAGTATCAATTTGACACTAAGGACTTATTCGAGTGCCGAACGAGATACTGATGGGGGTTAAATTACTTTTGTTTTGATTTTTGTTTTTCATGGAGTTAAAAATTATTTTGTAACTACTAGTATATTTTTTATAGCCCTACTTACAGCAAGACATTTTTAGTATTTCTTTCACTTCACCGTGATCAGGAAACGCACCAATATAATTAATTTAAAGATTAATTGCTATGTTATTATTAAATAGTATTCAGGCTGTCAAATAATCAAAGCTGGGAAAGATATTATTTAAACGGTTTAATTTGATTATTATATAAAATTCTCACATATAGTGAAGCAACAAGCATTAGAAATCCCCGCAAAAACTTGCTCATAGTAGATAGATAAATATAAAATACTTACTTAATCAAACTGATGCTAGGAAACAGATTTGGTCCATAACATAGCAAAGTAACTAGCAAACGATGAGACATTTGCAAAGTCGGACTTAGCAACATAGCTAGGCTTTGAGCATTCATTTTATTGGCCTTCTCGTTTTGAATGACACTGTCAAAGTGCAGTAGCACCCAACCAAGCAATGTAACATTGCAACTTGGTAGCTGCTCTAGCAGACCATGCAGCTCTTTCTCTTGTTGCGTGACATCCGTTTGAGATGCCACCTCTTCGAAACGCGCACACAAATCCGTTGTCAAGACGGGTTCCGGCAATTCTCTGTTGTATTGATAGTAAAGATACACATTAAAATGTTATGCAAAAAACATACTATATCTTAAGCCTTACCTAAGAAATAATTTCAACAAACCGCATGCTGTCGGAACATCCATATCTTCTGTTCCTGTAGTTTCACGATTGTTGTACAAACGCTTGAAATACTGCAGTCGAGTTTTAACTGGTTCTACTTTATATAGCTGCTCACTTTGTAATCCGTGTTCTTGAAGATAGTCGATGCAATCACGAACAACCAACGGTAAATCGACTCCGTCATGACATCGACTGCGCTCTGTTGCAAGGCTAACTGACACTCCAAACACAGGCTGTACGTCGCCAAGCTCCAAAACTTCTTCGCAAACACTTCCCTGTTTCGATTTTTTATCTTTCTTATCTTTATCTTTCGATTTTTCTTTTTTCTCCTTCTCCTTCTTCTCTTTATCTTTCTTCTTATCTTTTTCTTTAATATCATTCGATTCTTTGTCCTTTTCTTTTTTATCCTTATCTTTTTTCTTATCTTTTTCTTTTGTGTCCAGAACTTCTTTATCTTTATTAATTACATCCTTATCCACTTTGTCCTTTTCACGCGATTTCTCACGTTTTTCTTTACTTTTTGACGAAAATTTGAATGCTTTTACCTTTTTGGTGGTCTTCGATGGACTTCTGCTCGGAAGATATATAAATAGTAAATTGGTTGTTTAGTTTGTAAGTGGGTACCGAAAAATCTCACATAAATTTGTACTTACTTCGTTTCAGTGTCTTCTTCTGGAGAACTTTCGCCTTCCAGGGCGGCATATCCACGATCTTTTTTGTCCTTTTTATCTTTTCGTCGACCAATGAGAAGTTCCTTTTTGCTAATCTTTTCGTGATCTCCATCGCTAACTGTGATGAAAAAATGGAAACTAATTTATAAAATGGATAATGAACTATCTTTTTGATTTAATGTTTAATGTCAAAGTAAGATTCTTATCCTATCGTATCCAATAAACAATATTGATTTCAGAAACTAAGATAATTCTTTGAAACCATATTGAAAATAACACATACATTATCCCAAGATTTTAGTTAACTTATTAATTTATAATAAAACACTTGGCTGGAAGTTATTTCGAAAAGCAACGTGGTTTCATTAGGTAAAATATGATTTTTTGACCAGCCTTAACGACAGTGCAACAGTAAGACGTGATATTTCTCACGATTTGATGCGTAATATGGTGATTAAGATTTCACACTTCTCCCGTTGCAAAAATTGCAAACAACATTTTTGATGTTGTACTGTTATTTACTTATTTAAGTGGTAGCATCTGCTTTTTTCGCGATTTAAGTAAACAATCTCAAGGAGCATTTGAACAAGTATTACATGTATGATTGTTTGCTTCTGAGCTCAGTCTAAACACTTGACACACATTTATTTTCCTTTGCATATATTTCGAGAAACGTTTGTGTAGTCTATAGATCATTCGCGAATTAATGGTTTTGAAAGAAGGTATAGTGGGAGGATTATACGAATTTTTATGCAAAAATACCTCTGCCTTTCCTGACACATCTTCAAATGAACTGATGAAGATAATATAATTTTTAGGCAGGGCACGTAGAACGTTGTTCTACATAAACATATCATTGGCAGTAAGTGTAACTTTTATTGCAAAATGACTGGATTTTTTCTATATTTAAGCGAGTAATAATTAAGTTGATGGCAAAAAATAATATGTAAACACAGTTGGTTCCACAATCTTTAATACATACAATCGCTGTCATCTTTTTTCTTCGATGCCCCGGATTCGGACGCATAGAGTCCTGGAAAATCTTTCTCAACATCCGGACTATCAAAATCCATTACAGATTATCTAATTTATCACTTTTTACCATTGATTGAGGAAATACTAATCTGCATCGAGAAAAACTTAGCAATCCAATGAAACTTCAAAAATATCGTAAATGTCAAAATTGACAATCAGCCGTGTTTGTTCGTGATTGATCGTCAATCGACACGAAAATAACCGAAAAGGCACGTGGAAATGCTCGGAAATAAGTGAAATATTTGTTTTGCTGCGTTTGCGAACGCTATTGTTTTGCTCTTCTTTCCTCCTTCCGTCAACCGGAGTGCACACAAACGGAAAAGAAAATTGGGCTGACCGTGGAAAGCGAGGACGGAAAAGTGATTTTGAACTTCAGCTCAATGCCAAATTGAACAGCCTTGACCGAAATCAAGGTAACGTGACCTAATTTGCTCAGAAGTCGGTCAGATTCTGTAGTAGCTATAAGAAAAGAGGCCATTTGATGAATGGGAAGAATTTGACGGCGAAATGAATGGTAAGATAAAATAGTAGTAAAACTAATAAACAAAAGTATGATAAAAAAAATACGAAATTGCTATCAGAAATATATGGCAGTTATTTATAAGTTTTTTTTTCACTAATTGGCTGACTTTTTTAAGGAACTGATGTTGACCTTTAGACATCGGCGTTGACCATTAGAATCGATTAACTTCTAAATGTTTTATCCTTTTTATTAATGTTAACGTCCAGGGTGATGCTGGGTTAGGTGTTGGATAGTAGTAAGGAAACGGGATACTGGATGTATATATGTAAGATAATATATGTACATATTTATGTATAATAATAAGTTAAATTTACTTTTCACCTGCTATTTATAACTGAAAAAACATACCGGTGAAAACAAAGCGAAATCCTTGCTTGGAAGTCACAATTTCAACATGTTTCTGGAATAAAGACTGGATCTTCCCTTTATCTCGGTGTCGACATCTGTAAGTAGCGAAGACAAAAAGGAGTGGTATCATGGAAACTAGCTATAATTCTATGTTACAAATTATTTGAAGTCTCTGTACAAATTATATGAAGTAGACCCATAGACCTGTAGAAAAGTACTAGTAGCATGGAGATTTGGGGAGAGATTTCTAAAGAGGCCATAAAAGATTGTAATTAGTAGTTGTAGTGCACATGCGCGGAAGAGTTAGTATGAGTTAGTGTGGCTGGATCCTAATCTCGGGTCCCTAATCGATAATAAGATCAATGGCAGAGTACTTTTATCCACGTATAAGGCGAGGTAAGGATAGCGATCGTTTCTGCATATTTTTGAAAAATTCATAACATATCTTTTACATTCAATTCCAAGGATAATATTATAAGAGGAGAATCTTCATAAGCGTAAGACTAATTAAGGCTTATATTAACTGGATTACCATCTACTTTTGACTTTAAAAAAAGCATAGTACAAAGTTTAGTACAAGTGAACGTAGTAGAAGTGCATATCTTAAGAGCTTATACTATTTATTTGAAGAATATCCATGAGATATATTTATATGCTATGATCCAGTCTATCTGCTGGCAATTTTTTTTCTTCAAAAATAGTGCTTATATTATTTGACAACTTTAAATTCAAAAACTTTACAATGCACGACTCCCCCCAATTGAATTTAATTTACCTGGAGTGACGAGTATTTAGATTAGATGGTTGGGGGCAGTTAAGGGCTACAATAGTACTTCTTCCCATAAATAGTTTGTTTTACTGATACAGTTTCGGTGAACAAGTCTTGAACTACTGGGTGGCGCAAAATTAATCATCCTATCGGAAGATGTTATAATTTTTGCAAATGGCGTCGTACGTGAATCATATTTGATATTTGTGAACTAGACAGCTGCAGTATACAAACAGACAAGTAATGGACGCTATACCTCCAAATAAAGATTTCCATCACTCAAAATCATTTTTTTTATTTAGTAAGCAAGTTATTCATTAACGAAATTGGATGATTAATTTTGCGCCATCCTGTAGATAGCTAATTTACTTTTTTCGATAAATTTCACAAGTTCTTCTTGCATTTCATATTTATGTTCAAGCAGTAGGCGATTGAAATAATTTCTGTCTCAGTGAACTGAGATGACTACAGTTAGACATTTTATGGTCTTTGATTGGCCACAGAACTATCTTCTTGATTATTTTAATACTATTTCTGGCAAGTTTTGCCGTTTTTAAAGTCCATCAGATATTTGAAAAGAGAATTTACGCTGTTGGACGCTAATACATCTTTTTGATTTTTTCTCATAATATTATTATATGATTTTTAAGATTTTTATTATATATTTTCTGGGATGGTGAAAATATGCACGAACATGCATTTTAAGCCGAAATATGCTCAGAACCTCGAAATATGTAAAATATGCAAAATATACATGCAACATAACTATTCGAGCCCTAATAATCATAAGGACGTTAAGGGACATTGAACTTGTACAGAAGGCAACGAGTAAACTTACGCTGTAGGGACTCATTAGAGAAATAACCGAAACGAGGAGACCACACTTGGGAGCAATCTTGAATAATACTCCGAGCAAAGGAAATAAAAATTTGAACACATGTTGACTATGTATTCTATCAAAGACGATTCGATCAAGCAACTTAAGGAAACAAGAGAAGGGACATAGGACGGAGAACATTAATAATTTTCCAGTTGGAAGTAAAAAAACGTACGCATAAACTTAAATAAAATAAATTAGGCAGAGGAACACATACACTTAACAAACCCTTTTGAAAAACCATTCGGACAACTGTTCACAGAGAGATTCAATAAGGATATTAATATTTCTACTTCAAGATGGTTAGTTATATAGATCAAACAGGGTTCAATAAAAAAAATGTTAGGAGGGGAAAAGGAAAAAGCAAAAATTTAGTACACAAATTACAAATATTTTGAGGAATAGAAACAGTAGTTTTGTCAAGCAAAATGTGTCAGGATATTGGTTGAATTTTTTGAGGGAACGAGGATAAGATCACAAAGGCTTCGAGTTATTAGAAGAAAAACACGCTCCAATATGTGCGAAGTACCTACGTTTCGCTTGTTCGACTGTTTTTTTAGCCGCTATTGGCAAAAACCGGTAACGCTGAAAAGCTTGATCAGATGAACTACAAAGAAATTCATTTCGGACCTGATCCTTCTCGCGCAGCGCTTTAGAGACTGTTACAGAAAACCAAAGTGAGCAAGCACCAACAGGAGTAAACCTGTATCTAGAGCGAGTAAAAAGAACAAAACACTGACTTTATCTCAAGCCCTCGAAAAAGATTTGCGAACGGGATTGAAATTGGTGGGTTTCTTGTAAGATATATTGAAAGATATTCCTAGCTTTCGATATATATATATATATATATATATATATATATATATATATATATATATATATATATATATATATATATATATATATATATATATATATATATATATATATATATATATATATATATATACCTAGTCTAGCCATAAATACTGTTACAAACTTTTTGAAGCACTGTTCAATAAAAGAGGTGGAAGCACGCACGACTTTAATCAGAAAGTTGGCGACTGCATGTGTAAGAGACTTCTTTAAGGATTCGATATTAAAATGTCTTTTAGAGTACGTCATTTGCTCTAAGACAGACCATAATTCGTAATCCAGCGGATTCAGGTCTGGGCTAGAGGAAGGCCAATCTTCAGCTTTAATAAAATCTGGAACATTTTCTTCAAGCCATTTTTGGGTTGACTTCGCCTTATGACCTGGTGCAGAAATCTTGCTGGAAACTCCAAGGCTGATTTTTGAATAATGACGTGTTGAGAGGTTTCACTACACTTTCAAGGACACTTTCTTGATAAATTTTGGCAGACGTTTTGATGCCCTTCTCACAAAAATGCAACTTTGTCACCCCATTGTAGTGATGCGCGATTACGAGATATTAAAATCGATTGTTTCGATTGTTCAAATATCTCGAAACATCTCGATTATTTAAGTTGGACTCGATTGTTGCAATCGAGATAATCGAGACAATCGCGCGATTCGAGATAATCGAGACAATCGAGCGATTCGAGATAATCGAGACAATCGAGCGATTCGAGATAATCGAGACAATCGAGCGATTCGAGATAATCGAGACAATCGACCGATTCGAGATAATCGGCCGATTCGAAATAATCGAGACAATCGAGCGATTCGAGATAATCGGCCGATTCGAGATAATCGGCCGATTCGAGATAATCGAGCGATTCGAGACAATCGAGGCAATCGAGACAATCGAACATCTCGCAATCGATCATTCGGGCGGTCAAGTCATCGACAATCGGTTGACGGCAATTGAGTGAGCCATAAAGCACGTTTCGTTGGCGCAGCCAATAAAAAAATGTTCAAATATTTCAGCAAAAATATTAAGTGTTAATATTTGATCAAACTGCAATTTTTTGAGAAATATTGATGTATAAAAGGATATGTTTATCTTAAGTTAAAATTAAGATATCTTTAACTCTTTGGTGGCGGTGGGCATGTTAGTGTTTAAGCACACCAGTATACACAGTACGCTTGTAGAACCGCTTGTGAAGAATAGATTTGAATGGATTGGATATACTATTTAGTAGATTTTTTTACGTGTGCATACATATGGAATGTAATGATCAGATATGCATGGAAATTTGTATGGCTAGCATTTATCATGTATAAATGGCTGGTAGTTTTGCTACAACTATTAAGTCTGATCAAAGTGTATGATCAAATATTATATGAAGTTGAGTTTTGTCATGCTGTTAAGTATGTTAAAATTAAAATCTGCTTTTAGATAGTGCAGTTTGAAAGCATATCATTTATCCAGTATTTTCGTACTTGCGAGTATTTTATTCAAATATTCAAAAAGTTTTTAGGGCAAAAGTACCTGAAATCGGCCAATTTTGGGTTAGAGTGGTTTCGGACATAACGGGTCAAGACCTATTGCTGTGATACAAAGATTTCGGTTTTGTAGGGGAGTAAGGGGTTTTTTGGCCATAGTTTGGCAAAAACTGCCTTTACCGCGCTTTCAATGATTGAAAGTGGTCGGGGAGTACAATATTGATATTTTAAGGATGAAAAAAATTTTTATGGGGAAAATTGGGCAAAAACGTCGAAATTTTCCAAATTTTTTTTTTGCGTAGCTTGAGTTCCGGGACATTTCTGAGCTGTTTTGGGGAAAAGTCCATGCAAGAAGCCAATCATCGAACCAAAAAGGATCTGAACCTTTTCTTATTTAGCACTTTTAGCGCTACTTTCAGTTTTTCCGGTCGGTTTTCCGGCGAATTTCATTTTGCCATATCTTCGAAACTAGGCCACATTTTCACAGACTTGTATGGACATTTCGCCCGGAACAGCTCAGAAATGTCCCCGAATTCAAGCTACGCAAAAAAAAAATTTGGAAAATTTCGACGTTTTTGCCCAATTTTCCCCATAAAAAATTTTTTCATCCTTAAAATATCACTATTGTACTCCCCGACCACTTTCAATCATTGAAAGCGCGGTAAAGACAGTTTTTGCCAAACTATGGCCAAAAAACCCCTTACTCCCCTACAAAACCGAAATCTTTGTATCACAGCAATAGGTCATAACATACTTAACAGCATGACAAAACTCAACTTCATATAATATTTGATCATACACTTTGATCAGACTTAATAGTTGTAGCAAAACTACCAGCCATTTATACATGATAAATGCTAGCCATACAAATTTCCATGCATATCTGATCATTACATTCCATATGTATGCACACGTAAAAAAATCTACTAAATAGTATATCCAATCCATTCAAATCTATTCTTCACAAGCGGTTCTACAAGCGTACTGTGTATACTGGTGTGCTTAAACACTAACATGCCCACCGCCACCAAAGAGTTAAAGATATCTTAATTTTAACTTAAGATAAACATATCCTTTTATACATCAATATTTCTCAAAAAATTGCAGTTTGATCAAATAATAACACTTAATATTTTTGCTGAAATATTTGAACATTTTTTTATTGGCTGCGCCAACGAAACGTGCTTTATGGCTCACTCAATTGCCGTCAACCGATTGTCGATGACTTGACCGACCGAATGATCGATTGCGAGATGTTCGATTGTCTCGATTGCCTCGATTGTCTCGAATCGCTCGATTATCTCGAATCGGCCGATTATCTCGAATCGCTCGATTGTCTCGAATCGGCCGATTATCTCGAATCGCTCGATTGTCTCGATTATCTCGAATCGGTCGATTGTCTCGATTATCCCGATTGTCTCGATTATCTCGATTGTCTCGATTATTCTCTCGATTATTTTGGCGCATCGATTGCGATTCTCTCGATTGCGATTATCTCGATTGTTTTGTGGCGCCGATTGCGATTATCTCGATTGTTAAAATATCTCGCAATCGCCCATCACTACCCCATTGTAGCTAACACCCCACCAAACCATTACTGAGGCTGGATGATGACCTCTTTGAACCTTTTGGGCAACTTGAGAAGCTTCTCTGCCACTGCGAGCATAAATCCTATCGTTTTGTTTATGAAATGTTTCTTCGACAGTAAAAACTTCAAAATACATCAAAATTAATGATAGAAGAGGTGCCAAAATTATTGCTGCACGTACGAAATAACGTTTTAGAGGAATGATTATATTGACATTATGGGTGTAAAACAATGGGCTCACTCACTTCAAAGTCGTTTTAAAATGCCTCGAGAAAATTGAAAGGTGTCCGGCCGCACATACCCTATTTATATGAGTTCACAGTGCCTCAACTATGTTTGGCTCCAGGAATACAAAGGCTCAAATCAATAATCGGAGAGAGTCTACACTGTTATTTAAAATGATATGATAATATCAAAGACGTTTGCTTCTAATCTTATCTAATTGTGCAACAATATGAAACTAGATATTCAACAACGGCACGCTGAGAAGATATTTATAATATTCAAAAAAGCTTATTGAATTAATTAGGTAATCAATTTAGTCTTAATTAAATTTATGAAATTTTTCTATGGGAATATACTTGGGTATTAGATTATAAAGTTTTTTTAACGCAAGGAACGCTAAGGAACAGTCGTACTTCATATACTCTTCAAGTCATTAGATTTGATATACGGAATCGATATTAGTTGCAGTCATTACTTTTTCGTTTAGCAACACAGTTATATTCCTTGCTGTAGTTGACCTTATAAATAAGGTTCTCTTATGTCTTCTCTTTCTTTTTCTTGCAACTGAACGCATAACTCATTTTGTTTACGGTTGAAAATAAGTATTTCTTTAACCAATAAATATGATCTCAATCAAATTCAAAGTGTCTACCACGATATGTATTTCATTCAAACTTGTGTATGATCTTTATGCACTACGTACACTACGATACTCATCACTATGTTGGTCATTTTTTTACTTCAATGATCGATTATTTGCATTTCAGGTTTATAAATATATCGCAGCAGCATTTTTAGTTAATAAAATGAAGCAAAATGTAGTTTGACTCTCCGTATCTTCACGCACAGTCACGCTGATTTTAATCCATACAAATGGTTGATCCAACCGAAGTGTAAAGTTGAAGAATTAAACCACTCTACCACTGAAATGTACAAAATGCAGAATTTCTATTGAAAACACTAAATTTGATTGCATGTTAAATATATACTGTATATTAAAATAAATTTTCAAATACGTAATAATATAGAATAAATGTATAAATAAAACAATTTATATATAATGCTATTTATCAAGATGGTGTCGAGAAGAATAGGACAAACATAACCCATATATGCAGGAATGCAACATAAATAAAAACCATAATTCGCATTAATGGATATCGGCGTAGAAAGACACCCAATCGTATTCCAGCCGAATCGAGTGAAGTGTAAGCACGCTTCACGCGTCGCGTCACATTCGTATCGAAAGGCGTTTCGCGCAACAATAGTGGCATTTGTGCTTTTACGTCGTCCGTATCGTTTACGTTAACAATTTGTGACCGTTGCTGTCGCTGTTCATTCATCAAATGACGAAGTTGATCCTGTAGAAAAATCGACGAAAATTATTTATTTTTATTTATTGTAATGTGTTTTATGTTGATAATATATTTATTTATGTATATAAAAAAATATCAAAAAATGATTTCAAGAGTTTTTATGGAAAAAATGATTTCAAGAGTTTTTATGAAAAAAAACAATGGAAAAGCTTTTGCGAAGGATAATTAAAAAAAGTATTGGCATCATTCTTATCTTAGCATAAAATTGCTCCTCACCTCAACCTTTTCTACTTGTAATCTCAATGCATTTCTCTCCGCCGTAACTGTTTCGAGAGCTGCCTGCTTTCTGACTAGCGCCTGAGTTAACGATTGCATTCTGTTCTCGAAACTACCACCGTTTGAGCTCATAGCAGGTGATTCTGAGGCTCGAGAACGCAGCCTGAGTACTTCGTTTTCTTTTTCGTGAAGACGAGCTGAAAACGATTGCTGTTGTCGGCTCATTTCGTCGCGCACAGCAACAAGCTCTTGATTCAGCATTCGATTCTCGGATTCAAATTGTTGTGCACGTTGTTTCTCAATGGCGATTTTTTCGCGATTGGAAGCTTGTATTGTCGATATTTCGATTGTTTTATCATTTATTTGTTGCTCGAGGTTATTGATAAGATTTTTAGAGGACTCAACCTGTTGACTTAAGGCTCGCAGCTCATCACGAAGATGTGAGTTTTCCTCTCGTAAGCCACTGATTTCCATATTGAGAATTCTTTCAGTAGCATTGTCTTGACTTTCATCGCTACAAGAGCCTGAAATAAAGACAATGTGTAACAGTTGCCATAAGGAAATTTACTATCTACTGATACTGAGTTTTACCTACCTTTTGCTTTCAATTCCTCAATGACTTTTTCTTTCATTTGCAAAGTTGCTTGGGCTTTCTTTCTGTACTCTTGTAACTCAATTGACTTTTGAGATATTTCCTTTACCTGCCATTCAGATTTTTCCGTTAGTTCAATGAATGACTGCCGAGCTTTCGAAAGATTTGTTTCTAGTTCGGATATGGTCTTTGTGTACTCGTTGATGCTGTAGTTTATTTGGTCACGATCCTTTGTAACGGCATCACGTTCGACAGCCAACGCATCCACCAGTTGTTCCAGCTCCTTGATTCTATTCTCTGCTCCAGATTGCTTGACTTGAGTCTGCAAATTTTCGAGCTCTGCTTGAAGCTCATTCCGCTCTGATGTTACTTCGGCCAAGATGATTTTCACAGCAGCCAATTCACGCTCAATATTTTGATCCGGAGGATTGGTTTTGGTTATTGAATGTGTCGATGACATCATTTCGTGTTCTGAATTCACTAACTCTGCACGAGATCCCACTGAGCTACGACGGGATGAAATATTTGATCCCGCTCCAGCAGACACTTCGGACTTTGCAGAAATGTCTCCATTTTCAAGCTTATTTGCAGTGTCGAAATCGTTTTTCGGTGTCTTCCTCGGTGTAAGTGAACGACTAAGCACCAGCGAGTTGGATGAAAGGTTTCGTCGAATAGATTCTGTTGATATTGACTCCATACGAGTCTCCTCAGGATCACTTCTTACACTTTCCACTTGCTGGGGTTGCTGCAGCACATTGGCGGCATTTTGATCGAGTTTGTTGAGAATGTTTTCAGCTCGGCCTGCCAACTCACTTATCCAAGACATATTAAGATTGTTTCCGAATATTAAACGGAGCTCAAGTATTTAACTCGAGCACAGGCTACAGTTGTTACGCTAAAACAAGACACATCACATACCAAAAATGCAACCGAGGGGAAAGGGTGAAATGTCAAATTGGAAATCTTGACACGGTGACATTTTGGAAGATAGTGCTGCAAGCTAGTCGTTATTTCGCTGGGATAGGGTGTCCCAGATAGAACCTCGGAGAAAGTGAACTTTAATTTCGGAGTAGCAACTAGTTCAAATATGTATATGATGTCACCACAACAAAATCAAAAACTCTTGGTGTACATGTAGTTTATTTTCATGGGACCGTACAAATAATAACGGTGACAACAGTTGCACAATGAATCGCTTTGTAGGGCCCAGAACTAAAGGTTTAATATTATACATATGGCTATACTGTCTATCAATCAGCTGACACAATTGTAAACAAAGTGAGTGAACTGTCATTTTATAGTTTCTGCGCCATCACTTTGGGTACTTCAATTGTTTCCGTGAAATTCATTCCGTTGGAGGTGCAATTGTCGCTTCGCGTGAAAAAAACATCAATTCCCAAAGACAAAAATTTATCAAAATGGACACACGTGAGGAAGAGTCGTTTTCACATCAAATGCGACGTGCTACAAGAGAGGCCCATGCCATCAGCGATGCTTTGGTCAACACAAAAATGGCTTTGGGTGAGTTTAAATGAAATATTATTATTGGTAAATACGTCAATTTCGTGTCTTTTTTGCAGCTTTGATTGACAACAAAGTATGGGCCGACGGACTACTAATCTTCTACGAAATATTTGCATTCCTCGAACGTAATGTTCCGCCAGAAATACTCCCCGAAGTATACTATCGAAAAGAGGCTTTCGAAAAGGACTTGGAACATTACCTGGGATCTGATTGGAAAGAAAACTATGCACCACGTCGAGCTGTTCAAGATTACTTAGATCATTTGGAGGAGTTGAAAAAAGAGAATCCCTTGTTTTTGATAGCGTATGTCTATCATTTATATATGGGTGTCATGTCTGGTGCGCAAATTCTACGAAGAAAACGCGCAATAGCTCAACGAATGAATCCTTTGTCTTCAGAAATGACTGGAACACTTGGGTATGAAGTTACCGAGTTTGAAAATCATTCGGTGACGGAGTTGAAGAAGAAAATGCGTACAATTTTGGACGAAAGAGCGAAAGAGTTCGACGAAGAAACAAAGAAGCGTTTGCTTGAGGAGAGTGTGAAGGTGTTTCATATGAATAATAAAATAATTTCGACTGTACAAGGTGTCAATCAAGTCGTATTCAAGAAAATCATCGTTGGAGTGGTTCTTTGTATACTGACGTACTTGATGTTCAAATCATTCTTTCCATAAACCGTTGGAGGTTGAATATAATTTATATTTCGTGTTAGTGTTGTGATTTTTTTGTATGCTCGTATAGTTTGTTAGTTGTACAATTAAATTTTATTGAAGAAAAATAGGTTGTTTTTGTATAAAAATGCCCTTTACAGCTATTTCATGTCTGAAGTCGTATAAAATACTTCTTTTGAACATCTAGGTTTTTAATAAAACAAGCTCGCAATTGAAAGCCAGTGTTCATTTCAAGCCAACAATATTGTCAATGATCATCCTTAGGAAGAGGCGGAAAGAAGAACCAGAATTATTTCAACATTTATTTTAGAATTTTCGGGGATTTTTTATAGGCGAAAGTAAGTGTAACTAGGAGCATAAAATTAATAAGTGGCATAAGATGAAAATGCGGTGTTAAATCATATTACTTGAATTATTAAAGAAATGAGCAGTATATAGCTAGCTTTTAATTAACATTATTCCAGCTAATCTATCATTCATTGACTGGTACTGACATGAAAAGGAACAATAATTGTTAGATTGACAACAATAAGAGCTAAAGCTTATTTATGTCCAAAGTGGTAATATAATTTTTTCTAATTTTTTTTAATCTTAAAATCGGTATAAACGGTTATCAACAGATTACTATGCTTGAACTCCTCATAGCCACTTTCTAACCTATTTGCCAAGCAGAAAGAAGAAGATACACTCACGACCTGTCATTGGCGTCATTGCCCATCCGTTAGTTGTCAATTTGGCTCTAAAGTTGCATCGGCCTCGAAATCGTTGGGGCCGCGGTCTTCTATTTGTGTTTTTTCCCCATTTGAATCTTGCAAAGTTCTCTTGACAAGATGGCTAATCCAGAAACGACACAAGTGATGTCCTTACCATTGCCACCGGCGCAATATATAAACCTCTACACAGATGAAAATATTCGTAAAAATCGTGCACCGCGTCCACCGCCACCAAATTTGGATACGTATTCAATGTTTGGGAATACTTACAACAATGAGGAAATGATTCGATCGTTAGAATCGCAAGGAATTAAACGTCTAATCCCGCTACATTTCGATCGCAGAAAGGAATTGAAGAAGCTGAATCATTCGTTGTTTGTAAACTTTTTGGATTTGATTGATTTGTTGGTTCACTATCCAGACAGTCCCAGGAGAACAGAAAAAGTAATTTTTTAAAAATAAAGGATACTTTAGAAGCTATCTTTTTATTTAAAATTAATTACATTGCAGATTGACGATTTAAGCATTCTATTTGTGCATATTCACCATTTGCTGAATGAGTTTAGGCCTCATCAAGCACGAGAGACACTACGCGTAATGATGGAGATGCAAAAACGCCAACGCATTGAAACCACTGTCAGGTACCTACTTATGTTTCATCTGATATTTTTTCTTGGCATTAATTTAGGAGACGAATATAAATGTTGAAGACAATTTTCGTTACCGAATTCGGGGAAACAACATTTTTTTATTAAGCAGCTAAAACTGCTGTAGATATGGAAAAACAGTCTGTTGGTTTATTTCTACTCTTGATTTGAATGAACTTTGTTGAATGGACTGCGCTTTACAGTCTTTTCTTAACAGTAAATAATTTAAAATTGATCACTTTTAAATTAATTTGCAGTTCTGACTCTTTGTTTAAATACGTTAACTTTACATAAGTAACCTGTGCTATATTGATTCATTGACCAATTTTATTCGGAGAATGATAGTATTCATTGAACTCTTCAAGTGTGATTTGCATCATAAAACGTTAAATAAATATGTAAATAGTTAATTTAAATGAATTTCAAGGACTTCGTTTAGTTGTGGATTAACCTCAAATATACCTAGCAGTCATGTTGTGTATGTGTTAGTATAAATAGTGGTATTGTGGCAAATTTGACTTTGTGCCTTAAACTAATGAGTAAGGAAAATTACGAGCCCTGGTGATTCTCGGCTTAGTCTAACTATTGCGGAGGTACCATCGGCGATGGGAATGCCGCGTTAGATACAAATTTTTGGAAGGGCACAGGTCGTCCCATTGAGCCGGCTCACTACTTTCGAGCGGGTTCTGGTGAAGCGATCTGCCCTCATAAAGATTTCTCAAAACTTGCTTCGCAACGGCGTTTTTCTTTAAATTGGAGGAAATCTCTTTAGAATTGTTTATATGTCCTGAGTTTTTTTTTATTGTTATTTAGCACTTCTTTCATAAATCATAATTTTGAGTACAAATAATTTATTCCGTTTATGGAAACGTACAATCGACTTTCGATAATTTGAATTTCTTGATAATTTGAAAATTTTTCTCGGTCCCTTGAAAAATACTCGATAAATTGAATAAAATCAATATTAATTGATCCCTTCGGTAATTAGAAGTTGAAGGAATAGCAGGTAATGTTCGCGTACTGCAGTAACAGATTTTTGCAGCTGGCTTCTTTTTGTGGCGAAATTTGGCTTGCCGCAACATTACAAAAACGACTTGTTGCGAATCTATTTTATTATATTATAATGCATTAAGGTACGCGAACAGACTTAGTATCTTGCACGCCGACATTCAATAATTTGAAGTCAGGCTCCCCAACTCTCTATAATTTAAAGCGTTTTCTCCTCTCGCGTTTCTACTCTCTATAATTTAAAGATTAAAAGATTTCTGTAAGTGAGGAGTGACTCTTAAATTTCAAAAACCGACACGCCGTCATATTTAACAAATTCCGCGGGAGCGCCTGCGTGGATATTTCCATTTGTTCTTAGTGGATTGACGAACTAAACTAATTTTTGAATGGCTATGACCCAAGGAACATGTTCAACACCGACGAAACTGGTTTTGTTTTGATATAAATGTCTTCCTGATCGCACTCTGAAGCTCAAAGACGAAAAGTGTCATGGAGGGAAACTCAGCAAGGATAGAATAACTGTCCTTTTAGCGTTAAATGAATGGCTGACCTCCGTTAATAGTGACATAAAAAAGGAAAAATGCAAAATCTTACTGTTTTGGACAACTGCACCTTACATAATAGACCACCATCATTAGACAATGTAAATTTGATTTTTTTTCCAGCCAACACGCCCTCAAGACTGCAGCCATTAGACCAAAACATAATTCAAAATGTTAAAACTTTCAACCGTAGAGAAATTGTTTCTCTTGTGCTTGATAGCATTGAAAATGGTGAGAAGGTGAACATAACAGTTTTGGCCGCTATAACCATGATTGACAAAAACTGGAAAAATCTCAACCCTACCACTATTTATGACTGCTTTAGGAAGTGCGGGTTAAAGGAAAACGAAAACGTAGAACAGTCATCACAGCCGCCAATAATTATAAATTCTGACTCGGGTTAGGGACGTCTATTTAACTACGGACAGTTAACATTTCAGGATAATGCTCATGTTGACGATGATTGTTGGATTTGTCCTCTCTGCATGAGGACGGGGAAGAAAACGAAGAAGAACAACCGCCAATTCCAGTCACATTGAGCGAGGCAACGACTTGTTTATCTCTTATTGATCTCTTACCACCCTACGCTTCTACGCCCTCAGAATCGACACAAGTGACGATTTCTTCTCAGCTCTCACCACAATCGGAAATCCATTGGACTATGGCAGACGAAAGTCGCTCACTCAACACAAAATTACGGAGTTCTTTTCAAAATGAACATTTGTGGATAATTCTAAAAATGTATGGAATAATAAATCATGAATTTGGTTGTTTAAACTCCTGTTATTTTGAAACCGTGATAATTTGAAATTTTTCTCTGGTCCCTTTAAATTAAATTATTTAGAGTCGACTGTATTTAACAAAAAGAACAATTAGATTATCATCGCACTTATAATAATGCGGACTTTCTTACAATAATTTCACACATATAATGATTTCACATATACCTTTTCTGAATAACAATAAAGTGCGCGATTATTTTCTTCATTTCGGACTGTGTTCCTCGACTTACTGCCCTGGCCGACGTGTCGATATAGCCTAATGTGCCAAGGCACGAACCAAACGGACCTCAACTACTTGCGCGTTACTGGCAGTAAGAAAAATGTTTAAACGAACATGATCAGGCTATGGGCTGGCGTGACATGTCCTGTTCGCTGAATCAGCTGAGCTCCGTTTTGTTCTATCGCTGTCCATTTATACGAGCACCGGGGCAGCAAGAAAGCTTCATCTTTGAGACTTTAATGATAGGGATTAGCGAACTCTCCGGGCGGGGTTTTAGGACTTTCTGGAATTCATACCGAAATGTAAAAATGGGGGCAATTTGGAAGCACCGAATCGACAACGTGACAGTACCCTTAAACTCCGTAAAATAGGCTATGCCCAATCACTATAAAAAAGTGGTATCATGAAAACATATTGCATCAATTACAGCATCAAGATTTATACCATACCTAAATGCAGAGCTCGGTGCCGATGCTGTGGACTAGTGCGGACTAGGCTAAGTTTTCCAGGCTGAAAGCAACTAATAAATCACAAAATGGTCTCAACACTGCAATACCTGTGACGTAATCACTATCCTTATTGCATCATCAGAGAGTTGTGAATTTTCTTCATATGAGGAATGAGTTCCTACAGTAAAGTTAACTATGCCACCATTTCTACTTACCTACCTCAACAGTGAAAAAGCTTACTGTGTGGCATACTTACTGCAAATGTAAAATTTAAATTTCAAGATAAATGTGCGTGTGCAACACGCGTAATTAAAAAAAAACTATATAAAAGGGCCTCCACCGACTAGAATTAATGAATCTCAGAATCAATCTCAATCAATCTCAAGATCACAAATTTGCA
Source organism: Nemotelus nigrinus (assembly GCA_947369275.1). Lineage (NCBI taxonomy): Eukaryota > Metazoa > Arthropoda > Insecta > Diptera > Stratiomyidae > Nemotelus > Nemotelus nigrinus. The sequence continues at coordinate 46,934,920 of OX376372.1, read as the reverse complement.
TTTTTTTGTTTAAAAATTTAATTGATTTTTATTCTCATCGAAATATTGCTGAGAAATTGAAAGATTGATGTCCACGCAGATCAAGCATTGTTTATGCTAATAATCTTTACATCTTCAATCAAAATTGATTATGCATTGGAAAATGCTCACTCATCAAGCTTCAAGAGCTGTTCGTCACATCACCATCGTCATCACAAAAAATGTAATCTTGATGATGATACAAAACAAAATTTTCCTACTTCAGTTCCAAATATCTATATGATTTAGCATAAATGGGTTAGCTATGTTTGGTTTTTATTTTATGTTTGTCGATATTTGTGAACGCCTAATATTGACCCAATTGAAAAAATCTATCACTGTATTTGTTAACGAGCTTAGTGTTTTATTCTTTTCTTCAGCTGAGATGTTCCGTACGAATTTACATTTTTTAATTGAATTTACATTGATGAATTTACATTGAATTTACATTGATGGATAGGAAAGCAATTAGCTCGTCTGAACCTGGATTCGAACCAATACGAGGGAAGTTTGATAAGTTTGACTTTTTGAATGAAAGATTTTTTCGGCGAAGAAGCATTTTATTTCTCAACATAGTCTCCTTTTAGCTCGATACATTTAGTGCAGCATTTTTCCAATTTTTTTTATCCCTTCTCCAAAAAATGGTAGCCATGACCTTGTTGGCCAACTTACCCACTTTGGCCTTCTTTAATGCACGATCACCCGAAAAAACCACTGTTTGGATTGTTCTTTGGTCTCTGGTGTCGTGTGATGGATCCATGTTTCGTCTACGGTAACAAAACGGCGCAAAAACTCGTTCTTATTGTGACTAAATATTGCCAAACACCTTTTTGAAGTGGTCACACGATTCCGCTTATGGTCAAGTGTGAGTAATCGTGACACCCATCTCGCGGATAGCTTATTCATGTCCAAATATTCGTGTAAAATGTAATGAGATGCTTACGGCCTCAGCCAATTCACGAGCTTTCATTCTCTGTTCGTCCAATTTCTTTCCATGGATTTTACCGAACATCTCTGGCGTGATTACCTCTTTTGGGCGACCAGAACGTTCGTTGTTCTAGTACGACCACAACGGAACTCAGTAAATAACTTCATAACTATTGAAATTGATGGTGCAAAATCTTCATAGTATTTATCCAGCCTTTCCTAGGTTTTGGTAAAGGTTTTATTTCTTAATTAGGACACGAAATTCACTTTTTTCCATTTTGATTAAAATACTCGAGGTTGTCTGCTGTCAATGGCTGGCTAACACAAACAAAATGGCGTAACTTGCTCAGAATTGAAAGTAGTCTAGTAATAGATGGCGGTTGAAGGAAGCAGTGCTACGTTCAAAGTTGCTGCGCGGGAAGTTCAAAAAGTCACGGACTTATCAAACTGCCCACCAGTAACCGGAGAATTTTTCCGAAGTTATTGTTCTTGCTCTAAGTGCAAATCTCTAGCTGTCACACAAAAATATAAAGTCTTTTGAGTTACCCTGCATAACATTTTCAATAAATCGCTATGTTGCGATGTATTTCCCTTTTTCTAGGGACCCTCCCACCTATTGCGAATTCTTAAAATTGGTGTTAAACGGCCAGTTTTAAACTACAAAAGTATTGCCAAAATTTTTTGAAAAAATGATATGTGACAAGCTCACATTAGAGCCTCTCATGAACGGAAAACAATATGGTTTTTTAAAAAGCAAATAAAAGGCATAAAATTATGAAAAAAATACTATTTCCTTTCATAAAACATTTATATCTTTAAGCAATCCTCTTCTTGCATCTATCGTATCAAACGCATCTGCATCATGCAAAATTTAGATCTTAAGTAGTAGACTTTTTTTCCAGTTTGTTTAAAGACTCGAATAAATTATACATATTCCGAGCTTAAAATTAGTAAAGACACTAAAGCACAGAGGAAAAAAACGTATCAATAAAATATAAAAACTCTTCATACATTTTACACATTGCTTTTAATTTTAATTACATGTACTTTCTTGGGCTTATAGCCATGTTCCTCGAATATATTTAAAAAATAATAATGTTGTTTTTCCATTTCAGATTCCAAAAACACTTAGAACGTGTCAAAGAAATTGTGAAAAATGCTTTTGCCGCCCTACCGGATCCTGTCGACAATGACGCGAATATGAGTGATTCAATCAAAATGGAGCTTGATGGTGATAGTAGTAGTAGTGATAGCAACGTTGATGGTTGCGATCCCTTAGATCGTTTAATGTGTAAGATTGCTGATAAAATACAGTGAAAAAGTAAAAATATTTTAAGTTGTTTTTATATATGTATTGAAGTTAGTTTGATAAGTGAATAATTGCTATGAATTGTGAATAAGCATTAGATTTAAATGATTACTATCGATAAAATGTATAAATACGATGATGTCATGTCTATATTATTATAAACTGGCTAATTTTAAATAAAACCGCTAATGCGTTTGACAGTATCTAAACAATATTGTGTTTTTAACTACAGATTGAAGCTTAGTGTATAGTGCATATAATATAATTTCTTAAAGTAAAATATACACGTACATACAACATAATGTGCCCGCTTAAATACAGCCTTCAAAATATGAGATCTAATTGATGTTTTAAAATCAAAACATTTTGTGATGTAAGAAAAATATAATCATAACTGTCCAGTTTTCATACAGAATTTAGAAACATTTAGTGAACCCTTTCAATAAACGTAGGTGTGAACTATTTGTCGCTGCTAGAAATACATTTTAACTCCTATTCGACTTCAGGCTTGTACAATCAATCACATCTTTAGGTTCTTTCAAAGTTGAGTCCATTCATGAAATCTAATAGCCATTATTTGAACAGCTAATTTAAATTCCTTCAAATGCAAAAGCTAATCGCACTCAGCCATTTCATTCAAACCTATCGTACGCATTCAAGTTTTAACCATAATGCTTTTCATTACATTGCACGCTCAGTTAAGTTGTCGATGATAACGCCTGATCCATGACTAGTTTATGATTTCTAACTTTCATTCATGCCCATTCCTGAATTTATACCGTCCTGAATCCTTGTAGGTTGTTTACTGAATCGCATTGAAATCTTTCTGCTTAAGTTGCGTATCTGTACGTCGTTTAAAGCGGAACTATGAAATGACATGATAAAACAAACTTTACTCATGCGGAGGCTTTCAGAAGTGTAGCCGATGAATTTGCTGAATTTACGACTAGTTGATCCGAGAAAACCATAAATCGAAGTGAGAAGGAAGAACCGAAACATGTACGATAGTTTAGTTAAATCAATGTGGTGTAAAGTTTGCTTTGAAAGGGGCTGCTTGAGTTTATAGTTCTGTAGAATAAATTGAGGGTAATTTGCGGAGAGAATTGTTTTGATTTAAATATTTTTGAGATAAGGAAAATATTTAGGGAACTTCGTTTGGAGGTTTCAAGGTCATATACCACTAATCGTAAAATACATAGCATATTGTGTCTACTGAATGATTGATTCGATCCAAGGTTTCAGTAAGTATTGTCCTTGTATTTTGAATTTTGTGGTTGAAATGTTTGGTGTGCCATTCGTTGGGAATGCCTTGGCTTCCCCATTGCTGCGTAATGTGTTTTGTCAAGATAAATGAATTACTTAGTAAAGCATCTGAGGCCCTGTCATTGGATTCAATATTTACTCAAGATAAAAACCGTATTAATGATAATCCACGATATCGCTTTGTGCATGCAAATAAATATTGTCGTTATCTGCTGACTACACGTAAAAAGTCACTAATGGCTCTTAAAATGGCTGACTGAGGTAGAATTGTATGTATTTTTTAGGCAAATTATCCCTAAGTGCTCATTTTGAAGAAAATTGAGATAAGCTGTTTACTGTAGTCACATAGATGCAATCTACTTAATTGAGATTATGACATCCCTTTGTTAGCTTAATTGTTCTGAAGTTACTGATGTGAGCCTGTAAATTTGAACTATGCAAAGTAATTGGATATTCGCTTTGACTGATAACGTACGGGTGTTATCTAATACGATTTCGCAACAGGTTTATATGAGAAGTTAAGGCTCTGTGTAAACAAATAAATAGTTGTTGCAAAATAGTAACTTTGCATTAGAGCGAAAGTCGGTGTGGAAGCCGGCTGTAGCACATGAATATAGAATGATTTTCGAATCAACTAAAAATGAAACATTGTAAATTTCATTGTTTAAATTTGCTTCGGAAACCCGTTACTAGAAACTTTATTTAGTGACTTCACTATTCAACGTTATTTCGAATTTGTGCAGAATAAATAAATATCAAACTATTTAAAAAAGTTAAATAAATAACACCTGACCTAATTTTAGCTTGCTGTGCGTAATTAGTAAGAAGGAATATAGGAAAAATGTCGTGGAAATTCAAGTTTTGATAGGTGCAAAAATATAATTATATAGATACAATATAATATAATTATATAGAAATATTAAATGAAAACAATGATGTATTCCTCCAATATTGCAGAGGCAGTGGCGAATTTAACAGCAGACTGAGCTGGCTGGAGCCTAAAGGTAGAACTATAATGCAATTAAGTGAGCTTTAAGTAGCTTAAGTGACAGTACGGTTGCATAGAAATCATGCGGCATACCCATAATGTACTTATCTGCCGTTTCGTTAAGTTTCGTTCAATTCGGGCCACTTAAGTGGCGTACGACTGGGACCGTACATCAATTAAGTAAATTTGACAAGAGGTTTGCGTAACGACTACAACCAATAGAAGGCACGTAAAATATTTGAATATGTTTTCGTGGATCGCTTGGTATTTTTGCAGGAGGTAGAAGTAATGATCGTTCGTATGCGGTATTGTAGACGCAATAATAGGTATGAGAAATATTTGAATATTTTAGGTCTGTGCGCGTACCTTCAGTCACTGAATTTTCCTGAATCATACGGTGGGGGAAATTCATGAAAAGTACAAAAACGCTCACATTGCATTTCCTGAAAATGTACAAACAAAATTGTCAGTTATCGGTTTTCAGGAGAACAATAATGATTATAAAGTCATCCTTAGTGGTAATAAATTATCGTCACAAAAATATTCGTCCTTCATAATATTATAACATTAGGCCAAAAACCGTTTGACAGTTTTCAGTATTTTGAATTAGCTCAAACCCTACTGAAAAAGGGGCATTTTTCCGTTTTCAGTAAAACGGAGTGCAAAAACGGCTTCATTGCAATTAATTGCAATAAATCGTAGTACGCGAACATACCTTTCATTGTTAAACGGTTCATTGACAGTTTACAATATAGGAAGTAGTAATTAGATGTCTCGAATATGATTCTGCGCGACATTGTAAACAGAATAACCGGTATCTAAAATATTTTTTCGTCGATCACATAAATGCTATTTTTACAGGAGGTAGAAATAATGAGTTTGAAACATAATTTCAAAGAGAAAACGCGTTGAACAACATACCAAATAATAAATTATATAGTAGTTTATTTACTTGTATCTTTAAATTACTTACTTTTAAAAATACAAGTACATAAAATACTTAAAATGCCGTCTCACAGCTTTTTTCATTCAAAGAATAACCTTCAGCTGTCCACTATTGAATATTAAACTTCAGCAGTAAAGACCTTGTTGATTAAATATATTCCGGTCGCATACCAATATTGCTCAAAAAACATTTCTTTCGTACACTTATTTGAATATAAGTACAAATTAAGAGCCTGCACCAAGCTAATCTTTATAGATCTAATAATCTACAGCAAAGTGCTGACGTTCAGCTCAGCTACAATTTTCTACGATTTCTTGCAACAGAGCTAGCAGGCTATGAAGACAACTATATTTCAATTGCAGCAAAAATCTATTCAAATATATTGCGTAAACGCTCACATCAGTTCATCTCATATGCCTCCAAATTCAAATTCATATTCGCCACTCTGACGGCAGCTTCATGAACCTTCACTTAATTCTATTATGGGCAAATTAACCGATCGACTTCAATTGAGTGAATTTTCGTTCAGTTTCAGCGCCCACTTAAGTTCACTTAATTGCATTATAGTTCTACCTTAAGGCGGCAGATTCTAGGGGCGGCAAAATTGGTTCAAAAATTTTTTTGTTATGCTTATATTTATTATATGCTGATCAGCGTCATTTCTTACCAGTGAGTATCTTCCAAAGAAAGATTAATTATCGAAATTGGCTGGTTTGCTCTGAAAATAAAAGATCTGTATATTATTACAAAACTCAGTCTGAGAACGAAGGATTTAATGACAGGAAAAATGGAGAACACCGAGTAGCTCAGCACTAAAACTCTGCGCGTCATTAATCTAGTATCCTCAGTTCGAACGTTAGAAATGAGATGGATGGTCGACTCGAAAATTATATGCATGTCCAGATTGATGGAGAAATTACCTATTGGAGAAACGTTCTGAAGAGGGTTGTTGCCGTAGTGAAGCGACTGTTTTTTTTTCTATGATGATGCCAAGGCTCAGGGGATGCCCTATTATGCTATAGCACAGCCATGGCGGAAGGAAATTTAAGGAAAGGGAGAAAGGAAGGGTTGAGGGTATGAGACTGAGCGCATTGGGAGCAGGCTTGATATTTCATTCATCTACAAGGGAGCAGGCTTGATATTTCATAGAGCAAAGACCATAATAATAGCGATAAAGAAGTTCAGTGATCCGCATAACGGAAATTATTGTATGATTTTGGAAAAGTTTCTTGAACTCGATCCTTTTTTAGACAGGTATATTCAGCGATTGGGGAACCAACGATCTGGAAGTACCAGTTACTTTCCAAAGACCATGCGATGAGTTTATTCACTTGATGGCTCATAAAGTCTTAAAACAGATTGGAGATGAGATAAAAATGGCGAAATATTTTTCCTTAATCATCGATCCAACATCAGACATAGTGCATGTTTACCAACTTACCCTCGTAATTAGATACGTTTTGGAAATAGGTGAACCGTGTGAAAGATATCTCAAGTTTTTGCCCTCAGTGGGTCATAAAGCTGAAGAAATGTATTTTTGCCATTATTTCGGGCATAAACACTGGGCATAAATATTGAAGAATGTAGTGAGCAATCATATGATAATCCCGCGAACATGTCTGGTGCGTACAATGGCTTACAGGATAAAATTCGAAGTCAAGCACCTTTTTGCTTTTTTCGTGCCTTGCTCTGCCAACTTTTTGAATTTTGTGGCAGCTGCGGCTGCTGAATCTTGCACAGAAGCTTCTCGCTTCTTCATGTTGCTTCAAGAAATCTACCTTTTATTACAGGTTCGGCATAGTACTGGCAAAATTTAATGACTGAAATCGGGAAAGCGAAAACGCTAAAGAGAGTAAATCTGACACGTTGGCAACTAGAGAGGACGCATGTAGATGTTTGAGAGATTCTTGGCATGAAGTCCTTAAAACTTTGGAATTATTCAAGGATGATTGTACCAAAAAGCTTGTAACGTGAAACAAAGTGACGGGAATACTTTTGAATTCGGAAAAACTGGAAACGGTGGTAACAGCTGTTGTGTGGGAGTTTTTTTTTTTTTTGGAAAGAATAAACAAAGTGAATGTCCAAATTCAGGCTTATACCGTGTACGTTCACTGATGCCAACCATAATGAATCTATTAGAAAAATATTCGCAGCTGAACGAGAAAATTTTAAGTATTTCGATTGCAAAAGACATGGGAAAAAGACAACTGAAAAGGAAAAAAAATTTATGTTGAAACACCCGATGAAGAAATAAGAATGGCTGCGAGCCTAGCCGTCATATAGAAGGCCGGTCGCAAAAGCAATTAACGTACCAAGATGGGGTGCTTAATGTTCCTTTTATTGTTACTTGAGGGTTAGGTGCTGACGGTTAGGTGCTGACGGTGCCATAACTCTTAAAGATTTATTTTAAGTGTAGGGTGAAGAAATTCTGCTGTTGATAGCATACAAGCAAATGGCATACCATATTACCTACCATATATGGCATGCCATGAAATATTGCATACCATAGACCGGCTCCATTAGCAATTTGAAATGTTATGCCATGGGAAATTGTTAATGGAGGCGGCCTGTAACAATTAAATAATGGGCTAGAAAACATGCAGTTTTAGCGAGTTTAATCACCTATACACTTTTATGAATTATTAGCGATAGCTTTAACGATATATATAAATATATAAGCTTTTGCGATTTGAAAATGAGTTAAAATTATTTACGCATGGTAGAGTAAATTTGAAAGACTGGAAGAATGAAGCAATATAGGCTGCTAAAGTTGAACATAAAACATCGTAACATTAGAACACTTTTCAGTACAGACAAATTGGTCGGCATACCGCGACCAGCAAACTAGGGAAAACATCTTGGTAATGTTGCCTGTTAATGAGTTGCATGGACCATAGGGTACATACACATGGCATGCATTATTATTATATGTCGCTAATCGTAAGGAAAATTATTGTTGCTGATATATTTGCGAACAGGCTCGGTTTCGTATAAAGGATATGTCTGTAGATTGTCGATAAACTATCGTTTTTAGGAAACGCTTTCTAAATTGCTTGCTGGGTACTTTATGCTGCCGTTAGCAGGGCTCGCACTTCGTGGACAAAATTTGAAGTAGAAGTTGAAAATAAATTTAAGTAGATTTGAAGTAGAAATAAATGAAATAGATGAACGATTGGGGTCACTTAATGTAAAGCATTAATTTATTTTTCATATAAACTAGGTAAACATAATTTGGACGATAACGGAAAAAATATTAAGTAAAACAACGTCAAAAACTCCAATTAAAAGTTATTTAAACAATAAATTAAGGCATAATATAACTTTTATACACAAAACATAATGATATTTGCAGTCTTGACCATTGCTTTCCCAAACTGTATTATTTTTGAGTTAAGCCTAGCGTTAGTGACTTACAGTAAGTTGTTCGTTGCATTGAAACACCATTAGACTAGAAAAGTGTTGCTGTCGAAGCTCGGTGCAGGAAAAAAAATTTGAAAAAGAAAAACAAACTCTCTCTGATTCGATTTGAAGCGAACATGGACTAGAATCCGAAGAAACTGAAGTAGTGAAGTAGCTATTATTTTCAAAATAGAAATGAAGTAAACCTACTTCAAATTTAGTAAAGTGTAAACCCTGGGCGTGAGTACATGAACGATTTGCTATTATGGTTCTGTAAATTTATGAAAATGATTAGACTGTTGTTGTCGTTTGACAATAAAAACCGAAGGATGGCATGGAAACCATAAATGTTTCTAATATAGGGTAAATGCACTAGTGCCCGGAAAGTTAGTAAATTTTTCAATTTTAGTTGGTATCAATAATTACGAGCTTAATATTTAGTTAACTAACACGCTTTTTCATACATTAGGATGAGCTCAGTTTTTTTTTATTAATTTTGAATTCAATAAACTATGTAAGTATGCTGATATTCCAAGTAAATAAACTTGAGCCAAATTATCCTAGTCTCCGAACACCATGAGTCAGTGCTCAGACAACTTTGAACTAGACTTCGGCCAAAACTTCAATTGCTTCCTAAAATAAATGTTACTCTATTTTACTAGAATTTACAGATAATATTTCTTGTAAGGCTGTTTAGTTGCGCCTGGATAGGACTGAACGTATATTTCGCAATATACATGTAGACTTCAAAAATAGTGAGCTCGGAGCAGACTGGCTCTTATTGTTTATTTGTTCAACCTGCTGGCAATTTGAAATCAATCTGTTAGATGCTATACATTCTAAAATTAAAATAAGTAGTAGGCGTTTTAGGCGTGTTATTGCGAAGGATTAAGACCTTGACTCCTACGAGAGTTAATCCTGGAAAGTGGTGCATTGCCTTTCAAATAGGCTGATCGTAATAAGGGTTGCGTTTGCTGCAATATGCGTTCTAAATCTACTTATTTTCTCTATTTACCTTTGAATATCAGTCTTTATACTTATCTTTTGTGGAAGTATGCTAAAATCAATATTCAAAAATGACCTCTGTTTTTGATCTCCTGCTAAAATTGTGTGCTGTATGCTTATACAGCTAACTTAAAAAAAACCAAAAAAATATTTATTTATTTGCAGTACAAATCAAAACACAAATCATCGAATATTTCGAAAGCGCTAAAATGTGCACAGAGCATGCGATTCACGGCCGCGGTGCCGCCAAATGCCTACACCACATAACCATCATCGCAAATGGTTCATGTAACGTTGATGCATAAAGTGGCGACGTCGCTATTCACCAGACATGCACCAACTAAGTGAACAGCACTCGCCAGAAGCCGCTATAAAACAAATTTCCCTGTTTCCACACGCTTCAACGAAGTAAACGGTGAATTTCAGAAGCAGCCACATTGGAATTCCCTTACATGAATACGCTTCTACGAAGTGAACTGCACTCGCCAGAAGCTGACATAATAGAAGTGTGCCCGTTTGTACACGCTCCTGCGATATGAACAGCGTTCTTCAGAAGTCACCTTGGAAGGAATTTCCCTGTATGGAAACGCCCCTACGAAATCAACACCAATCAGCAGAAGCCGCTAGGGGAAATCTTCTGCACGAGCATGCTCGCACGATGTGAAAAGGATAAGTCAGAATCTGCCATATTGGAAATCTGACTACACGGACGTGCTGACACGAAGCAAGCAGCGTTGGTCAGAAGCCGCCATATCGGAAAGCTGCGTGTATGCACATGCTCGAACGAAGTGAACAGCAGTAGTCAGATGGCGCCATGATGAAAACCGACGTGTACGTACACAGAACTATCGTGTACACACAAATACAATAACACGCAGAGAAAGCTCACGAATTTCGGTATATTCCCAATCCCGAATTGGCAACTGCTGTAAAATCGCTCATTGACTAACGAATCGAGCTTAAACTTCTCATTCCACGCCTTGTATTTAGACCAACTGCCTCTTCAAGCTGCTTCAACAATTCGTGTTGTGATGGCTTCGAAAAGTGTAGGTAAAGGGATTCAATGGCATTGAAAAAGGATGTACACGTTTCGATTGTGAAAAATGTGTGCATCACAACAAGGATAATTCTATGAGTTAGACAGTATACAAATCTGGCTACAGGGTTTTTCATCTAAATTAAGATTTGTACACCATTTTTTTGTCCTGGTATGACACTAACACCATCATAAAACTGTCCAACAACAGGCAATTCGCTAAGTCCGTAGCTGTCTAACAGGCTCAAAATTATATCTGCTAAATACGAGGCATTTCTAGCTCCTAAACAGTCTACAAAGCTTGAAAAACTTTCTTCAACAGCTAGCTCTTTAGCAAATCTGACAACCACGGGCAGTTGTTCCTTTTGTGGACCCTTGCTTCGTCTGCCATAATGGATATCAGTTTGCACTCTTTTATTTCAGCTGTGTTGTCCTTGCGAATGATTTCAGCAATTATTTTCATTAATTCATTTTGTGTTTTGCCACTACAGAAGTTTGCAACCTTGTTTTTAAAATGTTTTTCAAAAGTTGAATCATGCTTCGCGAATAATTCACAACAATAAAAAAAAAAACTCTAGCGCACCTGAACCGCTAGAAACACTAATGTTCGAAGAACAGTAGAAGAATCGTGCAGGTTTTGAGTGCATATTCCACCACATGTGCTGCTTATTACGGCCAAACTGTTTCAAATGCCACGTTTTACTTTCGTCTTAAGAATGCATTATAACTCATATGGTGCAAGGTTTCAGATATTACCACTGGCATGAATTTCAACGTTTATGAGAGCAAAACACGGGTTAATTATATTCGTTATCAGTTGCTTATTTCACATAATTTTGAAAGCAGCATCTCATATAACATCAATGAAGAAAATGCTCAGTGCCTGCAGCACTGTAACTGAAGTTGGTGTTTGGGGCTGCGATCCGAAAAATTTGCAGAACTTTGCGAATTGTAACATCGGTTATTTATTTTCATTGTAAATGTTTCCGGTATGTATACTAACTGTAAGCATTTATTGATACAAAAGTAGCACAACCGACTCGTGCTGGCAACCTTTCGCCAGTATCAAATCCAAGAATATATCAAATCTGCTTCACGTTGTTTAATTACATTCGAAGTTATAGGAGTATAAAGAAATTTAGGGTTACCTGCAGCGAGTTTTTTCAAATGATCGAAAGCTTAATATTTGCTGTTTATTGTCACTACAATATCATTACCATTTGAAAATTCTACGATAAAACCGCTTAATAAAGATATTGCAATTAAACACAAAACCAACAATAGCTGGCAACCCTATCGTGTCTTTTCAACCAAATTTGGCCTGAATAATGTTTATGACAGGTTTCATTAATTGTATGAAATTCGTATTGATTTCATGACTGCACTGGAAGTTATAGTACAAAAAGTTTTATTTTCCTGAGCGAATTTTCAAAACCAAAGACACAAAAATTACCATAGCAGGTAGCACCAATCAAATTTTTCAACCAAATTTCCACCAAACAGAGATTAGAGTTAGGTTTAGCTTCTGTGTCAATTTCATGAAAATCTGGTAACTTATTCACATTTCATAGGGCAAAAAGCAGTTTTTTTTCTTTGTAATTTTTCAAGATGGCACCACTGGCACAGAGTTGCCCACAATTCAAAATCGCTTCTATCAAATCTGGTCTTACTTAAGTCCAATGCATTCTGTAAATTTTAGCTGTATCTGATTATTGGTTCGTGAGTTTCCGTGAACAGAAGTTTTTGATGCTAAAAATATAGGTTAACTGGGAGAGGGTTACCGTTCTTGTCCGACATGAAATTTCCAAAGTTTTATTTTGAACGTGTAGATAAAACATAAGATTTATATACAGATTGGTTTTATTGTAAGAAACGGACATTTTTTTGAATATTCGATGGTTTGAATGTTTTTACTTCCAAATTTTTTTTTTCAAAATGAAGACACCAAAATTATCATAGCTGGCAGCTCCAATCGAATTTTTCGACCAAATTTCTACCAAACGTGGCTTAAAGTAAGGTCCAGCAATTGTGTAAGTTTCGTCAAAATCGAACGATTCAATCAGAATTTATAGGGCTAAAAACAGTTATCTTTTTTAGTGGTTTTTCAAGATGGCACCACTGGCACAGAATTGCCCGCATTTCAAAATCACTTCTATCAGACCTGGTCCTATTTAAGGTCAATACATGCTGTGAATTTCAAATAATTCTGCCCATCGGATCGTGAGTTTCCGTGAACAGAAGTTTTTGATGCTAAAAATATAGGTAAATTGGGCAAGGGTTGCCAGGCGTGCCCGTTATACCATATCTTTTTTTTTTTTTTGGTTATGTAAACAAAGCACAAGATTTACATATGAAAGGCTTATTTTTGAAGAAACTGCATTTTTTCAAGAGAGACGATGATTTGGAGGTTTTCACTTTCAGTGCCTGCCCTAGCTACAGGGTTGCCAGCACGCTCATTAAAAGCCACATTAATCTACAACTAAATAATATCAATATGTCCTGAAAATTTGGTAATGATTGAATAGCTCTGTCAAAAGTTATCGAAATTTAAAAATTTTCAAATTTTCCCGTCCTCTTTTTAGGCACCCAGCGCACACATAGGGTTAAAATATTCCAAAGCATTATCCGATTCATATGTAAAACACGTTAGAAATTTATTTTATTAACTTTATTTTTGCGAAAATCATTTGTGCACGAAATAATAGGTATATTAAAAATATCACTTAAATGCCCGCCGGCGCGAAAAGGTTTACAATAACTGACATTTAAAGAGACCTGGACCTATTCTGCATATACACCAATGTATCCTGAAAGTTTCAGCTCAATCGAATGGCGCGTTCCCGAGATTATCTCACTGAAATTTTTTGTACATATATATATATATATATAAAGAAATATGAATTTTTGGCCGAATCGATTTTAATACTAATGTTCTTCGAACATTAGTAAAAATCACGGCCATCAGTGGCACATTTTTCATCATGTCCTCTGAAAGCACGTCTTTGGCGACTGAGACACGTCGTAAGGTTGATAGCCTTTTCCAAATAATTTCGGTTCATCTTGACAATATCGCAAGACTGTTGAAGCACCATGTCATTTACTGTCTTCCAAGCACTAGTAGAGTTTTCAGATCCGGATCGCGAAGTTTGCTCGAGCTGAAATTTTGGTGTATTTTTGGCGACAATGGAAATTCTATGGAAAATTTCGCATTGTGATCTTTCACACGACTGTAAGAATAAAATGCAAATGATTGATGAATTTGATACTATAAAAAAATTTGATACTATAAATCTAAACTTGTAAAAATCCCAATCGCACAAAAAGCGCACCGAATTATTTATATTTTTAGCACCTGGAACTTGTGTTTATGGTATCTCGCGACCGGATAAAACTCATAGGATATTTTGGTCTTGAGTAGATAAAGGTCTGACAAAAGTTTAATGAATATGATAAGAACCATGTGGCGGCTGTGTCACTATGAAAAAACGCTCGGTGAAATTGAAATGCAATGCATTTTAACTTCCGATGCAGTTATCAAATTATCATAAAATTCACACACACATTTAACCTGAGTGCAAACTAAGTAGGTCATAGATAACATAAAAGTGGCAGGGATGCCATTTTTATTCTCCAAATGACTTCGAAAATTGTATTCTACGTTAACTACCTTATTGCCTACCATTTTAATACTTAGAGTATGTTTTGTGATTTAATAATTGCATAAAACACCAGTTTATAAAAGTGTTCTTATCTAAATACCTGTATATTGCCTAGTAGGAATGAACAGATAATCTTAATAAATAAAGGATGATTGGCGAGGCGCTTTTCGTCTTTTTCTTAACGTATAACTTGTCGAAATTAAATATTGCCGTCCATTTCTCAAAATGAGTCCCATAAAATCGTAATTTATATCGCAAATGACACAGTCTCTATGTTTTAAGTAGTGTGTATGCTTTGGTATAGGCTTACACTACTGCACTAGTAAACTATTGCTGTAACCACAAAAACCTAAGAGGCGAAAATTTAAGTGTCTGCTGTTGGAAATATCTATTTTTTTGGGAGGGGCCAACCTAGGGTCTGGGGAGGTATCACAGCAATAGGTCTTGGCCCGTTATGTCCGAAACCACTCTAACCCAAAATTGGCCGATTTCAGCTACTTTTGCCCTAAAAACTTTTTGAATATTTGATTAAAATACTCGCAAGTACGAAAATACTGGATACATGATATGCTTTCAAACTGCACTATCTAAAAGCAGATTTTATTTTAACATACTTAACAGCATGACAAAACTCAACCTCATATAATATTTGATCATACACTTTGAGCAGAATTAATAGTTTTAGCAAAACTACCAGCCATTTATACATGATAAATGCTAGCCATACAAATTTCCATGCATATCTGATCATTACATTCCATTCAAACCATTCAAATCTATTCTTCACAAGCGGTTCTACCAGCGTACTGTGTATACTGGTGTGCTTATACACTACCATGCCCACCGCCACCAAAGAGTTAAAGATATCTAAGTTTTAACTTAAGATAAACATATCCTTTTAAACATCAATATTTCCCAAAAAATTGCAGTTTGATCAAATAATAACACTTAATATTTTTGCTGAAATATTTGAACATTTTTTTTATTGGCTGCGCCAACGAAACGTGCTTTATGGCTCGCTCAATTGCCGTCAACCGATTGTCGATAACTTGACCGACCGAATGATCGATTGCGAGATGTTCGATTGTCTCGATTGCCCCAATTGTTTCGATTGTCTCGAATCGCTCGATTATCTCGAATCGCTCGATTGTCTCGATTATCTCGATTGTTTTGGCGCAACGATTGCGATTCTCTCGATTGCGATTATCTCGATTGTTAAAATATCTTGCAATCGTCCATCACTAGTGTCAGTGTGTCGGCAGTGTCAGTGTGTCGCCACTGTGTCAGTGTGTCGGCACTGTGTCAGTGTGTCGGCACTGTGTCAGTGTACTGCCGACACACTTATAAAGTGCCGCACTCGCACAGCACACCAAAGTGTGCTAGCACACTGTGCTTAGCACGCACAGGTGCTGCCCATCACTAGCTTCAACGCAATTACGCGGCGCAGCGCTGCGTTACCCATGTCTAGTGCAACACCTTGATTAACTTCAACAAGGTAAGATAAAACATCGTTATTTTTAACGTTTACCTTACAATAGGCGTGATTTTTTGCTTCCCCATCTATATCAGAACAATGCAGACGCATTGGGAACAACAACAACTCCCCCCTTTCCATAACAAGAGTTGCTGTTGTTTCCAATGCGTCTGCATTGTTCTGTTATGGATGAATATTGCCTGATGGTAATGTAGTGCTTGAATGAATTTGACAAGTACTTGCAAAGCATTGCAAGAAATGGGGCAACAGAATACAGCATTTTGCTCCGTCAACACAAATTAAAATTGGTAGTGAATGCATATAGAAATGGCTAGAATATTCTCGAAAACACTGAGATGCACATGATCAAACTCTGAAATTGAATTAAATATTGTACATACAATATGACTACCAATCTTAGCAGAGCTTTCTGGATTAGACTATTGATGTAATCAACGAAAAAGATGAAAGTAAAATTCCACTGTGAATGAAAACTAGCAAAAGAAATGACTGGAAAAGATTCTGCTCGCCGACGATCCCTTCCTCTTTGACTTGAAATTAATTCATATATTACTCTAGTTATAGTCGATGATGTTCTTGGTTTCGCTGTATATACCTATATATGTTTGTAGGTTTATATTTTTAACACAGAAGATATTCCGGGTTGAAGTGACTCTGAAGAAAGGTCTGTTTTCATATGTTGCAATATCCATTTGAACAGCATTTCCTGAGTGTACAAGTTGAAAAATCCAAAGACGATTCTACGAAGTTCCCGTGGATTGGTATTTTCATTAAAGAAACATTTTATGCTACACAGACCAAAGGACAAGCTAGTTAAGGGATTCGAGCAGAATAAATCAGGAAGTTTATTTTCATCTTAAGTTGATGATATTGTGGACAATAATATTAAATTCATTGAATTTATGCGCTGCTCATATTAATGCCGGGAATACAATCGGAACTTGGATCTGTAGCATCAGAAAAATAGATTCAAAGCATTGCACAAATATTCAAATCACTTTAACTGAAAAGCGCAAACCCATTAAATCAAAATTTAAATTAATTGCTTTATAAATCAAAGAAAAACATACACATTTACTTTGTTTTCAAAATCCTTTTAGCCGCAAATAACATCTACTTCAGACAATATGCAAATTTTGATCGATATCATCCGACCTCATCTAGAGACATCCGAATTGGTCACATCAGTTTGATGGCTTTGTTTCCAGCACATGCTTTAATACAATTCCGAAAATTCCACACATGTATGTTTAGGTACATAAACATTAGGGTCGATTTTGTCGCCTGTTCCCAATTATTCTAGACTGAGGCATTTGATGTTGAGTTCATTAAGGATAATTCATTGAGTTGTTTGAATACGGTTTCGGGTTTTAGGTTTTAGGGTTTCACCGGAAGTCCTCACCATATGCATATTTAAGCATTTAGAAATGACTAAGTGTCACTCCACACTTTGTTTTCCATTGTGGTGATTACCTGCAGGTGAAAGTCAAAATGTTACTTAACGTGAAATGTTATTAAAACTAAAATCAGCTTAATGATTTCTACTTTAATTTTCCTATATGCTTGATAAATATTTGTAGCGCCCAACGTGGTTGCATTGTCTTTTCTAGCGAAATATGACATTGAGATTAGGGCATACAATCCCGAGATTCCCGATACATTTTGGACATTTTCGGGATCCCGAATTTTTTATCGTAACTCCCGAGACTTCGGTATTGATAAAATTCAACCCATTTTGAGAATTAGAAAAGTTTCGTCATTACGACAGGAGCGAACTGCCCATAACTTAATACTAAAAGAAATATCGTTTTATGAAAACGAATGTGCTTAAGAGCCTGGACAGACGACACAAGTTAATGATCATTTCGATGTTAATGATAATTACCTATTACGTGTGTCATGTCTAATGCTCATTGATATCATCATTAATGATGTTCTCCAAATGATCATTTGGTGCTGAATGCTCATTAACTCTTACTGGATGTCGAACCATCTTGCGAGAAATATAGAAATTTATTGGAAAAATTGGAAAATCATATGATTTCCAGCTGTCAAAAGCATAAACAAATATAAGTCATTTTGAAAGTGAATTTGTACTATAGATCTATTGAAGTGGTCATTATGAGCGGAAAAGGTACCAAATTCAATAAATAGCTACTGACGTTTATTGTTAATGATTGATTTATGTACCAAAAAGAAAACTTGGACTGATGAAGAAGTTCGGAAACTGATTACAGTATGGCAGAGTTCGGTCAACGATTTGCGCATGATGAAGCGGAATTCGCTTGTTTACAAGCGAATGTCTGATGAATTGCGTTGGCGTGAATGCAGTACATATCGAAATTAGGATGAAGGTGAATAATTTGACGCAGCGATATCGATAAGCTGATTTGTGCATAGCATTTAACCAGCAACGCTGACAATGAAATAACTTATTTTAGTGAAGAAAAGAAAAAAGCTGGAACTTCCGGTGGTTCTCCAACACAGTGGAGTCTGTACACAAGTGTACACGAATTATTGGGCACTTCGCATCAAACGATGCAACTAATATGCACGAAAGCATAGAAATGGAATTTCTGGTAATTTACATAACTTAAATGAAAAACATGTTTTTTGTATTCTATTTTATTCAGGATTCAGAATTAGAAAACGTAGATTCCTCAAATTCATCGTGGAATGAATCCTCCGAGGGCTCGTTATTGTCCGATGAATTGTGAGCGAATCCTGCATCACCAGCATCTTCATCTGCTGGAGCATCTACGTCTCGAGCTAGAAAAAGGAAACTATCATTGAAACACCAAATTTTAGAGACAAAAAAAAAACAAATATTTTAATTGAGGAAGATTCTAAGGAATGTAAAAGGATTCTTCAAGATTCGGAAACTAGAGACAAGCTTTGGTTCCAAATGACAAAAAATTATTTGGACTGGAGCTTGGAGCTGCAGGAAAAGTTTGCCAACGCAAATGCGAAAGATTAGTTTTTAAGTATAGTTGTTATAGTTGCATAGTTCAATTTAGTTTCACTACATAAGTGTCCAAGAGTATAGTTGCAATAATTGGTTTATGTTTTTGTTACTTTGATATAAATAAATTTGTGTTAAGATTGAATATGGTGAGAGTAAATGATGATAACAATAGCTACCTATAATTCTGGCCAATATGTTTCTAATTTAAATTCTTTGTGCAGACTGGTCTCGATTTGTTATAAATGCAGGTTGCACTCTTCCAGCTGAATGAATTTCATGTTCTTGTAGCCAATTATCGAACACTTCGTCTCCTTCTTAGTAGCGGAAATAAAAGTTAATGATTTCCAACTGCAAGTGGTCACATCAGTCAAGTATGCACTGTGAGCTGGTGTCTGATGAGAATCAGTGCATATTTTCGAAACCACTTTGTCAAAATGAAATTTTCAATGTAAATAAAAATTTTCAACGTAATTAAAAATTTTGCAATTTTAATCATCCCGCAAAAACATTTCCAATTCGAAAATGTTGTTTAAATAATTAACTCATCATTAACTTGTGTCGTCTCTCTTTAGTCTAAGGGCTCATTATTCCAACTGGCGTATGATTACATGCTTAATATGCCACCAAAAAGTGTAGAACCCGAAATATATTTTTCAGCAGCTGGATATATGTATGTATGTGCACAGCAAAGTCAAGTCTAGTTTAAATTTTGAAGTTCTTGACGAATTATGTTTATTAAGAGCATACTTTCAAAGCGAATCAGCAGTTTGAACCAATCGATATTATTACTTATCTCTTGTTTCCTTGAAAAGCAGTATTATTTTGTAATTGATATGTAAACAACTAAAAAGAATAAAGTATTTTTATTATAGTATCGTAGCATCCGTTATGCTGATTAAATTTCAATTCATTTTTAACTAATTTTATAATTAACTAACATGACCAAATAAGGAGAAATTATTGAATAAGAAGATAAAAAGAAATTAGGTCATAAGATTAAATTAGATGCAATTATAGATTAACGTTTTACTTGCTAGCACCCATGTACATATGAGCATAAACTTAACATTATAACGAACTTAACTTCCGGTTTTATGTATATATAGTATATTTGAAATAAAGTTTTAATTGAGTACGAATAAGCTAATCTGTTTAAATTCCCTTAATATAGTTATTTTATAAAATCCCGATATCTCGGACCTATCCTCCATTTCAATCTCGGGACTAGTGCCCTAATTGAGATATGGTAGTTTGGTGCTGCGCATCCGAACTGTAGTATTCTATTTTAGGATTCGGAAGCTATTTTGGCATTTTGCCCTCTAATATTGATTATATTTGCTTCAATTCGGTTTTCCGTTTCGTTAAGTGAGTCAAGGGTTTTTTTTTATTACTGTGGGCAAAGCTCCTGGCTGTTGGTTCGAATCTCATATAAAAACTTTTGATCTGGGTAAATGGTGGAAAAAGCGAACAAAGATTTCAGAAATATCACAGTCATAGTAGTTAACTATGAAGATTATTAGGAAAATTCTCATGAACTGCATCCTATTTAAGTTTAACATTTATAGTTTAATTCAATGGCAGTTCAGTAGTAATATGTAGTTATTCGATGCTACCATGTGTTTTATTCTTCTGTTGTGTATGATCAGCTCCAGTTTTTGTGTTATACATTCGAACTGGGTGACGGATTTTACGAATAGTACAGCTAGTTCAAGTCTTTAGAAGATGAATGGACTTGGTGACGATATTCTTACTTGTTGGCACACCTTAGTCTCGGACTGCTTTCTCTAAAGTTAGGTAAAAGTGGAGGAAACCATCAACTTGTTGGACCTTTTTTACTAAGCTTATTATGTTGGCATTGGGGACATTTCACGTGAAGCGGACAACGAAAAAAAGTGGAGGTTCTGGATTTCGGTCATATTTTGCATAATGGTACTTCTAGAGTGCACGTACATAGTGGATACACAATTTTTTTTCTATGAGGTTTAGCTGCTCATATGGGCTTCTGAATAATTGCCGAAATTTATGAAAGGGTTTTTGGAAGCCGATTCTAAGATTAAATAAAAAATCTAAAAAACATTAAGCATACTGATTGGTATAGAAAATTAGCTCTTCTTTTTAATTTTTAAATTCGATTTGAAAAAAAATCTCTTGTGTAAAACTGGAAGTAAACATTTTAACTGGTGAAGTTCATACCATTTAGTTGGTAATGTAATTTATTGTTTCCGTCTAGCACTAGACCTCATGTAAACCAGACCAAATGAAAGTGGGTTTCGGGCCTCACATGATCTTTGTGCTTAGCTAGGACAATCAAGACATCATTGAACGGAGATAATAATTCTGAAAGGAGGCCTAACTGACCTGAAATAGCAAATTAAAAAAACCATTTCTAGTCATTACCAGCGGAAAGCAGACAGGCGGACGAATAGATAAAGAAACGAGGTTAGCAGACTAGGATGAAGCGAGTGTGTCTATTAAAAAATTAGCTTTTTTGAGGAGACCGAAAGTCTAAAGGACTCTACCTTAAACTACAAACGTTCCGGCACACAAGTACGTTCCATCAGGAAGCCCACATAATGGAGTTCCATCTGGAAATCATGACGTGATAACCGCATGAAAGTTCAAAGTTGGACTCGGATAATCGTTGAAATATTGCGTGAACTGGGAAAAGAGAGAGTTTATGAAGTGAAAATCACTTGACTTGTTTGTAATAGGAAGGAATAGATAAGGATTAAGGTGGAAGAAAAAGAAATCTGCAGCATTGCAGAGTAGTTAATTACCTCCTCACGCAGTGCGTCTGCATAAATAAGGTCTAGATCGCCCTGATCAGTGAGCCTTATAAAAAAAGTAACTTGTCTATTTGGTTTCCGGATGCCACAAGGTGCGCGGCGATATGGTGGCTATGGCGATGGCTACCCACACCTTTCATATTGCTCTCATTCTGGAAAACACTAGGCTGGAACGACTACAAGACCAATCAGATTTGAGCCTGGAGGAATCAGAGAGCAACCAACCAGTTTAAAATACTGCTACTGGTACCTTGGCGTAAATGAACAGAGCATGCTACCCATCATTCGGTGAGGGGTAAAAATTGTAGCATGTGGTCTAGCGCTCTCAACGGCGTGGCAATCCTGAAACGCATCCTTATCTCGCTTTTCTTATGACGGCAGCATGTACTACAGGTGGACGAAGAAGAAGATGATCAACACAGTGTTTGGACTGTGAGAAAAGAAGGAACAGGGCTTTAATGGAGTTTCTGTTGAAGCACTTTAAGTTGTAGTGGAGAGTCAACCGAGGCTATTACTCTAGTCATATAATTTATGTTTGGTGATAGGGGTATTTCCATCATGAAGTGAAGTCGTCCGATTGGCATTCATCGAAAAGGGCAATTCCCAATCCAAATTCTCGCAATCAATTCCCGGAAAGTCTATCCATATACAGTTCACTCTGCATGGTCGAACGATAGCTGAAGCTACGGCTGCTGTCAGCAAATAGATCATCATTTAGATCAGTAACAGACAGCGTGGCTTCCGAACAGGTCATTCAACTGTTGACGCCATCTCAGCAGTGATTAAGGGGGTAACAATAGTGGAGGAGGCATACCACAGCGCCAGACCGGTTGTTGGTGACCAAAATGTCCTCAACTCAGCGTTGTGGGCGGAAGTGCTTTGGGCTCTCGAGCAAACCTTCCGCATTCTTGTTGACAATGATAACTATCTTTGAGCCCAATGGTAGCTCTTTGACACCGAAGAAGGAGAGGCTCAGAAAAGACTTATCACCCTAAGGGCAGTACAAGGGTCAATTTCGGGTTTGACCTCTGGAACATTGTTAACGATTGACTGCTGTGACTGTAAATGCCAAATAATGTGTGGGCTACGCTGATGACATAGCAGCGGTTATAGCTTAAAGAACTGTCAAGTTCACCAAATTCAGACTTAACCAAGTCAAAACGGGGATTGAGGTACTGGAACGGTGAATGAATGACCATGGCCTAGAGCTGGAGCTGTGAAAGACAGAACGTCATACTGACGAAGTGGATGATAGCGACTGTCACTCAAATGACAGTGGACTCCGCAGAAGTCCACCAGTAAGTCCGTAGGGTACCGGCGAATGACGCTGGAAACTAAGCTGATCTACTGTGATCACATTCGCAAGATTTGTGGTAGGGCTGTGGGAGTCATCGACTCGCTGAGCCCCAGTGCAACAAGATACACTTCGAACAAAAAAGTTCATTGTGCGGATAGCTAGCGTTTGGCAGAGATGTGCCCTGCTTATCGCCAGTAACTACCGCACGGTGTCGGAAAATGCTATGTTGGTGGTATCCGGAGTAGTGCCAATTGGTCTACACACTTTTCCATCTACCCTGGAGTGTGGTAGATAAGTTTGTTTGCATGTTTTTTTTTCATGCGCCTCTTAAACATAAAAATTAACTCACAAACATTCCAAGTCTTAATCAAAATCGGATAATATCAACATGCCGTTGAGAAAGAGGATGCTGTTAGTAGCAAATGTTTAGATCAATATATCTCAAAAACGGTTGTAGTTAGAAGAAAAAAATTATATAATTTTTTTTTATGGAAATTTGTTGGTCGATTGGGACATAGCGGCGCTTGACAAAAATCCGATAGGCTTCAGTCGTTATAGAAACAAAAGCGATTTTTTCAATAATTTTTGTATCTGACTAAGCAGTTAGTGAATTGAAGTTTTAATTGGGGGCTGTGAGCTTTAAGGGGACATTCGCCTTTGAAATTTTCAAAAAATCGATTTTGAGATTTTTACATATTTCGATTCTATATACGTTCAAAAGCTGCCTCCTTAAATTTCATTAAGAAATTCGTAATAAAAAAAAAGTTACAGCTAAGGTAAAAAAAAGTTTTCGACCTTTTGTTCAATAAAATTATGGCAAAAAAAAACTTTAAACGCGTTTTTCTCGAAACTACCTTTTTCAAACTGGTAGGACATTTTTCTCCGAATCTACTCGACCGATTTTAAAAAACCAAAAAGCATTCGATTATTTATTGAAAATAGTAAACAATAAGCCTATAAAACTTTAAAAAAATACTCCCCCTTTTTTTACGGGGATGACTTACCCCCAAAAAATGCCGTTTTTCGCATTTTTCAGAAATATACATACATAAACTTCAAAATATGAAAAATATGAGTTTTAGAGATTTATTGTATATTTTTGAGTCTCAAGAATAGAATCCATTTTGAATTTTTCAAAAATCTGTTACAGGAGGTCCACAATATGTCCTACCGTTTGCAAAGTAACTTTTGGACGACGCCCTCTACAGCAGCCAATGGAAACTAAAACTGAAAAAAAAATGTTTTTATATTTTTTAGAGACTGTTTAACAATGTCCAAAAGAATTTTTGTCAATAAATATAATAGTTTTTTCATAATAACATTTTTAAAAAGTGTTTTTTTTTCAATTTCAAAGGCGAATGTCCCCTTAAAGAGCAGTATACAAAGAATGGAATACCTTGTTTTTGGTGAATTTGGAGTAGTGGGTTTAGTAGCCATACAACACAATTATAAAATATTTTTTTTTATGAGTTACAATTATAAAAACATTCTAATTGAAATAGTAAATATTTTCCATCTGAAATGGAATAACAATTGTAAAAGTATTTTTGACTTAAATATGTTGTGCAAACTATTGGGAAAAGAATTTGTTGCTTAACTAAGAAGCTTATCTATACTGCACAGGTAAAAAGCTGTGAAAATTTGAGTTTTTGATGCTTTTACATTTATTGCCAAAACACAATTTTACTTTGCATTTCTGCTGAAGTCGATACATATTCGGCAATAAATTTCGAGTGGTGATTGATAAATAAATAGTGAAGTACATATACCCTTGAAATTACTGTGGAAGTACTCACAAATTATTGAATATGATAAAAAGTCATGTCGATTTTCCAACGTTTAATCGCCTTTTTGGTGTATATCAAGCAAGCATTTATTAAGGGGAGGTTCTTTCAGATTTTTTCATACAAATCGAATTTTTCTGTTTTCCAAAAAATTAAAGCTACATACGTGTAAAATATGTGTGCAAAAGGATATTCCGATCTGGAACATATTTATCGCATTAGAGCGTCTCAAACGCACCTACCTCACGCGCGCTGGAGAACGCTCAGATAGAGCTCATTCACCGCGTGGCCTCAGATGGCTTTCTATATACCGGAACTAATTACGATATGTACTATCGCATACTTGTTCGTGTTGGAATACACTTTAGGTGGCAGCACATGCGAAAAATAACCGATGCGTCAGAAAATTGCATATCCTTAACGACGAATATCGCCCGCTGCTCGAAACGCCAGCCTCGCGCAACGTCTGCCGGAGCAGGCCAACCAGGAGTGGTTTGAAATCGAGGAAGGATTCCTATACGGCACAGAAATAGCCGACTTAGATCCTAATGTGAGTATAATGGAGCAAATTGACGATCGACGACCACAAAAATCTTCATATAGATATTTTGGTCCAAATTGGCAGATGGCATTTTTTTGATCCGCCGTATTGGATCCGCCATCTTGTATTTTGTTGATTTGACTTCAGATTCGTAGTCAGCGACCCCAAAACCCTATAATCATTGGTACTGGTCGTGATAACTGAGCAAACAAGAAAGTTATCCCAAGGCAAACTTGCTAAAAAGCTTGAAACGCGTTTTTCTCGAAACGATATTTTTCATCATAACTTCAAGCACAGGTGTCGATCTATTGATCCGATTCACTTATTTCCAAGTCTGCCCAAAAAAATATACTGTTTTATATGTCTTATACTTAAAATGAGCATGACAAACTTCAATTCATAATTATTAATCGAGGTCACAGTGAAAAACTCTAGCGCACCTGAACCGCTAGAAAACTAATTTTCAAAGAAATTGTCTTTGAGTGACAAAAAAATGTGGAAAGGCGTAATACACTTTTTTGTACAACCATTCCTTATCCCAAGCAACAAAACTCAAATATAACACAAATGATGAAAATGTTCAGTGCTGGCAACACTTTCCCAATGAAGCAGCAATAAGTTAAACTTAACAAGCTCATACTTAAATCAACTTATCCTTTGAATTTCGTTCTCATCGCAGGATTTCATCGAAAGTTTCAGCGGTTAAACGTTGTTTGAGGCGAAAAATGTTCAAAACTCGGAAAATTTAAAAGTTGGTTCCTTATTTTTATCGCAAATGTTTTGCATATGAGTACGTAATTTGAAGCATCTGTTGGTGCAATATGTACGAAAATGGCTAATGCTGGTTAGCCTGTGTCAGCAGCAAGACAAAAAATATACCAAATCTGCTTCACGTTAAGTTAAACCCAACCAGTAAATTTCGTTTCGATTGAATCACTGCGCTGGAAGGTATACGGGTGAAAAGAATTTTAAGGTTACAACCTTCAAAACTTTTCAAATTTTTAAAACGTTAATATTTGTTGTTAATTTTTATTGCAGGATCATTCTCAATTGCAAATCTAATGACATAATCGCTCAGTAAAGAAATTCCACAAAATTACAAAAATTGTCATAGCTAGCAGCACTTTCATGATTTTTGTACGAAATTCCTGTGTTACTCCACATTAAGATCCATTTACTGCATGAACTTCGTTTCGATTTCTACACTGGACCGGAAGTTATAGGGAAAAAAGCTTTATTTTGCTGAGCAAATTTGCAAGATTTATGAGACAAAAATAACCACAGCTACCAGCCCTATACTAATTTTTCAACCAAATTTTCATCCAAGTACTGTATAAATTTCTTTAAAATCTAATTACTGAATCGGAAGTTATAGGCCAAAAAGATGTTTTTTTTCTCAGTTATTTTTCAAGATGGTACCACTGCCACAGGGTTGCCTGCATTTCAAAATCACTTCTATCAGATCTGGTCCTAGCTAATACCAACATGTCCTGTTAATTTCATCATGATCGGATTATCCGGTCGTCAGTTCTCGTGAACAGAACTTTCGAGTGCTGAAAATATAGGTAATTTGGTGATGGGTTGCCGTTCTTGTGCAAATCGGAATTTTGAAAATTTTATCTTGAGATGAAGGACAAAAGATAAAATTTATCAAAGATTTGAAATTTTTGTCAAAAATCAAAAATTTTTCGGGAAGGTCAATGATTTGAGGGACTTTTTTCAGCAGCCTGCCACAGCTACAGGGTAACCCGCTTTATATTTAAAATCTATATGTGATAAATTTTAGTTAACATCAATACGCTCTGTAATTTTCACGATGATCCATTGTTTTTCTTACAAGTAATGACAAATCAAAATTTGAAAAAAAAATTCTTGCCTACTTTTAGGCACCCTGCCCCCACACACGGCTCAATATTTCCAATTCTTTATCATATACAAGCTTAGAACATAATTAGTTTTCATTCCCAATACTTTTCTTTACACTGCTTGGAAATATAGGAGTTCCTCTAAATTCACTAAAACGCTCGCCGCCACCAAACAGTTTGAGATATCTGAATTTGGGAAAATCATGGACCTACCTACTATATACATCTACGTTTTCCGAAAATTTCAGCTCAATCGGATCGGCCACTCCAGAGATTATCTCCCTTAATCATTTTGCTGATATATATATATATATATATATATATATATATATATATATATATACATATATATATATATATATATATATATATATATATATATATATATATATATATATATATTTATATATATATATATAAAGAAATATGAATTTTCGGCGAAACGAGTTTAATACTATTGTTCTTCGAACATTAGTAAAAAAACCGGGTTAACCGGCACTTTTTTTTTTAAAATGTCCATAATTTGATTTATTTTTTGTCCCAATTCATTCTCATTAGGTAGAAGACATGGAGATTTCCATAAATTTTAATGACTTTAAACTATGACTCATATCAGTTTACTACGAGAGGCTACAGACTTGAAGATACCGGACGATGTCCCACGTGCAGAGGCAGACGAGAGCCGCCATTTTGGAGCCACCACACTGAATTTCATCGTAATAAAAATTTGAACGATTTTAGAATGATCAACAAATAAAATAATCAAAACCAGACCTTCGTATGTTTTTTCATTATCCCTCGAAAAATTCTCAAACTTTGCCTTATTTTCGACCGTATCTGAGAGAAGCTTCCCTTAAATAATCGGTATTTATAATGACTCTTACATTCTGAAGCTTTCAAAAGTCAACTCACAAACTGTGAGCAATCAGCTTCTTTACTTGCAGTTATACTTCAAGTACACTTTCTGTACATGCAGCGAATTCACGACGAATACTAAACTTGATTTTGTCAAAGTTACATCTACTTAAAAATTAATTCCTTTTTAATACTTTCTTGACTTATATTCATTTTGGTTTTCACGGTTTCCAAGTCAGCCACAGAGTTGCTTTAATTAAAACCGTTACCACAACCTAGCAAACGAACCAAGTCACTCTTAACTAATTAATTTTCAGCTTTTATATACTTATACGAGATGTTCGCGTCAAAAGACAGAAGCAAGCAATTGCCAGGACTGAATCTCCAAAAGAGAAGAGCGTGAAATAGTTTTCTAAGATAGCAAAAAGTGCATTTACGAAAAGCTCAACGACATCCTTCAAGACAATCTTCGCAAAAACTCCGGAGAAAATTAATAGCCTGCAGTCGGTGCTAGGATTCTAGTTTTACCTTTAGAATAGATAAAGTCAAAAAGAACAGTGACATGTAACGAATCGGATGCAAAGAATTCGCCGGTAAAAAACGAGTTAAAGCACATGGTAAACTTTGCAGAAATAGGGGAGAAAGATACAAGGTTGTTTATGTTGGGGTAGGTGGATATAATGCGCAGAGATCTACAGGCGGCATGAGCGCATGCAGTGGTTGTATACTGTAGGGTTGGCGGGCTGGTTATAATAGAATTTATTTTCAACAACTTGGATGTAGCATTCATAAAAGTAGTACATGAATAGAATAGTTAAATATTAATTCTGTTGTTTTTTTATTCACAATTGACTTTTATATTACAAGCGGAGCGGTTTTTAATCATTTGTTCCCAAGTATTCTGCTTCTTATGTCCCCAAGTATTCTGCACAAATTGAGCAACTACCCCAATTTAAACAGCATTCCTTCATACTGAACAATGAGCAAATCAGTGGACAGAATTGTTTGAATTCATCAGGTTAAAGTCTCAGTTTTCGTTTACGTGTCATCGGATTGATACGGAATGTATGCTGCTATCAAGGCATCTATTTTATCCTAACGGTTTGATTTTCCGTTGAGTCTACTATCGATTTAAATTTAAATAAAAATCTGACATATATTTATTGTTGTGAGGAGTAAGTGAATCAATTATGGTGCTAATTTAAGGTATTTATGTGTCGCTTTGTGAGGTCACGCTGGAAATAGCCTTCATATCTATGATAGTTGTGCGTTAGTGCGTGAATTATTAAAAAGATTTATGTAGTTCAGTGCAAGAGTGATACAGTTGTAGATAGTGTTTGGTTTAAAAAGTGAAAATGGGTGAGCGTATCGATACTGATTTGTTAATGAATTGCACAATAATGGCAGTGAATCGTTTCGCGCTTAAAAGTATTGTTAATATGACAGATATAGTCTCGATGAATCGAACGGAACTGGTGAATTTATTATCGGAAATTATTTCGATGCAAGACTACGATGGAACGATATCATCTGTAAGGTGAGTAATCTTTACTTTTGGATATTTAATAAGACACAGTGCAAAAGTTTCTTCAGAGCGAAAATTTATACCAATAATTCAAATAGAGACCAAACCAGAAGTACAATTTATATTAATTTAATTCGATAGGTAATATGGTAAATTGTATTATGAACTTGAAAATTTTCCAGGTCGTGATAATGTTATGTAGCGAATATTTTTTAAGGGTATTAAAATATCAATAAATAAAATCAATGAATAGCTATTCGGTAGCCCCAGATTAATAAGCCAAAGCAAGTGGCACTATTACTCATTGAATTGCCTCAGGTAATGAAGATAATTTTTTAAATGGTTGGCGTTATATTTGAAATGCCTAGTTCACACATCTACGAGATTTGCTCAAATTTAATGGATTATTAATTTATTTGGGAAAAAAATATTTATTCGGCTACAAACATGCTAGCCCTTTCAAGATAGTCTCTATTAGATACATATGCTAGTGCGTCTTCTAAATCCCGAAGCTATTTTACAGTTGGTTTTTAAAATACTTTGTAGCTCGTTCAGAAATGGACTTTTGAATGTATCTACTTTTAAAAACCACATCTCTTTTAGATTCTCTTTAATTTTGGGGGCAAAAAAGTCACATGTCACACATATATATGATTGAACATCATTCAAATGCAGGCTTTGGCGAAAAATTCACAAAAAAAATAATCGTGAAATGTGAGCAGGTACATTATAAACATTATAATTGCAGCAGTGCCGTAAAAATGTTGTGATTTTGCACAAAGCATACAAGAGCAGCGTTGTGGGGAAAACTAAAGGGTACCAGTAATTTATTTGTTTCGAAAAAGGCGAAATAAAGGACTAACCTTCAAACCTACGAACTTCCATAAGGAACGAAAATGTCCAAAAAGCTCATGCAGTGGGCCTTCAAAGCCAATGGTGGGAAAAATGTTTTCTGTACTATGACCAGTGAAAACTTACCTCAAAATTTGGAAATGCGATTTGTTGCTGAAAAATGTGTGCTTCAAGCTTTGACTCATTAGTAGAAACAACATTGAGTGAAAATATACTTTGCTTCAAAAGAGGAGCTCAGAGATTTCACACAAGGTCATACCTGTCGACAAGAAATACTTAGGGCATATTCTTCGTCCAAATAAGTGCGTCAAGTGAAGTCAATATGTAATTTGTTCTTTTGATGCAAAAGTGATATGTAATGCATTTATTACACCAAGTTAAGCGGTTTTTCTTTTAGTGGTATTCAACTGATTCCCCAATAGTGTGTAAAAAGTCTGATTTCTGGCATAAAAGGGATAATAGAGCTGCTTACACAATCATATCGTTGCTGCATTTTTATCGTAGCTTTGCGTAATTTTAGTTAGTTAGCTTTGCCTAGCAAACTCTTTTAAATTATTCTTTAAGATGTTTAAGTACATTGTCTGGATCTTCAGTCTACCGTTTATTAAAGATTTCCAAAAACAACAGCTGATTTAGAGCCCCACACCAGCAAGAAACTTCCACCGTTTTTAACGCTAAGCCGTAGATTTTTTTATTTAAGTTCTTCATTGACTTTTCTCAATGCTTCCGAACGAAAAGTCGGTTTTTATTTAGCAAAATCCAGCCTTGTTTTGTTTGCTTTATGCTTTATCTGCTTTAAATATTTTATCCTTGCAACCCTACCGTTTAAAATACAAAATTATTATTCTTATGGTTTCAAGATTAAATTTTTTCCCCAGATGTTTTTCTGATTCAATGGCAAGTTTCGGGGTTATTCTTTTATCTGCAACACTAGCAGCGTTCATCTGATGACTCCAAGAACTTGGTTTGGCTTTATTTTCATAGTCGGTGGTGTTATTATAACATTTTACTCTGTTAAATACTACTGTGAGAGCTCGATTAACTATTTCAGTTTTTTTTTTGTGCACAGTTTTAGCGGTTTGAGAATACCGAGCTATGGCTTTTCGTAATAAAACTGAAGTTTGAGATCCTCTTCGTGCTATATTGCTAAGTTTGTGATTTTGAAAATTGCAGGTGTTGAAAATTCTTCTTTTCATTGCTGAAATTTGATTTTTTAATTTTTAAACTATCATAAATAAATCCTGCTTGATTAAAACCCGTGGCTCTATTATTTAAGAGCCGACGCTCTACCTTCTATGCTATACGAGTTCATTGGAAAGCTATTGTTATCGACCTTACTTTAATGATAAACATAATAGTTGGGACTATGTTTCATAGGAGTTCAGACTATATTTCATGGAAGTCAAGACTAAATACAGGGTGATTCATTATGAGGTTTGATTTTCAATAGGCTTGTTTTAACAGATCACGCGTGGCTCCTGTCAAACTGTAACGTAATTTTTATTAAATATTGTTTGACAAATCATCGTGACATGACTTGAACCGCAACAATGCGCAACAATTTTTGGTGAATGGGCTCTGAATCAGCTCATTGAAAATCCGCTGTTTTATCGCGAAATTTTGTTCAGTGATGAGGTGCCTTTTTGGCGCAATGGATATGTCAATAAACAGAATTGCCGTATTTGGGCTGATGAAAAACCTAAAGAACTTCAACAGCTATCACTACAGCCACAGAAATGTTCAGTTTTGTGTGGTTTATGGGCCGGTGGAATCATCAGTTTGTATTTCTTTCAAAATGAGTCCGGTCAGAACGTAACCGTCAATGGCGACCGCTATTGCACCATGATGACGGATTTTTTGCTACCTGAAATTGAAACCCGTGGTATCAGTGAACTTTGGTTCCAACAAGACGGCGCTCCTTCGCATACAGCAAGAAAAACAATGGATTTATTGAGAGATCATTTTGGTGGGAACCTGATTTCACATTTTCACAGTAAATTGGCCGCCTGGATCGTGTGATATCACACCTTTAGATTATCTTCTTTGGGGTTCCACGAAGTCTCTGGTCTTCAAGAATAAGCCAGCTTCAATCGACGCTTTGGAAGCCAACATTACTCGTGTCATTTGCGAGATACCGGTCGCTATGCTGGAACGCGTCGTCCGAAATTGGACCTACAGGATGTCGCGGGCAACATTTCAATGTGATAATCTTTAAAAAGTAAATCTCGTAAATTGTTCTTTTGACTCACAATAAAATGTTTACTATAGAATTCAACTTTATGCCTTTTATTTGAGATTAAAAACCAAACCTCATAATAAATCACCTTATACATAGCAGAAAAGGTACTATGTATATAGCGCATGCGATAATAAATGCAGCTCTAAATACAATATTTAATGTTTTCCCAATCTTTTGTGCAGCGTAACTTGGATTTGACTCGATTGACGCATTTATTTAGTTGTCATCAATTTCGGTTGGCTTCACAGATCCATGAGTGTCGTTGAGTTCAAAATCACCATCAAGAAATTTTGCAACATAGTTGCCCCTAATTTTTGTAACAGTTTTCCTTTTCATAAGCTCGACGTAGAAATTTCGGGAACAAAAGATTAAAATGTAATGGAAAGTTTGGTCTCTCAAAAACAAAATGTTTTAAAGTAAAATATTCAAAATACAAGGTTACCCCTAATTTTTTAAAATGAAGCATAAACAGTCATTAGTCAAATGACAAAGCAAAGGCATACACCCCGCTGCAAAAAAATAAGACACTCTTCAATGTTTCTAAGTTCTCAGAAACAGTGAAGAACGGAAAATCCCAAGTGCTTGCATTATTCAATTAATGAAAAGTTATTGAAATTTCAGTGGAAAAGGAATTTTTTAATTACTCCTTAGTGGGTTTTTTTTTAAACGCTTAATGATTGATAAAAAAATGAATATTTCGGAGCATTATTTGTTTTTGTGTTATTAATTAATAATAGATTTCTTTTTCCTTACTTTGTATCATATCTTACATTCCATTAGGTTGAGTTTTGAAAAAAATGATAAGCATAATCTCGCGAACGAGAGCTCTACGCCACTTGAATTGCACTCTTTAGTTCGTTCAGCGTCTGATGTTGCATTTTCACTGGTATAAAGGTCCGATGATCTCGATGATTATTGTAACACATTTATCTTATGCCTAGTGAAATATTCCTTTGTACGGCCAAATTATCAAGATGAAAAAGAAAATCTTTACCGAAAATTCTGACTCTATTTTAATGGATTCCCTCATCTAAAACTATAAGACAATCCCTGCTCTTCATTTTACATGAAATACATTTAATATCCGTTTTACCTTTAAACATAATTCCGGTCAAAACCATACTCTTCTTCAACCTTCACTCATTTGCGGCCTGATTTTTATCAAAGAACATTTTCTCAAATTGTGGAAATAATGTGATCAGCTCCACCCATGCAAAAAACACTTTCTTCGGTTGAAATTACTTTTCGCCGTCGCTTTTTCCGCTATATGTTTTCACGGGCAAACCGGATTTTCTCCTCTTGGAATCTTATGGCAAGCGGAGGTCGTTTTTTCATTTTCTTAAATTTTAAGTGTCAAGCCCATTTTATAGTTCTTTGTACGATGCAAATTTTTGCTTTAAATCCAGCGCTTTGACTTGCAGTGTTCGTATAATTGAACTTCACTCTTAAAACTGCATGGTCTTTTCGTTGACTTAAGACACGTGGTCGGCGTGGTTTCTTCCTGTTCCCATAATTTAAAAGACTACTTGTGGACTCCGTGAATAATTTTAGAAATATTTGACACATCATTATTGTGTTTTTTCAAATTTAATATTATTCTCACTTCTTCCGTAAGATTTTTTTCTCGCTCTATTATACCACAAAAAAAAATAGAAACTCTTTACACGTTTTATTTCAAGCGTCCACATCCTCACCAAAAATCCAAATCCTCACTAAAGAATATTGCAAGATTTTAAATTCTATCTTATCGTTTTAATTATTAAGGATCCTTAAAAAAACTCATTAAGTCGTGGTTGAAGAATCCACGATTCGATTGAAATTTCAATAACCTTTCATGTGC
The DNA here is from genome assembly GCA_947369275.1 of Nemotelus nigrinus. Classification (NCBI taxonomy): domain Eukaryota; kingdom Metazoa; phylum Arthropoda; class Insecta; order Diptera; family Stratiomyidae; genus Nemotelus; species Nemotelus nigrinus. The sequence continues at coordinate 46,900,326 of OX376372.1, read as the reverse complement.
GTACTCGGCTTTTTCCGTTCTTCACAGTTTCTGAGAACTCAGGAAAATTAAAGGGTGTCTTATCATGTTGCAGCGGTATATATAATTCTAAGAATAAGAAGCCCAATTACCATAACATTTATCTACGTCTTATTTGCGTCGAAAACGTTGAAATAACCGAAAAAAGGCTGTATTATGCACAAAATGCTTGATTTGTTTTCTATTTTCCCGAATACATGCATAGTTTCCGCACGTGCTGTCCAAATTATAAAATCTTTTCTTTCTTTGGCCTTGACGTTAAGCAAATAAAAATCGATAAAAATATTCTAAGAAATAATTCTAAGGAATCTGTTGTCTCCAACAGATATTTGGACCGAAACAAGTCTAAAGCAAACATGAAAATATCTTAACAAATGTAGACACATACATACTATAAGTTATGGCTAGATATTTGAGTAAAATACTTACTTGAAAACATCAAACCAAAAATGTCTCTTTAAATTCCACTAGAAATCACAATGACAATTTTTCTAAAGAATTAAATATAAGTAGGTGAAAGAATGTTCTAGCCGTTTCATTTTTCGTTTATCCTTCCGTCGATCGACTAACATTTTGCTCTGTATGTCTGAGGTCTATTCGTACAATAACCAGCTCATGCCATTGAAAACGTAATTCTCGAATTTCTTGTTCAATTGCGCATTTATACGGGTCAGGTCATATCAATGGTATACACCATTTCATTTTTGCTTGTCGCTCGATTCTTTATCACCATTGTGTAGGTATTAATTTTTCGTTTGCAATTGCTTGCAATTAGGTCTTATTTGGTGGCAAGTGAGTGACAATTGATGCTTTGAGAAAAACCAAGTCAGAATTGTATGAGCTGTATGTTAACATTATCCGAATAAATTTTACCGTCTTCCCGAAAGAGTTATTACTTTGCAAGCTATAAAAATATAGAATTTATAAAAAAAAACTCTAGCAAACCTGAACCTCTAGAAATACTAATGTTCGATGACCAATAGAACAATCGTGCAGATTTTGAGTGCATATTCTACCACACGTGCTCGAGCCTGTTTTGAGGGCAAAACAACTTTGATCTTAACAATGCAATGCTTAACAAGGATCTCAAGACTACCACTTGCATGAATTTCAAGATTTAGGAAAACCAAACACTGCAAAACTGTGAACGCAGCATAACATAATATAAACAAAGAAAATGCTCAGTGCTTGCAATACTTTATCCGCACTGCAACTAAAAGTCTCCCACAATTGCATTACGTCAAAATCAAATAGCTCTATCAATCTTGATATTATCCGAGGATTTCGTCGAAAGTTACAGGGATAGAAAGATGTTTGGGATAAAAAAACGAAAGATGTGTGGGGCCGAAAAATGTATAGAACTTAAAAAATTTAAACATTGGCAACTCATTTTCATTGTAAATGTTCACGATATGAATTCTTAATGGAAGCCATTATTGATACGAAAATATCAAAAAACGCCTTTCGCTGGCAACCCTTCGCTAGCATCAAAGCCAAAAATATATCACACATCCTTCACATTGAACTTAACCTACTCCGCGAATTTCGCCTTGATAGTTATAGGGTTAAAAATAAATTTAGGGCTATCAGTCGCAAAAGTTTGCAATTTGTTTTGTTTCAATGTCAAAAACATTTGTTGTTTGTTGTCACTACAAGATCATTACCGTTTCAAAATTTGCGGTAAACTCGCTTTGTAAGATATTACAATTAAATACAAAACCAACAACAGCTGGCAACCCTATCATGGTTTTTTAACCAGGCTTCTGAATAATGCCTATAATAAATTCCATTTATCGTATAAAATTCATTTTGATTTCATGACTGCACTGGAAGTTATAAGGCGAAAAGTTTTATTTTCCTGAGGCAATAAGCTTTATTTTCCTGAGTCAAAAAGCTTTATTTTCCTTTTCAAAACCCAAGATACCAAAATTACCATAGCTGGTAGCACCAACCGAATTTTTCAACCAAATTTCTACCAAACACCGCTTAAAGTAAGGTTCAGCTACTGTGTGAATTTCATTTAAATCTGGTAGCTGAATCAGATTTATAGGTCAAATGATTCTTAATAATTTTTCAAGATGGCACCACTAGTACAGAGTTCGCCGCATTTCCAAATCGATTCTAACAGACATGGTTCTACCTAATTTTCAGATGTATCTGATGGGTTGGGTTGTGAGTTCTCGTGAACAGAAGTTTTTGATGCTTAAAATATGGGGAAATCGGAGGAGGACTACCGTTCTTGTCCGATGTGAAATTGCAAAAGCTTTGCTTTGATTGTATAAACGAAGTAAAAGATTTCTATATGAGTTGGTTTTCACTGTAAAAGACGAAAATTTTTCAGGAGAGGCGATGGTTTGAGGGTTTTCACTTTCAGTGCCTGCTGTAGTTGCAGGTTTGTCAGCACGTTAAAAAAAACTACACGAGTCTACAACTTAGTATTATCAATATGTGCTCTAAGTTTCATAATGATCTGATAATTTGGTCAAAAGTTATCGCAACTCAAAAATTTTCAAATTTTCTCAATCTCATTTTAGGCGCCTAGCGCACATAAGTATAGGATTAAACATTTCAAAAATATTATCATATTCACATTTAAAACACGCTTGAAATTCTTTCCATAAACATATTTTTTGCAAAAACTATATGTTGGCAGAATAATAGGAATATTTAAAATATCACTAAAATGGCCATCGGCGCCAAAGGATTAAAGATTATTAGCTTTTGATGAGACCTGGCACTATTCTGCATATACAACAATGTATCCTGAAAATTTCAGTTCAATCGGATGGCTCGTTCCTGAGATTTTTTCAGCAAAAATTTTTACAGTTAGGTAAATACCTAAAATATATATAAATGCGAAAAAAGCATAAAAAGTCTATTTCTACGTAATTTAAACTCACTCAAACATTCAAAAAGAGCTTGTCAGATTATGCGATGAGGCCAATATATATATATATATATATATATATATATATATATATATATATATATATATATATATATATATATATATATATATATATATATATATACATATATGTATATATGTATATATGTATTATATATACATATGTATATCCTAAAAAAGTTTTAGTGAAAAAATCTCAGGAACGAGCCGTCCGCTTGAACTGAAATTTTCAAGATACATTGTTGTGTATGCAGAATAGTGCCAGGTAATGTTCTTCGAACATTAGTAATTAAAGACATTCTATAATTAAAATCTAATAAATTTAAGCAAAAGTGGCAGCGAATCGAATATTCCCCTCGTTTTATGAGTTATTAAATAGCGCAACGACAAAACAAGTTCGTACGGCCGGTAAAGATACAGCAAGATACAAAAATATGTACATAAAAACGCTTTAACAATCGGTGTCCAAAATGTACTAAATTAATCAGCCTCCCTCTAACTTTGCTAAAAACCGTAAATTTGCTCTTGGACAGGAATACTATAGGTTCGCCTGATCTAAGTTTGTTGCAATAAAGTATTCGCTCAAGCATTGACCACTTCAATTTCGCTCCATTTTATGTTGTGCTCTTCTTCCAGGATATGTTTTGTTACTGCTGATCTCATTAAAGTAGTGTTTTGTTTTCCGGTTGTGCTTAGTAAGTCTAATACGAAGTAACCGTTTCATTTGAACGATGCATATTTTTCAAATTCCGGGTAAGTAATCTTATAAATACCGCTGTTTTCCTGGTGACTGATGAGCCGACGAGCATTTTCCCGGGAGTTGAGAAACAGTAATACTTAAAAAATGTCGTTGAATCCTGATGTTTATACTTCCCATGGAATATCCTCCGTACGGGTAGCGCACCATCCCACAGCTGAGGGTTATATTTAAATGTGGCACCTTGACTGGCCGCCTGGTACGAGCAAGGGATATGATAAGGAATGATGGGAAGTTGATTTATTTTGAGTTCAATAGGCGTGTTTTTTTGCTCCTCTATCCAGCATAAAACAGAACAGACGTATTGGAAACAAAACACTCCTGTCCCAGTGAATTTTTTTTTCTATTCTACTCTATTCTACAAAGGTAGTTCACGTGCTGAACTATAGAATGTGCTGTTAGAAAAAAGAAAAGCTCATGAGAAGTTGCTTTTTTACTGTGAGGTGGCTTTCGATTTTTCTAGGTTTTAATAATAGCATTCATTGCGTATCTAATTGGTTAATCCCATAATGTCAATAGTATCTACTATTCTATTCTATTAACTATTCTATTAACAACACGCAGGTACGATCTTTAACTAATGGTAGACAGTATCAAAATTATGGGATCGTTTCATACGAAATTTTGTGTACTGTAGTGCACGAAATGATATACGAATAGTATAAACTAAAATAAACTATAAAAATGATTCGATCGTCTCATAAAATCGTACTAGGTTGCATTGAATTTGCTTTGCAGATTGCATTAAACGATTGAACATTAAAGTGCATTGGTCGTGCTCCGTTTTGTTATTTTGTTAAACATCCGCTAAAAAACATTGGAGAAAAGTTTACTTTTGCTTGCAGTGCTAAAAAATCGTTTTTGTGGATTATTTTATAAACATGGATTTTATTCGTAAAAATGAAAGAAGAATTTCCCTATTTGTTTCAAGTGGCAGATATTTAACGAATGGCGATGAAAGTGTCATACAATTTGTTTGCAAAGAGTGGTCTGTGAAAAGTTTTTCTAATCATATCCAATCGTACATAGTTGACAAATGAGATTTTAGATTTTTGTTAAATTAAAAATTATTATCACTACGCATTAAGTTTATGTACATATATGTCAAATAATTTATGTTTGTTAGTGTACTAATTAAGTTTATTTTATTTTTTAAAGAACTAAGAAAGATTTTATTACTATTTACACTTTTTATTTTATTACACTTTATTTTTTTATTGTATGTGATTGATAGCTTTAGATTATGGAAAACAATTTTTAATTTGACTACACATAAAAGGGCATAGCATAAAAGGGCATAGAGTTTCTTATTAGATTTATATGCTTCTGCATGTTACTTTAATTAGGGATAATAATAAAAGATATAGGTATTATATGATATATTTAATAAACCTCACCATTATTTTCATGGGATTTTCACATTATCTCTGCAGGAGATATACATATTGAATTAAGAAGAAGTAATAATAGATAATACAGTTTGCATCTCCTTAAATTTATTAGCCTATCCATTATTTCATTAAGGTATTCACACTTGTTCTATGGGATATACATATAGTAGCTTTAATAATTTTTAAATTGTTGAAATAATATTAAAAATCACATTGACCATATTTTATTGGAAAAATAGTTAGAAAACTATTAAATTCTTATAGATTTTATTGGATCGTTTTCTGAGTGCTCTAAGATAAAATCCGGTCACTGATTTTAATCTAGATGCCTTTATTTCACGAATAGAACTCGAAATTCAATGCTCTAAACTTTCAAAATTCAAACAATCAAACAGTAAGAGAAGTCGGATGTCAACTGCTTATATTAAACTTCAAACTTTAATAAAAGAAACGAAAAAATGTACTTTGATGAAATATTTATTTCTGCTATGATACAAAAGAATTTTTTTCAATTTGTTTATTGCCTTCTAGTATTTTCATGGCCTTCTAGTTTTTTTCCGAAATAGTAAAAATGAATTGGCAAACCTCTAACAAAAAGTAATTATGAAAAGTAATATTCAATATCAATTTATGAATAAAAAATGTGGTTTCTATGAAAAATAAGGCTGATAGCACTCAACAGTTTGGCATAACATTCAATTCCGTCCTAAGGAATAAAGATCAATAAGTGAGAAAATCAGATAAAATACTGAAATGTGTATATTTGAATACGTTCATGTTTAAAAAAAAACCCTAGCGCATCAGAACCGCTAAAAACACTAATGTTCGAACAACAGTAGAGAATTTGTGCAGATTTTGTGTGTGTATTCTACCTTTACTTACTTTTCCTACTTAAAACTAATACACCCTAAGTAATAATAGAATCTAAGCTTATATTAATTTCGGTGACTTCATCGAAAGTTACAGCGATAGAAAGGTGTTTAGGGCTGTCATCCGAAAAATGTGCCAATCTTAGAAAATTTAAACATTGTTTACTTATTTTCATTGATGACTGCATTGGAAGTTATAGGGATGCAAAGACATTTTGGGCTACCATTCGGAAAAGTTTTCACATTTTCTAGATCTTATTATTTGGTGTTTATTTCACTATAAGATCACTACGATTTGAAAATTCTATGATAAAATCGCTTATTAAAGGTATGTCAAAAAAATATAAAAACAACCATAGCGGGCAACCCTATCATTGTTTTGAAATTAAATTTCTACTTAATATTGCCTACAATTAGTTTAATTTGCCATTTGAAATTTGTTATGATTCAATGTCTGTACTGGAAGCTATAGGGTAAAGAGCTTTATTTTCCTCAGGAATTTTCAAAATTTATGACTCCAAAATTACCATAGCTACTGTGTGAATTTCGTCAAAATCGAATGACTGAATCAGAATTTATAGGGTCGAAAGCAGTTATATTTCTTAGTGATTTTTCAAAATGGCACCACTGGCACAAAATTGCCTGCATTTCAAAATCAATTCTATCAGACTTGGTCCTACTTAAGACCAATATATTCAGAGAATTTCAACTAATTCTGATTATCGGATTTCGAGTTTCCGTGAACAGAAGTTTTCGATGCTAAAAATATAGGTAAATTGAGAAAGGGTTAGGCCGTTGTAAAATTTCAAATTTTTTACTTTAGCAATGTAGACAAAGCATAAGATTTATATATGAGTGGCTTTTTTTCCAAGAAGCAACATTTTTCCAGGGGAGTCGATGATTTGAAGGTTTTCACTTTCAGCGCCTGCCTTAGCTACAGGGTTGCCAGATTTTTGACTAAATAGTACCAATATTTTGTCCGAGTTTCATAAGGATTGAATAGTTTTGTCAAAAGTTATTGCAGTTTAAAAATTTTCAAATTTTCCCGTTCTCTTGTTAGGCACCTAGCGCAAACATGGGGTTAAAAAATTCCAAAACATTTTTCGATTCACATTTAAAACAATCGGATAGCGCGTTCCCGAGAAATAGTCACTGAATTTTTTTGATATATATATATATATATATATATATATATATATATATATATATATATATATATATATATATATATATATATATATATATATATATATATATATATATATATATATATATGTATGTATAACCATATGCATTGTATTAAGTTAATTAGATTTTCAACCTATTCATGAGTAAATTTTAACTTAAAAGGTTACACTCTCATAATTTCATTTTCCTGTAAAGGCGCCATCACATTCTTACGTACACTATTTTCAACTTGTGGTTAACTATTTTAGTTACGTTGACCTGACCAATTGATCATCAATCATTCATAAATGGAAAAGCACTTTAATGACATTATACCGCTGCCAGCATATTTATCTAGCACATTCAATTATATTAGTAATAGAGTTGGGCTAAGCGCTTCCAGGCATCATTAACGAGCTCCTTATTTTGACAAGTATGGATTTTTGTTCGAATGAATAATAGCACGTAGGTGTGCGCTATTTATCTAAAATTTCGAAATCCATCAGACAATGAGCTAGTTTGCTAAAAGGTACAACGTCGAAAACAAATTGCTTGTCACCATTGACATGCGAACCAGTATTAGCGATAAGTTCAAAGTCCTGCTTCCAGTTTGTCGAAGCCTTTCAAATTGTCCTGCTTGTATGCCTGAAAGTCCATCTCGTATATGTCAAGATATACGGGTACGGATGCGGATGTTGAGGTGGTTCAAAGATATGGGATAATTTGTGAGGAAAATCTTGTTTCTTTTGCTCGACACAGCTATGTATGCATTGAATAGAATTCCGACCCCAAACAAAAATCTCAGCAAATTTCATTACTCAATCAAAAGGCACTGTTGCTGTCAACCCAAATGCTAATACTTTTAGAGCAGAAAGCTTGATAAAATCAAGCTGGTAGTGATAAATACATACACATACGTATATCTGCTGGCTAAATATAAGTCAGAAATGTTTCTTTCACAAGTTCGAAAATATCCAACGTCACTTCTCTTTACTGGATGTACAGAACATGCTAGGATATGCCTCGTCTCAATATAATCTATCTTTTCACCAGCGACTCTCACCTACCAGTCTATGAGGAAGCAGCATCGAAGCATCGATCTAATGCATGGCAAGTATGGAATTCGTTGATGTAAGCTTTTCACAGGCCGAAATTGATGAAAAGGTTAATCGGATTTCGCACCCCTACGAGTATTTTTGAGGGACTTTTTCTCTACTGCAATCTGAATGCGAAAGAATTTCTTAAAAACACATCCCGTATAGAATGATATTGTCAGATCGTTAGTATTGTCTTCGGGCATTCAAACGATGTCACATTTTTGTTTGACCGTCCTCATTTTTTTCAGACATTTGGCCCCTTTTTTATACTGGTGAAGTGTGCAATGGGATACTGCCATCAGATTAAAGATGCAAGCTGGATTTGGTACTTTAATATGAATCAAGAATACAGAATAAAACGCAGAAGAAAACAAGTTTTCACATTAACTTGTTTGATGTTCAGTAATGTCGTATTATGTATCGACAAGTGCGTAAAGAAGCTATTGCTGATTTATGTTACAACAATTATTATCTTCTCGTTAGTACGTAAGGAAAAGACATTGACCTAGATTTTATGAGCTTGAAATCAATAGAATCGCGAGTTTCAGAAGATTTGCTGCCGTGCCATGAAAAATGAATAGAATCGTGAGAAGAAATGATTGCGTTTGGATATTTTTGATTTGAGTGGGTATTTCTTTTTGATATAAAACAACGGAATCCAAGTTGATCTGTTGATTTAATATGAAGTTGGATTGCGATTTTTTTCTTTTTTGCGATAAAATATAATTTATTGAATTCCTGAATTGCGTTAACTTCATAAATAGTGTACGCTTGAAATAACAACCTTAAAGAGGCATAGATTTTTTAAAGTAATTTTATTAACTGTTACCTTCGAACGAGAAGATTCAATTATTTGGAGTGTCTTAACAAAATGATATGCATCCCTCATAATCAAGGACTCATACATTTTAGACGCAAATTAGATTATAGGCATGAATCGAGAGAGAGAGAAAAGTTAAGATCACTGTTTCAGAATTATAATATTCATTATGAGAAAGATCATCAAAAGCAACCGACTTTGTATATTTTTTTGTACTACGTTACAGATGTAATATCTAACGGGTCAGAGCCGAGAGAATATTTTGACGTGTGATTGATCATCCATTTACAGTTGATAAATTTGAACTTAAACAGCTGATTTTTTAGCTTCAATGTACCGTTTTGAGGTGAGCTTCTTGTCAAAGTGAATCCTAAAATAGTTTGCTTCGTTGATTTAATGTATTGGTACCTATATTGTTGAGATTTACTTGATTAAAAGTAATTTTTATTAATGTGAAAACAACGTGGATATATTTAATTTCGTTCATTCTGACTCTTTATTTTGCCAGCCATTTTTCAAGAAATGAGGTGCGGGTTTGCAAGGTTCGGGATGCCCTAACTGGATCTGAATCAGTGTTTAGAATAGTGACGTCGCCTGCAAAGCTAGTTGTAGCTGTTTTGCCACTTATTGGGTAATCAGATCTAAAAATGGTATAGAGTACAGGTCCTAATACAGTTCGTTGCGGTACACCGGCATGCGGATGATATTTAGTAGTTGAAAAGATTTTGTATGTAACCCTGCAATGTATATTCGATTTGTTAGGAGGAGAGTATTTCATCAAAGCTTTTCGAAAGCATAGATTTAGTTTTGAATATCAATGTTTCATGGCAGACTTTGTCGATGGCGATTTTATTATCTGACGCGATTTGATAAACCTGTTGAATGGTGTTGTGATGCCTTCGAAACCTAAATTGATGCTCGGGGATGTGTTTTGCGTTTTTAAGTATCATAAGTAGTTTTCTCAGTAGAACTTTCTTGAAAATGTTTGAGACGCAGTAGAAAGTACTAATACGTCTGCATGACTCCATTTAGGAAGAGGCTTTACCAGGCTTGGGAATCAATATAAAACCAGTGATATAAATTTCGGTGCTTCAAGAAAATATCCGATTTCAAATATAGTGTTGAAGAGACTAGAAAGTCAAGAGAATACGATCGGTGGCAACTATTTAATCATAGAATTGGTGATAAGATTAAATGCCGGCAATTTTTTTGAGTATGTTCCTTGGTAGTATTTTGCTCTGCTTTAGCTTAAATTTTAATCGATTGATTGAAATCAAACGGAAAGTTGTATGTTGCCGTGGTGAAAGGCGTGAAAACCTGTTTTTGGAGAGCTATGAAGGCGTGGATTCCCACAGCTAGCGCTATTAGTGGGAGTGATATTTTCCAAGAGTGAATGAGCAGAGTCGTGCTTTTACTTGGTGTAGTCTGTGAAGCTGTGATTGTCTTCGGGGTAGTCTGTTTTCGTGTATTCGGATTTGAATGGATAGTTTCCGAAGTGAAGAGTGCAGTTTCACTTCAGATATTATAGTAGCAATTGCTTCCAAGACATGATCATTGAAAAGATTAACTACAAAGTTAATATCTTCTGACAATTTGTATGGTTCTCCTAGAATCATTGAGTAGGTGAGATATCGTCTGAAATCATTCCAGTTGTTTGCGTTTCGATATGCTCCTTTACAGTTAATGACGTGAAGTGTTATGCACAGAGCAATGATGACAGGAGAGGACGGACCAGAAACTACTTCTAATTTTTTGAAAATTGCAAAATCTATGAGGTCCCGAATACTTGTATTAACAATGCAGATTCATCTTTTGGCTTACCATCTGGGTGTTTATAGAAAGTGTAATCTGGGATGCAAAATTTATTATGCTTCTGATATGAAAATCACGTCAATGATGAGGAAACAACAGATTTAAGCTTAAATGTCTCTATTGGTTGCAATATTCAAAGCCATTTTGATCTTCTTTAAGTTTAGGGGTCGAGAAACTAGATAGCCACCATAGTTAGCATTATGGTTGTTATTACAGTAGTTACATTTTTTATTTGCATGTTTTTTTTCACTCTTATCATAAGCTTTTGTAGCGTGAAACTCAACACAAATAACACATACTTGAGATTTACCAAAAAGATTTAGCGTAGCCATATATATTCCTGGGAATTTGCACAGGACTTTTACTTATTTCTCTGTCACAGTGATTCTTCGGTGCATAAGATATCGCAGGCCATAAACGTGCACAGTATTTTGCATTAGAAAGGGTAGACACCCAAATTCTGCATAGATTTTTCTTCGTTTTCTTTGAATTACTCTGAAAGTAGAGTGCAGCAATACATTTTCAAGAGAAGCCTGCAGTAGAAGTGGCAATTGTTCGTATTTGCCACTGTCTGTCTTTGTCACTGTCGCAGGCTATAAATTTTGTGAATTTGATAACTTTTAAGCTTGCTGACTTCGGGTTCCAATTATATTTTGAAGAGTGGCTATTTGAATTCGTTGAATTTATTTGGGGGTCGGTAGCTTAGCTGGCTAACGCTTCAGTCCGGAGCAGCGATCTACTGCCCGCGGGTTCGAGTCCCGCCGTGCCCATGGCTGTATTTGTTCGTCTTGTGTTGTCTTAACAGCCGGCGACTGGGCATAATACCAGCGCTCCATTAATTAAGTGCCAGATTAAAGCTTTAGTAGCGACTAGGCATAACACTAGCGCTTTCGAAGAATAAGAAATAAATGTGGCACTTAAAAGAATAATAGAATAATTGATATCGGCTTCTCCCATATGTGTCTACCTACCGCCATCGCTAAGCATTCGCTTCAAAGGGCAATTCCCTGAGCTTTGGCATTATCATAGAAAAAAAAATGGATTTTACACCAGCAGTACATTTCATCAGCATCAATATCATGTTCTATACCTTTGATTATCCCCGACATTCCTTAGCAGCTTATATATGTAGTACTGACGATCCTGGAAATCTAGTTCTTTTGTAAACTTTGCTGCAGACTTTTCCCGAAAAAACCTTGATTACATAGAAATAACATTTTCACTTATTTTCTCACAGATAAACTGGCGGTGGCCTAATTCAATTTTGCAACAAATCGATTTAGGAGTTATTTTCATCTGTGAGTAGGTAGTAATAGTAACTGCTGGTTTACGCCTGGTTCCTCATTGAGCTTAGATCATATTTTCTCTTTTTCATTTTGTGACGAATTAGAACTTTGCCTTCTTTTGACGATACACTGAAAGAAAAATCTTGGTAAAATCAACAATTTTCCTTAGTTGTTTTTGCGTCAACTACGGGCTATAGTTAAAACAACCATAAAAAAATAGTTGATTACTTTTATGCACCATGACGCGTGGTTGATAAACAACGTCCGTGGTGCAAAAAAAGTAAGCAACCACAAACAATGGCATTCCAACAATATACAAAGTACGAAATAGTAAATGGAATTATGTTTGTTGAAATTAACCATTGTAGAATGCTTACTATGAAAATTGTTGATAAAATGAATGAATGAAAAAAAAATGAATTTGGTTGGTGCCTTGGTTGCATTGACAGCGACATTGTCGCTGCATTGTGATTTACCAAATTCGCGGCATTCACGTCTCCCCCTGTGGCGCCGCTGCCGCAATGCCACTGTCATGTGTTTACAGCATCGGCTGCATAAAAAGCGTCATACAACGTAATATAAAGGCTTCACAGCATAACATGAATATGAATTATATCGAACAGCAAACCGAACACAATTTTGCCATGTAGCATATGAAACTTCTATGATAGAATAGGAGTATGAGTTTGAGGAGTATGAAAAATCAACAGTTTCCCTTAGTTGTTTTTGCATCAACTAGGGCTACAGTTAAAACAACCATAAGAAAATCGTTGATTACTTTTATGCACCATGACGCGTGGTTGATAAACAATTTCTTCGGAGCATGAAAAACGTCCAAATGTTGAAACCATTCTACTTTGCATAGAATAATTCCAAAAACGTTGCTCACTGAATTACGTTTGTTGAAATCAACTATTGCAAAGTAGTTTAAGTACCATAAAAACTGTTGATAATTCGATACGTTGAAGTTTTGAGTGAATTGATGAATATTTTTCTATTGATCAACTACGTGGTTATAAAACAATTAAAACAGTTGATTTCATGAACGTTGCGATATTTTTTGTATAACCAGAACCAACTACTTTTATATCGTTAAATTAACTATATTAACATAGTATAAATAACTATTTACCGTAGTTCGTTTAACGATTTTGAATGAATCGTTGCAATACTATTAAAAATAGTTGAACCAACCAAGAGTTTTTCTTTTAGTGTGTCAAAATAGCGATCGAGTCCCTTTTTCTTCTCCTCATTTGGAGTTGTAGTAATCCTTGCATCTTCGTCAGCATTAGGTTTTGAACCATAACCATATTGTCCAACAGCTTATCACGCGAGAGAGCTTTGTTTGCTTTGTTCTGGATGCTGCATAGGAAGCTGCCTTGCATCGAGAGGATTTCAATTTGATCCATGCTATTGAACTGTCTCTGATCTTGTGTGGACGTCACTAAATTGCTACCAAAAACAGACATTAGGAAAATACGCGAAAATGTGAAGCCACGAAAGCAATCTTGTTTAAGGGATCACTTCTCTGTCTCTTCACAGACTCATGGGAAGAACGACAAAAATCGAGAGGCCATAGCTAAGGGACGAAGCTTTCTACCAAGCCAACTCAACGTGATAACGGGGAAGAAATTGTGTGTGGGGTCGTGAAATGATGTTCGTATTCAGAAGGAAAAAAATCGCAAGAGGTACTTTACTTGAATCGCGAGCGCTCAACTGCGGATTGTCTATTCTATTTCAAGGTAGATTATCGATTGTCAACGGTTGTCCTCCACAACTTTCTTCAGCATTCAGTTTGTAGTGATTTTTCTGTCACTTTGATTCCTTCTGAAACTCTGATTGGCTCATGTAATTCTTCTATCTCTATCTACGATCAATTCTTTGCAAAAAATTCTAACAACCTCTGTTGACAGAATTGAACATGCAGCAAAGAACGAAGTAGGCGATGGGAAAAATCGTGTGACAGGAAGAAAATAAAAAACAAATGAGTGACAGAAAAAAAGTAGTTGCATTGAAAAAGACGATAAAAACAGAATTTTGTAGTTGTCTTAAATCATCTACAATAATCATTAATTATCTTGAGTTATCTTGATAAAGAAATAAAGGTTACTACAAAATTGACCAAAGTCTTTCAGTTGTGTTAAGCACAACATTCTACAAAATTCTTAAGAGAATTAATTTGACATTATGGCTGAAAACGAAGATTTTTCAACAAGCGAAATACGCCGATCAAAACGGATACGCTCTAAGGCTGCCAACAACATTGCAAGCTGTGCCGCTGATAAAACAAGCTGCTCCGAAAATGAAGAAAGCTGTTCCGAAAATGAAGAAAGCTGTCCTGTCTGCCAGAATGCAGACAATAACGAAATGGTGCAGTGTGATACGTGCAATAAGTGGTTCCATTTTGAATGCGCTGGAGTCTCCAGTGACATAGAAAATCTAGATTGGATGTGCTCTACATGCTCGTTAGGTAAAGACCGTAGCCATCACGATTCGCCAAGTAAGCCAACAGAAACGAATGCGACTATTTCAAAACGCAAAAGGATTAGGTTACAAATCCTGGAAGAACAGAGGCTACTACAGGCAAAAAGAGACGAAGAGTACTTAGAAAGAAAATTCAAGTTACTCATGGAAGACAGCGCAAGTGACGATGAAGTTCCAGTGATATCTTTGGAAAGTAAACTCCGGTCGGAAAACGCAAATCAAGCTCAAGAGCAATCAATATCAACAAGCGCCGACAAGACGGAAGTAGTAAATGCTGCAGCACAGCTGAATGACTACGACAAGCCGAAGATTAACCAACCTATATCAAAAACAGAACAACCATCGAGCTACATTGTGAATCAAATTCGCCAGCGCGACGTTTCAACACTCTCTTCGCTACACAATAAAGAATCAGTCCTGACCACGAAAACCGATGTGGATCAAGTATCTTCAGAAATCTCATCGCAACAAATAGCTGCCAGGCAGACTCTAGCAAGGGAGTTGCCTGTATTTAATGGAAACCCTGAAGAGTGGCCATTGTTTATTAGCATGTTTGCGAGTACCAACAAATTGTGTGGATATGGCAACGAGGAGAATTTAGTCCGGCTGCAGAGATGTTTAAAAGGAAAAGCACTAGAGTTAGTGCGAAGCCGATTATTGCTACCTGCCAACGTTCCGGGTATAATAAATACTTTACGTATGATATACGGGCGCCCGGAAATAATAATAAAATCACTCGTGGAGAAAATGCGAAGTGAACCTGTGCCTAGAATGGATAAATTGGATACAGTGATAACATTTGCGTTGTCAGTGGAAAATATGTGCGCTACAATGGAAGCGTCAGATATGCAAGCACATATCGCCAATCCTGTTTTATTACAGGAATTGATTGACAAATTGCCGCCACCGTTAAAATTGAATTGGGCAGAACATAAAAGGAAAATCACTGATGTCAATATGTCAGGTTTTTTAAAGTGGCTAATGTATTTAGCAGAAACTATAAGTGATATTTCACACACCCCATCCTTATATAGCGACAGCAAAATTGCAAACGTCAAGTGCAGGACAAATCGTATCTAAATTCACACATAAAAATGGAAATCAAAAGGGACAAACCTTACAGCACAGGACCGCTAAAGTGCAGAATTTGTGGTGAAAAATGCAGCAAAACAGAAGATTGCAGAACATTCATTAATATGAACATTAATGAAAAGTGGGAGACAGTGAAACGTCATCGTTTATGTCGTACATGTCTAAAACCACACTTCAACAATCGTTGCTACGCAAATAAACTCTGTGGAGTCAACGGGTGTGCATTTAGGCACCACGTACTGCTACACAAAACTATCGCAGGACACGTCAATGAAGAACGAATGCTGGTGAATGCATCTTCTGCGCTACATAGTTCTAACTCGCACAACGTTAGAAGCCAGAACATTTATTTCCGAATAGTTCCTGTGGTGATGTACAATAACGAAATAAAAATAAAGACGTATGCTTTCCTGGATGAAGGATCGTCGGTAACATTAATCGACAGTTTACTTGCTCAAGAGTTAAAGCTCAATGGCCCAGCAGAACCATTATGTCTGAAGTGGTCTGATAAAACTCAACGAATTGAAAAGGAGTCGCAAAGGGTTTCATTGGAAATCTCAGCCACTAAAAACTTAAAGAAGTTTAAACTGCATAATGTTCGAACAGTCAAGTCTCTCAACTTGTCGGCACAAACTATATCGGCAACTGATATGGCTTTTCAACACCTTCATATGAAAGGCATTCCGTTGGAATCTTACGACAATGCTGTACCTCGAATATTAATTGGTTTGGATAATCATAAACTCGGATTTCCGCTCAAAATGAGAGAAGGCAAGTCAAATGAACCAGCTACAACAAAGACACGCCTTGAATGGGTAGTGTATGGGCAGTGCCAACAGCTCAGTTCTAAGCACAATAACGGCTGCCACGCATCCAACTATAATCTACATATCTGTGAGTGTGAAAAAAATGACTACGCTCTGCAGAACATGCTGAAAGATTATTTTTCTCTCGAGAGCCTCGGCATTTCATTGATAAGTAATACTATCAAGTCAGCGGAAGAAGAACGTGCCCAAAAACTATTAGAAACCAATACTATAAGAAAAGGTAACCGATTCGAAACAAAACTCATCTGGAAGTATGAAAACTTTAAAATACCAAACAGCTTGCCAATGGCGATGAAAAGGCACAATTGTTTTAATAAAAAATTATCAAAAGACCCCATTTTGGCGAGCAATATTCAAAAGCTCATGGACGAATACTTAAAGAAAAACTACATACGGAAGTTGTCTGAAAATGAAGCCAGCAAGCATTTCGAAAAAGTATGGTATTTACCAATCTTCATCGTTACAAACCCAAACAAACCAGGGAAAATTCGCATTGTTTGGGATGCAGCAGCTCAAGTTGAAGGGGTATCGTTGAACTCATTACTTAGTAAAGGCCCGGACTAACTAGTATCGTTGCTTTTCGTATTATTTCAATTTCGAGATAGGGCAATAGCCATTACTGGAGACATACGTGAAATGTTCCACCAAGTACTGGTCCATGAAGAAGACCAACAAGTACAACGTTTTATATGGAGTCCAAATATAAATTTGAAGCCAGAAGTATACGTAATGCAGGTTTTGACTTTCGGTGCAACTTGCTCTCCTAGCTGTGCCCAGTTCGTTAAAAATAAAAATGCTGAAGAGTTTCGACAACAATATCCTAGAGCAGCAACAGCAATCGTGTCTAATCATTATGTGGATGATCTGTTAGTCAGTGTAGACACGGAAGAAGAAGCAATAAAACTTGCGAACGAGATCAAGCATATTCACTCTCTAGGAGGATTTGAAATCAGGAATTGGATCTCGAACTCGCCGAAAGTTTTAGAAGCGCTAGGCGCAAAACAAGATGAAACTCGAAATCTCATCAGTGGATCTGACCAAGCATCAGTGGAACGAGTTTTAGGCATGTGGTGGTGCACAGTATCGGATTGCTTTGTTTTTATAACGTCCACTAAACCATCAATTCAGCAATTATTAGATGAGAATATTCGTCCGACGAAAAGGCAAGTGTTACGCGTGATGATGACTATATTTGATCCACTAGGCCTTATTGCACATTTTATAATCTACATAAAAATTACTATGCAACACATTTGGAGGACATCGTTAGAGTGGGATGAGCCAATTATGGATAAGGAATATAAGATGTGGCGTAAGTGGATAAATAACATGAAAATTCCAAGATGCTATCTGACCAAATTTAAATTTGGTGAACATGATAATGTACAGCTACATGTATTCGTAGACGCAAGCTAGGATGCATTCGCTGCAGTGGCTTATCTAAGAGCTTCAAAAGGAAACAATGTTGAGTGTCGCATCATTGCATCGAAAACACGAGTCGCCCCAATGAAATTAGTGTCAATTTCACGACTGGAATTGGAAGCAGCAAGACTTGGAGCTCGCCTCGCGAAAATGATTACCAAAGGGCATTCAATACAGTTTATACAGCAGTATTTCTGGTCTGATTCCAAAGCCGTGTTGTGTTGGATAAGATCAGATCATCGCAGATATCAACAATTTGTCGCTTTCAGAGTGAGTGAAATACTGGAATTGACTAATATGCAGCAATGGAGATACGTACCTACTAAATTGAATGTGGCAGACTACGCCACTAAATGGAGCAACACTCCTGAATTCTCTTCAACAAGTCTTTGGTTTCGTGGTCCACTATTTCTAGAGCAACCCAGTGATATGTGGCCTATTGATATATCTCAACGTGAATCAACAAACGAAGAGTTAAGAGCACATATCTTGTATCATGTTGAATCAAAACCAAACATTATACAACCGGAAAGATACTCCGACTGGAGGAAGATAGTCCTTGTTACAGTTTATGTACTTCGATTTAAATGGAACTTATTAGCAACCAAGAAATGTGTTTCACGTCGAATAGGATTCATCGAACGACAAGAATATATAGAAGCAGAAAACTAATTGTATCGCCAGGCTCAGGCAGACAATTACTGTGACGAAATAGCAGTTTTAACCTTCAACAAGAGTCTACCCATCGATAAACAGAAATATCTTGAAAAATCTAGTGCCCTATACAAATTATCCCCATACCTAGACGATAATGAAGTGTTACGATGTCAAGGTCGAATTGATAGAGCGTTAGATGTCGACGTCAACATGAAGCGTCCGATCCTACTTCCCAGATGTCATTATATAACTCATTTATTAGTACGGTCGTATCATCAGCGCTATCATCACCAGAATCAAGAAACCGTGATAAATGAAATGCGTCAAAAATATTTCATTCCCCGATTGCGAGCTGTCTTGAAAAGTGAAGTAAAAAACTGCCAGCAATGCAAAAATTGTCGAGCGCTTCCATGTCCACCGGAAATGGCAGAGCTGCCACTTGCTAGACTTGCATCATTCACACGTCCATTTTCGTACGTAGGAATCGACTATTTTGGCCCAATGAGTGTGGTCATAGGTCGCAGGACAGAGAAACGATGGGGAGTTGTAATAACATGCTTAACGACACGAGCAATCCATATCGAAGTAGCGAACAGTTTGTCAGCAGACTCCTGTATTTTGGCTATTAAACGTTTCATTGCCAGACGTGGAATCCCAATTGAAATACGGTGCGACAATGGTACGAATTTTCATGGAGCTGAAAGAGAGTTACGCGATACTATAGAGCGACAAAATGCTCAACTAGCAAAAGAATTTTCTAGTTCAACCACTAAGTGGGTCTTCAATCCACCTGCAGCACCCCATATGGGGGGGAGTTGGGAAAGACTGGTTCAATCCGTAAAGAAAACGTTAAATCGAATTCTGCTAACACAGAACCCAGCAGACGAGACACTTTACAGTATGCTGCTCGAAGTTGAACGGACCATCAATTCTCGACCATTAACATATTTGCCATTGGAGAACGTGAATGAAGAAGCACTAACTCCGAACCATTTTCTGCTTGGATCTTCCAACGGCGAAAAACCAGATGGAATATTGTGCGATGATGGCACAGTTCTTAAGCGAAATTGGCTTAAGGCTCAACAATATGCAAATAAATTTTGGAAACGATGGATAAATGAATATTTACTTACTTTAACTAGACGAACCAAATGGTTTCACAAGACGAAACCAATAGAAGAGGGAGATGTAGTGATAATCGTTGATGAGGCAAACCCTCGAAATATGTGGCCTAAAGGAATAGTTGTCAATGTTACAAAAGGTAAAGATGGACAGGTGCGAAAGGCGATAGTACAGACGAAAACCGGATTCTTTGAAAGACCAGCTGTTAAATTAGCAGTTCTCGATGTCCGATGTTTTGGTAAGTCAGATAATACATCTGACATACCGGGGGGGGAGTGTTGACAGAACTGAACATACAGCAAAGAACGAAGTAGGCGATGGGAAAAATCGTGTGACAGGAAGAAAATAAAAAACAAATGAGTGACAGAGAAAAAGTAGTCGCATTGAAAAAGACGATAAAAACAGAATTTTGTAGTTGTCTTAAATCATCTACAATAATCATTAATTATCTTGAGTTATCTTGATAAAGAAATAAAGGTTACTACAAAATTGACCAAAGTCTTTCAGTTGTGTTAAGCACAACAACCTCCTTAATCGTTTTCCGTTGAGCTCCCTTCTAATATGAGGTGACTTCAAGTTGCTTAGCTTTGTTTGGAATACCTTCCTCCCTTCAATCCTTCAAATCCTGTATCCTCAGTAACTGCTTGTTTTTGTCAGTAGGCATTCTCGCTCAGTTCAATCTATTCCCAACTTCAATAATAAAATATTAGATTTCATCCTCTGGAACAATTCCTCCAGTAATATCACCTTACAAGCTACCTCTAGGTCTTATGTTTCTGCTTGTTTTCCACCACTTCGACTATTTTGTCTCTTAAATTTTCCGAGGCCTTTACATTTGAATAATTATAAAGCTGAAATACAAGCGTGGCTAATGAAATCAACTTGATGAATTGGGATTATTTTTTTATCGACCTTGCTTTTGATGAATGCATTGCATTATTTTATGACTTTCTCTTCATCTGAATAGTACTAGGCAACCGCCCAAACGAAATGGTACTCTTTGGTTTCCACCCGATGTAACATCTGCGCTTAGGTATAAACATGCAATTCTCAAGCTTACGTTGTTCAGCCAAAATTATCGTTAAACAAGCCATGCATGATTTTTTCGCCAATATTGAGTCTTTTTTTTGTTTCTGTCTTAATAAACTCTTCTGGTCTTACATCCGATCCCTATAAAATGTCCACCGTTTCTCAGATGCAATGTTACTTAATGATTCCAGTTTCTCCAGCGCTCATGAAAATTGTGAACTTGGTGGAAAAATTTTTCCCTTATTCATTTTTCAGCGATCCTCAGGCTCAGTCTTAGTCTCATCTTTTACTAATTCTTCAACTTTGTCTTCCTTCCAAACTGAACCTTTAGAAATCGTTTCTTTGTATATTCAACTCTCTAAGCATAAATATCAGGAGCGGTCCTGATGGGGTCTGAATTTTGCTCCCGATGTCACTTTCGTCATCCATTATATTCAACCTTATCTTCTCTACTGGCTTCTTTCCGACCCAATAGATGTCTCCTCTTATCCCACTGATTTGTAAATCTAATGATTTAGGCTGCATTTTGAACTCCATGCCAATTTTCCTGCTTTTCTGCTTTGGTAAAGTACTCAAAAAAGGTTTGCGCTCAACAAGTTTATTCCTGCCTTTTATCCCTCTTTCACTCCTGAGTAGCATGGATTCATCAGAAGCAGAGCATCCACATGTAACCTTATAACCTACTCCAACTTGATTGTTTCTACTTCGGATCAATATGAATGAACAGGTCGATGTTGTTGGGATTTACTTTTAAAAAGCATTTGAGTTCGTTCATTATAAATTCCTTCTATTTGGCATTACCGATTCTTTCTTATCCTGGTTTTCTCTCTGTTTTCTGGGCGGGTACCGATGATAGATAGCTCGCGGGTATCCATGACAGATATCAACAAAAGAATTCAAATTAGCTAATAGTGACAGATCCCGATGAGGCCGAGGGTTGAGCCTAACTAGTATCCACAGCACCTTATGAACAACATGAGGAATTTATAAAAGCCATCCATTTATCAAAAACTTCCCATAAATATTTCTAGTAAACATTAATGCATCCTGTGAATTTCACAGTGCTCTGATATTTGTGTCAGAAGCTATCACAAATTGAAACTTAAAAAAAATTTGTTTATCTACTTGCAGGCACTCAGTGCACACAAAGGGCTAAAAATTTCCAAAGCGTTATCACAATAAAGCCCAAGAAAATTTCAGTTTTCGTTCTGTATGATATCAACTTGGTTTCACCTTAGCAACTTATTTCATTTCTATCAGAGATTTCAGTTTTGATGGTATGTGATTTGTCACAGTTTCCAGTTAATTATTGTTGTGAACTCTGAAGGCAGTCGAGCCGCGGTCAGCGCAACATATATAAGTTTAAGGGATCATCTGATGTCTTATCCTGCGTGCCTTAGCCCAGCTGAATAGCTCAGCCTGATTGTGGGCATTTGGGCCGATGATCCCTCCGTGCCAGGGCACGCGGGCGAAATAAACACTAAAAAACATGACACAATAAAAAAAGAAAGAAATGAAAGAGAACATTTTACGTAGGAAGCATTATTAAAAGGTAAAATTACTCGGATGTTTTTTTAAAATTTATTTCAGACTCTCAGATCAAAATAAGAATAATAAAAATAAGGAAATAAAATACGGATAGAGCTGCTACTATATTTTTTTCATGAAATATCTTAAATATATATAACAGCATAATATCTATTAGAGTGAAAGAAGGTATCAGAATCTTTGTGAAATCGGGTGAGCTCAGATTCAACTCAATCCTGGCCAAGATCGGGTTACACCGATCATACATCACGTAATAGCAATAATAATACATTAAATAAAGGGAATAATGTAAATGCCAAATCATCACTAAAAATAAGGCAAATAAACGATGTTCAAGTATGCATCAGAAAAAAAATAAAAAAAAAATTAAAAAATTAAAACAACACAAGAAAAAGCTACAGCTATATCTGTTTTTAGTACGATTATACCCACGCCACAAATTCAAAAAGCTACTTACTTAAATATATGTTAAATTTCATATTTGTCAAATACTTTTAATTTAGGTTGAATAACTATTTTTAAATTGCAATTCTGCCGCAATTAAGTTCTGTTTCCGCCGCAATTGAATTACCGAAACTATGTTATTTTTTCCCTCCGTTCAAAACCAGATTGTATTCTTACCTGAGTTTCGCCAATCACCAAATTCTTCTATTTTCCGTTGTTTTTAAATAAATATTCTAAAGTACTTATCTGTGTGTTGAGCATCCTTGAAAGATCATCAAATGCAATATCAACCTTAACCTTCTTCCTTCAATCGCTCTTCATTTAAATTCATAACCAAAGATGAGTCTGCGAACGTAATCGTCTGTCAAAACCGACGGGTTTTAGAGCAAATAAGACACTTTTTGACATACGCAAACAGGAGTGAACATAACTGCCCATATAGAGCATAAGCGAACGTATGTCAAGTCATATCACATTACCACTTTACGTACGGACAGCTCATAGCAACAATTGAGCAAAACGTTGCTTAATGAGCATGCCAATTTTCTGGCTGTTCGGAAAGTTATGTTTGGGTGCAACATATGCTTTGCGTGGTTTACCTCGGCGCATACGCGCACGTACGGACGCAGACTCATCACTAGTTGGACCTTAAGTTCAAACGGCCCTCCAAAGTATCGGAATCACCCTCCCAAATTGTGTGAATTGTCACATTGAGCTTTTGAGGCCCGTATGGCAGTTGGTAATCCACGTTATTAATCATTGATGTTCACGGGCTCAATTCAGATTTTAATTTTTACTTTAAAACTCAACTTTCACTTTAAAATTTATTCTCAACCTTCTATCAGGGACTTGACTTGCTGTCTTCAAAAAAAAAATTGTGATCTATCAGCCGACTACAAATCCCGCACGCCGTATCTCGATTAACAGTTCCCCTTTCCCCAAAAATCTCCCAAAACCGTCAGTCGGAAAAATCGCCCTTGTCCCGAGCTCAGATACTAATCAATTCTCCGCTCCGCAGGCACCCGTAACTTGTCATCGGGCCTTTTCACACTTGTATTCTTGATGCACTCCTCAAACCGGTTTACTGGGCAAGAGACGGAAGAATCAAGAAAATTCTCAACTTTTTGTAGAGAATTCCCCTTGATTCTTCCGTCTCTTGCCTGGTAAACCGGTTTGAGGAGTGCATCAAGAATACAAGTGTGAAAAGGCCCATCGACCGTTTCCACCTCTTAACCTTAACACGAACAAACTTCGAGGCAAGTTTCGGGGTTGCCGTACTACTTAGATCGTCATTTCAAACACAAAAATGTCCTGGCCAGGAATGAACGTTTTAGCCTCACTGCGCAAATTATATCTTTGTGCACCCTTTGCGTAAACCTGGGCTAATTTTTCTTTCACTCGATTGTGAAGAAAAGCAAAAAAGTGTTGAACTTTGCGTTGAATTTGTTTGTCAGAGTGATATCAGCTATTATGTTACTAGATAATCACACTATTTTTTTTTGAAAGGCTCGACTTCTTTTGGCAAATGTTTAATTGTTTGTTTTCTGAGAGAATCATCACGAAAAATTCAGAATGGCGAAATTCTTTTGCCAAATGCATTGAATATTTAGAAATATGTATTTATTTTATTTTATTTTATTTTATTAATTCACCAAACAAGGTACAAAATCTTATATAAAATAACAAAATAAAAATAAAATGGAAAAGTAAAGTGAAGTAAAAAGTAAAAACAAACAAGTTAAATAAGTAACAAACAAATGAAAAAAGTAACAAAAAGATTAATAAATAACAATCAATAAATAAAAACATTGACATATAAGCTATGGCTTAAGGTTTAGGGGTATGGATGGCATGCAAAAGAGAGGATTTGAAGGATGATTTGGAAATCGTAGGGGAATATAAGTGACTTATGCTGTTGAATATTCTGCAGCATCTATTTATAGGCTCATTTGCTGCATATGTCGTCGAATGTGAATATTCTTTTAGGAAACGATTGGACCTGGTGTTCCTCACAGGGATATTTATCGAAATTTTACTATTCAGGAATTCTACATTAAACATGGAGAGCTATTTCTATGAAGGCTTCAAATATGAAAGAAAAATTTTCAGAGAATGATTTGAAATCAAACAGCTTTTGAAATGCATTATTTCTACCCGTTATACCTGATGGAAATTTTCATATCACTGACATAAGTTACCTGTGCACTTAAAATCCTGATTCCCCGAATATTTAGCAAGACAAAAAATGATACTATTTTTAAATAAGATAATGGGCGTAACTCACATATATTGCTCAGTTCAAGTTGAAGTACGAATAATTGATTTCGTTTTTTAAGAGCCATTCAGTAAATCTCCACCATTTTTCTTTTCCACTAAGACTCCCTTATTTCGTAGATATGTGCTAACTATTGAATACTTGTATACATAAAGCCTTGAATGAGAATAGAAACTTACACTCTTACGTTACTTAATATGAAACAGGAGCTGTTAGTACAAACTAGCAAAATGTCACCGCTCTTTTGAAATAGGTTTATTGTAACATATATACAAATCGAAAAATGAAAAATTCTTAAAGCTAACCTACAAGCTATTATAAATAAAACATAAGCCTACGGATTTTGCATATTTGCGTACATCCTGAGTTCAAAAATAATTGCTATCTGATAAAATATGTTAATGTAGAAAAATATAATAATTTTAAAAATATCTAATCAGTGTTTCGATACGTGGAGTTGCCTCTGGGGCGAATTATTTCAGGGAAGACCTAACTGAGTTTGAGCGCAAGAGCGAATTTGAAGTTAATCATAGGCAGAGCGAATTATCCTGGACACGTGGGTTAGACCTCTTTCACGAGTTTTTCAAGCATGGCAGACTATAACTTTCTGAATTTCGTCAACTCCTGCTGCTGCATACAAAACTTTGTTTGAAAAATATTTTCTAGGCTCACTTCTGTAAAGACCCGTGCATTGACGAAGGATTTTTCGTTCAAAGGCTTTAACGGAATTTCGCCTAGATACGGGGGCCGACCACCATATCGTTGCACCGTAAAGTATTATTGGCCTTATTAGAGTGGTGTAAATTAGAATTCTGACCCTTTTGAAAGTAGGGGCTGCTTTTCGGAAGAGGGTACAAAGCATTCCGTATGCTTTCGAGGCTTTGCTTAGGGCCATTTTTATATGTGGGCTAAAGGATAGAAAGGAGTCAAATATTAGCCCCAGGTATTTGACTCTTTTGGAAGATTTAATTGCGTGACCTCTTATGCTAAGTTTTAGCTTTTTGATGGACCTTGTTCTTCTGGAAGATGGAAGACGAGGGCGCCTGAATACAATAAACTCGCTTTTCCTAGCGTTTATTTTTATTCCCCATTTGGCGTAGTACCGACAGAGAGC
Organism: Nemotelus nigrinus; assembly: GCA_947369275.1. Classification (NCBI taxonomy): domain Eukaryota; kingdom Metazoa; phylum Arthropoda; class Insecta; order Diptera; family Stratiomyidae; genus Nemotelus; species Nemotelus nigrinus. The sequence continues at coordinate 46,874,187 of OX376372.1, read as the reverse complement.
ATCGATAAACCGCTGGAGCCTTATTGTTGCCATCCTTGGGTTGTGGCCATCACACCACGCCAGTAGGTCATCAGCGTATAAATTTACCTTAATATCCTCAGAGCTGCTAATGCAGGGAATATCAGAGGTGAAGATATTGAAAAGAATAGGTCCAAGGATGGAACCTTGAGGGACACCAGAGTCAAGCGAAAAGAGCCTGGAATTCTTCCCATTGTGTGTGACAGAAGCCCATCTGTCGCGGAGAAAGCTGGAAATCATGTTGATAAGATGTCTAGGGAAATCAAGAGAAATTAGTTTGAAGATCAGGCCATTGATCCAAACTGAATCGAAAGCTTTTTCCACATCAATCAGACAAGCGGAGACAAATTTGCCTTCAGACAAGGACTTTCGTATGTCAGTCGTGAAGACTTGTAGTGCATCGATGGTGCCATGACCTCTTTTGAAGCCAAACTGACGGGAGGGAATAATGTTTTTCTCAACAACAACTTTATCGAGGGTGGAATAGATAACTCGTTCTAGAAGTTTCCCTAAATTTGAGAGAAGAGAAATGGGTCTAGCGTTGACAATGTCGGTGTTGCCAGGAGATTTTCGAATAGGAAGTATTTTGGCACGTTTTCAAGGACTGGGGAAGTAGCCAATGTTAATGCAGTTGTTGAAAATAGTGGCTAATAGAACAAAGAAGGAGAAAGGAAGTTTCTTTATTAGGTGGTTGGATACCTTATCTTCACCTGAAGATTTCTTTGGTTTAAGGTTGGATGCAAGTTGTTGTAGGTCCACCGGGTTTGTGAAGACATCACAACCATGAGGTCTATCGGAAACATTGGATGCGGAGAATTCTGTTAGACGAGAGCCGTCCATACTCTGTACAAACTGGTTTACTCTGCAGTCTACTTGTCTGGCAAAGATGGGATCTTCACTGGGTTTTTCACCAGTGAACAGCTCTGAGAAGTGGTCAGCAGCCGCTGCGGCTGTCGCACTATCGTCAGCGAAAGGTCTGCCATTGGACGTGAAGGTTGTGGCGCGGTCCTTCCTCCTGGTGATTCTATTGATTTCTGGGTACATATCTATACCAGGTTCAATATTTTTAAGACGTTGCTCGAACTTCTTATTGAGGAAAGCCCTAGTTTTAACCATGATGAGTAGGCTGGTAGTCTTAAGAATGGACTCTACTCGTCGATACTCATAGTTAAACGTATTTAGCCTTCGACGGTAGATGCGAGTCAGGTGTTTTTTCAAGGACCTATGATTTGAATGCAGATTAAGAATTTCTTCAGGAAGCTTTTGGTATTTGAAGTTTCTAGAAGTTTGGGGAACAACAATTTCATCAATAGAGGAGCGCAGAACCTCATTAATATTGCAAATGGCATCGTCAATTTCAGGGATAGAGAGATTTTTGTCACGATCGATGACAACGTTTAGGAGTTTTGCTGAAACATTTCGTTCGAAAGTTTCCCAATTGATTTTTTTATAAGGAATGAAAAACTGAGGCTCAGAGGCTAAAAATTGGAGGCCTCTTTTTCTCCGGAGAGTCATTTGTACCAGCATGTGATCAGATTCAGCTTCAAACACGGAACATCCAACAGAACCGAATTGAGGCAATGTATTAAGGAGTTGAGGGGAAACAAGAAAGAAGTCAATTATGCTACCAGACCTTCTGAAGGTTGGCTCGGTAGGGGCGACGATTTGAAGCTCTAGCTGTTTGGTCATAAGCCATCTGTGAAGAGCAGTACCAAAAAAATTGCAGACAGTATTACCCCAATCGGGGTGCCTAGGATTGAAATCACCACCAATGATGATATGGTCGAAGTTGGATGTTGACGAGAGAATGAGATTGAGATCATGAATAAACTCAGAAGAAGAAGAGTTAGGCTTGGCATAAATGCCAACAAAGGCAATGGTATCACCATTAAGGTTTAAACAGGTTGAGATTGACTCCATGCACCTAAGATTATGTCGTGGTTTTGGGTCTTAATCCAACCTTTAATGGCTATGAGGGTGCCACGTTTTCTATCTACCACTTCATCCACAATGTCCTTGCGAGTAACCGAGTAATTGCTAAAAAACACATTATGTCTGGGTTTAAGTTTAGATTCACATACAAAGAGTATGTCAGGTTTCTCAGAATTCAAGTATTCTTGAAGAAGGTTCCTTTTGTAAACAGGAACGAGAGAGCAACTATTGAGAGAGGCGATTTTAAAAGATCCCATTAATACCACAGAGTTCTAGAGCTAAACTAACATAAGCAATTCGTTTTTCACTAAGAGAGTGTAGCGATCTAAATTTTGGAACAAAATTTTCAACCTTTTTCACAAGTGTTAAAAGGTTGCAGCCGAAGATGTTTTCACATTCAGAAAACATAATTGAATGAGCTGCAGATTTGGTTACCTGCGGGTTAGACAACAGTGGAGTTTTGGGACGCTCTGGCTGTTTGGTTTTTGATGGTGTTTTAACGATAGATGCGAAGGAAACGCCTTTTCGGACTGTGTTCTCGAGAGCAGCAGTCACTATTTTTCTTTTCTCTTCTTTTGCAGTCTGCAAAGATTTACGTTTTTTCTCTATTTCTTTAGCGGCTGGGCATCCACGGTAGCTGGCTGGGTGGCCGTAGGTTTTGCAATTCACGCAATAGACTTCAGGGGAGCCTGAAGGAGATGAGCAGTCTTTGGTAGAGTGCTGTTTGTCGCATTTAACACAGCGTACTTCCAGGGCGCAGTTGGCTGCCACATGTCCAAAGCGTTGGCAGTTGAAACACTGGGTTACGTTCTGCTTTTGAAGGCGCTCCCAGTGTATTCTGTGGTGGAGTAGGAATTTGATGTTCATCACTGAACTCTGTTCCGTACCAGGTGCAAGTTGCACTAAAAAACTACCAAGAGTTTTATTTTCTTTCCTCGAGGCAGAGGTAGAGAAACGTTTAACGGATACAACCTTTTGTAAGATATCACGAAGTGCATTTAAAACGTCTTGCTCTTCGTAAGAAGGATGAATTCCCTTCAGAAGGCAGGTTATTTTCTTAAAAAGTGGAGGGGTGTAGGTATAACAAGGAACAGAAGCCGCTTTGAAGTGCTCAAAGAGAAGACCGTGATCTTCCATACTCTTTGGGAGAAGAGAAGTTTTACTGAGATTATTCGTTTTGATTTCAAAGCTAGGAATTGGGTCATTATTGGAAAAGCGTGCTTCCAGAAGATTCGTTTTGAAGTTTTTCAAGTTTAACTTGAAGCAGACTATTGGGGGAACTCGTGTTTTTTTCCTTTTTTGAGGTGCAGGATTTAGAGGCGAGACCTGAGGGGTCGAAGAGGTTGCGGCTTTTAGAGGAACTTGATTCGTAGTAGACCGAGATCCAGAAGAAGAGGTTTTCATAGCACGGGTAGCTGCCGTTGCTTCGATATTAGAGTTACAGGCACGTCGAACGACGTCCTGGATTTTCAGAGCTGCGGGGGCTTTTTTTGAAACAGGTGGAGAATAGCTAGTTGAACGGGGCAAGCCACGTTTTTTTGATGGGCCAACATCAAAATTAGAAACAGCCGCATCAATTGATGGCGTCTCCACAACACTTTTTTTCACATTGCATTCACTTAAACTAGCCTTAGCACTAAAAACTTCGTCGTCGTCGGGGGTCCCGTCGGAGTTGGCGACATCCATCTGCTCCACCGCTGAATTATCCGATCCCTCGTCGTCTTCGGAACTCGATTCGGCCTCCGTGTCGTCGCGATTGATGTTGAAGGACATCTTGTACGCAGAAAGAATTTCCCCAATGAAATTATCCTTCACATCCTCTCGGTACTTGACGCAAAGTTTTGAAAGCTTCTTCTTAACTTTCCTCGTAAAGGCAGCCATGTCCTTTTTCATTAGCATTCGCCGTTCCTCCGTAGCAGCAGAAGTGCTGTCGTCAACATCCTCCTCAGAGGACATTGTCTCGACGCCTCAAACGAAATCGATCCGCTCAGTTGAAACCATGCGTAGTTGTGAAATAATAAGAGTGTTAAAATCACACAATTTATCCTCCACTCGCACACCAGTCGGTTAACGATCGTAATTGCTCGGCCTCCACACGAAAAACTCGAAATCTCGAACGCTGATATTACTCCACACACGTCTGGTCCGTTCGGGTGCTCGACTCGAACTCAATGTCACCGCTCTCAATATTTAAATTTTTAAATATGCTGTACACGGGCGCTTCAGACACACTCCCACACACACGGACTCATACACACCCACCCACACACCCGCAAACACACACACTATCTGTTCTCTAATAGACGCCGTTTGCATGAAAGACAGTTTTTAAGCAGCTGCTGTATTGCTGAAACTGTTTTCTGTGGACTATTTTTTGCTAGAAAACTCATTTTATGACAGGCCGGTATGAAATTTTGATAATTTGCATATGCTTTTAACTGTCATAACCGCCGAAAGCATCCTTAACGATGGGAATACAGTCCAGGATTGTACTTCGACGAAGTGCCGTGTCTTTTTTGCCTACGGTGAATTGGAAATAAGTTTTCCGTTAGCAGTTTCAAATCATTACTTTGAATACTAGGCATTGTTTTTTTTTACAAAGTACAAAAGAGGTTCATTTGCGGAAGTAAACTCAAATGAAAATCGATAACTTTCACAAGGACTTGAAAAGTTCAGTAAAAAGCACCGAATGTAATTATTGTGCTAACTCACTCAATCGTACATGACGGATCCTTTCAGCAAAAACGGCTCATACGTAAGTACGTCTGGCGAAAAGTTTTCATGTCGAATTCCTTCGTCTATTCTAGAGATGAGAATTAATCAATCATTCAAATAAATCTATGTAGCTAGTCCTAATTTCGAAATGTATTCAATTTTCGTAATGGTGATTTGTTAGCAACATAATAGGTAAGTGCGAGCATGTAAGAATTTTAACAACGCACAAATGCTTTCGTTGATCGATTGCTCTGAAAATGGATTCACATTCATAATTTTGAAATACTGTATACTTTGCTATCATCCGTAATGTGGTAAAAAATAATTTTTTGTGAGGTTTTAGAATTGCTCGGGGTTTCAGGAATTTACACAACGGGCTCCAAAGGGACAATCTTCTTTCACTTTAGATATTTAAATTTTCATTCAGAACATGTGATATAGAAACCAGGTGCCACATATTTCATGCCGCTAGGTAAGTATTTCAAATGGATAATCCCTGAATTTTTTTTGGAAGCTTCTCTCCATTGGGACAGTGGTGGAGCATAGGGCAAATGGTTGGTGTGAAATAATCTTTGTTGGAGAACTTTCGCTTTTGTTTTTTTACTAGCTTTGCCTATTATGCTTAGGTGATATATTTTATAGCTCTATTTGCAGTTTTTACTAATTTTCGAAGAAAAGTAGTATTAAACTCGTTTCGCCGAAAATTCATATTTCTTTATATATATATATATATATATATATATATATATATATATATATATATATATCATCAAAATGATTAAGGGAGATAATCTCTGGAGTGGCCAATCCGATTGATATGAAACTTTCGGAGAACGTAGATGTATTTAGTAGGTAGGTCCACGACTTTCTCAAATCCAGATATCCTAAACCTTTTGGCGGCGGCGAGCGTTTTAGTGAATTTTGAGGTACTCCTATATTTCCAAGCAGCGAAAATTTTTGTTCAAAAAAAGTATTGGGAATGAAAACTTATTATGTGGGTATGTGGGTGCAGCGTGCCTAAAAGTAGGCAAGGATTTTTTTTTTCAAATTTTGATTTGTCATTACTTCTGACAAAAACATTAGATCATCGTGAAATTTGCAGAGCGTATTGATGTTGACTAAAGTTTAATACACATGGATTTCCAAGGTCGTGCGGGTAACCCTGTAGCTGCGACAGGCTCTTGAAAAAAAATCCTTCAAATCATTGAACCTCCTGAAAGATTTTTGATTTTGGACAAAAAATTCAAATCATTGATAAATTTTAACGTTTGTGCATCATGTCAATTTGAAATTTTTAAAATTCCGATTTGCACAAGAACGGCAACCCATCACTAAATTACCTCTATTTTCAGCACTCGAAAGTTCTGTTCACGAGAACTGACGACCGGATTATCCGATCGTAATGAAATTCACAGGACATGTTAGTATCAACTAGGACCAGGTCTGATAGAAGTGATTTTGAAATGCGGGCAACCCTGTGGCAGTGGTGCCATCTTGAAAAATCACTGAGAAAAAAAACAGCTTTTTGGCCTATAACTTCCGATTCAGCCATCAGATTTAAACAAAATTCACACAATATTTGGATCTTACTTAAGATAACATTTGGTGAAATTTTGGCTGAAAAATTAGATTAGGGTTGCCAGCTATGGTGATTTTTGTCTCCTAAATCTTGCAAATTTGCTCAGCAAAATAAAGCTTTTTTCCCTATAACTTCCGGTGCAGTCATGATATCAAAATGAAGTTTATGCAGTAAATACATTTTAATGTGAGCCAAATGTCATAGGAATTTCGTACAAAAATCGTAAAAGGGCTGCCAGCTATGACCATCTTTGTAATTTTTTGGAATTTCTTTACTGGGCGATTATGTCATTAGATTTGCAAATGGGAACGATCCTTCAATAAAAATTAGCAACAAATATAAACGCTTTAAAAATTTGAAAAGTTTTGAGTGTGGTAACCCTAAAAATTTTTTCACCCGTATAACTTCTAGCGCAGTGATTCAATCGAAACGAAATTTATTGGTTGGGTTTAGTTTAACGTGAAGCAGATTTGGTAGATATTTTGCTTTGCTGCTGACACAGGGTAACGAGTTTTAGCCATTTTCGTAACTATCGCATCAACAGATGCTTCAAATTACCTACTCATATGCAAAACATTTGCAATAAAGCTAAGAAACCAATTTTTAAATTTTCCGAGTTTTGAACATTTTTTGGATGGCAGCTTCAAACAACGTTAACCGCCAAAGCTTTCGACGAAATTCTCCGATGAGAACGAAATTCAAAGGATAAGTTGATTTAAGTATGAGCTTGTGAAGGTTAACTTATTGCTGCTTCGTTGGGAAAATGTTGCCAGCACTGAACATTTTCATCATTTGTGTTATAGTTGAGTTCTGTTGCTTTGAACAAGGAATGGTTGCTATGATTCTACAAAAAAGTGTATTACGTCTTTCCACATTTTTTTGTCACTCAAAGAAAATTTCTTCGAAAATTAGTTTTCTAGCGGTTCAGGTGCACTAGAGTTTTTAATGGTTGTATTTAGATACAGGGAGTTTAACTGATTTCATTGTAGTTAAACTCCCTGTATGTGCACAAAACTAAGCTTAAAGACGCCAACAGTAACTATAAGTCAAAATATCTTTTGCTAGTAAGTATGGTAGAAATTTGATATTGATGTTGGCTAGTATTTTTTTTACTTTGAATCGATAAATAGTTAAAAAAATTACATTTTTCTCATTTTTGTGTTTGCTTATGGATCTAAACTTTTAGCGCCCATTGTGGGTCATAGTGCAAGGTGGTTTGAAAAGTTTTTAACAACATAAATTGGAAGAAGTAAGAATGTATGCATGATTGTATGTTTTACTACATGCCAAATTAATTCCATTTTCCTTAAAAGGTCCTTTTGTCAATCGCATCAATGGGCAAAAATATTTTACTTGTAAAGGTTAAACGCAAATGGCTATAAATACAGAGTTTCAAATTTTTTTCTGAGGAAAAATTCGAGTGCGCGTTTTTCTGCGATTAATATCGCGTTTGTTACAAATATTGCAAAGTGCGAAAATTTACACATAATCAAAGGGGAGTGAAAAAGATTTCAAACAAAGTGCGAAGTGGCATCTCCTACCACCAGTTGGAACAAGATGGCGAAAATGGGAAAGTCACTTGCACAATTCATTTGAGCAACGGGTATCTCAGATTAGTAATCTTTTACATATTACTATCTTAGCAATTTTTGTAGTGAGTCTCATATTGTGAGTTTTCTTTAAATAAACTGTCCTTTGGCTCGGCACAGAGCAAAATTAAAGCAGAAAGCGAAAACTTCAAGCACCAACTAATTAAATATCTAAAAGATTAGCTAGAAGAACTACGAAAAGACAAAAACGCACTTAAAATACTTACAACTAAACTAAACAACATTTTAGAGTATCTTAAAGCCTCTCAAAACGAACTACAAGCACAAAGAAAGGCCAATACAAAGCTTATTTAGTGCAATAATAAGCAGCTCCGGAAACTCAGCGAAAAAGAAAATAAAAAATAAAAAATTCGGACCAAATAAAACTACAAACCAATAGTCTCTCTTATACAGACTTCAACGGCTTTGAATTCTTCTACCATTGCAGAAAATGACATGACAGAAGACGAGAATCAGCCACACGACGACCTCATGCCCTCCGGCATTGAACTATAAGATGTAGGGCTGACAGACATAGACGAAACTCAGACAAATACAGCAAGCACACTAGACGGCATGGACTATCCAGTCCTCTCATCCCCATTGCCAAAAATTCGAACGATAGCAGACAAATCAATTAAACAGCCAAAAAAATCAAACCTTATATCCGGAAAAAACAACAACATAGGACCACATTTTTGAAGCTTCCAGTACACACGGAGACGCGCAGTGAAGATATGCCAGTTAAAATCATTTCCAATCCACCGCTCACCACATGTCAGTGGCTGTCAATAGCCAGAGTCTTCAAAGAATGGAACATTAAATTCAATACTCCTAAGAGGGTCTTCCTGGGTATCTAGGGATAATGATCCTTTTATTGCTGTGCCTGAGTGTTTATGACCGTCTCGTCCGAGCTCGAAGCCGCTGGAAGCGAAGTCGGTTTTATGCATCAAGTCAAAGGGATTCGAGAGGGTAGCATGTGCTCATTTAAATTTTCGAATTTTTTGCCGGGACTTCAAACATGTGTTTGCGTGTCCCAGATTGAAATAACTCAACGCACACCAGGCAGTTGCAATAGCCACAGCCCGTACCTCAGTCATCGTTCACTGAACTGAACAAAACAGCTCACAACTGTCGAAAGATGCATGGTGCAATATCCTAAGTAAACAATTCACCCTATGAAAGGTGCATGGTGCAATATCCTAAGTAAACAATTCACCCTATGTCTTGTTGAGTCTCGTCCAATGTCTTGTTGAGTCTTGTTTACTCTTGTACACGAGATGCTCGTCCCAGTGTATAAATCCGGCATTACAGATATTTTCTGAGCTAAGGACCAACGTTTGCAAGTACATTTACACCACTTTATCTCAACAGCACAAATATTTGATTTACTTATTTCCAGTTATGCACTTTACCCACCAGCAAACTCATTCAGATTTTAAGAGATCCCAGCTATTACTCTGAAATCGATTAATACTGAAGCAATACCCACTTTTCGAAAATTTCATTCCAGCACTGAGTATGTGCATGTAGCTATAATCGAGGAGAGAACTGACTTGTTTTAAATGTGAAAAGCAGAATATCGAGCATGTACTCAATGTGACAATGGAAATCCTTGAACAACGATAGAGTTCGTTGATGATTTTGGATTTACTGTAGCACTTCGCGCTTCCAATATAAACAATTGCGATTTCCAAGCACAGCATAAATAACAAATTCGGATATCAAGACTATATAATTATTCTACTTGTGTTACTGTGAAAGTGTGGAGCTTGTTTGATAGGCCGTTTTTTCGTATGCAACTGATTAACATTATTGGAATGCTTTCAAGCGAATGACACTCCATCTTAATCTGGAATAGACACAGAGTGGTGAGTTTGGAAGCGGGACGTGCTTGTTTCAAAAATTGTTGCTTAGAAGCATACATGCGTGACGGATATTATCATATTTTCTGCTCGAGAGGATTTATCATCGATATGCTTCTTCTGCTGAGTTGATATAATTCTGACGAAGGCATAATATTTTACAACAAGCAATAGATTCGGATTTGAAATGTAAGGCCTATTAAATGCAATAGAAAGTTTTTCAAGCTGAAAACGAAAAAAAGGTTCCAAAAATAAATAGATGACTAGGACAGATTTTGTAGAATGAGAAATTTAGGTTGCATTAATGGAATTCGAACAAAATGAATAAAATGACGTGAAATGTGCCATGAAAGAGGGTTTCGAGTGGTTTTTTAGTCGGTTTGATAAGCTTATACATACGTTCTTTCATTCTTATAAATTCTATTCGAATGGTGCATAAAATATCAAAACTTTTTGTATCCAAATTTTTTCTTGAAAACTTATAATTCATACTGAAGATATTTTACAAAACGTTGAGCTATGTCTGGAAGCTCGAACATTGTAGCGTGAAACCACAGACACGTGAAACACAAAACTCTTTTGACAGATTTTGCCACAGAAGGCATTTGTATTAATAATAACAAAAAATTAAATGCTATTGTACAATGGTTTGACAGCTGTCAAGCCAAGAGCGATAAGTGAAGTGGCAGTGGTACGTCGAGTCATGTGAAAAGCGAAATCCTATGTATTGACAAAAACGCTAATTTTGTTAGAAGCGTTTACAAATAAGTTCTTTGGTTGATGTTTTTGTTACTGGTTTTCAAACTGAAAATCATCAAGTATGGTTGCGTGAAAAATGACAGTGCAAATAAATTCTTCTGAAAAGCGAAATCGTAAATTAATCTGAGATATAGCATTTCTCAACTAAAAAAAATCATATTGACGTAGAATGAGCAAATGTTATAGAATGGAAAAACGAAAGTCTGCGTAAATATAATTGGAAGAACGGGACTACTTTCTCCAAGTGGTTTTTCGAGCATCACTTATGCTGGTATAGGAGTTTTAGTGTGTATTATTTTGGTTATTTGAAGTATTGTCCTTGTAAACAATAAGTTAGATAATATGGATTAGATATACGCAAACTTTTTTTTTATATATTTTTTGCTTGTTTTCTGATTTAAGTTTCATGCAGGTTCTTTATTAAGAATTAGTTTTAACCCTTTGGCGCTGGCTTCCATTTTAGTGATATTTTAAATATCCCTATAATTCTATCGTCAAAAAATTTTCAAAAAAACAAAGTTGACAAATTGAATTAAAGGAGAGTTTTTAATGCGAATATGATGAAATCGTAATCGTGACTCGTAATTCAAATTCATCCAGTCGAACATCAACTATTGACACTGCTCTTGCTACGAATTCAGCTAATTCTAATTCTATAACCTATAACCGTATCGGGTATCGCTCCTAACAAGATATCCTCAATCAAAGGCCCCAGAATTTATTACCACAATTGCGGTGGTATGAGGGGTAAAATAAATAAACCCTTTCTTGACACCAAATCTTGCCATTTCAACGTGCTTGCCTTCACTGAAACATGGCTAAATGACTCGCATATCAATAAAGAAATCCTTGACAGTACATGGACAATCTTTAGAAATGACCGAAACTATGTTTCCACTGGTCAATCAAGAGGTGGTGGTGTCTTACTCGCAGTTAAGAACACTCACTCAAGTGAACTTGTAAACTTTGCCGCGCACAAATTGTTCTAGCACATATTTATCCGCGTTTGAATTGACAAAACCTCGCTTTATATTGGTTTATTTTACGTCCCACCGAGATCTGACGAATCAGTGTACAATTATATATGCGAGCAAATATCTTCTTTTATGGCTTCTCGTAGTACTGAGGATAAAGTAATATTCTTGGGTGATTTTAATCGCTCGAATTTGCGTTTTGTTTCTGATAAGTCTGATGATGGTTTAATACCAGTAAATCTACTTGAGTCTTCTGATTTTAACCTTGTGAGTACGTTGTATGGCCATGATTTGCAGCAGGTTGTTCCGACTCCCAACCAAAATGGTATTTGGTTAGACTTAATCTTTACAAATGTTTACGACGATGTAGTGGTTAGCCCAGCTAATGATGCAGAGAATCTCTTTTCTAATAGTCTTCACCATTCCGCTCTTATAGTTGAACTTTCCTCTACAGATTGGAACATGTTAAGTACGTACAATAATACGATTGTATATGATTTCCATAATGCTGATTATGATAGCATTCACAATTTCCTTGACAATGTCGATTGGACAAATGTGTTTATGTGCCATTCCCCTGATGATGATGTAGCTATGTTCTATAGAATAGTATTTGACGCGATAGATAAGTTTGTACCCAAGATTAGGGAAAAAGATAAACTCTTTGAACCTTGGCTTGACAAGACCCTTAGACGTCTGAGAAACCACAGAAATAAACTTTACAGACTAATGAAGAATCAAGTCGACATTAACTACCGTATTAAAGAAGAATACGATTTAATTGCTCAGGAATTCCTAAAATACGATTTAATTGCTCAGGAATTCCGACCCTAAAATTTTTTTTGATTTTGTTAATATGAAGCGGAAAACAAGCGGCTACCCCTCTTCAATGTCCACTGAAAATTCAATGTTGTCTTCTTCTCCTCAGGAGATATGCAACTTTTTTGCTGACCATTTTCAAGAAGTTTTTAGTCCAGTTAGCATCCCAACATTGTATCGATTCCCGGGTGCGACTCAAACAATTTTTGCTGAGGATATGACCATATCGAGGAGTGAAATATTTACTGCCATTATGGAGCTTGACAGTAACAAGGGCCCTGGATCTGACATCCTCCCTCCTATTTTTCTGCTCATGTGTATAAAACAACTGATCTCGCCCCTTCATACTATATTCAATAATTCTCTCCCCTCTGGACTATTTCCTTCGTATTGGAAATCTTCTAATATTACACCTATTTGTAAAAGTGGCGATAGATGTCTTATTCAAAATTATAGAGGCATCACCATTCTATCTGCTATTCCCAAACTATTTGAAAAAATCATCTACTGCAAACTTTGTCCTATGGTCGACGCTCGACTGAACGATCAGCAGCATGGATTTAGGAAGGTCGTTCTACTACAACTAATCTTATGGTGCTTGTTTCTGATGTTTTGTGCAAAATGGAGAACGCAGTCTATACAGACTTTAGCAAAACATTCGACCGAGTTGATCATTCCATTTTGATAAGTAAAAGTGGCTCGGCTCCTATCTACACGACCGCTTACAATTCGTGAAATTCCAAGGTCTCATTTCTAAGAAAGTCGTCGTTAAATCCGGTGTACCTCAAGGAAGTCATCTTGGCCCTCTTCTTTTTAATGTTTTTATATTTGACATATCGGAGGTTTTATCTGACATTCCCCATTTACTATATGCGGACGACCTCAAAATCTACCATGTCATCAGGACACAATCTGACGCAGCCTTTTTTCAGTCTAAACTGTATTCTCTAGACCATTGGTGCTCGGCGAACAAACTCCCTCTTAACATTGCCAAATGCCGCGCAATCAGCTTCTCTCGCAAAACTGCACGCGTTCTTTATACGTACAGCCTCAACAACACGGCACTCAGCAGGGTTGACAACATATTAGTTCTCGGTGTCACCCTGGATGAAAAGCTCCGCTTCAATCTACATTACGATAGAGTGCTTTCCCGAGCAAGTAAACAACTTGGTTTCATCAAGCGACGAGGCAAAGAGTTTAAGAATCTCTGGGTTACTAAATCCTTATATATTTCACTTGTTCGCCCTCTTCTTGAATGTGCGTGCACTATCTGGAACCCCGCTTTCGAAATTCACAGCCAAAGATTTGAGTCTGTTCAGAAGCAGTGTTTACTGTTCGCTCTGAGAGATCTTTTCAACCCTTATGATTTCAGTAATCTACCACCATACGAATATCGCCTTAAATGTATTAACTTGTTACCCCTTGCATGGAGAAGATTAATGTTATCTGCCTGCTTCAGCTTCGATGTCATTAGAGACGTGGTTAATGTCGTCTACTTGAAAGAAAAGTTTGTGCTCAATCAGCCCTTGAGAGTCACCAGATCCCCACGGTTGCTTATTGAATACCAACACAACACAACATATGCAGCAAATGAGCCAATAAATGGGTGCTGCAGGCTATTCAATAGCATGAGCGAGAACTTTTCCCCTACGATATCTAAGGCAACTTTTAAAAAAAATATTATGAAGGCTCTCTCTTCATAGTCTCTCCCTTTCCCCCGCCATACTAATATATATATATATGTATTGTAAATTTCAATTCACTTAGTTATTTGTCAATTGTTATTCATTTAGTAATTTGTCATTTAGCTATTACTTTATTTGCTATCTATTTGTAACTAATTTATTTTTGCGTTTTTTATTAATCTTGTATTCATATATAGTTTTGTTTTTACTAATGTTCGAAGAACATTAGTATTAAAATCGATTCGGCCAAAAATTCATATTTCCATATATATATATATATATATATATATATATATATATATATATATATATATATATATATATATATATATATATATATATATATATATATATATATATATATATATATATATATATATATATATATATATATATATATATATCATCAAAATATTTCAGTGAGATAATCTCGGGAACGCGCCATCCGATTGAGCTGAAACTTTCATGATACATTGGTGTATATGCAGAATAGGTCCAGGTCTCACTAAATGTCAGTTATTGTTAACCTTTCGGCGCGGGCGGCCATTTAAGTGATATTTTTAATGTACCTATTATATCGTACGCAAATAATTTTCACAAAAATTAAGTTGACGTGTTTCCAACGTGTTTTACATGTGAATCGGATAATGTTTTGGAATTTTTTAACCCCATGTGTGCGCTGGGTGCCTAAAAAGAGAACGGGAAAATTTGAAAATTTTTAAATTGCGATAACTTTTGACAGAGCTAATCAATCATTACGAAATTTTCAGGACATATTTGCATTATTTAGTTGTAGATTTTTGTAGCTTTAAAAGAGCGTGCCGGCAACCCTATAGCTAGGGCAGGCACTGAAAGTGAAAACCTCCAAATCATCGTTTCTCTTGAAGAAATGCCGTTTCTACAAAAAAAAAGCCACTCATATGTAAATTTTGTGCTTTGTTTACATAGACAAAAAATAAAATTTGATATGGTATAACGGGCACGCCTGGTAACCCTTGCCCAATTTACCTATATTTTTAGCATCAAAAACTTCTGTTCACGGAAACTCATGATCCGATGAGCAGAATTGATTGAAATTTGCAAAATGTATTGGTCTTAAATAGGACCAAGTCTGATAGAAGTGATTTTGAAATGCAAGCGATTCTGTGCCAGTGGTGCCATCTTGAAAAATCACTAAAAAAGATAACTGCTTTTAGCCCTATAAATTCTGATTGAATCGTTCGATTTTAACCAAATTCACACAATAGCTGGACCTTACCTTAAACCACGTTTAGTAAAAATTTGGTCGAAAAATTCGGTTGGAGCTGCCAGCTATGTCAATTTTGGTGTCTTAAATTTGAAAAAATAAAAATTGGAAGTGAAAACATTAAACCAACGAATATCCTAAAAAATGTCCGTTTCTTACAATAAAACCAATCTGTATACAAATCTTATGCTTTATCTACACGTTCAAAGTTAAACTTTGAAAATTGAATGTCGGACAAGAACGGTAACCCTCTCCCAGTTAACCTATATTTTTAGCATCAAAAACTTCTGTTCACGGGAACTCACGAACCAATAATCGAATACAGCTGAAATTTACAGAATGCATTGGATTTAAGTAGGACCAGATCTGATAGAAGCGATTTTGAATTGTGGGCAACTCTGTGCCAGTGGTGCCATCTTGAAAAATGACAAAGAAAAAAAACTTGCTTTTTGCCCTGTGAAATGTGAATTAGTTACCAGATTTTTATGAAATTGACACAGTAGCTGAACCTTACTCTAATCTCTGTTTGGTGGAACTTTGGTTGAAAAATTAGATTGGTGCTGCCAGCTATGGTAATTTTTGTGTCTTTGTTTTTGAAAATTCGCTCAGGAAAATAAAACGTTTTGCCCTATAACTTCCAGTGCAGTCATGATATCAATACGAATTTCATACAATTAATGAAACCTATCATAAACATTATTCAGGCAAAATTTGGTTGAAAAGCCATGATAGGGCTGCCAGCTATTGTTGGTTTTGTGTTTGATTGCAATATCTTTATTAAGCGGTTTTATCGTAGAATTTTCAAATGGTAATGATATTGTAGTGACAATAAATAGCAAATATTACGCTTTAGATTATTTGAAAAACTCGCTGCAGGTAACCCTAAATCTCGTTAAACACCTTTAACTTCGAATGTAATATAACAACGTGAAGCAGATGTGATATATTCTTGGCTTTGATACTGGCAAAAGGTTGCCAGCACGAGTCGGTTGTGCTACTTTTGTATCAATAAATGCTTACAGCTAAATAACCAATGTTTCGATCAAATTTTTCGGATCGCAGCCCCAAACACCAACTTCAGTTACAGTGCTGCAGGCACTAAGCATTTTCTACATTGATGTTATATGAGATACTGCTTTCAAAATTTTGTGAAATAAGCAACTGATAACGAATATAATTAACAAGTGTTTTTCTCTCATAAACTTTGAAACTCATGCCAGTGGTAATATCTGAAACCTTCTACCATATGAGTTATAATGCATTCTTGAGACCAAAGTAAAACGTGGCATTTGAAACAGTTTGGCCGTAATAAGCAGCTACATGAGGTAGAACATGCACTCAAAACCTGCACGATTCTTCTACTGTTCTTCGAACATTAGTGTTTCTAGCGGTTCAGGTGCGCTAGAGTTTTTTTTACTTAGTTTCGTATATTATTTTATTTTATTTTGTTTCGTAATTTTATCCATGTACTATATTATTTATTCTTCTGTACATGTACACCTTGCTTGGTGAATAAATAAATAAGTAAATAAATTTCGGAAATTTTTAACCAGATGTGTGTGCTAGGTGCCTAAAAAGAGATCGGAAAAATTTGAAAATTTTTGAAGTGCGATAGCTTTTGACAGAGCTATCAAATCATTAAACGACTTGCAGGATCTATTGATATTACTAAGTGGTAAATTAAGCATGTTGACCACCCTATAGCTATAGCAGGCACTGCAAGTGAAAATCTTCAAATCATCGACTCTCCTGCAAATTTGTCGGTTTTGAGAAAGAAAGCAACTCATATATAAATCTTATGCTATATATGTAAAACTAAAGTAAAACTTTTGAAATTCTATATCCGATAAGCACGGTAGCCCCCCCCCCCCCAACTCGCCTATATTTAAAGCATCAAAAACTTCTGTTCACGAGAACTCACGACTCGATAATCATATGCAACTGAAATTCACAGAATATATTGGCTTTAAGTAGGATAAGGTTAAATAGAAGCGATTTTGAAATCTGGTTCAATCTGTGCCAGTGGTGCCATGCTAAAAAATCACTAAAAAAAAATATTTTAATTTTAATGAAACTCACACAGTAACTGAAACTTACTCTAAGCCATATTTTGTAGAAATTTGGTTGAAAAATGAGGCTGGAGCTGCCAACTACGGTAATTTTCGTGTCTTGAATTTTGGAAATTAAAAAAATAAAGCTTTTTTCCTTATAATTCCCAATGCAGTCATGAAATCGAAGCAAAATTCATTTGATAAATGGAACTTATTTTAGGTAGTATTCAGTAGGAACCTGGTTAAAAAACCATGGTAAAATTGCTAGCTATGATTGTTTTTTTTGCCATACCTTTCGTAAACGATTTTATCATAAAATTATCGAATGGTAATGATCTTGTAGGGACAATAATAAACAACAAATATTAAGATTTGGAAAGTTTGAAAAATTTTGCTAGTGGCTACCATAAATTTCTTTGTACTCCTACAAATTCCAATGCAGATGTGATGTATCTTTGGTTTAGATGCCGGCAAAGGGTTGCCAGGGCGAGGCGGTTGTGCTACTTTTGTATCAATAAATGCTTACAGCTAAATAACCAATGTTTCGATCAAATTTTTCGGATCGCAGCCCCAAACACCAACTTCAGTTACAGTGCTGCAGGCACTAAGCATTTTCTACATTGATGTTATATGAGATACTGCTTTCAAAATTTTGTGAAATAAGCAACTGATAACGAATATAATTAACAAGTGTTTTTCTCTCATAAACTTTGAAACTCATGCCAGTGGTAATATCTGAAACCTTCTACCATATGAGTTATAATGCATTCTTGAGACCAAAGTAAAACGTGGCATTTGAAACAGTTTGGCCGTAATAAGCAGCTACATGAGGTAGAACATGCACTCAAAACCTGCACGATTCTTCTACTGTTCTTCGAACATTAGTGTTTCTAGCGGTTCAGGTGCGCTAGAGTTTTTTTTACTTAGTTTCGTATATTATTTTATTTTATTTTGTTTCGTAATTTTATCCATGTACTATATTATTTATTCTTCTGTACATGTACACCTTGCTTGGTGAATAAATAAATAAGTAAATAAATTTCGGAAATTTTTAACCAGATGTGTGTGCTAGGTGCCTAAAAAGAGATCGGAAAAATTTGAAAATTTTTGAAGTGCGATAGCTTTTGACAGAGCTATCAAATCATTAAACGACTTGCAGGATCTATTGATATTACTAAGTGGTAAATTAAGCATGTTGACCACCCTATAGCTATAGCAGGCACTGCAAGTGAAAATCTTCAAATCATCGACTCTCTTGCAAATTTGTCGGTTTTTAGAAAGAAAGCAACTCATATATAAATCTTATGCTATATATGTAAAACTAAAGTAAAACTTTTGAAATTCTATATCCGATAAGCACGGTAGCCCCCCCCCCCAACTCGCCTATATTTAAAGCATCAAAAACTTCTGTTCACGAGAACTCACGGCTCGATAATCATATGCAACTGAAATTCACAGAATATATTGGCTTTAAGTAGGATAAGGTTAAATAGAAGCGATTTTGAAATCTGGTTCAATCTGTGCCAGTGGTGCCATGCTAAAAAATCACTAAAAAAAAATATTTTAATTTTAATGAAACTCACACAGTAACTGAAACTTACTCTAAGCCATATTTTGTAGAAATTTGGTTGAAAAATGAGGCTGGAGCTGCCAACTACGGTAATTTTCGTGTCTTGAATTTTGGAAATTAAAAAAATAAAGCTTTTTTCCTTATAATTCCCAATGCAGTCATGAAATCGAAGCAAAATTCATTTGATAAATGGAACTTATTTTAGGTAGTATTCAGTAGGAACCTGGTTAAAAAGCCATGGTAAAATTGCTAGCTATGATTGTTTTTTTTGCCATACCTTTCGTAAACGATTTTATCATAAAATTATCGAATGGTAATGATCTTGTAGGGACAATAATAAACAACAAATATTAAGATTTGGAAAGTTTGAAAAATTTTGCTAGTGGCTACCATAAATTGCTTTGTACTCCTACAAATTCCAATGCAGATGTGATGTATCTTTGGTTTAGATGCCGGCAAAGGGTTGCCAGGGCGAGGCGGTTGTGCTACTTTTGTATCAATAAATGCTTGCATTAGGTATTTGAATCGCTAACATTTACAATGAAAATCAGTTACCAATGTTTAAATTTTCTAAATTCGTGAAATTTTTTGGTAGCCCAAAACACTTTTCTATCCCCGTAACTTTCGATGAGGTCATCGGATGAAACCAAAATTCATAGAGTAGGTTGATTTGGACGTGAAAGAGTTGTGGTAGGCTTATTATTGCAGTGCTGGTAAAATATTGCAAGCACTGAGTATTTTCTTTGTTTGTGTTACAGAAGATACTGTTTTCAAAGTTTTCAAAGGTAAGCATCCGATAATAAATATAAGTGACAAGTGTTTGACTTTTCTAAATTTTGAAATTCATAAAAGTAGCAGCCCTGGAAACCTTTCCACCCTATTTAAGTGCATTGGTGAGATCAAAGAGTTACATTGCCCTCGGAACAGGTTTGACCACGTGTGGTAAAATATGAACTCAAAATCTGCACGATTCGTCTACCTTTCATCGATACAGCTATAGAACTAAGGCGACCAATACTCATTTGAAAATGTAAATTTTATTAATAACCAGTAGTTTCCAATTCAACTTTCCAGCTATTATTATATTAGTTATGATCAATTTTTATTCATTTTTTACTTCGGTTTTCTTTATATATTTTTCGGTTACTAAATGATTTAACAAAACTTTAAATTTAGTTTAGTTTTCGTATTTCAAGTCTTTATATACTTTTGTTACATTAATATTACCTATTCTTAATAAGTATTTAATTTATCAATGTTTGTATTTAATTTATTGATATACTATTGTTCCAATTTCAATTTATATTTTATGAATAGTAACCAAGCAAGATCCTTTTGTTCCTCTCTAAAACCATTAATCTTTAATATTATTTCATGCTATTGTTTGTATATTTTTGCTCCTTCCTATACCAGTGGCATTCGTTGAGCTGAAAGTCAGAAAAAGACATAAATAAAATGCACCACAATAAATATTATTTATCAATTTTTTTCTTTTTTTATTTAATAAATAATAGCATGCAAGTAAACTAGCATCCCGATCTTCTTTGCCCATAAAATTACAGTTAATTTCTTTAACAGATGTTAAAAGGATAAGAAGATTGTTGATATGGTGCGGCCAGTGTTGTATGGCACTCCAAATCTCTCTTTCCTGGGGATGATGGTGGTGTAGCTGTGGTGGAGTGTTATGTTTGCTGACAAGTTTGGTTTTTGTTTGTCAGCTTCGAATCAGGAGTGATTCTTCGTGGTGTTGTAAAAAGAAAATAGCGCATGCTTGTAGAAAAAATTTAGCATATGCTTACTCTTTTCAGCATAAATACATGAGTATGCTGATATGGGGAATGTTTTTTCAATGCAATAAACGATCGTTTATGGACATCAGGGGCGGCTCGTCGATGCACGCAAAGGAAGCAGTGCTCAAAATTGATTAAGACGCTTTGCCTGAAAGATGTCCACAAAAATTGTACAATCAATGTTCTCAAATAGCATTGCGGATGCTGACTCTGTTCACAGCGTCTTGGTGGATAGAAAAATTCGAAAAACCCTTGCCCCATCCACCCTCTGAACGACCCGAAAATCTTTGTTAATGAATGAACTTAATACGCAGCAAACGTATCCGCGTCTCTGCTATGTTACTGTTTCCCCTCATGATTTATCTGTAGATTCTCTTGTGCTCTTCTTCTTACAAGTCGTTCCTCTTAGGAATTGATGCATTTTTTATTTTGTTCACACATACACATACAGTAGTGTTCATTGACGAATATAATAGTAGGAGTTACATTTTTTCGTGTGCGATTTTCCGCAGATCGGTTTTTTGTGTCTGCTTTGGGTTTGCTTTCCCAAAAGACGTAGTTTTTCTGTTCTGGTGCTTTGGTGAAATGACCACTTGATTGCTTTGGACGCCTATGTTAACGCTGGAAAGTCATCCGCGTCTCTGTTATGGTTCTGTTTTCCGTCATAATTTACGTTACAGAATTTGTACATTCTCTTCTGCTCCTCTTCTTACGAGTTGTTCTCCTTCTGATTTGATGCCTTTTATGCTTGGTTCGCATGTTGTATGTACGGTGCAAGTTATTGTGATGTTGATATGGAGAATATGTAGGAGTTAAATTGTTTCGTGCGCAATTTTCTCCTGATGGTTTTTTTTGTATCTGCTTTGGGTTTGCTTTCGCAAAATGTTCTCGGTTCAGGTGCTTTGAGTGATATGACCACTTGATTGCTTTCGCCTATGTTATTTCTATGTTGAATTTCTGAAGTGTTTTTTTTAGCATTTATAGTTTACATTAGGTGCGTTTTTTTAAGTCTTCTTCGCAAATAATTCTTTTGACTTGAATTTTTTGTATTCTCAGTATTAATACGGTCGGTAAAGATAGATAAAAGGATAGTTTTTAAAGTAAATTATAACATTAAGCTCGTTAAAGTGAGAGTGAATAGATTATATTTCGAAAAGTTAATATTTACCCGTTTAATATGGATTTTAAAGTGGAAAACCAAAATCACTGTGGTTGTGCAATAGAAGATTTACTGCAGCAGTCTTTTTCATTGAGGATCTTATCGAGTCTTGGCAACCAAGACCATTAATTTTGCTCAGTCAACTGTTTAGCCACTTTTAGGGCAAATTACATGAGAAATTTATTTATATTGTGGTATTGGGTATCTAATGTAATTTGCTGATAGATTCATTATATCCTCAAATTTGAGCTATTAACCAGCTTTCACCATTTATTTAACCTGTACTATGTTTTCAACTTGACTTTTTTATAATTCAAAAATAAATTGAAGAAATAAGTATTTTTTTTGCTTTCAAATACTACACATAATTTGGGCTTTTGTGAGATTGTTGATCTTAGTGAGTAGGAATATCAATGAAAAAAGCTGCTGACAATCAATGCAAATATGGTCAGCATTGTAATACCTAATTGCTTTTTTACAAGATATTCAAGAAAAATCGCATGTTTAGTTTACTACGCGCTTCACAAGTATGCTTATCTATATGCTTATATATTTTGCTTATGCTTCCCTAAATTTTTTTCAAAATTTAGATAGACATTTAACCTTATGTCTTTTGTTTATTTCAAGACTTGACGATAAATAGTCTAGACTTTACAACCAAATTCGTTTCAAGACTCTTTATTCGTCCCACAAGCCCGCTCGTCAGATTATCCATTACCCAGTCGATGGTATCTTTTGGTGACGTTATTCATAAGTTTATTTCTAAATAGTTTCATGTGAAAGTGAAATAAAATATCGTCTTACATGTATCCACCAGTTAGTTTTAGAAATAGAACGTCAGAAATTTCTCTTATTATTCAGCTATCCAACAAAATAACACTGAATAAAATCCACACTATGCGCTACCTACTTTTAGTCCTCTCTGTCGATCTTTGCTCTCTGGAAAGTTAAATTCAATTTGAAAAAGTAATTGAGAGTTGAGATGTAGTCTATCCACTCCACTAAGTCTCTCACACAATTCCCGTTGTGGCAAAGCTTATTTTAACGCTTCTGTTCAAGTACGTCTCGATTGTAGTCTCGATTAGAGTGGGCATTAAATTAATTAAAATCTGTCGTTCAGTTATAAGGTTAACTTGATGTCCATCACAGACTACATAAAATTGCATAATTGATTTTTAAAAGTGGAGTAAACAGAAATGAGGTAATTCAGAAATGACAATATCCTATATGTGTGTTAGATAAATTTTTATTTTAGCAGAATCAACTTAGAGCTTCAGGATTCAGTAGTTTATGTTTTACAGCTGTTACAAATTGCAAGATTGTAGTTGTTTCATAATAAGCATTCTAATTTTAGCTTGGTTTGAAATTCAAGCAATTTCCAAGCTAAAACTCGATTGCAAAACAACCGAGATATGGACCCATCAGATGAATGCATGCTTTTTGACATACACACTCTCTGCATCCAATTCATAGGCGTAAGTACACAACACGAGTTCAAATTCTGTCAGCTTAGCACAAGGCTAAAGTGTCATGACGATATATCTTCTTATACTTAGAGACATTTCTAATTCACTGATATCAAATCTGAGAACTCGTTTAAAACTGTATAGGTCGCATGTATGACTGCCATGGTCTTAACAGTTTACTGGTTTGTTATTTCCCAGTATTTTGCTCGTTTTGGTAATAATACTTGCAAATATCAAGGAGCTGAATATAAGTTTGAAGTGGAATAAACGTTGATTCAGTATTCAATTTGTTAATTGGATGTTATGGCCTGGAAAGTGAATTCTAAATATGATTCAATTTAATGATATAGCAAGCATGAAAAATGTATGCCTTTGATTTGACTTTTGACCTCTAATACGGTATTGAGGTAGAACAAAGTTTTCTATACCGGTTGTGTTTTAAACGGAAAAACTATTAATAGTAGCACTTATGGTATTGACTCGGTTAGAAATGCTTGATAAATCGGTTTATTATTAATAAAATCAAACATACGCTGTATTTTCCACCTGTCTTAAAACAACGTATCAATACTGTACGAAAATAGAAAGGAATGAGCAAAAGTGCGTATGAGCAAAGATTATATGAATGCATATTTCATAACGATAAATTGATTTCGAGATTGTAGGCGAACGTGTTTTCAACTTATACTGTTAATAGGATTTGGGTTACACAATTTCCCCACCATAAGGTAACAATGGTATGCTTGTTAAGGCTGAAATTCGGATAGTGCTCGTGATGTGTACGCTATTAAATGTTAATAAATGCCAGTTCATGCGTGCGTGCTGTTAAATCTAAAGTAATTTCTGTTACCGAAAAACACAAAATGTTACGTCTTTCATGCTGTAATTTAAAATAACATTAGTTGGGGAAACATTGTTTTTCTTGAGTTTAACTCTGGATTTCAATTGCACTCATAAACATTTTCATTTTTAACATGATGGATGCTTTTTTCCTGTTTTACTGCTTTGAACTCTGCAAACGCATTATTGTGTAGTTTTACTTTCTAGATTTATAGATATCTAGAATTAATAAAATTTCGAATAGTGAGACCAAATTACTTTTTTCATCATGTTTTTGCATGCTTTTTTCTGTTTTTCTTCTATGATGATGCCCAGGCTCAAGAGATGCCCTATAATAATAGCACAAACTTGACGCAAGGAAAGGGATGGATGGAGCGGTGCACGTTTCGCTTAAACTATTGTGGCGTATAGTCGGAGGAGAAAACAACAGATGGAAGACGAGAAAAAATTGCGAAAATTAACGGTATAACTGGCGATGACTGGAAGTGTGTAAAGCTGCGTACACATAGGGCCAGGGCCAACGGCCAAGCCATTCGTTGGATCGGATTTGCTTAGTGTGTTCAAAGAGCCAACCTTGGCGTTAGCCTTGGTTGTCGCTAGCTCTGCCGGCGGTAACATCAAAGCTTTGGCGATGCATTGGCCTTGGGACTTCGTTCTAGTGTGGACGGTTGTTCACCGCATCCAACGCCTTGGTCCCAAGCTATCGGCGGCACAGTCAACGCCAATCGTTGAGAATCACCGAATTTGTCAAACTATCATTGGCCGTTCGTTGGTTGTATGTGTACGCGCCTTATGCAATCCGCACACGGGTCGTTGCCCATGCGATGCGTTTGACAATCATCAAGCGTGGAAGAGAACGATTGCCGTCACCGTCATTTCATGTCCGCACTTAAGCCGTCAGGATATCATATAGAAAGCGCCAGTATTATCTCAAATTTCAGTAGATTGGTTCAAAATATCAAGCTTTTCATCAATAAAACAACTAGTCGCTCGGCTTGAGGTCCGCAATGCGCAATGCTTGAAACGCACTCAAAACGGAACGACTACGCTTCTCACTCTTGACGATTAGCTGACGCTCCGTTAGCGGTCCCCAATTGATTTACCTAGGTTGTGACAACCAAGCGTAGAAATATCGCATCCTCGAGATAGCTCAACGACCCTTTCGCGGGTGCCTTAGGCAAACCGCACACGGGTCGT
This sequence comes from Nemotelus nigrinus, assembly GCA_947369275.1. Taxonomy (NCBI): domain Eukaryota; kingdom Metazoa; phylum Arthropoda; class Insecta; order Diptera; family Stratiomyidae; genus Nemotelus; species Nemotelus nigrinus. The sequence continues at coordinate 46,848,933 of OX376372.1, read as the reverse complement.
TGAGCTAACGTCGTGGATGCGATATTTCTACGCTTGGTCGTCACAACATACAAGGACGCCATCAGGGGCAGGGGATTTAGACGGCTCAAATGAGTTAATAGCCCTGCTCTAGTTGAGAATTAGATACTCCGAATGACTGTGCTGAGCGGGTAGCCTGCTCGGTTTGGTGCATCGCTTTTAGAGGACAATAATTGCCCGGAAAATGTGCGTCCAAAAGAACGTTTAGAGTACCTGCGCTCGAACTAGTCCAAATGTCCTCAAGGTTCATGATGCACCTCATAGCCTTCGGTGTCGTGCTTAAAACCTTACGAAGGCGATTTGCCTTGCTGATACTCTCCACTTTTTCATAGAAAGATCTTCATGAGGCCCTCTTTGCCTTGCCTACGGCATACTTAAAAGCCCTCAACTTCGTTTTATACAGCGACCAGTGATTCGACTTCTCCGAGCTATTGAACTCCCTCCTACACTATCTTCGCTTAGTGCTGATCTCCATGATCTGCTCAGCTGAGCTGCGGCCAACCACGTTGAACGACATGTACGTATGATCGGAGAAAGACCACTCCTGTAAAACACTCCAGTCAGGGAGAAGGTGCAAGTGCCGCCTACTGCTCAAAGTACGGTTTAAGTTAAGGAAGGTCGATTCGCTGCTAGTATTGGCGATGAAAAGGTAGTGGGCAATGATGAAATCAATGAGTTCCTCACCTCGGCCATTTGTGTTAGACCTACCCCATACTTCATTATGAGCATTAGAGTAAACCCCCAGAAAAAGAGGTACACCAATTTTCATGGCTTGAGCCAAAACACCCTTGACAATGTCGCAGGGATGGCTAGTGCCATGATCATGTGCCATGTAATAGGAAACAAAACAGCATGATCTTTGTTCGATTTCCACTGCAAACAGACATGTTATCCTTGTCACAGAAATTGTGTAGTAAAAGGACGTTAGTGGTTTTCTTCACAACAATATAGACACGTGGCTTCTCTAAGCTATCGAGTACTATCAGTCTGTATCCATTTGTACGTAAAATGCAAACCGGTTGTTGGCAACCCATGGTTCTTGGATTAAAATTAGCTCCTCCTCTGTCCTAGACAAGCTGATGCTGCTTTGGTATAGTGTGCAGATCTGCAGTACCTTCTCAATCATTGATTGTTGATTACAGTTAGGTCGAGGTCCTCCTCCTCGGATATAGAAGCTGCCCAAGCCCATTCCTCTGCATCCAGAGTCATAAGGTCCAGGCAGCCGCCCAAGTCGGAGGTAGTCCTGACGCTGACCTCATCGGCATAGAGGATTCCACATCAGATTCTTCATCGGACGTCGCTCTCAGACAGCCGACCCCGTACCTGATAACGCCCTTACAAGGCGTCCAAAACTGGCAGTGCCCCTTGATTTATAATGAAAAGGGCCTCCCGTCGATTATCTACTACTAGCAAAATATTTGAATATTTGAATTTTATATTTCCGATAAAAATGGCTTTACAAAGCCATACAGAGCTATTATACCAAGGTATCAATTTGATACGCATTGCTAAAGTTTTGGATACGATAGATACGTTTTTCTTACTAATTTTGATGAATTTGGATACGATATGAAAGTTCTGAAGTGGCAGCACTGATTGCAGGCCTCAAGCCGAATGACTACTCGTTTTTGCAAGTGCGATGGATGACGGCAACGTACACTTCGTGGGGGAGGTGCGAAAATGCCCCGGATTGTATGATTTTACGAAGCATACTGACGTTTTCTTGACAGGCTGCCTCCACTAGCAATTTCCCCTGGCATAACATATTAAATTGCTAGTGGAGGCTACCTATGGTATGCCATATTTTATGGTCTGCCATAAATGGTAGGCAATATGGTATGCCATTTGCTTGGCCATTTGCCTGGCAATATTTTGACAGTTCTTGATTTTAAAATGGTGCTGAACCGTGAGAATGCTGTATTTCTTATAAGAAAATTTAGGGATTCTGAATTCAAAGGTATTTTTAGATTTCGTTGAGCAATGAAAAATAGTCTACAGGATATGAAATGGTGGGAAAATGCAAAAAAATCGAATTTTGATGCGGAATAGTTAATTAATACATAATTATTTTATTTAAAAAAGAGAAATAATTTTTATTTTGAACGATGAGTATTTACTCATCGTTGAGACTCCCTGTTGATGATTGGCCTATTTTTCAAATGACTTTTATCGCATTCCGCTTCTTACCCCAGTAAATCATATAAATTGCATTTTCGTCTGAAATTTCACCCGCTTATCCAAAAAGTAATTTTTCCTACACGTGAAGTTTTCATAAGTAGCATAATTTCTTCGCTCTGCACTTCAAAAAACTCCTTAAGAGCATTTGACACTCACATACAGCGCACATCCTTCCCGCTCAGAGGCATTTTCGAAATGAAATTGTATGCCATGAAATTGCCCACGCACAGATGGCATACCATAAATTTGACAGTTGTTGCCATCGGAAATGGCAGAGTAAATTGCCAATCGAGGCCCGGAGTGACGACCCGTGTGCGGACATTAAATGAGGATGACGACAATCGTTTTCTCGCAAGCTTCACAAGTGTAAAACGCATCTCTTACGCATCGCATGGCTAACGACCCGTGTGTGGAGTGCCTTAGAGCACTGACAGGCTCGGGAGTAGCGCGAAGGTGACGCGTGGGATATTTCGTTAGCACAATGTCAGTCAGTAGTAGTAGCGATAAAGAGGAGAGAGGCATGTCGATGCTCAAGGGATTCAATACGTGGAGTAAGGAAAGCTTTGCGTGGGACTGTGTCTAATCCCCTTATCCACATATCCACAATATGAACTCCAGCAAAAAGAAAACGACTACTGTAATGAAGCTGGCAAGAGTTGGAAACGCAGAAAATGCCAAATAACGGTGAAAGAATACAATATTCTTTCAAGACTTTCGAAGAAAATATGTTTTTAGTTTGATAATGACAATGTTTTAGAAAATTTACATATAAGTTAATCTTTATTTACATACTAGTTTACGGACACGAATTGCCTGAAAGTAGACAAAATAAATTTGCAAAATTTTAAGTTGCGATAAGTTTTCATAGGGTCATCAGATAATTGATTGATTTATAGAATACATTGCTGAGCACAAGAAATACGCTTGTATGACTTTGATAAATGTGCAAGCAACGCTGTAGCTACAGCCGATACATACATAAGCATGAAACGACCATCCTGAGAAGATTTTGAATTTGTGAAGAATATACCTATGATTAGTTAAACTAATGCTTTAACCATATTGTTAAATTAAAATTTTCGAAATTCCTCATTGCACAAGAACGATAACCCTTCCCCGAATTACCTCTGTTTTTAGGAAACAAAGTTTTTGTTTACGCGAGTCACGACTTGATAATGAGGTCCAATTGCAATTTGCAGCATATATATACAGCATATAAGTAGGACCAAGTCTGATAGAAGTTTTTACGATTTTGTAGTGAATGTTGGCACCAAACATTACAATTTCGAAAATCTGAAAATTTTCCTACCGCTAGAACTGTCAACGCAGCCATCGAATCAAAACGAAATTTATAGGGTAAGCCAGCATCAGCGAGAACCAAATTTGGTTAACTTTTGGCTGTAGCGTTAGCAAATGGTTGCCAGCATTATACATTTTCGTTATTTTTATACCAACAGAAACTGCCATTAAATGCTAATTTGGTAAATTTTGAAACTCTATCTTTCCTAACTTACCTACCTTTTCCTAGCTTTAATCTAACCTTTCTACACTCAAAAAAATATGTTTCCGAGAATCAAAGAAAATATTTACTTGTTTACAAGATGTGAAATCTTCCACAAATCAAATAAACTTTTATTTGATGTCAGTAATTTGTATAAATATTGTGGAAAAATTTTGCGTAAAAATTCAACGGCATGCAATTTTTACTTTACCTTATTTCAAGCAAGTAATTTTCCTCAAATCTAGTAAATAATGTCTACGAATTAAGTTAATTATATCTAGAATGGGACCATGTTTTTACATGTTTCAACATCAACCACACTTCAATATTCGTCGAAAAAATGGATAATTTTTATAATTTCTGTTAACATTTGCTTTACATAAATGAGAGGTCGGTAGCTTAGTTCGCTAACTATCCAGTCCGAAGCAGTAATCTACTGCTCACGGGTTCAAATTTCGCCGGGCTCATGGTTGTATTTGTTCGTCTTAAGTTGCCGGGGACTGGGCATAATACCAGCACTCCATTGATTAAGTGTCACATTATAGCTTTAAGTGATGACTACATTCGCGTGTTGTCTCTTGGGGTGGAAGGTTGTAGCCGGAGAACTGTGGAGTGATTTGCTTTTCTCCGAAGGACGGTCTTTCTCTGGAATTGACAAAACGTGAATCATCGTGTCTTCACTGCGTGTTCGCGTCGTCGCGTTGTTTAAGATGCTTTTGTGTTTGTGTTTTCAAGTAATAAATTAAGGTCAACCCCACCACAAACGGGTGTTATCGTAATCCGATGACTGATGCGAATCGTTATAAGCCAACCCATTCCTCGTAAAACAGGAATTAGTACTAAAAAAAAAGTGGTGACTAGGGCATAAATAACACTACCGCTTCAGAAAATAAGAAAAAAATGTGGCACTTAAAATAAAGAATAATGGAGTAATTGATATCGGCTTCTCCCATATGTATCTTCTTACCGCCATAGCTAAGCATTCGCTTCAAAACATTTATCCCCTGAGCTTCGACATTGTCAAAAAAGAATTACTTATTGTAAGTTCAATATTTATCAGGGATTAAACCATATTATTTTTTTCACTCCCTTCAGAGTAAGCCGAGCTTTTGAAATGAAAGGAGGGAGAGTTTTTTCACTAGCCAACCACGGATATCTGAGCCGGAATCGCTTCCGCATTACATTAGGTCGGCCGTGCCACCTACACCTATACACCCTATACCAGCTCCACAGATGCTAACACAACTGGTCAGGCGTCATCTGACTGTAGCATTATCTTCACGATTCACTTTGGCAGCACAATACTTACAGAACTTTGTCCAGACTTTCTTCATTCTGTTAAGGTATTTTCTGAAGTAGCCGTGGCCCGATAAGAGCTGACACAGGATCCTCCCAAAGCTCAAGCGTTCGAGCTCGTGCCAATATTTCTCTCCCCTCTTCTGCACTGTTCAAGAACACTTCCCTACGTTTGCTCACCAATAGATCAATTGGGATTACTCCCGCTATGACGAACACGGCGTTTTCTGATACTGTTTTGTAGCTGGCTGCAATTCCTTGTTCGACACTTTTCAAACCCATATCCCTGCGTCATACAACAGCGTGTCGTGAGTTGCTGTCATATTGAGCTCACCTTTACTCGCACTAGGACCACGAACGTTTGCCATGAGTCTTCCAAGCGAGACAACAGCCAGTAGCACCCTATCTTCGGAACCAACTGTCATGGGTATAATAGTTGGTATCCTAGTCTTCGTCTGCCTGACAATCTCAGTTTTTGCAGTCGCCAGCTGAAGACCATGGCTTTCCATCCAGCCCTCAACGCTTCTCATTACTAGATTGAGTTTGAGTTGGGCGAGCTGAAGATTTCTAGATGCGATTACAGCGGCTACATCATCGACATAACCCACCAAGAGCACGTTCTCCGGCGTTTCGAGGCACAAGAGACCATTATAAACAATATTCCCTATCTAGGTCTGGCCCAAGAATGGACCCTTGTGCTGCTCCAGCTGTAATGGTTTTACATGCAGTTCCCTGATTTCATAAATCAAGTGGCAATCCTTCAAGAAGTCCCATACCATTGCTAGCAAGTATTTTTCTACCTGAAAATGTCGCTAAAGAGAATCCAATATGTCTATTCATCTCGCCGAGTTAAAAGCGCTGCGGACATCTAGCGTTGCCAAAAACGCTATGGATCCAGCCTGATGACAAGCGGCCTTTGCGCGATGATGGCACTTATTGTTGAGAGGCCGCTGCGGAATCCATGTTGGTTTTTCGAAAGATCACATGCTCTTCGTATATGCTCCTTTAGCCGAGGTTTGAGAAACCCTTCTAGAAGTTTCCCAGCAGCTTCAACCACGCATAGAGGTCTGTACGCTGGTGCTGATATTAATTTCTCGGGGTCCATTGCAACCTTGCTTGGCCTGCGCTGACCTCGTCAGCAAAATTGTTGCCAAGTGATTGCAACAGCTTCCTCTTTATCAATTTCTAAATATTTCACCCGAGTATCTTTCGTCTAGAGTTCTGAGAGGCTGGGCTTTCTTCCGACAACCAGAAAGTGATATATTTGTGTTCACTTGCAGTGTTCTCCTCCATAATTCTGCAGTCCATTGCAATCATGGACAACATCTCCAAAACAAGAGTTATATCGGGAATGGACCGACCAACGCCTGGTCTGTGGTACATTGGTGTTGAGCCCCTGTTCATCAAAACCATAAGGTCTGTTCCCGTACTACGATTAATTGCGATTAATCGCGATTAATTGCAATGAAGCTGTTCCCGTACTCCGTTTTACAGAAAACTGAAAATTTCCCCTCTTTCAGTAAGTACGATCAAATTTCAGTAGGGTCTGAGCTACTGAAAAATACTGAAAAGTGTCAAACGGAGTAAATATTTTCAAATGTGCGCGGCAAGCAACATATTTTTTGCGTTATGTTGCTATGAATGTCGAATATTTTTGTGGCGATAATTTATTACCGCTTAGGATGACTTTATAATCACTATTGTTCTCCCAAAAACCGAAAACTGACACTTTCGGTTGTCAATTTTCAGGAAATACAATGAGAGCGTTCCCGTACTTTTCATGAAACTCCCCACCACATGATTCAGGAAAATTCAGTAAAATTCAGTTACTGAAAGTACGGGAGCATACCTATATTCAGCTACTACCTGGACACCATTTCCATAATAAATTTCCCCTTTTGTGTTCTGAGTTGGCATCCCCACTCCAAAGCTCTCGTATTAAAGTCACCAGCTACTCCCAGTTTGCCAAGAAATCTCGAAGAGCGTCTTCCAATGCTTCTATCTTCATACAAAATTACTTTATTGGGTCATGCGGTGAAAAATAGCAGCTGACATGATGCCTCAGCTTTCAATTCAAACATATTCATTCGCCGATCAACTTGGGCTTTCCGAGTGTCTGCAACCCATATAGTTGCATAGCCTGAACAATTTGAATACCATGTCTTTGGATTTCTTCTTCGATATGGATCGCTGATCATTGCAATTTGAGCTTTTGATTCATGGTAAGTGCGGCATCTTTGCAGATTCCCCTGGAGAGCTTTTATCTATGCAACAGCTTCTTCAGCGCATCAGGCGCTTCTCGGAATACTCTGAATGTACCCTGACCCCAGAACATGCTTGGTTTCTCCTGTTTTGGCTTTGTGAGTGAGAATGCATAGAGTTTCGGCAGCATCCTTAGCTCCATGCTCTCTAGGCTGGGCTCCTTCAATTTTCCTCAGCTCTAGATTAGCTTTCTTCCAGTTTTCTCTACAAGCTTCTACAACTTCCCGAGCCTCTTCAAGTTTCTGTTCTTAGGTTGTAGCTACCATTTTTTTTCATTATTTCGCGGCATTTTCGCAGCATCTTTTCTTCCTGTACGCTTTCTTCGGCAACATAGTTTTCCTTTGGAGAAAAGCGTACCATTGCCGCTAGAACGCAATGCTTGCGTATATTTTTCGGGACCAAACACCGTTCTGCATGCGGAATTTTTTCATCCACTTTACTTGTGGTGGCCGCGCTACCTACCACCGCAAAATTCAGGGCGCTAGGTGTTTCAGGGAGCCCTTGTTCTGTTCTTACGGAGTTTTTGCCTGTCGGTGGTGTTCTTTGCACTTTTGGCCTCCTAATAAAATAATTTACTTCCTGCGCCTCGGTGTGTTTCCGTCTAAATCATTCACTTTATTGTTGTTTATTTTATTCTTGATCATGTTTTATGAGTCCCCAAGTTATCTAATGCAAGCAGGGAGACCCCTAAAAACTTGTCAGACGTCCTTCGTCTGAGCACGTCTGAGCAAAGCCAGATCAGCGCTAATCAGGAGTACAACTCAACTGAACCTGTCCCGCCAGCTCAACGGCACAAGCTTCAAATGTACTCTTAGGCCTGATATCAACATAGAGCCGCTGGCATTTGGATGTCACTTCGGTGTTACTTGGTCCACCATAGCCACCAGCCCAAATGCATCAATTCCGAATCATTAGTCAAGTTCTTTGCCCGCGTAGAGTGAGCCATTTTGTGCCAAAGTAGCAACACCTTATTTGCATCGCTGAGTTATAACGGAGTGTGATTACCGTAGCCGTCAAATACTGTTGAAAATATTACCTGGTGTCCGGGTGTGCAGTTTTATAGGATCATTAGATTAAACATACATGGAAAAATCAAAACAAAACATAATATGTATACCTTATCTCAAAATACGGAGGTTGCAAAATTCATTCAACTTTACGGGCGAATAATGCGACCTCCATGTCTACCTAGTTTTGTCCAGATAATTTTGTATATCGTGTATCCCTTCTTTTTAGTTCGTGCAGCGCAAATTCTTGTGTGCATGTCCTAAGGTACAGCATAATCAACCAACCTCACCTGCTTTTGCGATTTCGTTTGGTCATTGTTTAGTAGTGTGGTTTAGGAGATGATAAAATTTGCAAGTAATCCAGGATAGAAGAGAGTGGGAAGGAAAGTAATATGGATGCATCTCTGAAGGAGAGGGAACGGGATTGTGGGTTTTTTTTTGGTTGAATGAAAATCTACGGCTGCTTGTTCGTATGAGCAATCTGCTGGCCATCTAGTCGCAGTCAGATTTACCAGTGATGATCTTATATCTCAGCGACCACACCGTTAAACCGCACTTCACATTTAATAATCCTCTGAAGCCGTCATATCACTGTTTGCTGCCGCTATCCGCGACTTGGGAACGCGTCACTACCAAACTTTAACTAGTTATTAATGTGAATAGCAAAATCTTTAACCAGTTATGAATATGAGAGATTTAATAACTAACCTTTCAAAAAAAAAAGTAATCGCTAGTTTTGATTGTGCATCAAATCAAATTCAATGTAAAATAAAATTTCCATTCTCCATTCAACCACTGTTTTAGTAATTGGTGAGCATCTAAAAATAAAATGTTTGCAAAATAACATTAATTTACAGTCTGGACTATCGAATTCCAATATTCAGTGCTCGTTTCGACTCGAGTCTCCATTATTTTCATCAAACTCATTTCTGACATTTTCCATTTTTCCCCAGCTTTCATATCATCATTATGGTTATGTATTTTTAAAAAAAAAGAAAATTCACTTGGAACAATTTCCCAAACACAACAACTACCCAACAATACACAACATCGAAAGTTACTTTAAAGTATCCAATTTCCATTCAATGTTTACGCGTTCACTTGGATTTTCCTCGACATGTAATTATTGTTCGAGCAACGATTTACCAAACCCCTGCATAGGCCTAGCTGGCCGGTCTGCGAAGTTGGGAATATGGCAATAGAAAAATTTCCATTTTTCGAAAGTATCGATATCAATTCAATCGTTAAGAAGGTTCGGTAGTGAACCCATGAATATTTATTCGTGGGTCTTCGTACTATGTGTGGATGCATGTACAAGTAGTCTTGGAAATTTCTTTTAATGGAAAATTTAACATCTGTGGGTGTTGCGACCTCCATTATGAATAAAGTACCTGTGGATGGTCCTGTTCTCTGTCCTAGTGCTCCTAGGAAAAAATTCTTTACAAAAGATTTTCAGGAAATTGTCGTTGGTGTATGAGTATTGGTGACATCCTGGAAAAGTACCTCATAAGAACCCGTACTCGATCTAAGGCCAAAATATTTATAATGGAAATTGATCGAGGCTTTGCTCGAAAAGTATTCAAATAAAACTTAATTAACAGAAGCACGAAAATGTAGATTATTGTTTTGAGTTGAATGGAATGGAAATTGTCGATAATGTTCTGACATAAGAGCGATATGTCAGATTACTTTTTTGTGTTTTGCCAGGAAGTGAAACTTAGTTCCTATTTACTGTGTTAATTTATAATTATGTGCATTTTCATACCTCTGTTTGAAGAGGCATTATTCACATTGCTGAAATGTACAGCGTGAATGTGCCATTTATTTCCGTATATCCATCCCTGTATATGTACCGGAGGCTTATTATAAACATTAAGCTTTTTGCAACAGATACGAAGCATTGTTCATGATGCATTGGCCAAATTATTTTATCAGATATCTGATGGAAACTTAATTATCTTAAATGATAATACATTTGTGGCTAAAAATTTAATAATTGGTTCTACTCGGTAGTTATTGCTTTTGGTATAAATCTGCACAGTAAAATATTGTTTATGAGCAAGAGTAACGAGTGAAAATGATTAAAATTTATTGTAAACTATATGACAAATTTACTGTTTTGTGTCAAAGTAACTGCAAATTCTACAATTTGAGGATATGTACTCAATATCTAGATGAAAATTTAAGAATTTGCTACGTTAGAGCACGTGTCTGGATAAGCACATGTTTGAAGCTAATACATTCTTGTTAAAAAATATTTGGCTTCTGCAATAATTATAGCAATTGCAAATTATTTTCATTATGCATAGAACAAGCGATACAATATAAATGTTCATTAGATATTATTTCAGAGCAATAGTTGTAGCGAGAAGCATCAGGAGTGTTTTAATTGAGGGCCGACTAGCCGTTTGCGCGATTGACCGCGACATAATAAAGGTGATACTTTAAAATTGCGTTATTTGCAAAAGTACCCATATTTTTAATACAATTTTTTTGTCCTACTCTACGTTGGTTGCCAAAAAAAATTTGCACTATTTTTGTTTGTCTACATAAAGCATTAATGATACAGCACTCGCTAGCTTTTAGCGTTTGAAATCGATACTTTTGCCATTCAAGCAATATTTTTTCCGTCTCTGCGACTTCAATTGCAATTTTCGTTTTTACTAATTTTCCAAGAAAATTAGTATTCGTATAGTATAACTCGTTTCGCCGAAAATTCATATTTCTTTATATATATATATATATATACATATATATATATATATATATATATATATATATATATATATATATATATATATATATATATATATATATATATATATATATATATATATATATATATATATATATAAATATATATATATATCAGCAAAATGATTTTCCGAGATAATCTCTGGATTGGCCGATCCGATTGAGCTGAAATTTTCGGAGGACGTAGATGTACATAGTGGGTAGGTCCATGACTTGCTAAAATTCAGATATCCGTAACCTTTTGGCGGCGGCGAGCGTTTTAGTGAATTGTGAGGTACTCTTATATTTCCAAGCAGTGTAAATTTTTGTTGAAAAAAAGTATAAGAAATGAAAACTTGTTATGTTCTAAGCTTGTCTATGGTAAAGAATTGGAAATTTTGAGCCGTGTATAGGTGCAGCATGCCTAAAAGTAAACAAGGATTTTTTATTTAAATTTTGATTTGTCATTACTTCTGACAAAAACATTGGATCATCGTGAAAATTGAAGAGCGTATTGATGTTGACTAGGACTTAGCAGGTATGGGGTTTAAAATTTGTGCGGGTAACCCTGTAGCTACGGCAGGCTCCTGAAAAAAAATCCTTCAAATTATTGACCCTCCTCAAAAATTTTTGATTTTAGACAAAAATTTCAAATCATTAATAAATTGTGACCTTTGTCCATCATGTCAACTTGAAATTTTGAAAATTCCGATTTGCACAAGAACGGCAACCAATCACCAAATTACTTCTATTTTCAGCACACGAAAGTTCTGTTCACGAGAACTGACGACCGAATAATCCGATCATAATGAAATTTACAGGACATGTTGGTACTAACTAGGAACAGGTCTGATAGACGTGATTTTGAAATGTGGGCAACCCTGTGGCAGTGGTACCATCTTGAAAAATCACTGAGAAAAAAAAACCGGGTTTTGGCCTATAACTTCCGGCTCAGCCATCAGATTTTAACGAACTTCACACAGTACTTGGATCTTGTTTTAGATAACATTTGGTGAAAATTTGGCTCAAAAATTGGAATAGAATTGCCAGCTATGGTGTTTTTTGTCTCCTAAATTTTGCAAATTTGCTCAGCAAAATAAAGCTTTTTTCCCTATAGCTTTCGGTCCAGCGTAGAAATCAAAACGAAGTTCATGCATTAAACGGACCTTAATGTGAACCAAGTGTCGTAGGAATTTCGTAAGAAAATCATGAAAGGGCTGCCAGCTATGACCATTTTTTGGAATTTCGTTACTGAGCGATTTGTCATTAGATTTGCAAATGGGAATGATCCTGCAATGAAAATTAACAACAAATATTAACGATTTAAAAATTTGAAAAGTTTTGAGGGTGGTAACCCTAAAATTCTTTTCACCCGTACAACTTTCAGCGCAGTGATTCAATCGAAACGAAATTGACTGGTTGAGTTTAACTTAACGTGAAGCAGATTATATATATATATATATATATATATATATATATATATATATATATATATATATATATATATATTGCTTTGCTGCTGACACAGGGTAACCAGCATTGGCCGTTTTCGTAAATATTACACCAACTGATGCTTCAAATTACGTACTCATATGCAAAGTATTTGCATTAAAAATAAGAAACCAATTTTTAATTTTCCGAGTTTTGAACATTTTTCGGATGGCAGCCTCAAACAACGTTAAACCACTGAAACTTTCGATGAAATCCTCCGATGAGAACGAAATTCAAAGGATAAGTTGATTTAAGTATGAGCTTGTCATGGTAAATTTATTGCTGCTTCGTTGGGAAAGTGTTGCCAGCACTGAACATTTTCATCATTTGTGTTATAGTTGAGTTTTGTTGCTTTGAAATGGTTGATATGATTCTACAAAAAAATGTATTACGTCTTTCCACATTTTTTTGTCATTCAAAGACAATTTCTTCGAAAATTAGTTTTCTGGCGGTTCTGATGCGCTAGACTTTTTTTTGTAGATTTTTAATTTCCTATTGTAAATTTTGAATGAAGGATTTTCAGTTTTAATTAGATTTTAAGTTATTTCAGAGAGAAAAAAGGACCCTGAAGTGACCCACAGCTGATAAAATTCCTGTAATTTGAAATAATTACTGGTAGAATGAATATTTCAGCAAAAGGCTCGTTCAATAAATCCACTGAAATCTCTAGTTTCATTTTCAAAATAACGTTCATTACTGTATATTAGAGAGTCAAGCTGGCGGAAAATGAATGAAGATGCTGCGATACAGCTGTGACGGGAGACAATTGACTACTTATGAGGATTGGAGTTTGAATTGACAAGTTCCGGAAATTGGTTAAGATTAAATAAACTAAATATGTAATTAAGAAAGTGGTTGAATGGAATAAGTGGTTGAAAGCGGTCAAAATCAAATTGAGCTTTGAGCTTCAACTTTCGAATCTGAATTGTTGGACAGTTTTGGATGCTGACGGAAAAAATACTCAACAGTTGTCCGGTTTTGAAAACGAACAGAGATTGAAGTATGCTTGGCTGGTAAGTAGACGAGTGGGATTCCGCGCATGAGTGAGGGTTTGTGAAGAGATTTTGCCTTAATCTTGCGAAACAATTGATGGGCTGTGTACAGTGGCGTGCATAAACAATTTGCACCGGGTAGGCAGTCACATACTCTTAGAATTAAACATAATAGTCAAACGAAAAATTGGAATTTAATTCAAAATATTTTTTATTGAAAATGTTTTTTTAAATTTTAAATATTTGTATTTATGTTATTCTTAGTTATTCTGAGTCTAACTTAAAGTTCAATTAACAAAGAAAATTTTACTATTTTTGCCTTCTGCTTCTTTTGGTGTTATTTTTTTTATATTTTTCCGGCCCAACGTTTATTTATTATGCACTAATGGTATTACTTAGCCTGTACCGCAGCTACACCGATTTTCCATGTATTTTATTTTCTTGCCCGATATTTACATTTCGAGGATAATCTGCTGTCTGCTTCAGTGTCTATCGGTCTTTGAGAAATCTACATATTCAGTGTCATTCCACATATTTTTTGTGCTGGCGAATATAATACACGGTAAACAAAAAAAAACGGTTAATGTGTTTGCAGGCATTCAGTCAAGTAAATTTATCATCATACTTGTGATTAAACTGATGAATAGCATTCCCTTTTTTTAGTTAAATCTAACTCTGGCGTCATTTGGCCTGCTGAGACAATTCGATATTTGTTTCCGAATGAAAGGATTAAGAGCCTAAATTCCATCAACTTTGATGCGCATACGCTTTCACACAAACGACACACTGATGCTGAAAACTCTGAGTTTTAGTACACCTCATTTATTTGTTGATTTGACTTTCTCAATGTATAATAACTTTTATTATATTATAACCGTTGTCACGCAGTGCAAATACGCTCTACTCAAGAGCTATTGAGACAGCAATGTTACTCAAAACTTTAAAGGTATGGCTGTCATTTTAAAAAATTGGCAAACATTGCCCAAATTTTGGTACTTAAAGTAGAATTTTCCTATCGAAATTCTAAATCTCGAGAAAAAATGGGCGACTTTTTTATTTATAATCAAGGAAACTATAATTTTTAAAATTTCCTATCTGAGACTATGTACAAAAATAATACTAACACTTGACTAATATACAAAGCTAACACTTAAATTTTATATCAAAAATAGATTTATATTATATAAGTATTTCTGCTGGCAACTCCCTCGCATAATGAAAACTTTGCCTGTGCAGTGTGGCTGTTCACTTGTCAGCACCGTCGTGCACTTGTGCTGCATAGTTGCAAATTACTTCCCCTTGCACAGCGAGCGTTGATGTCATGCAGCGAGGGTATCATTTCTCCTGAAATTCATGAAGGCAGGCATGCCTTTGGCTCATATAAAATAGTACTACATCTTACACATACTGTTGTAGCTGAGAGCAGTTGGGCGTAGTGTATCGATACGAAATTCATGTGAAGGTGTGCGTAAGGTAAAGGCAGTGAGGCTGCATGCCTTCCAACGCTCATATTTGGGTATTTTTTGTTCTTATTTTGCTGGACTATGCTTGCGAAATCGAAAATGAGGAAATTAGAGCATGAAATATAGGTAGTTGCCAGATACACGTAATTATTTTCAATTCATTTTTCAATTTTGAACCAAAATTTTAGAAGTGGATTGTCGATAGATATGTTGGTAAAATAAATATATCGAAACAGAAAAGCAAAACAGCAGGGTAGGCAGTGCTTTTGTGCCTATATGAAGTGCACGCCCCTGGCTGTGTAGCTAAAGACATAAAGTGACGTAGTGTTATCGTGATGTTAGGAAATATTTCTGGATAATTATTAGTCTGCTTTGGTGAAATTGTGTTTGTTTGCATAGTGCGAATTGGAAGTGACAGTAGTTCTTTGGACGTAGCGGCATTTAGCCGATTGATGCGCCATTAAAGTAGACAAAACATATAACACAAAATTTGAGCTGATCCTAAAATAAGAAGCAGCTAAAATTTTGTGTACAACGCGTGACTGTGCCTGCTCTTATTAAGTCATAGTCCATAAAGTTTATCTGTTGTACTCAAACCAAAAAGAAGTTGCAGCTCATCGAAACAACATTATGTATTGGGAATCATGAACATTGAGAATCATCATTGAATGCTTAGAATTTAATGGGGATCATAATATGAGTGCAGGGTATGTGCCGCGAACTATTTCATAACATTTTACTTTTAATGAACAATTAAATTGGTGTTCAAATTAATGTCACGATGAAATCGCACATCTCATTGCTGAGTTGCTTCATATTCACCGCTTGATTTTTTCTGAATAATATTACTATCAATTTTGTAAAGTTTACAACATCTCAGAGGTCCGTGTCTACGACAACGGTCGACCGTCGTCCGGATCGACTTGAGTAAGGATTACGTGATTTTTTTATTATTTCAAAATATTATTTATTATTATTTTTATTTCATTATTATTTTTATAACTTTAATTTCATTATTTAATTATTATTTTATTGTTTTTTTTTATATTGTTGTTCGATTTGAATTTTTAAATATTATATATGTTTACTTTATAAGTTGAACTTTTTGGTTGTCATTTTATCTGTGAATGATGAAGAATTAATGATGGGTTGCTAAGCCCGAAGATCTTTAGAGTCAGTGGAGCCGTGAGTTGGTGGGCTATCCCTTCTTCCTGTAGGGTTTTTGTTTGGGTTAGTCAGCGTTTTCTGGGTGCGTGACGAAGCTGGGACTTGACCTGTCGCTCCAAACTAATTGGTGGCTGTCCGGCACCCAATGTCATGCGGAGGATATGAGGTCAGGCTAAAACAGCGGTTGTGGTAGTGGCTGTTTGCAACTGTTCCGCAACAATATTAAGACAAAGGGGACCCTAAAACTTTGCTGAGAAAAACCATCTAATTATAAGTTAAACATATTTGAGAAATTAAAAACTGTGTATTTTGAGAATTCAGCTCATTCTCAGTAAAATAAGACAGTGCAAGCTCAAAAAACCTAATGCGTTTAGAACTATCTGATAGTGTGCGTGATCTACGATTCACATCTAGCCAATGTCACGCATCGGGCTCTGAGTTACTCTATATTTAACTAAGTGCCTGAATTAGGTCAGTGCCTGAATTAGGTCGCGGGACTTATTAGTTAACGCTCGTTTGCATCAATTGTGACTTAAGTCTCTAACAACTTAAACCCTCCGATCCGACATAGATCTGACCCGATTTTGCTTGAACAAGGAGAAGAAGAAAATGAAAAGCTTAGGCCACTGTGAGGCTGAGACAGGCTGCCGCAGATAAATTGACTGTAAAGCTGTTGAATCAAAGATCAACGAATGAGATTGCAGTTCAACATGATTATACAACAATCGCAATTTGGTAAAAGCACGATTTTTGTATTTTCTCAGCTCGATTTACTGTCTATTTATTTATTTAGCAAGACTGATTTACTAAGAAAAGTAGAGGAATTGTGTAAATTTTGAATGTAAGCTCTACCAAATGTGCTCCTTATAGCAAACAACCTGTATCTAAGATCACGGAATACTTTGATTGGATGACTGCACCGAAATTCATTGGGTAGGAATATTTTCAGTTTAATTTCTCGCATAAGTTTCAAAATATGAGAAAGTAAAATACTTGCTTCTAGTATTTAGTATAGGATGCTTATCGTTTGATAATTTGATAGCAGCATCTTCTCGTACAAATATGAAGAAAATGTTCAGTGCTTGCAGCATTTTTACAGCACTGCAAACAAAATCCTATCAAAACTACTTCAGGTCAAGATCAGCACACCCTATGAATTTCGTTTATAGCCCATGTTTGCATTGAAAACTATAGAGATAGAAACTGCGAAATCTCCTAAATTTGATTATAAGTGATTGTCATGTGAAACTTCAATGCTAGTAGCTATTAGTGCAAAAATAACACGAAAGCCAGGTGCTAGCAACGCCAACCCACCCTGTAAATGCTGTTTGAATCCGAGGACTGCGTTCGAAGTTAGAGGCGTTAAAAGATTTTTAGGACTAGCACTTGTGAAAAATTAGAAATTTTCAAAACTTAAAAACCGAGTGATATTTCAAGATGCAAATACTGCAACAGGGTTGCTAGCACAGTGATTAAACTGCTCAAGAAATACATTCTGTCAATTTCAATTTGATTTGACTATCGAGTAGTGAGTTCTCGTGAACACAAATTTGGATGATAAAAATATAGGTAAATTGGAGAAGGGTTAACGTTTTTCTATGATATGGAATTTCAAAAACTTTAACCTCCCTGAGTAAATAATGTAAACAATTTATCTACTGGTTACTGTTTTTTATAAACACTGAAAATTTTCCAGGAGAGTTAATGACTTCCGAGTTTACTCTTCACATGCTTACCGTAGCTACAGAGTTGCCAACATATTCATTAACAAACAAGTAAAGTCCACACCTTAATGGCATTAATGTGTCCTGTAATTTTCGTAGTGATCTGACCATTCTCTCAAAACATACTGTAATTTGAAATTTAATGAATTATCTTGTGCTATTTTTAAGCACCTAGCGCCCACATAGACTTGAAAATTTCCAAAACAATAGTTAATCTAAGCTTAGAACACTGGAAAAATTTATTTTAGATACTTCGTTTTTCTGAAAATTTGTTTGTTGGTAGAATTATGAGGGTTCTTAAAATATCACAAAAACGCCCGCTAGTACCAAACGGGTCAAGATAATTAGCATTTTGCCAAACCTGATATTATTCTACACATGAATGTATTCTTCGAAAAACTTTTCCTCACAATCCTCAAACTAAAGTCCCTAATCAAAAAAAAAAACTGTTTTTTAGCTAACATTTATTTTTATGTAGCATCTGATTTGTAAACTATGACGTCAGTAATTAAAGCAGCTGACTATCACCATCTAAAATTCAGTCAATTTAGTTATCAATCAATTTGATACTGAGAATCGAGACTAGCGTGTTGTTGAAATCCATGGGAAAACCATGGCATCCGAAAGAGAGAAAACAATTGAAAGAGAAAATAAATTTTACTATAAATAAGGCATTAAAGGTCTTTCTGAAGTTTAAAAAAGGAAACAAGACAGAGTTAAAAGTGAACGACGGAAATCAAGTTGGGAATCAAATTATTCGTGGTGAGGCTATCATGAGTGTTGAGGCTAAAATTAATGAATATAGATAAAACAATGATAAAAATATTTCAAATACTTGACCGCAATAAGGAATATGCCAGCATACTCATACATACCCAAAAACTATCTCAATAGAGTTGTATAGCCCCATTTCGAAAATTATCTTTCTATTGTTTTATACCATTTTCGAGTCAAATCCGTAGATTCATCAAATCTAGTTCATTAAGTTTTTGAGTCAAATTCATAGTTTTTTTGAGTTAAATTCATGATTTATTCAAATCAAATTCAAAATTTCTTCGAGTCAAATTCATAATTTTTGCAAGTAATATTTATAACAAAATACAAGTAAACAAATAAAGTCAGAATATTTTTGAGTTACCTGCATACATTCGTAAGGTAGGTTCATATTTCGCTTCAGATTCCTAAATTCTGATATTGACATGTAAAAATTACAAATCCGCTACGAAAAAACTAGGAGACTGACCTGAAAAAATATGAATTTGATTTGAAAAATTATAAATTTGGTTAAAAAAAATTATGAAATCGATTCCAAAAAAGTAGTATTTTGGCAAAAAAAAAATTTAAATTTGATTCAAAAACCAATGAATTGGCATCGAAAATCTATGAATTTGATCTGAAAAAAAAATCAGAAACAGATTCGAAAATATTATGAATATGTACTAAAAATATATGAATTTGACTTGAAAATATTATACATATATCAGGAAAAGCTTTTATTTTGAAAAAAGCAACGGAAATTTCAAAAATATTTAAGTCCACTACAATTTGCAAAAAAAAAAAACATAAAATGTTTCATAGGTGTTTTTAAAATGTTTGCACCTTTTCTCGATATGTTTAAAACTGTCAAAGACTGCCTCCTAAACCAGCCACGCTGGGCGCATTTTCGCGCTAGAGCTAATGAATTACTATTGGCGCTAGTGAAGAATAAAACTGAGTACTTTGGGTATAATTTTTACTTTTAAACCATCAAAAAGGAAATTGATGGGGTATAATAGTATTTCAAATGAATAAAATCAGATTTCAGTACTGGAGGGAAAATATTTTGGTTAAGAAACTGTAATATATAGTAATAATAAAAGTTTTTTGCCGAAAAAAAATCATAAAAATTAGAAATTCATTTAGTTTGAGATTAATTGATTTTGATTCTTCTTGATAAAAATAATTAGTACAAGTATTGTATTAGTAAATAAACATTGGTAAAAATAATAAGAGCTTTTATAAGTAAAAGTGAGCGATCATTTGTAAAGAAAGTCTTCAGTTACTATCATCATTTCATGCGGGTCTAACTCTCAGCTAAACTGATTAATTTGTAAAAAAAAAAAATATTCACTGATACTCAATTCCAGCATGTTAGATTTCTTCTTCTCCGTGTTTGTGCTAGTTTATTACCACGATATTACTATTTATTATCATTTAGTTTTTTTATCTAATAAAAGCTACTTTTAATCAATAAATTGAAGTTTTTCTATATCACTGATAATGTTAATATTTTTAGTTTGCTAAATTAGATTTGCGGGCATAAAAATACTATAATTTGGTTTCAGCTGATACATTTAATGAAATAATCATTGCTTGAACGGCCAAATTGCTTTGTCTTTAACGGTGGTTAAATTGATAGCGACCTGAATTAATTGGGCATCAATTTTTGCTCTAGTATATGTCGTTTTCATGTTGTGTTCCTACTTAAAACTAAAAAAATAAACTAAATGAAAAGACAGAATGAAAAAAAAATACTTTTTCCAGAGATGCTTAGTTTCATAACTATCGTTATAATACCATCATTCGGTGGATAATATTTTTTCGAAGTCGTGCAGCTGGTGAAGAGAGTGTCAATTCAAGTAATTCGATCTAAAGAGTAACGAGATTTGTATATATCAGAAATATCGACTCACTACAGCACAAGAATATTTTTCAGAAAATGTTTGTTTTGAAATTCTCGAATCTAAGGTAGCTTTATTTATTTATTGAATTATTTATTTGTTATCCAAATCCACACAACAAATCCAATTATAGATTAGACAAGAAGAAAAAAAAATACAAATATAAATATAATACATATAAGAAAAAGAAAAAAAAAACATAAAAACTAAGAAAATTAATACATTTAGAATGGAATAATAATACAAGAAAAAAGAATAAAAAGCTAATCGACCGAACAAGAAACAAACAAATCGAGTGAATTAGGACATATTCCGAGTATATGAAAGAACGTTATTTTTTAAAGTATTTTTAAAGACTGATAACGTTCGAGGCAGAGGACCAAGGTTAAGGCTACTGTGCTGACGAGGCAAAAGCAAAAGGGGGGAAAAGAAATAGGTGTCGGTATGGGCGAATATTGTACTTATAGAACAAGGAGCGGGTGAATCGGCATTGCACGGATTCAACCGTATCAATCAAGTATCCGTAGCGTGGGCATCAAATTTGGCAACAGTATTCAAGAACACTACAGACGAAGGAAAAAAACAGATATAGAAAAGTGGAAAGATTAACAAAACGTTTAGAGGATCTGATTATGAAGCCAGAAAAATGATAAGTCTTGGCAGTGATGTGTAGAATATGTAAGACGAACTTCAATTTGGAATAAAAAATCACGCCAAGGTCCTTGATACTAGAAACAATATTGAGAGGAGAGCCAAGGACACAGTAGGAGAAGAGCAAACGGAATGTTTTGCGGGTGAAAGACATTTGATGATGCTTGACAACATTCAAAGTGAGGGAATTAGCAGTGCACCAGTTAGCCAAAGCATCAAAATCACTCTGCAATATGGTACAGTCACTAGTGCATTCAAGCACTCTGAAAATTTTAAGATCATCAGCGTACAAAAAAATAGATTATTAGATTCAAGGAATACAAGCAGTCACGAGGTAAATCAGAATAATATAGGTTTGGTAATTAAATGTCCTAGATTTGAAAATTATGAAAATGAGCTTATATAATTTTCTTGATTACTTTTGCTAGCAATAAAATGATAATAAAATAATTTTCGTAATCAAAATAGTCAAAAAAAGTAAACAATTTTAGCAGCAAATGGGCACGAATGCATTTTGAAAGAAAATGTCTTGACCCGTATGAAAAATGCATCAAAACATATATGTATATGTCTATTATGCACTTAAAAGCACCTGTGCACCAGATAATATAAATATATTAATCTTGTATGCAGTGAACATGTTATTACTAGTTTTCGAAGAACAAAACTGCCAGCTATGGTAGTTTTGGTGTCTTAAATTTTGAAAATTCGCTCAGGAAAAGAAAGCTCTTTGCCCTATAGGTTATAACGAAATCATAACGAAATTCATAAGGTAAATCAAACTTATTGTAGGCAATGCTCAACAGAAATCTAATTGGAAAAACCATAATAGAGTTGCCAGGTATGGTTGTTTTTGTATTTTTTTCGCAAATCTTTTGTAACCTATTTTATCATTTTATCAAATCATAGTGATCTTGTAGTGAAAGTAAACAACAAATATTACCATCTAGAAAATTTGAAAACTTGTGCGGGTGGTAACCCTAAATTTCTTTGTATCCCTATAGCTTCCAATGCAGTCATCGGATCAATACGTGAGGCAGATGTGACATACACTGTATAAAAAATTGCACGTACACCACCTTATCATTAATTAAAACTCATTTATTTTTTAAATAAACAAAATTTTCTATATTTTTATTAATTTTATAAGTTCAACAGAACTGAAACTATCTAAAACAAAACAGTATTCCGTAATATTATTGTTAATTTTGAAAATTAAGCTATAAATCATTTCAATTTTTTTTAAGTATATATTTGCTGTACTGCGACAGTAAAAGTTAATATAACAAAATAGTATTTTGCTCTAAAAAGCTTTAACAGTATAGAATTTATAAATACTTAAAGAATTAAAACAGTTTTTTTTTGTTTAATAAATAGAAGAATTTTTATTGGAGCTAGGGTACTGTACGTGCAATTTTTTGATACAGTGTATTTTTGGTTTCAGTGCTAGCAAAAGGCTGTCAGCACGAGGCGTTTTGTTTTTTTTTCGTATTAATAAATGCTAACATCAAGTATTCGCATCGCAAACATTTGTAATGAAAATAAGTAAACAATATTTAAATTTTCTAAAGTCTGCACATTTTTCGGATGGCAATCCCAAACATATATCTATCGCGGTAGCTTTCGATGAAGTCATCAAAATTAAATTAGCTTAGGGTCTGTTATTACTTAGGGTGTATTGGTCTCAAGTAGGAGAAGTAGCTAGAGTGGCCTTAAGTAGCTAGTGGTAGAATACACACTGAATCCTCTACTGTTCTTAGAATATTAGTGTTTCCAGCGGTTCTGATGCGCTAAGGGTTTTTTTTTAAAAGTCTTGACACGTAGATATCATCATTTACTGTTATTGTACACTCTATCTGACCTTCTTAAATATTCGCTCAACCAATACC
The DNA here is from genome assembly GCA_947369275.1 of Nemotelus nigrinus. Classification (NCBI taxonomy): domain Eukaryota; kingdom Metazoa; phylum Arthropoda; class Insecta; order Diptera; family Stratiomyidae; genus Nemotelus; species Nemotelus nigrinus. Next base: position 46,825,901 of record OX376372.1, on the reverse strand, counting down.
TATACAACACGAATAAAAAAAGTGTGCAAACTTTGTGGTAGTGTCCAACTTTTTCCATAACAAATTGAAATAAGTTTGACTTAAAATATGCTTTCAACACTTGAAACTTTATTTACTTGATTCGCATTTGAAGATGGCCTCTGTCCAAAAATTACGAGTGAGATGTTCAAACTAAAGTTATGTCTGAAGCTGAAATTAACAGAAGAAAGATACAGAAACGCATATGTTGATTCAAATTATCTACAACTATAAAAACTGGCTCTAAAATACATGTGTCAACTGTGTATCTGTCTACGAATACGAGATCGTAGAAAACTTTTGGTCAAATAAAAGAATATAATCCTCAAAGTCTCGATAACACCACAACTTTTACGGTAGCATTCAGAAGAAAATGTTCGCTGCTTGTCCATCGACACAAGTTTCAATTTCGTAAAGTTTGTGTAAATATAAGGGAGTGGAATAAGAGCAAGTTTTCTACGTGGATCAGCAAGTTCACTTTAATTTCTACCTAGACGAGATAAATGCACGCATCGGTGTAATTTATTACAAAACTTCACGCAAATGTCTTATGGACCTTGTGGATTCAATATTGTATTCAGAAACGTATGCTGATGCTCATTTCTCATATCAATGTAATTCCTCACACCCAGGATACATTCAGAACTTATATAAGTGATCACCCGATGATTTCAGCATATTACTAATCCTGATTAATCCACTTCTTCCACGAATCGATATGGTCCAAGGTTCGTTTCGAATGTTACTTACTCACAATGAAGTCAGTCATTCAAACAAGAACTGATTTTGTGCCGCTTTCTTGCGGAAATACGTAGCACGAAAGTTTCCCAATATTTCGAAGAATATGATTTTCAGGGCAGAAAAAGTTGAACAACTTGTTGATCTATTAATAATATATGTATGTATTCATTCGCCTTATCTTTGGCTGGAACAAATGGCCAGCTTACATATGTACATATAAACCCCAGACCAAAGGCCAGAAGAATGTCGAAAAATATTCTAGTCTGCCCACTTCAACGAAGGCTATCACGAAAGCATTTCGAGAAAATATTTTTGCACGTGATTATAGGAATGTCTTACGAGGCTTGTATAATACTGTCAATATTAGCCACTTATTGTACCTACATCGATCCAATTGCCTGTTATCAACGAACTTATGCAGTTTGGGGTAATTGGAAAAAGTAAAGTTACGAAAGATTAGCATCTTGAGTTTGGCCTTGAATTGATGAAATTGACTTAGCAAAACTTTTTTGATTGTCACAAGAAAATTAGAATATTGACATCAAGGGCATAGTAAATTGATTTTGTTCATAGTGATTAAGTTAAAATTTCTTTGCCTTGAGAAATGTTTGACGTTCGTATTGCATTTTTGAAGATTTCTGCATGTATCTCTATACCTAAATAAGTGAACTGGAACTAATTTTTCACCATTTTGATTTAGATAAACGCTTAGCTTAAGAAGTCGTACAACCTATAGGAATCATAGAAAGAACTGCATTGCATGGCCAGAAGGCGCAAAACGTAAACATTAATTATAAATTAAATAATCTACTGGAAAAACTCTAAAAAACCAAGATGAACTGGCTGAGCGAACCTGCCTAAACTAAGAACTGGCAAATAAGAACGAATATATGATAAAAGAGCTAAAAATTTCAAAATACTGCCCCACTTCCAGTGAAAAGGGAAGAAAGCAGCACTTCTTCTACAAAAATCGCATCCTCTGTGCACTCAGAAGAGTTTAGTACTTATCTGGAGAGCATAATGTCCAATTCAGAGGACGACTTTTCGAACATTCGATGCTATCGAATAACCACAAACCGGTTTCTGAAGCTCGTTAGTAACCCGTATGATTGGGAAAAGCAGGCAAAAAAGCTGCTTATCCTGTTTTCAAAGCCAAAAATATGAAAAATATCATATTTTAGACGTTAATACCCCGGCTAGTGTTTCGACGCAACCAGCGCAGTGAAAACCTACACCAAAAATTTCTCCTGAAAAAGAACCAAATAGCGAATCCTTTTATATTTTGGCAAACTGAAAAACACTGTCATTCGTTTCCAAAAAAAGAGACGTGATGTTAGTAACTGCCAAGAGAGTTTATCTTGGTACATAAAGCTCTGGAGTCGATACAACAGTCGAATAGGAGGAGTTACATGTAGTACATAAATATATGCACGTGCCGTAACTATTTCGGCTGATGGAAGCGTGAACTTAATCTGCGGGCAATCTAAAGGTTTGTGAAGATTTTGAGGCTAGTCCTTTCAAAGTAAGGTAGGCGAGAGACCGATTATATAGAAGAGGTACGAAGAGCCATAAGTCGGTTGAAATTTAACAAAGCCCCTGGAGCGGACAGCATACCAGCTGAGCTGATTAAATATGGAGGGCCCACATTACACCAAGCAATCTCTCAAATTATTTTGCACGTATGGTAGCATAAAGAGGTGTCGGAAACACATCGGTACTGCCACGGAATAAAATTGGAATTCCGAATGTATTGACCAGTACTAATGCATGCAAAACTCTCATAAGTGAATACAGTACCGAATGTCGTAGTTGAGTTATGATTTAATTCAGTTTGAAGATACTGTTACAGTATTCATTCACCAAATAATTAATACAAAAAATTGAGTGAAAGTACTTTATTTTGCGCTAATTTGATGTGTTTTTGAGATCTATCCGGTTTTCTTCTATTTACATGTTTTTATAACTATACAAAACTCTGTAAATTTCATGGGATATGTGACTAATTTCTAGTACTTTCTAATGCAATTCAGCCGGATTTGAACTCAGGGCCTCTGGATTTGTATCGTTTAGGTATGAGCACTAACCTAGAAAAATGTTCGGCTCCTATCATCATAAAAGTGACACACGGTTTTTGGTAAAACTACCTTTTAGTTTCTTAAATGCCTAGAAAAATTTAATTTGGCAGTAAAATGATGGTGAGTCCAAGCGAGAGTTGTTCTGATCACTCTTATTGCAAGAGTCTGAACACGGAGTCAGAGGGAAGCGTTCCCCATGGTAAAAAAAATATAGCTAAAATGTGAACAGAGATGACTTGCAAAGTATTGATCAAGTAGAGCAAATTTCGGATGCCGAAGTAGTACCAATTGCACGGAATTCTATCTCATTTGAAGATAAGATCAGAAACTGGGCATGTCTCGTAGGAATTTATCACACCGATATCAATAAGTTGTTACAGATAATTTCAGAAGAATGTATTTTCCTCATCGAGACGTAAGATCTTTACTTCAAACAACAAAAAAACACTGAAAAGCATTATATTGAAAACATAGATATAGGTCAATATGTTCACTTTGCAATAAAGGATTCGTTAATTGCAAACATTCAAGCCAACAGGCAAACATTTACAAACAATTATATCACCCATTTTGATATATCTTTCAACATTGATGGAACACCTTCTTCAAAAAGTGATGGACATCGTTTTTGGATTATTGCGGGATGTGTAAATAATCTAGAGAACTTTGTTTTTCCAATAGGAATATTCAAGTCCTCTGGTAAACCTGAGAGCTTTAACGTGGTAATGAAGCGTTTCGTTGATGATGTGTTGCAGCTCGCTACTGACGATCTTGACTTTCAATCAAAATCATACAAAGTTAGGATACATTCATTTATTTGTGATGGTATAAAGCAAGTAAAAGCCCACTGTGGTTACTTTTGCTGCCAAAAATATGTCACGAAATGTCAACGATTCATGACAGTTAGAGGAGCAAGCAAAATAGTATACCCAGAAGTAACAGCACCATTGAGAGATGATGAACGTTTCAGAAGGAGGTCAACTTGTGACGGTAATACCGATGCAAAACATCATAAAGATTCTCGTTCCATTTTCGTTCCACTGCCAATTGATATGATCTAACAATTTTCAATCGACAAAATGCATTTAGTTGATGAGGGTGTATGTAAAAAGATTGTCTCTATACTACTTGGAAAACAGCATAAGCAAAATTGGCAAGCTATCAAGTTCTAAAAGTGAACAAGCAGTTAGAAATCTTCAAAAAGTACTCTTGTTCAGAGTTTCAAAGGAAAATAAGAGCCTTGAAATATGTACCACATTTCAAAGCATCCGTGATTACAATTCTCTTAATATATTCAGGGCCTATAGTGCTGAGAGAGCGCGTAAACACTGATACTTACAAGCACTTCTTTTACCTTAGCCTTGCGACTCGAATTTTAACATCCAAAGTTTATTATTATGAATTCAATGAATATGCCAATTATTTACTTTTATACTTCGTACATCAATTTTCAAAAGTGCATGAATTGGAACATATTCACAATTTGGTTCATATAGCACAAGACGCATACAATCTAGGTCCCTTAAGCATAGTATTGTGTTCGATTTCACGTGGAATTTTCATACAAAATTTTACGTGAAATCTGTTTCGGCGAAAATTTAGCTTGAAAATAATTAAGACTTGCACTCTGTTCGTAGCATGAAAATTTGCTTTGAAGTTGCTTTCGCTTCGAAAATATAGATGGCGTTGACATATGTCTCCAATCATTTCACGCCTATCTAGTTTGTGCAGTGCATTCTTTCGAGCTAAAAACTGAGATTTGGTGTTTCAATTTGAAAATTGAATAATGTCTTTCCAATAAGAAAATCGATCGAAAATTAAAATTCTTAACATTTCATCCATCAGAAATGAGCAGTGTCTCCGTTTTTATCCATTGCCAAAATTTTCACTCGAAAGAATGACCAGATAATGGAGACATGTCAAAATTTAGCTTTACGATTAGCTCAGTACCAGCCTTTAGATGAGAATTCTTGTTATAAATTTGAAGCATTCATTAAAGCTGTCAAAAGACACGTTCATTCACCAAACAGCCAACTAGAGCAATATAATTATGGAAGGGCAACGCAACAGTCAACAGTGTAATGGTAATCATATTTCACTTTTTCATAAACCAATTTTTGCTAAAAAATTTCATATCAACAAGTATAAAATTTGCAAATTAAAACATTTCATTGTAAGAGCAGGTACTTTAAACGATAATTGCATAATGCTCAAGCATAATCAAGAGATATTAAGAGTGAAATGTTTTGAAAAACATTATAATATAAGAATTTATGGTCAGACATTTTGTAACACGAAACCCTTGAATGATGGCCCTTATGATTTAGCAGAATTCGCAATGCTTATTGGAGAATTCGAGTCAAAAGTTTCAATGCACGAAGTATCAAATACAGATTATTATACAAAATGTGCTGTTTTCCATACACAAATAATCTTGAAATCCTCTCTCCTTTAGCTCACTCTATTAGCGAAAGATTTGTTTACAGTAGAATAAATAAGTAACATAACATGTAACATATTTCTGTACTCTTATAAAACAAAAATTACAAATATAAGGATTGATGATGTTGATGTTCTGAAAAAATAAGCTAATGAGTTGGTGATGTTTTTATCCTTTGTTCATTTCATTTGATGAACTACTTCCACATTTTTCTGCACTACGAATCCTGTCGCAAGTTTGCTGGAAGCATCTTTGAATCTGCAAAGTTACATTCCGTTCAGTCTCGTTGAAGACCGCTCCCAAGATTTCTATTCATAATTACAATTATTTTGAATGACATTGTTAAAATTGTTCCATTACCATATTTTCTGTGGCCAATAGCTGACACTTTGTATGTTTTCCAGCTTTTTGGTGGCATTTTATTTGCTATTATGTAGCTTCTCATCAAAGTTGCATGAAACTGAACCTGGATTATTAAATGTTATCACAGTACCCGTATAGTATATGTATGTCATCGATATCTTGTCCATTTACTACCAACGATATGGGTAATGCCAATATACTGCTGTCGCATTCAAATTGGAACACTTGATACATGATGTTAACACTTGATCTAAATATGCGAACGAAAAACTGAACAACACCAAATGGAATTTTTACAGTTAGCTATTTTCAGTACCGCTTGAGTTTCAATGCTGCTTACTAGTTTAATGTAGTTTAAATTCCGACTGAGCAATGAATTTTAGCATTACTTTATTTCGAGTTTTCAGTGCCGCTTAAATTCTAGTTTACTAATGAATTTCAGTACCGTATTGAGTTTCTGAATCAGAACTGATAATGAACTCGCAGTTCATAATAAATTCCGATTTCCAGTACTGCACTTACAATACTTAAAAATGCTATACGGGTAATATGTCTATAGGGGATAACATTGTTGAGTACTTCCTATAAGATACTGTCCTCTACCCTGCAAGAATGGATAGCCCAGTACGCTAAAGCCATCATCGGACAATATTAATGTGCCTCATTACAGGCAAATCAATAATTGATCAGATCTTTACTCTTGGGCAGGCGATGGAAAAATGTCTGGAAACCAAACTGACAATAAGAAACTCCAGTCTTGCCAACTAAGAATATGAAAAACTAATCAAGGCAGTCGATGAATACAGACTTGAACGCGTACTGAAATTATTTAACAGTCACATCTTTAAAACGGTCTTACTTACCAAAGCCTGCGGCAACTCGTGGATTAGGGAACACACGTCACATTCATATTAAAATAAAAGCATTATGGTTGGTTTTAGAAGTTGACCGCACCACCATATTGAAAAATGAATAGCACCAGCAACCATAGTTTATACGCTTGTTGCACCGTATACATACTTAGTTGACTTCGCCATGTATTTAGCCTACTTTAATGATATGTGCCGAGATTATGTTGATGGCAGTTGGGGCTACATTAAATGGGAGTTGAGATTAAATACAAGGCCTAAGCTGCCTAAATTTAGTCCTAAAAAGTCCTAAATTTAAAACGCTGTTCAGTTTTATTTTTACTAATGTTCGTATATATACATATATTTATATATATATATATATATATATATATATATATATATATATATATCTATATATATATATATATATATATATATACATATATATATATATATATATATATATATATATATATGTATATATATATATATATATATATATATATATATATATATTATATATATATATATATATATATATATATATATATATATATATATTTTCCGTGAAAATTTCAGTGAAAAAATCTCAAAAACGCGCCATCCGATTGAACTGAAATTTTCAGGATATATTCATTTATATGTAGAATAGTGCCAGGTCTCACAAAAAGCTAATAATCTTTAACCCTTTGGTGCCGGTGCCCATTTTAGTGATATTTTTAATATACCTATTATTCTGCCCACAAATAGTTTTTGCAAAAACTAAGTCAGCAAAATGAATTTTGAACGTGTTTTAACTGTGAATCAAGTAATGTTTTGGAATTTGTTAGCCCCATGTGTGCGCTAGGTGCCTAAAAACAGAATATGTGAAAATTTATTTTTTTGACAGAGCTATCAAATCATTATGAAACTTTCAGGACATATTTATATTATTTAATGACATTTGACAACACAGATTCGTGTTGCTTTTAATGAACATGTTGGCAACTCTGTAGCTAGGGCAGGCGCTGAATGTAAAAACCTTATAATCATCGACTCTCCTGAAAAATTGTCGCGTTTTTCGAAAAAAAAGCAGCTCATATATAAATCTTGTGCTTTGTTTACATAGTCCAAGTAAAACATTTGAAATTTTACAACGGGCAAGAACGGTAGCCCTTTCCCAATTTACTTATATTTTTAGAATAAAAAATTTCTGTTCACGGGAACTCACAACCCAATAATCAGATAGAGTTGAAATTTAAAGCATATTATGGCCTTAAGTAGGACAAGGTCTGATAGAAACGATTTCGAAATTTGGGCAATTGTGTGCCAATGGTGCCATCTTGAGAAATCACTAAGAAAAATAGCTGCTTTTGGCCGTATAAATTCTGATTCAGTCACCAAATTTGGACGAAATTCACGCAGTAGCTGAATCTTACTCTGAGCCACATTTGGTAGAAATTTGGTTGAGAAATTCGGTTAGTGCTGCCAGCTATGGTAATTTTAGTGTTTTAAATTTTAAAAATTCGCTTGTAGTGATCTTTTAGTGAAAATAAATAGCAAATATTACGATCTAGGAAAATTTGAAAACTTTTATGGATGGCAACCCTAAATGTCTTTGCATCTCTACAACTTCCAATGCAGTCATCAGATCAATACGAAATTCGCAGAGTAGGTGGCCTTCAACGTGAGGTAAATGTGCCATATTTTTGGCTTCGGTGATAGCAAAGAGTTGCCAGAACGAGTGTTTTTTTTTATTTCCGTATCAATAAATGCTTACATATACATTTAAAAATAATTAAAGCAAATAAGTAGACAATGATAGCGTTTACAGCAGACGTTTAGTCTGCGGACTATACACCAAATTATACCTAAATTATTTAGTCCACCAGCTGTAAACACTCATTACGCGACCCAAGTGATAGGTCAGTACACGATTTTAAGCGATCTGACCTAAAATAGGTGGCGGACTATATGGCTGTAAACACACCCGACCTAAGCATTGATTTTTGCGCGACTATTAATGATATAGGTACGTTGAATTTAAGCTCGCAACCCTCTCGTTTGACTCAAAACCATTTAAATAGTCATGTTTGAGAGACTAATGAAAGATAGTTACAGTGTATGAACTAAAATTAAACTAAATGACAGCTGTTACGTATGTACAAACGAGTACTAAATTCGACCAGACCAAATTTTAGGTCAGGTCGATGTAAACACCTTAGGACTAAATTTACTTAAATTTCTAAAGTCTGGGCATTTTTTGGATGGCAGCTCCCAACATCTTTCTATTGCTGTAACTTTCGATGAAGTCATTGAAATTAAATTGGCTTAGGGTCTATTATTACTTGGGTGCCCTTAAGTAGCTAGTGGTAGAATACACACTCAAAATTTGCACAAATCCTTTACTGCTCTTCGAACATTAATGTTTCTAGTAGTTCTGATGCATTTGGTTTTTTTTTTAAATTATATTTCAAACAATCCTTTATTTCCACGTAAAAAACTGACAATAACCAAAATTAATTGACACACATTTTTTTCTATTTTCTTAAGCTGACTAGATATGCAAAATTCAGATGTGTTTAGAAGCGTATAGTGTTAGTAGAGACATAGGGGCTGCAAGTGAAGTGAAAGTACGCTAATGTATCCACAATACTCGCTCGGGAGTGTATTACATATTGCCGCAAGGCTTGATTGCGTGGCACCTTTGTAGTTCTACCAGCCAGAGAGACGAATGCCGCAAACTTTCTTCGCTGGTTTTCTATTCGGCTTTGAGAACAGCAAAGGTTTGTGTTGTTTTCGAAGTATATTTGTTTACTGCTTTCTGTGAAGTTTGACGGCAGGTTCTGTAGAGGATGATGTGTAACAGCGCTTGAGCCTGTTTCTTGAAACATTGACGGATATGTTCAAGAGTGTAATAAATCGCGTGTTTGGCCAGGATTTCGAAAGGAAGGTCATACGACGAGAGAAAGGGTGAACAACTATAATTGACTATGACGAATTCGTGAAAGCAAGAGTCAAGTTACCTGAAGATGAATATCATCGGTGTTGTGTGGTGTTTTGCGTCAGCTGGCCGGAGCTTTGTCATTGCTGCCGAAAATTCGGAGGCAAAGTCGGTTTGGCTACTCTTTCTAGGATTTTCTTCAATGAAATCGCTAGGAAGAAGTAAATTTTCTCCGCAAAGAAGATGTAATGGTGAAGCTGTGAATTCTACTCGGATTAGAAATATTAATGCAAGAAAATCCAGGACTCATTGTTGTGAGCCTTGATAACCGATTTGAATGTACGATACCATGTTTCAAGGAAACCGTTAACCTGTGGGTGGTACGGTTGCATTCGAAGTCGAAGTGTTGACCTAGCTCAGCCTAGAACGTTGACTCAAATTGTCTGCCCTGGTCGGTGACAATATACTGGGGAGCTCTGAATCTAGCAATTTAGGTGCTCAGTAGAACAGAAGCACAGACATCCGCAGTAATGCTGGCCAGAGAAATTGCTTCTGGCCAATGGGTGAAACTGTTGGTTATGGTCAGACAGAATGTACATATATCCCAGGTAAGATGAAACGTTCGGAGAACGTAGGAAAGGTCGTTACAGGTATGCTCATATGTCTGGATATTTCGAATTTTTAAACCAGATGGACATTCTCGAGTGCAAGTGGCAATGTCTTCGTTCACTGGAAGCCAGAAGAATTTCATTGAAAATGTGCTTCCATGAAGCACAAATACAAAGGCTAGCTATGTTGTGTTCCAAGTTTTGCTCCTCTTTTCTAAACGCGAGAGGAATGTAAAGTCATTTGGTTGGGCCAGAAATATCACAAAGATTGGTTTTGCTTTGATGATGTATTTAGAGTTCTTTTGAATCTTCTGAAACACTGTTTTCAATTTTTTGTACGCACATATTATCGCAAAATCGAAAAAAAACTGTGAAAAATGACTTCTCCTAGAGAACAGAGTGTGTTAGCAACAACGTTGTTGCAACCAGAAATATGCCGCATATCAGTAGTGAGCTCACTTACGTAACTTAAATGTCGAACTTTGGTTTTTCCTGAAACGCAAAAATTAATGGTTTCTGTTCACTGTATAATGTAAACGTTTGAGCCTGCAACAAGTATCGGAAATAACGTATGCTATGATAAGCCGCTAAGAGTAAAAACCAAGAGGTTCCAAAAGCCTTGACATTTTCGCTACAGCTAAGATACAAGGAAGTGTCTTCAAATAGACCTAGCTTGGGGTTTGAGTTCGGGAAGGAGTATAGAGTATCTTGCCATGGTCGATTGCTTTAGCCCCATCTTTCTGAGAGCTGCAAAGGTATCTTTGCTGTGTGAAGATGGAGGCGACAGTAAGAGTTGACGATGGTGGAAGGTTTTTAACTGTACTTGGGAGTTCAGCTTTTGTAATTGCTTCATTCCCGACTTGGGAAGGGCTTAATGACTTTTGGCGAAACTTCTTATCTAAGAATTTAGCTGAAGGTCGAAGGAAGTTATATTTTTCCAAATTTCTTATACTCGTAAGTGTCGTCACGAATCATTAGAATATTTATTCTCGCGTGAACAAGGATCAGATAAAGCAGAATTATAGTTCAAATAGGACTTCGTGAATAATTCGCTGCAAAGTCGTTCAGGCGAACTCGAAGTGCCCGGAAGATGTGTAGGTGGCAATCTTAGGGGTATCGTTTGGCTCGACTGGAATTTAATGATGGGCTTTAGTCAGGTTCATTGTATTTTGCCATGTAGTTCATGAAAAAAGTCTTGTATAACAGGGATTGGATATTGCAAGGACGCCATCCCTTATTGGCTTTATGGACCATCTGAAGTGGGGATGACCAGCTGCTGTCAGAGAGGCGGCATATACCCTGCTGTAGCAGGAAATCAAATTCTTTCTTAGCATCCGCGAGGTTATTAGATGCTAGTTGACGTGGTCTCGATACTATTGGGGAGGCTCTGCTCAAGATGTGGTGTGCAGCCTTGTGTTTAAAGGGTTGTAACAACCCTGTGTTGACTGTGATGGCATTGTATTTTTTGAGAATGGCTTGTATCCCAGGATCAGTAGATTGTTCAATCAAAATATTCAGTTTTGCAAGATTGTATGAAGTGTACGTGTCTTCTAACACAGAGGACCCACAATGATAGCATTTACCAAATCCAAAGGTATTTATGGTCGAGCGATTTCCCACAGCAAGTCGAAGACGAGAAGAAGAAGTCTTCCGGTTGTGGTTGTCTGCGCCGGTATCCTTAGCGGAAAAGCCCATAATGTATGGGAATTTGGCCTTACAGCCATATTTTATAGCTCAGCGTTCTATCTACATACCGCGTGCGTCCATAAACGTTGCGCGACGTTACAACGGATTAAGTATTAAATAGTTTTTGTTTAGTACTCTTCTGACCTCCAGAAAATCGTCAAATCTTAGTTTATCTCTATGCTCGAGAGGCTTTCGATAAGGTCTCACAATATACAGGATTCGCATTGAAATTTCATTTCAAATCATCAATTTTACAAGAATAGCAATACAAAAATATATACATAGCATTATTCTTACCTATACAAAACTTCTCGAAACGGACACAGCTTGAAATAATCCGTAGCTGAGAAAATCGTAATATATTAAATTTCACATTACTACTTTCACTGGATTCAATAATAACTGTGATGTTGTCTACTGAGCCAGCATGTGTCTTACTGCCTGAATAAGTACATTTTTTGTCATTATGTTGGTTGAATAAGTTGTCATAGTTATTTGAAAAAGCACAATTGTCCCGTTGTATTTACACAGAAGAAAGCATTATTACTGTCTCCTCAATGTTTTAACGAAAAAAATTCGGCTGGCAGGAATTCTAAGCTTCCTGCTGTGCATCATATAGCATACATCCTTAAATGTATCATCTTTATCACAGTGGTCTCGGCACGGACCAAATAATGGAAACGACAAAGACCACAAGAAATATGCACACATTTTCGAAATCCACGACATTGCAATGCATTACCTAGTCGACTCCTACAGCTTAATGGTAAGACGAAGACGCTGTATGGTTTGTTGTTACAAAGTGTGCCATATATTTATTAAAAAAGTTCTAAATGCTTACAGGAAGAATTTGGTCGGGCTCACTAGGTCATATATTTCCTTAAATGTGCGGTAGGAAAAATAGACCTAGCTTACGGGAAAAGGTGGTCTTTTATGAAAATTGCTGGTATGCGGTGAAAGCGGTGCTACGTACCGGGAAAATTAAAGTTGACATTGTCGATGAAAACAAGTGAAGCGTTTTAGCTATTTCCTAAGGGAGTCATGCTGCTGTCTTTGTACATACATACATGCATATATATTTAATGAGGGAGGATGATCTGCCGGTAAGCTTTGCCGCTAGTACGTAACGTTCATTTCTAAATTCATATACCTGAGGTGAAAAGTACTAACTAGAATCATTATAAACAATATGTATTTAAACCGTTTTCGAAAATTTAGATTGTTTTCATTCTGCAAACACTGTAAATCTTGAAAATTGCAAATTTCGGTACGGCCATAAAATGCTTCTTCCTAGGCTGTCGTATATTTTACAAACATTTACCGCGAAGCCAGCTAAGTTTGTTGTGCTTCAGGAGAGCTGGACTATTACGATAGATACTCGTTGTCGTTGAAGGTGTCGCACGAGTAATTCCAAGTAGACGAGATACAAGTCTATTTCCGGAAATGGGTTTTGTCGTACACATGTTACTGGTAACGCGTTCTCTTTAATGATTTTGTACATAGACACATACCTACATATATGAAAGGTCCTTGGAGGTTAGAAAGTGAAGCCAATCGCTAAGTGAGCAACATCTTAATAGGATGAGTAATTCTCAAGGAAAGGCATTTGAAGAAGGTAAGAAGCAAACCATGTGCCATAAGCTGAATTAGACATAAAATAAAATTGAATTGAAGCAATGTATCAGCTGACTGGCAAAATTTGATTGCTGTATGTTAAGATAAATGATAAGGTAGTTTCCTAGGTAGAAGACAGCTAAATAACTGAAACGTTTCCGTGACAACCAACATATAATGAAGAAAGTGAGATGAGTAATTATCACGTCTGTGGAATAGGCATCGTTTGTAAGTATTGCTTAAACTTCGATGTTTACTCTCAGTAAGAAACATTTTTCGCACGTGCCGTGTTCTCATGTAAGCGAAACACAGCTGATTATTTGCACACTACTTTAAAAGGGGAATTTCGAATTAGAACATTTAAAATATCATCAGAAACGCGTGTAGAAACATCAACCACTCTGTTTACGCTGACTCCATCTTGTCTCGAGTCACTGATTGAAAACTTGTACTTGCGTACTTAGCTTGGATTTTATAATTCAATTGTTATTATTTAAAATGATATCACGCACTCCCACTGTAGGACTTATGTAGATGATTATATTTATGGTTGTGGAAAGTTTAATATCGATTTGAATTGGAATTTCAATTAGACCTTTAAATAAAATAGAATTAAGTGAGTGTAATCGTTTGGATTTCGATTTCAACAACTGAAAATTGTCTTTGGGCGTTTTTATTCGCTGCGGTGGACCACCATTGTCTGCAATAGGCTGAATTGATTGTAACTCAGCCATTAAATGAGTAGGCAATAAACCACGTTCAAAAATACTGACAAATGCTATCGAAGAAAAGACACACCACAACTGAATAATTTGTTACAAATTGCAATTTGAACGTTGGACGCAAAGGAAGCGGTGCTTCTCTTGCTTAAGTTTCCTCACACAAGGAAAACAGTTTAACAAGTCTTGACAGTCTGTCAAGAACGAGTTTATACACTAAGAATAAGGTCATTTTTTCAACTTTCTAAGTAAGCACAAATTCGTTTTTATATCTATACAAAAATGTTATTCATCAATTTTAGTTATATACAGTACTAAGAAAGGTTTATGGCAAAAAAGTGCAAATTCAATACATAAGGAAGGAACAGTACAACTAAAACAAACGTTACACTATTTTTTCAGAGTCAATAAACTCTTTTTACAAATTATAAGAAGTGTCTTTACGTTAAATTTACTAACAAGTTTATTAATTTTCTGAAATATTTAATATTTTGTACGGCCGCCCTTTACATCTATGGCACATTGCAGTCGATTTTTCATAAAACGGACCAAGTTTTCCAAATCATAATTGCTCGGAATCTTCTGCCACTGTTCCAGTACAGCGGCTATAAGTGCTGTTTTGTTTTTCGGTTGCCATTTAGGGACTTGCTTCTTTAAATAGACCCACCAATTCTCAATGAGATTTAAGTCGGGATTCTGTGGTGGTGTGTCCATAACTTTGCCGCAGTTATACAAAAGCCACATTCGCACTATGCTCTTTATGTTTTGGGTCGTTAACCTGGTCAAACTTGAATTGCGGGCTATTGTTTCTGTGAAACTCGAATTTGTTCGCACTTCGTATCAAGTGGCTCTTCAGAATGCTCAAATATTGTAGCGCATCCATATTTGACTCAATGAAAGCTAGGTCTCCAACTTCTTTGTTAGAAATGCACCTCCAAACCATTATCAAAAGTTTTCCCAATTTGACAGTTGGAATAATGTTCCTGTTTTCGCACGATGTTAAGGCCTTTCGCCACACTCTGTTTGGCCCATCATTATAATTTAGCATTATTTTCGTCGTTCCAGTAGTCGGTCGGTTTAGAAATATGCATCGTCGCTAAGAAAAACGCTGCTCGATATTTTGTGAAGAGAGTAGCGGTTTTTTTCGTGCTGCTCTTGAAAAATAATTGTTCGCAATTATGTCCTGCCGAACTGTTTCATGGGAAACACTAACACTGCACTCTTTTTTGATCTCTTACGTGCAAGCGTTCTGGTTGAAACATGAGGGTTTTGATAAATTTTTCTCATTAAATCGCGATCCGCACTTGCGGTTACTTTGGGTTTTTAGCCACCTTCACGCTTTGGCTCCAATCTACCCTCGTTTTCAGCTTAGTTTATGACATTGTATATTGTCTGCCGTGTTACCGAGAACATTTTTGAAAGCTCCTGCATACTTTTACCCAATTGGTAATTATAGTACGCTAGCTGAACAATCTTAAAATATAGCCTCTCGCCTGGCATATTTAAAGGAAAATATTATGTGTGCAAAACTAACTAACCACTAATTAACATCAACTAACTATCTACTTACTAGTCGACACAATTTAATTGACTAGTAAGATAACAGCAATGGACAATGCAGAGCATCAATAACGGTAAAATATCGCCCATCTTACCATTTGTAAAAAGAGTTTCTTGGCACTAGCAAAATAGTGTAATACTTGTTTTTGCTGTATTTCTCGTTTCTCGGGCATTGAAGTTGGACTTATTTTTTCTACAAAATGTTTCTTAGTATTGTATGCAACTTCAATTGTCGGATAAAATTTGGGCACAGAAATGGGAATGCTTTATTTGTGGCATTGCAAGCTGAAAAACTAAAATTAATTTAAGTGTATAAACTCATTCTTGGCAGATTGTATATTGCAATTCAAAACAAATTATTTGATTTATGCGGCAAATATTCAGAATCAAAAGATAATTTTACAAAACTCTATTAATGCTATATGCCAAAAAGTTTTATTTTTTAACAGTCAAAGTACACTGCTACAAAGGTAATTTTGCGAAAATCATGCATTTTAGTGAAAACTTCAAGTATCGTTTATAATTTTAAGCCAGAACATAAAGCTCATTGCAATGCATTGAAATATGCTACATAGAACACTGAAGTGATCTTGCTTCAATGGACATTTTTATGATGCTAGCATAAATGTAATAACAAGTATTACACGATTGATAGTCATAAAAACTGCGCCTTCTTTAAAAAAAAACCTTTGCTTGTCCCTCCCTAAACAGCCTACAAATCTTTAAATCGCTAAACAGCTTAAAAAATTTTCTCACTTATGTAACAGTATTTCCAGTGTTTTCTTATCGGTTTCTGCTACCAACTCTACCAGGGCTGCCAGGTTATTTCTTGTAGAATCCCCCAAAATAATTTCAGAATACCCCAAAAGATACTGTATTGCTTGAAAGAATCCTCCAAATAGTTTTTTCTGCATCTGGTAAGCTCTATCAAGAATAATATATTTAAACGTTTAACTAAGCACTACTACTCCGATACTAAAATGCTATTTTCTTCATCGTCAACTTTACAAGTTCGTCGGAGATTCGTCGAAATACGTCATGGAAATGCAAAACTTCAATCAAAAATGTAAATACATTCCCGAAATTTAAATAAAAGCAACAGTTTCATATATTCAAGCAATTTCATACCTATGTTTCTGAAGCTGAGCTAATATGACTAAAAATATTTTAATTTTGTTTTCTGTTGGAGCTAAGTTTATACAGACTGCAATCAAACGGAGGTAGAATCTTGACCACATAATCAATTCTGAAAACTTCAAGCTCTGCCTGTTTCTCAACTCGTCTTTCAATATATTAAATGATGGTTCCTTAAAATGCCGGCTCTACAGTAGCATTTGGTGTACGAAGTGAAAGGATAGCATTTGCTAAATTTGGAATGTGTACTGTTGGAAGCCCAGTGCACTTAGATCCTGTGGAAACTCGAATTCGAAAAATTTAAGAGTCATGGCGTTCATATTTTTAGTTCCACTGTTGTCTGAGAAAAACAATCCACTCTTCCACCATTAAGCCCATGACGCAAAATCTTTAGAAATAGGCTTTAAGTTGCGTTTTAAAATCACTTTGGAAAAATTTTCAATTTATATATATATATATATATATATATATATATATATATATATATATATATATATATATATATATATATATATATATATATATATATATATATATATATATATATGCATATATATATATATATATATATATATATATATATATATATATATATATATATATATATATATATATTTATATAAACATATATGCCTAATAGTGCCAGGTCTCACCAAACGTTAATATTTTTTAGCCCTTAGTGCCGGCAGCCATTTTAGCGATATTGTAAATATGCCTTTTATTCTACCAACAAATAGTTTTTGCAAAAAATTAAGTTTATGGAATGAATCTCGAACGTGTTTTTCATGTGCATCTGACAATATTTTTGAAATTTTTAACCCTATGTGTGCGCTAGGTGCATAGAATTAGATTGGGCAAATTTGAAAATTGTTGAGTTGCGATGACCTTCGACCAGACTATCGAATCATTATGAAACTTAAAGGACATATTGATGTTACTAAGTTGTAGACTAGTGTAGTTTTTGCAACTCTACAGCTACGGAAAGCACTGAAAGTGAAAGCCTTCAAATCATCGACTCTCCTGCAAAATATTTGTTTTTTAGAATAAAAACCATTTCATATAGAAATCCTATGCTTTTTTTTACACAATCAAAGCAAAACATTTTAAATTTCACATTGGACAAGAACGGTAACCCTTCTCCAATTTGCCTCTATTTTAAACATCAGAAACTTCTGTTCACGGGAACTAACGACCCTATAATCAGATACAACTGAAATTCACAGAATGTATTGATTTGAAGTAGGTAGATGCGATTTGGAAATGTGGGCAACTCTGTGCCGGTGGTGCCATCTGGAAAAATTACAAAGAAAAAAAAACTGTTTTTTACCCTATGAATTCTGATTCAGTTACCAGATTTTCATGAAATTCACACAGTAGCTAAGCCATGTGGTATAAATTTTGTTAACAAGTTCGGTCGAATCTACCAGCTATGGCAATTTTGATGTCTTGGATTTTGAAAATTTGCTCGAAAAAAAAGTATTTGTGACATTACTTCCAGTACAGTCATGAGATCAAAACGAAATTCATATGGTAAATGTATCTTATTGATAGGGCTGCCAGTTATTGTTGGTTTTGTGTTTTTTCCCCATATCTTTACCCAACGATTTTATCGTAAAATTTTCAAACGGTATTAGCAATTAAAAACAAAAATTAGCATTTTGAAAATGTGAAATTTTTTGCAGGTGGTTTCCCTTAAGTTATTTGTACCCCTATAACTGCCAATGCAATCATCGGATGAAAACAAAATTCGCAGGGTAGGTTCATTTAAATGTGAGTCAGGTGTGATATATCTTTGGCTTTGATGCAAGCGAAGGGATACAGCGCGATGCAGTTTTGCTATTTTCGTATCAATAAAAGCTTACATTAAGTATTCATATCGCAAATATTAACAATTAAAATAAGCTACCAATCTTTAAATTTTCTTAATTCTGGAAATTTTTCGTATAGTAAATCTTTCTGTCACTGCAAATCTCGATGAAGTTACTGGAAAAAATCGAGGCTGATAGGGTAATTTGATTTTGACGTGAGACAGTTGTGGGGGGCTTTTAGTTGTAGACACTGAGCATTTTCTTTATTTATGTTACAGGAGTTTGCTTTCAAAGTTTTGTAGTGTTTGATTTTCCTAAATCTTGAAATTCATGCAAGCGGTAACCCGGAAAACCTTTCCACCATATAAGTTGAAATGCATTGTGGTAGAATATGCACTCAAAATTAGCACGATTCTGCTATTGTTCATCCAGCATTAGTATTTATAGCGGTTTTTGTGTACTAGAGTTTTTTTTCTGCTATGCCGACCTACCCTGCAAATTCAGTATCTTTAAATTTGCCATCGTTTTACCAGGTCTACAAATATGAAACCGGAATTAGCAAATGGATGGCGATATTTACAAATACGTTAGCTGTCAAAACCACGCCTACTCCGTCAGTTTTTTATTTCGATATCTGCCAGCAATACTCAGTTAACAACAATACAAGATTCATACAACAATTATTTTTTCTCCTTTGCGGATGATGTCGAGTTTTGTGCAAAAAAAAAACAATGGTTTGTGGATATCATTGTTTTTTTGTTTTTGTTTGAAGAAAAGCAGCGGTAGCCAAATGCTCATAGAAGCTTACGAGGAGCATGATCTTTTGCAGTATTTTTATTGGTTTAAAAAAATTTAATGTGGTGATTTCGAAGTAAAAACAAGGGGCGCGGCCGACCAATTGCAATCATTATTTGATGAAAATATTAGAATATTATTGGATGAACTCGCAGAACTATTGAATATGCCCGAACAATGCATTTCCTATCGGCTGCAAGATATGAGAAGAATCCGGAAAGTTGAGGGATGGGTGCATGACAAACCTACAGGTCGAGAACAGTATGAATTCGTTGCACGTCAGATACAAACAAAATTCATTCTTGCATTGAATCATCACTGGTGAAAGAAAAAATGGATTTATTTTTCGAATCCTAAGCGGAAAAATTCATACATATGTCAACCCTGGCGAAGCTGCCACATTGACGGCACTGTCAAATCGGTTCGTCAAGAAGGCCATGCTCTATTTGTTCTGGGACCAGCCGGCCATTATTTAGCATGACTTGCTCAATCGAGCTAAAACGGTTAGTAGTGAACGCTGCTAACAACAATTAATCGATTTGAATCGTGTTCTCCGTCAAATACAACGAAACAACAACGCCTCACCACACTGTTGCAAACCGGCTAAGGAGACGATGCAGTTGCTTCGCTGGGAACAACTACCACGTGCGGCTTATTCACCAGACTTGGTTACTTCTGACTTTCATCTGTTTTCTTCTATGAGCCATGCACTAGCCCACCAGCAATTCCATTATAATAAAAATGTGAAATAATAGATTGGTGGCTGGTTTTCCTCGAAAAATGGATTATTCTTTGGAGGTGGCATCCACAAATTGCCTGAAAGATGTAATAAATGTGTAACTAGCAATGACAATTATCATCAACGTGGCAGAACAGCCCAACATCGGGCCTTGGCCGCCTGGATCGACCTCCTCCAATTGTCTCGATCACGTGACCGCGCCCTCCAGTCTTGGAACCCCAATAGTTGCTCGGCGTCTGCATATAACAAGCTCTCCCAACGAACTCTTAGCCTTCCTCTTGGCCTTGCTCCGTCGACTCGTCTTGCGTTCATGACAAGTTTTGGTATGCGATCGTCATCCATGCGTTGCACGTGCCCAGCCCACTGTATCCGTAGTAATTTGACGATTTTGGAGACTTCCAGCTCATTGTACAGTTCATACAACTCATTGCTGTACCAGATGCGCCATCCATCTTGGCCGCGAACAGCCCCGAAAATCCGCCGTAGAACTTTTCGTTCGAAGGTGTCGATCATATTTTCGGAGGTTTGGGTCAGGGTCCATGTTTCGCAGCCATAGCACAGCACAGGTCAGTTTAATAAACGCAGAGTTTAGTCTTTCTGTGCACATATTTCGATTTCATAATGGGGAGGACTGAAAAGAATGTCTTATTTGATAGTTGTATCCGCCGCTTCGTTTCGTCAGTTTCGTTGGCGTCACTCGATAGGTTGCTACCCAGGTAAACGAAGTTGTTCAAGAATTTGAAGCTAAGGTCATTGATGGTCAGGTGCGGTGGCGTTCTTGTCCTTACTTTGAATAATTTTTACAATCAACGTTTAACTTTGGGAAAAAAATCTGGTTTCATATAAGTAGGCGTGGTACATACCTTGTTGGGAACTTACTGTAGTCTAACATTTTATATGATCAGAGGTAATGAAATATTGTTTTTAAAGCCTGCACTACGACACAGCAAAGAATAATACGAAAGGTGCTGAGGTAACTGATAATATTCTCATAAATATTCTGAAACTATAGATATAAATTCAAAATCATTCGTTTTCAAGTTCAAAATAGGTCAATAAGTAGTAAATGTATCTATATATATATATATATATATATATATATATATATATATATATATATATATATATATATATATATATATATATATATATATATATATATATATTACAAGGTGTCACTTAGAGAGCTTATCGAACTTTTGTGTAATATTTGTATCAAAAGTATGTTCAAACTTATTTACTGAAACGAAAGTGCTAAGCATTTACTTAGTATTTACTTAATTTATTTTAGGTTTTAATTTGGCACATACATACATTTAATTTTGCTAATTTGGCACATACATACATTTAAAAAAACATTCAAACAAGAAAAAATATAAACCATTGTTTTAACTTTTCTTTCGAAGCATAAATTATTTTTGTCAGGCTTTATAAATTAAGTTTTATAAATTGCCCTTTCACACCTTCTGAATAAATTAAATGGAAACATTGATTTTGTCAAGAGTATGAAATTCATTATATGCAAAAAGAAGTTAATCTGAAATTGAATCCATCTTATTGACTTAAACAAACATACGGTGAAAAGTATATGGTAAAATATTTTGTGAAGTTGGTCAATTCACTAAAAATTTAAATAACAATTACTAAAAAAAAATTGACTGGTTGGTTTAGAATACCCCAATATCTCGCTAAATGTACGACCATACTTTGTCTTCTCAATTTGCACCTCCGACTAGTAAAAAATACTTCAAAATACAAATTTTTTCGCTTAATAAAGATATTGCAAATAAATGCAAAACCAACAACCGCTGGCAGCCCCATGTCTTTTTAACTAGATAATGCCTATAATAAGTTCCATTTATCATATGAAATTTCAACTATGTCTAATAATTGAGTCGTGACTTCTCTTGAACAGTAGTTTTTGCTGCTTAAAATATAGGTAAATTAGAAGAGTGCTACCGTTGTTGTCTGATGTAAAATTTTAAAAATTTTGCTTTGGTAGCATAAACAAAGCATAAGAGTCTATATGGGTTGGTTTTCACTGTAAAAGACGAAAAATTTTCGGGAGAGTCGATGGGTTTGAAGGTTTCCATTTTCAATGCCTACCGTAGCTGCTGGGCTGCCATCACGTTCATAAAATTCTACACGAGTCTACAACTTAGTAACATCAATATGTTCTTTAAGTTTCATAATGATCTGATAATCTGGTCAAAATTTTCAAATTTTCTCAATCCCATTTTAGGCGCCTAGCGCACACATAGGGTTAAACATATCAAAAATATTATCATATTTACATTGAGAGCACTTTCAGAATTCATTTTGTATGCTTTGTTTTTGCAACAGTTACACTGAAAAAAATCCACATGGCGCCCAGAGCTATGTAACATAGCGCATTATTTATGGCCCCATACGCCATGTACATAGTACTCTGAGCTATGCAATATGGCTCCCCGCGCCATAATGTCAGAATCTACATAGCGCGTGGTCCTATGTAACATGGCGCAGCATTTATGGTCCCACACGCTATGTACATAGTACCCTGAACCATGCAGTATGGCTCCCAGCGCCATAATTACATGGCGCAGAAATTATGGCCCCGCACGCCATATTACATAGTGCTCCAATTATAACTCGCAGCCAAACTGTGTGAGAATATGTATAAATGTCAGCAAGCTTCTTGAGTATAGGAGAGATTTTATTGTCGTGCATTAGTTGCCTGGAATAAGATTGTTGAGCCGATAGAAACACCCGAAATACAAATAGTTTGCCAAAAAAGGGACGAAGAAGCGGGAGGAAAATTGATCAAGTCTTCGTGATACATTGGCAAGCGATCTTCACGCTGCGAAAATTTCGATAATCAATCGAAAAAACTGAGACCGGGTGTCAAATAATTTTTGCAAATGAATTTTAGTCGAATAAAATTTCCATTCAAAAATAAACTGCAAATCAATCGTAATCATTACGCTCGAAAAGCATGTTATTGCACTGGAAAAACACATAGCGCCAGACGCCATAATTTATAGACTTCTGGCGCCATGTACATAGTCGATTTCGGTCGATTTGTGATAAAATATAGTGCCACACGCCATAGTACATAGGAGCACACGCTATGCTTATAGCATTCCATGCCATTTATTATAGTCCTCCACGCCATGTATTATAGTCCTCCACGCCATGTACTATAGCCCGCCACGCCATCTGGATGGCGTGGAGGACTATGTTACATGGCGTGGAGAATTATAGTACATGGCGTGGAGGGCTATAAGCATAGTGCCTGCTCCTATGTACTTTTCGCCATGTATTATGGCGTGTGGCACTATATTTGATCACAATCGCCAAATCGACTATGTACATGGCGCCAGAAGTCTATAAATTATGGCGTCTGGCGCTATGTGTTTTTTCAGTGTATTTGTTTACAGAATTATAGGTATATTGAAAATATCACTAAAATAGCCACCAGTGCGAAAGGGTTAAAGATTATTAATTTTTTCTGAGACCTGGCACTATTCTGCATATACAAAAATGTATCCTGAAAATTACAGTTCAATCGGATGGCGCGTTCCTGAGATTTTTTCACTGAAATTTTTTGATGATATATATACAGACATATGTATGTATTTACGTGCATATTAATATGTATATAGAAATATGAATTTTTGGCCAAAGTTATTGAAGATTAGTAAAAAGGCTACATAAATATGGAAAAAGCAACAAACATGAACTGAAGGCCGTATTAAAAAAAGAATGGAGTCAAATCAGCCAGGTAAGTAAGTAAGACAGTAAATTCGCTGATAAAATACCCAACAGACTGGAAACAGCTACGTTTCGAAGGGTATCAAGTTCCACGAAGTACTAAAAGAATAGTATGATGAGTGGAGTACGAATATTTCCGCTTCCTCTTATAATATTTTTCATTGATTCTAGATAGAGATAGAGATTCTAGATGATAGAGTTATGCTTTAATTTTACTTACTGAAATTGATTTTAAATTTAATTTTACTTTTGGAACTGAAATTGAATAATTTGTCATACAACTAGAGAAGGGTGGGATTTACAGAATGACCTACTTTGAACTTGTCGAAAAATTGCTCGGAAATAACATGAACTGAAATTATATATTATAGTTTATCGCATGTAATGGATGTTGTCATTAATGTTCTCCGAAACTGCTCGAGGAATTATGCAGTGAGGTAGAAATGGTAACATGTCGTATTCAATTAGGAATGGCATCTAGTTCCACGTGCTATACCCCATGCATAGTCTCTACATGAAGTAGATACATAGGTCATAATGTGTGAAAAATTTGTCAACAGATTCCTACCAATTTGTTTAGTACATACATTTTCGCTTCGTTTGCCGTAGACATTTTATCGGAATAATTTGAACGTTTATCAGGGAACTTAAATTCAAACGTGAGCATTCTTCACCATTACGAATCTGATTCGGACGTGTCGTGAATCTGTGATTTGTTCAGATGCAAGGATGTAGACAAAGTACTCTGCTGATGGCAATTTCAATTTGTCGACAGCAATGCGCTTAATTTATCTTTCTGTTTTTGCTAAACAAAAACGTGAAAGTATTCTAGAAATGAGAAATTTGCCATACGCAAATCTTATCATTTCACTTTCCATTGTGAATACAAGACAATGTACATACAATGACTTGTGAAACGATGAGACCAAGAGACTTCGCATTTACTTAGAGAAAATGAGTTTTCTAGGAAAGATTTTCTGCTGTTTTGCTCTGTGTTTTACTTGTCTCAAATATTGAAAAACGAAAATGCGCGCTATAGGACCGTGATTTGTTTTGAATTTTATAATTAGTTTTGTCGTAGCATTCTTGCAAACTCAAGGTTTAAACCGATATTTCTGTTTGTTTTCTTGAATGTGTTTTCTCTGAAAAGGATGATAGATTATCATACATATGTATGTATTTATATGATAGAATTTCAGATAAAAATATTTTCTTAATAAACCGTTTCAATGTACACTTTTGTTTGATCATCGCAAATATAACAGATTTAATAATTGTCCTTATTTTTTTCAGGTAAGTTTCTGGACTTGTGTGCACGAATAAACAAATGAATTTGAATAATTTGATTATGACATATGCACGTGCATATACAAGGCGCTACACAAACAACTGGTATGTTTAATATTTCACTGTAAATACAGAGCAACTTCACATACTTTAAATTGTGTGAATACTGAGCAAATATAAAAAATTTAAGAAATTCAGATATCGTTTTG
Organism: Nemotelus nigrinus; assembly: GCA_947369275.1. Lineage (NCBI taxonomy): Eukaryota > Metazoa > Arthropoda > Insecta > Diptera > Stratiomyidae > Nemotelus > Nemotelus nigrinus. The sequence goes on along the minus strand of OX376372.1, from coordinate 46,800,578 downwards.
GTTAATGAATGAAAAAGAAATTGTTTCATGCTCTCTGTGGTTTTTGGCTTTGCCTGCATTGTAGACAAGAGTCGCATAGCAAAGTTTTTGCTGCAATTTTCGGGCTATTTACATGAACCAAAAAACTTGCATACTAAAAACAATGCAACATCGCGACATTTGCTTTTACGAATTGCGGACGATTGTCTATATCAACAAGTCAGCTGATTTGAAATTTAAAAATCACAAAATTGAATCCATCTAGGTACATTGTTTGAGCTGTGCGCGAGCAATTTTTTTGTTGCTTCGATTCGATGACAAATTAACGATTGAAATAGGGTTTTTGTTTTAAAGCGGTGTTATGAAATGTAGTGTTTTGCAGTGTGAATAATGATTTCAGCTGTTGCAACAGCTTTTACGAAAACACAAGCACACATTTCGAGGCAATCTTAATTGTAGGCCAACAGCCTCAGGCCCCAAATGGTGTGGGAGGCTACTTCGTCCCATGACATTGGTCTAAAAAACATACAAATAAGCAGGCCAGCTTAGTTTTGCGTAATCTAAAAGAAGACGAGGGCTTAAAACTCTGTCGTCGCTTATTTATAAGCGTAGGCCAACGATTTTCAACCCCACAAGGAGTAATCCAACGGAGTTCAATTGCTCTGTATCGGTAGCCAATTGAGCAGTCCATTTCTCGAGACAATATGATTTGTGAATTGTGTTGTGGTCATGGTATATTACGTAGTGCCGTCTTAAACCCCATATCTCACAGCATACGACACACATTCGAGGACAAAACCTAGTCTATCATTGCTCTGTACTGGTCGCCATTGACAATTACGAGCTCGCCGTGTTCATCTTTGAACAAGTAAGGCTCTATGATGCCAACAGCATATATTACGCACCTTACAGTGCTTTTTGTGGATATATGTATAACTTGATGGGTATTTTGCCCGCTTCAGATGTGACAATTTCGCTTACTGACGTAGTCATTGAGCCAGAAATGAGCACCGTCGCTGAAGAAAATTTTTCCGTCAAACCAATGCCTTCTAGAAGTACGGGCCGTAATGCAGAATGATGGCGTCAGAGCAGTAGGCCACAATGTCGCGAGAAACACACATAGTCTTATAGGACGTCCGCGGGCAAATGTTAATTGTACGGGTTGTGTTAAAGTGAGTAAATTGAAAACAAAGTGAGATCCGGGGAACAGTGCTAGTGAACAGCTAAAACACAAATTAATGCGGTGCGCGCGGTATAATTAGAAAAATTCGCCACGAAATGTTTGTCAGATGTTCTTAGGTTATGTGGTGTTTTGTGTCGATTCACTTTCGATACAATTGAGTGACACAAAATGCAAGTTATAACTAAATATTAACACTGCAACGCATCCGCGCACAAAAAACTAACGTTTTATTCATATTTTTAGCTAAAAAACCGCAAGTGAAATATCGGTGTGTGTCGGCACTGCCTCGTGGAAATATCAAATTCCCTACAGCCATGACGTCACAGCGAGAACGATTACGTAGCCTGACGGCCCGTACTTCTAGAAGGCATTGGTCAAACAGAAGGTCAAGTTCCAGTTGATTTTTCCGCCCATTCTCTAAACGGGCAATGAAGGCCGAAATAAAATGTGCCAGTTTTCTTGTGTTTTCCATTACCTTTTCAAGCATCTCGGGTGGTATAGCGATGATTTTGGCACGAATGTTTGCTTTGAGCTCAACAATGGTCTGAGGCTTGCTGGCGTACACTTTGCTTTTCAAATGATCCCATAATAAGAAATCTGGAGGGGTCACGTCTGGACATCTGGGCGGCCAGTTACATTCGCCTTTTCTTGGCATCAGATGTCCAGGGAATTTCAGTTGGACAAACGGTATTGTTTGATTTGTAGTGTGAAATGGCGCACCATCTTGTTGGGACCAGTTACCGTCAATACCTTTTTCACGCATTTGCGGGCAGACATTATGAGCGAACATGCACCGATATCGATTTCCATCGACTATTTTATTTGTTCTGAAAACATTTTCGTTTGCTCTTGTTGGGCGCAAACGCCAGCCCCAACAGTCACTTTTTGGTCATGCAATGGCGTTTCATGGACCTTGTGTGGATCCACAAATAAGGCAATTTTACTTATAAACGCCGCCAGAGAGTGTGAAATGGACCTCGTTGGTTATCAAAATTTGCTTCCAAAAATCAGATTTTGTGTCAACCATTCGAGCAACTGTTGGGCTGTATTCCAAGCGCCGTGGACAATCTTTCGGCAATCGTCTTTGTGTTAGTCACACTTCATATAGAAACAAATGTAAACCATCCTTTAAACTGCGCCCCAAAGTGGTTCCATTGCACTGGAAAAAATCCACATGGCGCCCAGAGCCATGTAACATAGCGCATTATTTATGACCCCATACGCTATGTACATAGTACTCTGAGCTTTGCAATATGGCTCCCAGCGCCATAATGTCAGAATCTAAATAGCGCGTGGTCCAATGTAACATGGCGCAGCATTTATAGTCCCACACGCTATGTACATCGTGCCCTGAGCTATGCAGTATGGCTCTCAGCGCCATAATTACATGGCGCAGAAATTATGGCCCCACACGCTATATTACATAGCGCCATGAGCCATGTAATATGGCTCATGGCACTCCAATTATAAATGGCAGCCATACTGTGTGAGGGAACGTATAAATGTCAGCAAGTGACATTAGAGCTTATGTCTACATAATACAAATCCCTATGATAAATTTTATGTTTGCATAAAACACAGATATTTGAGGGATTGGACTGAAATTTATTCTAAGTATAGAACACAGGTTACAATTGAGTATAACGTTCAATTTCGTTCATATGACCATTGGAAACACATCTGAAACGACGGATGTTTTGGAGCTAATTTCCATAACACACCTGGCCTTCTGATCATTTCACTTTCTACATAGATTCTCAGCTTAACCTTCCGTTTTGACTCATTTTGAACTGAAGTACTGGCTGCGATATTTTCGGTACTTCGACCGGTGAATTTTCAAACTGGAGCAGCAACATTCAATAGTGAATATGTTGACTCGAATTTATCGAATTTATATTTGGTGGAATTTATATTTGGTGCACTGAAAAAACACATAGCACCAGATGCCATAATTTTTAGAGTTCTGGTGACATTAGTCGATTTCAGTCGATTTGTGATAAAATATAGCGCCACACGCCATAGTACACAGAAGCAAACGCTATGCTTATAGCCCTCCACGCCATATACTATAGTCCTCCACGCCATATACTATAGTCCTCCACGCCATGTACTATAGCCCTCCACGCCATGTACGATAGCCCTCCACGCCATGTACTATAGCCCTCCATGCCATCTGCATGGCGTGGGGGACTATAGTGCATGGCGTGGAGGACTATAGTACATGACGTGGAGGGCTATAAGCATAGCGCCTGCTGCTATGTACTTTTCGCCATGTATTATGGCGTGTGGTGCTATATTTTATCACAATCCCCAAATCGAGTACGTACATGGCGCCAGAAGTCTATAAACTATGGCGTCTGGCGCTATTTGGTTTTTAGTGTGATGCGAAAATGCTGACCACGGTGATGATACGATACTTTTGGGTCCTAGGTAACGCTCTCTCTGACCGCTTCAACCAGTTCGTTGGAACATCTTGGTCGTTGATAAACAGCATGTAGACGGTCTTCTACTGTCCTGTGCTAGTGTTGCCAGACGGTGCCTGTTGGTCACGGTATTTTCGATGATATGCACGCTGAGTTAACACAACTGAACGAGTATTTTCAATGTACAGCGTCACTATTTCGGCGCGTTGTTTCGAAATGAAACGATTTATGGCTAACTGAACTGACGTTTAAAAAAAAATGTCTAATCAAGTAAATCGGTTGACAAGTGTCAAAGTTGTTCAATGGTTACATACCAACATAAAAGATAGCGCACTTTGTAGTAAAATGCCTGGGGCTGGCAACCTTTTGTCAGCACCAAAGTCAAAATCATATTAAATCCACTTCACATTCAGGCCAACTCACTCTGTGAGTTTCGTTTTGATTATAGGGGTAAAAAAATGTAGTGCTACCGCCTGCAAAAATTTTCAATTTTTTGAAATCTAATTATTATCACTAGAACATCATTATTGTTTGAAAATTTAATGATAGTACTTCCTTAGAAAAACATGTCAAAAAAGTTACAAAAATTTGCATTTTTGGCTGCCCTGTTCTAATTTTTCAACCAAATTCCTGCTAAACTTGACTTATTATAAGGTTCATCAACTTTATGAACTCGTTTTGATTGCATGGCTGCAGCGGAAGTTATAGGGAAAACGTTTTAATTTTGCTGAGTGAATTTTCAAGATCGAAGAGACAAAAATTACCATAGCTGGGAGTTTTATCCTAATTATCCAACCAAACTAATATCAAATTTAACGTAAAGAAATATCCAGCAAATGTGTCGATTTCGTTAATCTTTGGTGACTCGATCAAAAGTTTAAGGCCAAAAACAGTGTTTTTTATTTGTAATTTTCCAAGATAGCTGCAGCGCCACAGAGTTGTTCACATTTCAAAATCACTTTAATCATATGTGGTCCAACTTGAGGCCAACACAATTTATGAAATTCTTATTGATCTGGTCATTGGGTCATCAGATCTCGAGTACACAAATTTAAGGCGATAAAAATAGAGGTACTTTGATGAAGAGTCACCGCTTGATACAATGAGAACAAGGTAATCCATTGCGCATGTCTATCACTATCCCATTCTCGCCCTGGTGACAACTGTGAGTGTTTTGCCTTTGTTAAACCAATGTAAAATTGGCAATTTCAAGGAGGGCGTTTGGGGTGTTAATGGAGCGATATTTCAATTTTGATGATGGGGTTTGAATGGTTAGTATGTACTTTTAAATGTCCTAGAAAATCTCAAGGAAAAAGCTATTGCACTGTAGTACAGAATCAGCCTCCGCTACAAGCACCGCCGTAACTACACCGTACCCTAGTTCTAACGACGCACGAGGCAAGTCCAGTGTGAAGTGGGCCACGCCATTGTGTGTGTGGATTGATAAAGATCAACAGGAGCAGTCTTGTTCAAGACACAGCCGCGAGCAGAACGCCATACACGTAAAGTGATTGATCAAACGAATAAAGTGTTTTAAACTGAAAAGTCAAGCATCTTTTATTGGAGAGATTACAGTACAAAGCACAATGATGAACAACGCAATAGCTTATTTTTCCCAAGAAGATATTGAATGCACTCACTTCAACGAATCATTTGGAGTTTTTTTTATGGGTACGATACTTGTTGTATGTACCTGCGATGTTGGGTTGCAGATTCATGCAGCTAATAGATGCAAATGTGCATTGAAAAATTATAATGTGATTGATAGATAATAATTCTGTTAATTGCGGTTCTTTGTGAGCTGCGTTTTCAAAATATCGGAACAGTTTGAAACAATATTGGTATTTGGTTATTAACATCGCACATTCTGCAAATGCTTTATTGACACAGGAATAAGCATTTGAATGGTCACCGAAAGGAAATTGATCGTGATTTCGACACAACAAACCATGCAAAGTTCAAACTAATTTTTGGTCGGTAGACCTTTGAAGCTGCACATACAATCAGTTTGTACCAATGACAAAATAATAGTCTTTTAGATTGAAATCATGAATTTGCAAGAATATTTCCTAAAATGTGTCATTGAAACTATATTTCTGCTGCTGTCTTCTGCTCACTGTTTATGGAAAAGAGTTTTGATATTTTTCAAAGAATGTTATTATTCTATTGACAGCTCAATACAAAGTAGATATTATTGATTTTATTCAAATCGTTTAAAATGAGCCGTCAATTTCCGTGACAAGTTCAACCCACTCTTAATTTTTACTATACTCTTTTCTTCCTACGTTCAATCAGTTTTTTCACTCCATTGCTCTGCGCTCATGCCACATTGATACGAAAAAGTTAAATTTCAATTTCAATCTGTCTGTTGACTTTCGACCCTGAGGTAAATTGAAATGCTGTCAGCATTCTCAGAAAATGTCTCCCGCAATCGTAAGCTTGAAAGTGGTTTACAGTAGAAATTCACGGCTGGTTTGAGTATTCTAATATTGTTTCAACGATTTTATGCATATTTGATTGAAAAGAGGGTTAAGAACATTATTTGGTTCCACGAGCGTGCATATAAATTGCTAGAAGTGTTTTATTTGAAATTCAGTTCCTTGAATTCGATCGAAGGGATGTGGATTTTCATAAATGGAAAGCTTAGATTAAACTGAACTTGGGCGATTAAAGTGCATTAAATTTCGGGTCGCCCACTTAACCGCAACAATCCAAAATGGATGCTTCCACTTTTTTCGGAAGCAAGTTACGTAAAGTTGGATAGAAAAAATATTATTTGATGTTTCGTGACTTTTGTTATTTAATCCTCTGTTCCTAGAAATGTGCCATTTATGTTTGGAATTCATTTTACCAAATTAAATGGACCCGTATACTAGAATTTCCTTGAAATTCACACTTTTATAAGTTTCTTCCACTTTTTTTCAGGTTCGTTTTCCACATAAACAATATTAATAAAAAATTAGCTTTTAGGCCACTATCAATAAAATCAAGTACCGCATTATAACAGCTCACGTAATTCAGTTGACCTTTACGGAAGTATAATTCCGCAATGATGGATTGCTTCTCACTCAATTGATTCCACGGATGTAGAATGAATTAATGTTTGGTAATTATTTCATAAATTATTGAGTTAGTAGAATGACGTCAACGCATTCCAGTTTTGATTTGTAGGTACCTTTGAAGCACCTAGCAAAACCACTAACAGTTTTAATCCACTAATTAAAGCTGATATTTCGTGTACGGTCGCAATTAGCAGTTCCAGAGAAAAATGCGGTAAAAAAATACGAGCGTGCTTTTATGCATTGGTTCCGCTGGATTTACCGATTGGTTCCAAATCAGCATGAAAAATTGGTCCCAATAAACACGAGAATGACAAACACATGATAGCTTTATTTCTCATAGAAAATCCATTTTACATATAATCTATGAAAAATTTACAAAATAAAGATGCACAACGTTGATTTTTGCTCTGAACACTGTTCATATTATTATTTGCATAATTTCGTTTTATTTTCGAAAGTGCTAGAGAGAAATGAAAAAAGGACTTCATTAGAATAGACCTAGTGGAAAGAAAGCAGAACATATAAAAATGCATACTAAATTTTATTTGAAAAAAGGTCTGAATAGATTATTTATTTGCTTAATTAGGTATAATTTCATTTTTTAGGTAAATTTTTTATCTATAAAATAAATACTGAAGAAACAAAAACAAAATATCCAAAATTCAGTAAAAAAAAGACAGGTTGGCAATACATACAATTTGTATTCTAATTTCTCTGAAAATATATTAGTGCCAAATATTATTTGAAATGAAAAATATTAGTATACTAAGATAGATTCGTTTCACGGAGCCCTATAAACGCGATCTAAAGCTGTAGAGTTTTATAAAAGTTGAGTCTATAATATCCATCACCAAACCTGTGTTATGATATTTAAAGCAAGTTAAAATTGAGCAGCTGTAAAGAAAAATGCGAGCAAGTCAGAGCAATTGAGAGGCAACTCTCAAAATTGGTTTGCTTGTTTGTCAATTCATTAATAAAAAACTTTACTTCAGTGATAATTTGACAGTTAACAAGTTGCTTGCCCGAATTTGCTCTGCAAAAAATAGGTAGTGCAGATATTGTGCTTTAAATTGCTCTAGTTCAAATTAGAGCATGTTTATGAAACACAAATCAGAGCAAATTGGAGCAAGTTAGAGTAGCCGAATTGCTCATTAAACACATTTTGTTGAGATATCTCGACCTAGCTCAACCTAGAGCAGTCAGTAAAGACAGCTAATATAACTGTTGCACGTTAAATTGATCAGCAGTGGGACTACGTGGCTGTCGGGATCGCCAGCAAAGCAAAGTTAGGGTAAATTCTTGCAAGTGGAGAAGCGCTGACGTCAGCAAAAATGGCGCTATTTTTCGGTTACAGGAAAGTTAGGGAACGCACTTATGGTAAATTTGTGCTCCCACGGGCGCCTGAACTTACCCAAAGCTAAGTTAGGCAACATATCTAATAATAGAACTGTTCCACTAAATTTCGGGTAAAAACCTTTTGAAACTTACTTCTATGGTGGACAGAAATTTGTCGCAAGCCAAAGTAGTAAAGGAACACATTTTGGGTACAAAAAGTGGCAAAATAAGAAGAAGGAAGCAAAAGTGACATCTCCTTTCATATATCTGTTTCTCATCGCTTTATATGTATTTTACATGGTTGAAGGGGTGGGCTCGTCGCTACGTGTACCATAAACTTTTTGGCGTTTTCCTCTCGCTCATCTTCATGCGTCTATAGTACCGGATGGGTGAATTTGATTTGTATATTTTGCGACAAGTTTGTAATGATTTCGCACATTTTTGCTACTAGATGCTGTCCAAATTCAGATTCAGTTCCCAAGGTACTCACTACACTCAGAAAAATAGTTCAATTCTTTGAGGAAAAATGAACATATTATATAAGAAAATTGGTAATGAAACTGCGCCAAAGAAATATTTACTCAGCCCAAAGAAAGGAATTTCTTCATTTCAAAGAACTGATGTTGAACTTGCCCTGAGCAAAATTTGGCATAGATTCAAAGAAATGTTTGCATTAATCTGGCATCAATCGGTTCTCCTACGATTACCGAAGTTCAGCAATGTTGGGCGCAGTTATTATTTAGATGGGGGACTGCGTGAGAACATCGCATGTTGTTGGCACGCAAAAACTCTGTCTTCCTTCATTTGAAAAGCGCGGCTAACTTTGAAGGGAGTGAAAATTATTTAAAAAAAACTTAAAATAAATATTTGCACGTGCCAAAGCTATATTTTGACCTCAGATAAATATCGTACTTGCACTAAGTAATGTTTTTTGGAGACACATATGGGAGAGAGAGAGAAGCCGGTATCAATTATTCCATTAATCTTTTTGTTAAGTGCCACATTTTTTATTATGCCCAGTCGCCGGCTGTTAAGACAACTCAAGACGAACAAATACAACCATGAACCCGGCGGAATTCGAACCCGCGAGCAGTAGATCCCTGCTTCGGACTGACGCGTTAAATATTGTTAATAGAAATTATAAAAACTATCCATTTTTTCATCGAATATTGAAGCGTGATTGATGTTGAAACTTGTAAAAACATGTTTGCATTGTAGATATAATTTACTTAATTCGTAGATATAATTTAATAGATTTGAGGAAAACTACTTGCTTAAAATAAGGTAAAGTAAAAATTGTATACCGTTGAATGTAAGAAATTTTTACACAATATTGATACAAATTACTGACATCAAATAAAAATTTAATTGAAGTGGAAAATTTCAAATCTCGTAAACAAGTAAATATTTTCTTTGATTCTTGGAAACATATTTTTTTGAGTGTAAATTGTTGACGGGTACGAATAAAAATACGCACCAATCCGAGTATTGAATTGATTTATTTTAACGGTAAGATCACTTACAACAACAACAAAAATCGAGAAAAATGTTCCTTATTGATTTGAGTCATCTAAATTGTCTCTTACATAAGCAAAGTCAAATTAATCAGCTGTGGGACTACAACCGGGATCATATATCAACAAATCGCCAGCAGAGAAAGTTTTCGTCGCTCTTCTAGCCAGAAAAATTAATTCTGTCAAGAGAGGAATATTCCCCTAAAGTTAGAGAATTCATTTTGGGTAAGTTTGTGGGTGCCGAATCTTATTTGAAATTGAATTCTGGAACAGACTTAATAATTTTGAGTTTTGAAATGTCAATTATGAATTTCGAATGGAAAAAAAGCTATCTGAAGAAATATTTATTATCTTAAAACCATATGAACAATATTCCTTAAGTTGCTGAGTAGTTCGTAACCTAACAGAGGGTGAAATAATTGTGATTATTTCGAATGCAGTCCTACATAGTCCTTCAGTCTTTTGTCGCCATAGATAGCGCTTCAGAGACAAGAGCCATATCTGGTATGGTCTGCAATAGGTTGGTTTCGAACCATTGTTTAACTGAGGGGGGGGTAGGTTTTGTGGTAGTGAAGTGATGAGGAATTTGAAATAGATGACCTAAACTATTTCCTTAACATGATAGATGGACGTTTGAGCCTTGCCTTTAGTGGCTTGTGGTTCGAAATTCTTTTTTGGAATTTTTTAAATACAGTATATGTTTGTAGCTAAGCTCATCTACTTAGTTACTTTGAGTGTTTTAAGGAAAAAGAGAGATAAGGTTGGTTCGTGTCCGGAATTAAGGTGTCTTAAAAGAGAAATATGGAATGTTAGAGATGATTGGATTTTGATCAAATAAAAAAAAAGCAAAAAAGTTCACTTGGGAACTTCAATGGTTGTGAGTGAAAAGCTCATTGACTATGAGCTATTCCTAAGATGTTGTTCTGATCGTTAAGATCCAGGTCTAGGATGAAGCGATTGAAGGATAGGGTTGGGGTGCTCTATAGCGCGTCGAATTGAATTGTTTTTAAGATGATCCCGGTAAGAGGAAAGGTGCTATTTTTGATTGGTTGTATAGGTCACTATTCCTATAGTAGTGGCCATTCGCCTTAAAGTAGAGTAATGTGATGCTTCGGAGGATGCGGTGTTCAAATTTTTGCATCTTCTCAATTACGTAAGGAGGAGCGGACGACCAGATAGGGGCACCGTAAGTGAGGATAGGTCTTATCGATTGTTTATAGGCGATTATTTTTGCTCGAGTTGAGATGATAGAGTTTGGCTTGAAGATACAGCCTATGAGGTGGTATGCGCCGGCTGCCTTGTTGAGGCTTGTTTGGACATGTTGACTACAGCTCCAGCGAAGGCCGAGCTTTATGCCAAGGTATTTAACGGTTTTTGAAGGTGTGATTGACTGCTCATTGATAATGATTTTAGAGTTTTTGATAGCTTTAATTCTTCTCTTGAAATCAGCATGGGTGCCTCTAAAAAATATCAGCTCGTTTTTGTTGGCATTTATCTTTAAGCCCCATTTTGAGTAATATGCCACGAGCTGATTTGCGTACCTGTGTAACACCGCTGTTACGAAGCTCGGGTAATGCTGAGAGTTCCAGAAAAGGAGATGCGTATACATTAACAGAAACACCTATGGGAGAATTACTTGAAATTCCTGGGATATCTGCTGTGCAAATGTTGAATAAGATAGGTCCGAGAACGGAGCCTTGAGGTGCACCTGAGTCTATTGGAAATTCGTCCGAAAGAGCCCCATTGAAGATGACGAAAGCCTTTCTGCCACAAAGGAAGTTGTCAACTATTTTAATTAAGCATGTTGGGAAACCAAAATTGATCGTTTTGTACAGGAGTCCTTCAATCCAAACGGAGTCGAAAGCCTTCCGCAGATCAATGAGATAGGCGCCCAAAACTTTTTTGTTTTGGATACTTTCCTCGACGGCACTTTTTAGAACCATTAGTACATCCACTGTGGAGTGTTTGGCTTTACAGCCGAATTGTCTACTGGGTATGATGTTATTCTCTTCTATGGTCTTTCAAATGATCCTTTCGAGTAGTTTTCCCAAGTTTGAGAGGATAGAAATTGGACGGGTGTTGAGGACATCGCAGAATCCTGACGCTTTTGGGGTTGAAAATATTTTTGCACGCTTTCAGGCAGTGGGAAAATATCCAATGTTTATAGAAGAGTTGAATAAGACGGAGAGGTGATCAAAGAAGCAGGTAGGGAGCCTTTTTAAGATGAAATTGTAAAGTTTATCTTCTCCGGAAGATTTTTTAGAGGAGAGGGTAGACACCAGGGTAAGAAGGGTTTCTTTATTCACGAAGGTACCATGGCCTTGGGAATTTGTGGAATGATTTGTTGGAGTGAACTTAGAAAGGGTCAACGGTTGATTTGCTTGCCGAATGTTAGAGATAGAAGTCTTGACGACTGAATCAAAGTTGGGATCAGAGCTATGCTTCTTACCACGGTAGATGAGAGAAAAGGCAGCAGCAATAGCGTCAGCGGTGGCTCTATTATCAGGGAGTGGGCTCCTATTAGAAGTAAAGTTACATTTAAGTCTCTTTCGGCCTGTGATTTTATTAATTTCCTGGAACATATCTTTACCAGGTACTATTTTTTGGAGACGTTCTTCGAATATTCCGTTAAGATGGGCTTTTATTTTGACCATGATTAAAATGTTTAAACTTTTAATGAGGGCAGAGTTGTACTTGTATTGATTGTTTTCCATGTTTAGATGTCTGTGGTAGATTCTGGTCAGGCGTCGTCTTAATGATTTCCGCCGATTATGGAGCTGAATGATATCTTGCGATAAATTACGGATGGCAAAGTTTTTCGATTTTTTTAGGGATAGCTAAACTATCAATGACCGAGGAGGTGATATGGTTGAGCTTTTCGAGAGCCTCGTCAATTTCTTGTGAGCAAAGATTTCGGGAACAGTCAAGACCAAGGTTTTGAATTTGAGTTGCAACGTTTGTTGCGAATCGGTCCCAGTTGATTTTATTGTAGGGGATGAAAAACTCGGGGTCAACGGTTAGAAAGTCTATGCCACGTTTTCTTTTGATGCATAACTGGATCTACTGATGATCAGATTCAGCATCATGGACTTGGCATTCGTAACTGCCAAATTGTGGGAGAGAGCTGACCAGACTTGAGGACAAAGGAAGAAGTCAATTATTGATGAAGATTGACGAAAGGTGGGTTCGTGTGGAAAGATGGGCTTGATAAAGCTTGGGGTCTGTGTAAGCCATTTCCTTATTGCCTCGCCTTTTGGGTTGTTGGTGCTATTGCCCCATGATTGTGACTTGGCATTAAAGTCACCCCCGAGGATGACCAGCCCTAGTGAGGATGCAGTTGCTAGAATGCAGTCGAGATCCAGCCATTGTTTATCATGACCATGATCAATCTCAATGACATTTCGATAATGTGTGCCCCACTGTGTTTTAGTCTGCATACGCTGTTTTAGTCTGCATACGCTGCTTTCGCATTGAAATCGCTGAATACTACCAATTCGCTTCGAAGGTCTTGAAAAGCGTATTTCAATGCTTGTACTTTTTTCCCCAATTCCCTTATTGAGTCATTGGGTGGAAAATAGCAGGTGAAAAAATGAAAACCTCAGTTTTCAATCCACACATATTGTTTCGTATCTTACGAATTCTACTAAAAAACTTGTCAACTTGTCCATATCTTACGAATTCTACTGAAAACTTTCCAACTCCCGCTTAAAAACAAAAAACCCTAGCGCATCAGAACCGCTAGAAAACTAATTTTCGAAGAAATTGTCTTTGAGTGACAAAAAAATGTGGAAAGACGTAATACACTTTTCTGTAGAATCATATCAACCATTCCTTATCCAAAGCAACAAAACTCAACTGTAACACGATATGTTGAAAATGTTCAGTGCTGGCAGCACATTCCCAACGAAGCAGCAATAAGTTAGCCATAACAAGCTCATACTTAAATCAACTTATCCTTTGAATTTCGTTCTCATCGGAGGATTTCATCGAAAGTTTTAGCGGTTAAACATTGTTTGAGGCTGCCATCCGAAAAATTTTCAAAACTCGGAAAATTAAAAATTGGTTTCTTATTTTTATTGCAAATGCTTTGCATATGAGTATGTAATTTCAAGCATCTGTTGGTGCAATATTTACGAAAATGGCCAATGCTGGTTACCCTGTGTTAGCAGCAAAGCAAAATATATACCAAATCTGCTTCACGTTAAGTTAAACCCAACCAGTAAATTTCGTTTCGATTACTGGAAGTTATACGGGTGAAAAGAATTTTAGGGCTACCACCCTCAAAACTTTTCAAATTCTGTCAAATCAACTGTCAGCCCTTTCATGATATTTGTACGAAATTCCTACGACACTTGATTCACATTAAGGTCCATTTAATGCATGAACTTCGTTTTGATTTCTACACTGGACCGGAAGTTATAGGGAAAAAAGCTTTATTTTGCTGAGCAAATTTGCAAGATTTATGAGACACAAATCACCACAGCTGCCAGCCCTATACTAATTTTTCACCAAATGTTACATAAAGTAACATCCAAGTACTGTGTGAATTTTGTTAAAATCTGATGGCTGAATCGGAAGTTATAGGCCAAAAAGCTGTTTTTTTCTCAGTGATTTTTCAAAATGGTGCCACTGCCACACGGTTGCCCGCATTTTAAAATCACATCTATCAGACCTGGTCCTAGCTAATAGCAACATGTCCAGTAAATTTCATTATGATGGGATAATCCGGTCGTCAGTTCTCGAGAACAGAACTTTCGAGTGCTGAAAATAGAGGTAATTTGGTGATGGGTTGCCGTTCTTTTGCAAATCGGAATTTCGAAAATTTTTTCTTGACATGAGGGACAAAGGATAAAATTTATCAAAGATTTGAAATTTTTGTCAAAAATCAAAAATTTTTCAGGAAGGTCAATGATTTGAAGGATTTTTTTTCAGCAGCCTGCCACAGCTACAGTGTTACCCGCTTTATATTGAAAATCTATATGTGATAAATTTTAGTCAACATCAATACGCTCTGTAATTTTCACGATGATCCATTGTTTTTCTTACAAGTAATGACAAATCAAAATTTGAAAAAAAATCCTTGCCTACTTTTAGGCACCCTGCACCCACACACGGCTCAACATTTCCAATTCTTTATCATAGACAAGCTTAGGACATAATTAGTTTTAATTCCTAATACTATTCTTTAACAAAAATTTACACTGCTTGGAAATATAGGAGTACCTCAAAATTCACTAAAACGCTCGCCGCCGCCAAAAGGTTTAGGATATCTGAATTTGAGTCATGGACCTATCTACTATATACATCTACGTTCTCCGAAAATTTCAGCTCAATCGGACCGGCCACTTCAGAGATTATCTCGGAAAATCATTTTGCTGATATATACCATATATATATATATATATATATATATATATATATATATATATATATATATATATATATATATATATATATATATATATATATATATATATATATATATATATATATATATATATATATATATATATATATATATATATATATATATATATATATATATATATATATATATATATATATATATATATATATATATATATATATATATATAAAGAAATTTGAATTTTCGGCGAAACGAGTTTAATACTAATGTTCTTCGAACATTAGTAAAAATAAAAATGTAGAATTCACCAGTTTATTCTTTTTTGATATATAACTTAACGACTACACGTTTTCTACTTTCTAAGTACTTCAAAGTTTCTATTTTTTCAACCGACCGGGTTAATGTATGACGAGCAACAGCTTGCAGATTTCAAAGATTTCTTCCGCAAATTTAACATTTTTTCAAATAACTGTAATGTGAAAATTTCGGGAAATGCAACATTTTAAAATACTGGTTATTTGTTTCCAGTATCAAATTCTGCATTTAAGATACAACATTTATAATTCACAAATCAGCTGACTACATTCCATCTGAACAACAGCAACATTATTTCATAAGCTTCAAATAGATTTGTACGTTAATCATTAATTTATTCATGACGTTATGTACATATGTTTTTGAAACAATTTGTTTCGATTTGAAATTAAATGATACGAAAACTTTCCGTGATTTTTTCACAAATTCACAATGAGAGCTTAGAAAAAGTAAGTTGGCGACAAATTCCCAAGTTCAAAATAACCAGGATTGTGTAAGATCATTTTATGATGCTATTGAATTTAGTTCAAAGCTAGGTAATACTTGTATATGTAGTACTTTAGGTACTCTTAATTGGGAAGCAACAACATAGTATAGAAATCATACTCCATAAAAAATATCGGGCGCCCAATAGGTGCTTATCAAACTACCCACTTTAAAAACTCAAAATAACAATTCTGAAAAGAAATTATCTCCAAACAATTCACCTACAAGCGCACATAATAAAGCACAGAAATAACAAGCATGTTGATGTTTCAATGAAATGATTGAATTGGACCGATTCACTTGAATCTATAAGAACTCGCACTTGAATTGGCCATTTCGAAAAAAATACAAAATTCCTTAATGGTATCTTAACTATGAAATTACGAGGCTTAACTGTAATTAATTCAATTACCACGCGCCAATGAAGCAGACTCACAACGGAATCCATTGAATAATTACATCACAAGCTCTCCGTTTCACGTTTATTCGGTTGTTTCTCGCGTGCCTTCTATTCGAGGACCGTTAATCACAGGATTTAAGCTCTACCTTGCCTAGTTCAGTACATACTTTCAAAGTGCTACTTAAATACGGATCGTGATGGGCAGTTAGCTATGACCTATTATAGTTTGCGAACAATGTGGCGAGCAGAAAATGCTTATTTTGCATATTATGGTCTTCATTGCTGAATGTTCTGTAGCATAGTTGTTGTAATTTTACTAATTTTAAACCAGCTTAGTCTAATTTTAAATTTTTTAATACTGTAATCGCCAGCATTTTGCCGTTAAGTTGTATTTTCTTCCAAACCGATTTCGTAGTTTACCGCAAATCCATGTAACCACCTACTTGAAAATTTAATTTCGGAGAAAAATAAATGCCAGGAAAAAATTCAACTTTACCAGACTACAATGCACTACTTATCAAGATATAGGGCAACCAACAGGAGACCTTTGAAGTCTGCACGTCATAAAATAAAACCTAACGATTAGCCATCGCTTCACGTAATTTTCGGGAAAAAGGTTTCGGGTTCATTTCGAAAATTATGCCGTATTGTCCTAGTTCATGAAATTCTGAATTGAGGATCTTGTCCAATGATAGGCAAGCGAATATGTTTCACAAAATAAAAAGAAAATGGAATGCGTAACTGGGGAATAATAATTAAAATGAATTCTGAGTATTTACAGGTCACGTTACGGTTACATGAAAAGTCATGCTGAGTGGTTTGTTTGTAGATAACCTGCCGATGATTTGGGCAAGGCAAGTATCTAAATTTGTAAGGGAATAGCTGTGGTTGCTGCTTTTGATGGAGATATTAAATTCTGAATTATTAAATGGGTGCATAGCACAAAAAAAATCTCTATTCATGGAAGGTCTTACCGTTTAAGGCTAGAAGAAATGCTGGCGAATCTTATAGGCTAGATATTAGAGATGAGGCGTATATACTGGAATAGGTATTTTTTCGGAACAGCCAGTACCTAGTACTAAATTCAAAAATACTAGGTGCGAGTATATTTGTGGACTATACATGTAATCAAGAATTTACCCAATAAATTTCATCCATTTGATTCATTTCAATCAAACAGTGACGTAATAGTATCCTAATATTAATATAAACTCGTATTTCATACTTGCAAGTGCTCTCATACTCACGAGTATTTCTTGCGCGAGACGAAAATACTTGCAAGTACGAAAATACTCGATACGAGTATATACTCGTATAGTTCCAAAATACTTGCAAGTATTTTGGAACTATACGAGTATATACTGGTATCGAGTATTTTTGTATAGAGTATTTTCGTGCTTGCGAGTATTCTGGGACCTTAGGTTTAGGGTTTTAGGGCGAAAGTAGCTGAAATCGGACAAAATCGGCCAAGTTTGGGTTAGAGTTGTTTGAGAAATAACGGGCCAAGACCTATTGCTGTGAAGGGGTTTTTTTTTATATAAGTGATATTTTAAGGCCGAAAAAAATTTTGATAGGGGAAATTGGGCAAGTATTTTATTCAATGATTCAAAAAGTTTTTAGGGCAAAAGTAGCTGAAGGGGGAGCAAAGGGTTTTTTGGCCATAGTTTGGCAAAAACTGCCTTGACGGAGCTTTCGATAATTGAAAGTGGTCGGGGAATATAATAGTGATATATTAAGGGCGAAAAAATTTTTGATAGGGGAATTTGGGCAAAAACGTCCATAAATTCCAAAATTTTTTTTTGTTTTAGCATGAATTCAGGGACCTTTCTGAGTTGTTTGCGGCGAAATTTCCAAACAAGACTAGAAAAAAGCGGCCTAGTTTCGAAGATACGGCAAAAGTAGCTGAAATCGGCCAATTTTGGGTTAGAGTGGTTTGGGACATAACGGGCCAAGACCTATTGCTGTGATACAAACATTTCGGTTTTGTAGGGGAGTAAGGGCTTTTTTAGCCATAGTTTGGCAAAAACTAACTTTACGGCGCTTTCGATGATTGAAATTGGTCGGGGAGTACAAAAGTGATATTTTAAGGGCGAAAAAAAATTTTTATACGCGAAATTAGGCAAAAACGTCCATATTTTCCAAACATTTTTTTTGTCTAGCATGAATTCGAGGATTTTTTTGAGTTGTTTCGGGCGAAATTTCCATACAAATATGGAAAAAATCAGCCTAATCTCTAAGATACGGTAAAATGAAATCCGCCGGAAAAAACTGAAAGTAGCACTAAAAATGTTTAGATCCTTTTTGGTGAAGCTCTCCTCGTGACAGCACTCCAACCCTACCGGGGTTGTGACTCATGTCCAGCCTTACCGAAGAGGTTGGCCCCCTAGTGGGTGCATGTTTAATAGACGTAACATGTTTTTTTTATCATTTCTTAATCAAATTTTCGACAGATTCATGCTTCAGTGAGACGAAGTGGAAAACTGACTGTTTTAGATTAGCCAGGAAAAGTTTGGTATCAGGCATCGGTCGATGAAAAGTCATATAGATGGCAACAGGGTTAGTTGGTCCTATCATAGTAAATTTTCCGACACTGGTAATTTGAACGGATACAGGACGTGTTTTGTGCATATATTAAAATGAAAATCAAATTAAATTGATTGAATTTGCTTGTTTTCCCTTAGATGGTTCCTAGATTGGAGAAACACTTGCCAAATAAGTGACCGACCATTGGAAAGTTACGGACAAGCTGCACGGACTAATGGCTCGTATCCTTTCACGGTCAACTGCACCATCACCATTCTAGCCTGGGAATTTTGTGACTGGTGGGTAGGGGAGGGCATATCATACCGTTTCGTAACATCACTGCAAATCGCATGTACTTGTGTGTGTATATGTACATACTTCAATTTGTGTCTGGTGGGTGGGGGAGGGCATATCATACCGTTTCATTACATCACTGCGAATTGCATTTAATTGTGTGTATATAAGTACATACTTCAAAAAATACTAACTAGTATTTTTGGAACAGGTATTAGGAACAGGTATTTTTTTTACTCGTACTCGGAATACCTAGTATGTAAAAATCCGAGTACGACCCAACTTTAGCAGATATTATCTTATGTGATAATGGGGAAATTTGTATAACGTGCTGCAATGTGTTCGGTGGACTGAATAATATCGAATTGCGATGGTATCAAAAATTTAATTTTAACTTAGCGTTTTCGAAGGTATGCAGCGTTTGAATGAATAAGTTTGAACGATCTACTTAAATATAACATTATGTTTTATGTGGAACATATTATATAATATATGTATGGGAGTTGTCGAAACCGATGGCTGATGCGTACCGTATAAGTCAACCTGTTCCTCGTAAAGGAGGAGCACTACTAGGAAAAAAATAAAAAGATTCGATCAATAAAACTTGTAATTAGAGTTTAACTTTGTGTTTCTATTTCCTATTTACTGATCCTCACAAGAGATCACAACAGTGGTGACGAGGATATCGGGCGACGAGAATATCGAGAAACAATACAAGTTTTGTTCGAGTTTAAGCAGCAGCAAAATCGACGGGACAACGCAGCAATGCAAAACCTAGTCAAACAGCTGTTATCATCTAGTGGACAGGCTGCAGGCACGAGCAGTAGAACACAGGGACCAAAATTCGTTACCGAAGCGCTTGCCTCAAGCATTTTTGAATTCCTGTACAATCCGGAGCACAACCTCACATTTGACTCTTGGCTCGCACGTTTCGACGATCTCTTGGAAATTGACGCAGCAAAACTGGCTGATGCCGCAAAAGTTCGACTCCTGCTTCGCAAGCTCAGCACTACAGTTCATAAAAAATACACAAATTTCATTTTGCTTAAACATTCGAGAGAAATTGATTTCTAGGAAACAGTACGGCAATTAAAAAACGTTGTTGAAGAACAAACTTCCAGTTCAAAAACAAGCGATTCAACTGTTTTCAACTCATCAAAAATGTCAATGATGATTATATTACGTGCGCAGATATGGTTAACAAACAGTGTGAGGAGTTTAAGTGAAACGAACTTAATTTTGGTCAAAAAATCAGCATCAGATTTTGAAATTCACACAAAAATCTTGAAGCTGGTAGATAGCAAAGCAGCAACAGTGACATTCAACGTCATTACAAAAGAATATCAACGGTTTATCAATCTAAAGCAGGACACCACACTCATGGAGTGAAAATCCGGACAAATTAACAAACTTAAGTCTAGTTCAACTGTAAGCCCAGAACTGTAACTACGCCAAAAACGCCATGTCGATTCTGTGCGGAATCACACATGTGTCAAACACAAGTGTAGTCAGTGTGGAACAGTAGGTCTTAATGAAGGCTACTGTAACGCGACCCATAAAATTAACAGCCAGCGAACAAGAAATTCAAATCGTCGAGCAAGCTGCATTTGAAAAAGCACATATCCAGGTTCGTAATACAAAACCAGAGTATCTTCACGAGCTGTATCAACACATCGAACCGCAAGTTCATCACAAATGGCAGAAACTTAAAATTACAATTCGACACCGCATCGGACATAACTATAATAAGTCAAAATGTCTTCGCAAAGCTAATTATCGCAGACGTCCACCAAGTGGAACATACTGCACGCAGTGCCACGGGGAGCTGATTCCAGTGAGATAGTAGCAACGGAGTAGACACGGACGGTATAACTTTCCACCATTAGCCCCTTCAATCCTCTCGCGCACAAAGCATGTTAAAGCTGCCTTTACGTCATTTCGCTCTGATTGTCAAATTGGAGGGGAACTATCATACTTGGATTTGACCAGATTTGACGTTGAGTGGACAAAAAATTACTGTGTGTGTGTGTGTGTGAGTTGGGGGAGAGGCGCATTGGCGCCTCTAAGCACTCAGGCCAAAGGACCCATTGTACTCATTTCCCCCTGCCTACCATAGTTTCCCAGACCTCTTGATAAAGTCTAGGATTACTGATAGGGGAAAAGAGGCTATCGTCTGCATGCGTGCAACATCCCAGCCAAAGCATTGATATCTGAGACGCGCAAACGCTGGGCATTC
Organism: Nemotelus nigrinus; assembly: GCA_947369275.1. Lineage (NCBI taxonomy): Eukaryota > Metazoa > Arthropoda > Insecta > Diptera > Stratiomyidae > Nemotelus > Nemotelus nigrinus. The sequence goes on along the minus strand of OX376372.1, from coordinate 46,779,460 downwards.
ACAGAGGAAATGCTCCGCAGAGTCAGCCTCTTCTAGACAGGATGAACAGAGGTCATCCTGTGCAACACCTATTCGGTACATATGTCCTCCTAGGCAGTTGTGACCAGTCAGAATACCTACCATGGCCCTGCAAACTTTCCTGCTCTTATTGAACAAGAATCCCGCAGTCACATGGTTGGGTTCTGAAAGGAATACCTTCGTGTGCCTGGCCACACCGGCAGCCGTCCATCTATCTTTGTGAGCATCATCTACCCACTTTCGAATAATGGCACGTGCAGATGCGGTCGGCACACCCAAGGCAGGTTCAGGGCCCCGTAGCGGAAGTTCCGAACCTTGCTTCGCAATGACGTCAGCAATTTCATTCCACTCAACACCACAGTGCCCCGGTACCCAGAGCAGATGCACCCTATTGAATCTGGCGACAGAGTTCAATCGTGCTCTGCACTCTTGGACAATTTTCGAGTTTGTCAGGGGTCTACGCAGCGCCATCAGTGCAGCTTGACTGTCACTGCAAATAGCAATGCTCTTTCCCCTCCATCTTTCCTCAATTGCCCAACAGGCAGCTCTCAGGATAGCAAACATTTCTGCTTGAAAAACCGAAGCGTGCTCTCCAAGAGAGAAAGCCCATCTGCCATTCGATGAATGTAGATAGACACCAGCTCCAGATCTACTATCTGACCTCGAGCCGTCCGTGAAGAAGATCTCCGAATATCCCCTCGTACACAGATCCGGATCATCCCAGTTACTTCTGCTTAAGAGGATTACTTCGTACCTTCTTCTGAAGTCGAGGAAGAGCACCCGAGCGTCCGAAGGCATGGCGAGAATCGGAGAGATCTCACACATCGACCTCCTAATAGAGCAGTGCCCCACATCGTCTTCACCTACCCATAAGCCAAGCTGAGCTAGTCTATGGGCAGAGCTCATCGCCACACTCTGAACTTGAATGTCGAGAGGAGGCAGATTGAGAAGCGCATCAAGGGCCGCACCCGGAGTAGTGCTCATGGCACCACAGATAGCCAGGCACACCGTCCTTTGCAGCGTGGCTAACTTTTTCCGAGCATACAATAGCCTCACGATAGTCCACCACACCACCGATGCGTACGTGAACATCGGCCTAATTGCTGTGTAGATCCACATCACTACACGAGGCTTTAGACCCCATGTGGTAGCAAAAGCTCTCTTTTACTAGCATCCCCTTCAATGTAAATCTTATGGGCATGTCCACTCCATTTCTACTACCTCACTGGCTAATTCCCACTGACAACGAAGTTCGATTTTCAAGTAAAATTTTTTGCTCCTCTATCCAGTAGAGAATAGAGTATACGCATTGGAAACAACAACAACACTCCTGCACCAGTGAATTCACTAGTACAGATATTGTATTCGTCATAGGTAGTTCACGTGCTGAAGTATAGAATGTGCTGACAGAAAAAAGAATAGCTCATACGAAGTTGTCTTTTTTTCTGTGAGATGGCTTTGGTTTTTTGAAGGTTAAGTTGAATGCTTTGGTAATTAGTAAATTAAAAAAAAACTCGCATATTGTGTAGAAAGTTAAAAGAGATAATTTTCTGTTAGTCCTTTTGCTATTTTCTATCGATTTTGGTAGTGTATATTCGTTCTTTTCTCCCTTTATTTTGAGCTGTTGAGTGGTACCACAGCAAATACAGCAACCTATGTCAGTCTTAGCGAAAGCATCAGCTGTTTTGTGATGGATCGTTTTTTTGCATCATTGTTCTATTCTGTTCTGTATCGGAGCAAAAAAACACGCCTACAGTGAGGTAGTAATTCTCCACCACGTCAAGACACAAAATTGTGCTGTTGATGCTACCACCAATAGCAACCAACCCTTTAGTTACCGGGAAAACTAGGTGAGAAAATCCATGTCAGCTGGATTATGAGCAATACTACTCCTCCACATACGAGATAGTAAGTCGATAATTGTGTTCCGAGTTAGCACTGGTGGTGACATATCCACTATTCTGCTGACAATCGCAGACCATAGCAATCCTGAATGAGAAACGAGACTGTGCGCCATAAACGGAACAGATATTGACGCCTCATGCTAAATCTCAGCTTGTCACGCGCATTCACATAGACATTCGTAAAAGCAAACATAACGACCATGACGGTCTGTGGGTAGTAAAAATTGATCCGAAAATAAACTTTTTTAAACCAGAGTTGAAGTTCTGACAAGGATTAAACCAGCTATTACAATAATCTGCACGTTTGGTTAAATAAGTGAATATGGTTATTGCGAAGTCATTCATCGGCATGGTTAGCTTTTTCCGCTGTTTTCTGCGCAAAGTGAATGACCATTGCAGGAATTTATCGACGAAAATAAAAGAATAGATAGGTCTCAGGTAGTATGGACTCCATTCGCGCAGGCTGCACCTGACAAGTGCAGGATGAACTAAATCGAAGCATTCTCTTTGGCACACTCTAATGCAAACGCAACATGATTCCGCAATGTCGATGCTTCTGAAGAAGACATCAGTGTTGTTTTGCATCAAACTGTTGGAGGAGAAAAAAAAACATCGCTGAATTTCAATTCTAAGAGATTATTGAATATACAGCGAAAATAGAGTGACCACGATAGAGACCTACCGGCCATCAATGAAGCAGTGAAACATCTACCAGCACATGCTTCAAAGTAGAGTTTTCACCAGCTTCATCGGCAAAACCAGAAAATAAGAAAAGTTTTTATACCATGCAGTATAAATAATAGGTTTAGGCCACGTTAGGATTAGATTAATAAATAATGGAGAAAATGTCAGATTACTTTAAAAGTTAAGATATCAATGATGAAATTGAAATATAAATATACAAATTTTGAATTAAAATATTTAGTAAAAGAACTTCATAAAAAACCTGAAAATACTTAAGGCAGTATTCTGGTCTAGAGGCTCGATTTTGAGGTGATTTTAGGGACGCAATAAAAAAAAACCAGAAACACTTTTGATATCTATTTTTTGATCAGTTTTTTATTAACATTCCAAAAATATAAAATTGTATTCAAAAAATAAAAAAAAAAAAAACAAAAATTGATGTAGATACAGGTCGGCGAAGTGAAAGCTCAAAAAAACTTGTCTCATGGTTGACTTGATTACAATCTTCCTGGTGGTCTGAAACATACATTTTTGGTGAATTCTGTAAAAAAAATGTAGAATTAGTCTGACGTAGGCGATCTGAAAAAACGTTATTTTTCACAAAATGGCGTCCATGTAAAAAAAAGTCGTTTATTTTGCCTTATTTTTTCAACTTTGGGAATTTTTTATAAATAGTAGAAACATTTTTTTCAATTATCCCTATGTCAGACCAAATCTATTTAAACCGATTAACGTGAAATTTGTGCAAAATCGCTTCACGTAAATCGGTTCATTACAACTAGAGATATTATGTCAACCGTATCGAAAAAAGTAGTTTCGAGAAAAACGCGTTCAAAGTTTGTAGTCTCGTTTCGGGCAGTCTGAGTCGTTTAATGGTATGTTGTACTTCGATTTTTTCAATCAGAAATCCCCGTCTCTTCCAATATTCCTTCTTCAACTTCAAAAGCGAAATTTTCGGGAGCTCTTTCAGCCATACGAACAGTTCAAAATTCTTCAGAGGCTTGAAAAGCTCGTAGCTCGGTGCGGTTAATTCGTTGTTGATCGCGTTTGTTGGTTTAGTTGGCGCGTCACAAAAACAGCTGTAACTCCAAAAGTAATTCGAATTCCGAAAATCCTTTTAAAAGCTTATTCTTAAAGGTCTAAACTTTGAAAATATGCAAACAAAAAAAAATCGATTTGGTCAGATTTCTAGACCAGAATACCCCCTTAACTGCAAGCAAGAGAAGGTCAACCACTCTAAATTTGACTTACGCTACTATTCATAGTTTATTTCGATTGTACACAAAGTGCAATTTTATTATATCTTAACATTTGTCGACTGCCGAAAAAATGGATCTAATCAATCCATTACAAAAAATTCCTCTCTTTGTTTAGTTTATGGCTCAATTTGTTTCCATTTATCCTACCCAATTTGCAATCAACAAACCTTTTTCTTCTCAAACCGCTGCAAAGAAAGGTTTGATTTTGCTGCGAAATGTATTGACTGATAAAAATAAGCTTTATCCGAACATCAAATAAACCAAATATAAAAACATCACGGCTCGTATTACTCGTCTGTTTACTCAATTTATAGCTCAACATTCCAACAAAACAAGAAACAAATGGTAATTAGAAGAACATTCTTGTCAGACAGATGTATCTAACATTACACGTTCAACCAATAGAAAATTGAGTTTAGTATGCCCGCATCTCTTTCTGCACTTACACCGAAAACCACATGAATAGCTTCCAGCTAGGGTAATATCAAAAGAACGTGACCAATAAATTCAGAAGCTGTGGTCGATGCAACGAAGGACATAAACATCACAGAAATGTGGCGAACTTCTTCGAATATTGTCAGAGTTTAAGTATGGATGTTTCTTGGTGGGCGTATGATAGTATGAAATGATTTGTAATCTAAGCGCCGCAGGAGAGTATTAAGGATGATAATGATTTGGTCATTTAGCGTTTGACATTTCAAACTAATTAAGTTGTTTCGAGTGTTCAAATCGTACTTCAATGCTATTAATGACAGATATTGTCTGTGACAACGGGAATAATTTATGCGCCCAGTGTGGGTGAGATATTCATTATCCAATAATTTTTCTCAACATGATAACTTTGATAGTCATTTACTTTGATTGTGATCCACGTTGATAGCTTTGATTATGAAAAGCATAGAAAATAAAAATCAAAAAAAATTCACGATTGAGAGTGAAAATAAAGATTTGTATGCAGCAGCTCAGATTAAATACGACTATTTGGTTTGGCTTTCACACATTCATTTGCAAATATCTTAAAATAAACATTACAAGAGGAAAACACTTTAAAGCGATGCAAGCTCTCACGAAATTTTCAAAGTAAAACAATGAAAGCATGATGTTTTAATTTCGTATTCAAAGTAGTAAAATATTGTTAGCTATAATAGACAGTGGCAACTAGCGATAAAAAAATAAATATTGTTCAATAAACCATAATATTCAATTTTGAAATCATTACTTGCCTTTTGTATTCTTCTTGTGGAATTCATACCATTTTGCGTTACAAAATTTAGAAATTCTAAGAAAATAAAATCCAAAAAGTATCATCATTTTCGATAATCGGATATCTACATATAAGTAATTGATTTGGGATTGAATTCTTCACTTTAGAAAAATCTCACATCGTTTAAATATAAACTGTTTTAATAACTTTGACAGCCATTTATCTCAAATCTTCAACTAATCAGATTGAAGTCCTAGCATTACATCTCTCGAAATCCAATTGTAGATGTTTCGAAGGGCTAACAAAAAAATTCAATATCACTACGTGTTTTCATTCACGCCAGTATCTTCGCTCAGGACATGATACATAGTTCGTGGTATTTCAGTAATACATTGATTTCAATGACTTTTCTTTTCCTGCCCGGCCCACATATTCGGTTCGAAGTGGAGTCGCCAAAATGAAAATTGAAGAATTTTTCTGGAAGCCAATGTCAGGCACAAATCATAGAAATGTTTCGCTTCAATTCACTTACGGTTAACTGCAAACCAGACGGACAGTGTGAAACGTGAATATGTTTCAATGATTCGTATGTTTTGTTCTGTGTACATATACATATGTACATATCTAGTGCTTAAAGCGCATGGAAAGTTGACTTTGATCAACTGTTTTTTCGTTAAAGTGGTGAGTCGATCGATTGGAATATTTTAGTGTCAAATGACTTATTAGCCAGTAAACGTGCATTCAGTACTTTCGCATACAGTTGTAAAAACTTTTCCATATCGTCGCTGTAAAATCATACCGGCATATCTGCAAAATGCATATTTTTCACCAGAGAGCTTTAAAGTTTTCGCGTGTGGGCTGTTTCCTCGTAAATGCATACCGGAACTGCACCATTAGACGGATTTTTATTCAACTATACGATATGTCGGTGCGACATAAAAATAGACGGGAAAAAAGGAATTATTTGATACCAAAAACTCAAAAACTCAATTTTTGCAGATACGCCGGTCTGATTTAACAGCGACGATATGTTGATACTGAACCGAGACGAATGGAGGCGAACTATTAAGGAGGCTAAGGATCGATTCGGGCTGTAGTGCCGCGATGATGATATGTTGATACGTTTTCTGATGAGTTTATATATTTTCTATTTCTTAATGATGATATATGCTGCTGTACTACTGCTAAACTCCTGAGCAGGCTGTCTAGCTGTTGTGGTTTTTCTGAAACGTTGATGAGTTTCTTACATATTTACGGTTGCCTGTTAACAGTGAATATAACGTACTACTGCACTACTGCCAAACTGGTGACCAGATGGTGCAATTCAAATCGTTTCCAAAAATCAAATGGATTCGCTCATACGTCAAGCGTCAGTCATAATTCGCAAGTGATACGTGAAATATTTTGAAATTTATAATAAAAAAATTGTAAAAAAATTGTAAATTTAATTGTAGCAATTCAGGTGTAAGCTGTGATGTTCTGTATTGGTTCGATTATGGTGGTCACAGTATCAGTATTATATTGACAAAATTCATTTTCTACTCCGCAAAAATAAAATTTTGTCAAAAAATTATATTAATCAGCTTAAACTTCTCTCAAAATAGAATTTTTATTTCTGTTAGAGAAAGCTATAATAATTTCATACAGAAGAAAAAGATGTTTTGAAGTTGTTTTCTTATCGATGAAAACTTTCATCCAGAGTGTACTCAAATGGCCTTAACTAATAAACCACAATTTTAAAAGCACTTTTGACTCTATTCATAGCTGACCTTGTTAAGCAAAGAGCATCAAATATGTGTTCCGATGGTTATATGTTGAGGAACTAACCACTCTACACTCGTATTCACACTGATTGTTAATTTGTGAATGGAACTCTTTCCAAGCAACAACCTCTTGGCTAAATAAGTGGGACTACTTTACTTTGTTAGATCTGAACTACGCTCAGTAATTTCTAGAGCTAATATTATGTGGTCCATCTTGTGTTTAGGGTAATCTACTCGTTAAGTTTTGTGTGTTGGCCTGATGCAAGTACTTTGCATAACAAATCCTGGATGGCTTGAATTTTTCCAAATCACTTACGCTGTGGCAAGTAGCGTCATTGAGCAAGTATGACTGAATACCCTGAGCTGTGTCTAAATCAACATCAGCTTCTTCACTACAAAGTGTGTGGTCTAGCCTTCTTTTGGTGTTTTGGAATCATATAGCAATTTTAGTTTTTTGGAAATCTGGCGAGTTTTCTCTGGAGTATTGGGTCTGAAATATTTCAAGCGGGTCTTAGAAAAGTTGGTTGGTGGATAGATAAAGTGGCCCAAATCAGAGAATCCAATCTAGCGACACACATAGGTACATAGGCCCCTTGTAATATCGCAAATCACTACGACGGGATACTTTCAGGAATCTTTAGCAAGATACATATGAGACAAGAGAGACAAGAGTCTCACATATGAGACAAGAGTCTTCAGGTTTAACGTGCGAGATAGGTGGTTTGTGCCAAAAATAGTTCTTTATCAGATACAAGTTGATACTGTTACTTCTTAATAGTTCTTTTAAAATAGTTTTTTATCAGATACAAGTTGATACTGTTACTTCTTTGTCACTGATATTTTTACCTGAGACTTTTGGTCACTGACACTTTTTATGACGGATTCTAATGAACTGCTCATACAGTACGTTCGAAGTTCGCTAGTACCTGCACATGTTAGCTCATTCGAATTGTATGCCACTACTTTGCACGAGTACCATACCATGAGATAGGCTGTCACAAAAATTTTATGTATCAGTTAAAAGCTAATGCTGCTAATTTTGTCACTGATACTTTTTGAACCGATAACGGCATGGCGAGTAGAGTAGGATTCATAGAACCGCGCTATCCAAATCACACTCTGTACGGCACGGATACTATACCAACAAGCACGTTTATGCATATATGCACAAGATGCTAGTCATATAAATTGCATGTACATGAGAAGTACAAGTATTGTAGCTTATGATTGGCGTTGATTAGGCTAGGCATGAATAAATTTACCTCGCATTGACTCATTGAATCAGTAAGATGGCTTTATTTAAAAATACCTGATACATTTGTATCAGTTTCGCGTATCGGTGACATTCGTATATCAGCGACAATGTATCAGGTTGGTACAATACAATCCATCTTTAGTGCGAAGCCTTTCGTGCTTTAAGTATGAGCACAGCTCTTATTTAGTGCCCGCTGGTTAAAGATATCCTTAAGCCAAGGTAAGCTATTTCTGGAAGAACGCCATCAGCGACCACAAATTTGAACCGCTCAAGGGAACATACGGTCCACTTCAATAGGGAGCTCGTAATTCCAAGTGGCGGCATTAAAGTTATGGCCTGCTTCACTTTATCACCGCGTATGTTAGGTGACTATGATTTACTGGGAACTACGAGTCTATTAAACCTAAATTGCTGGTGCTTAAATTGTTCCAGTTGCCATCAGCTATTGAGCTTGAGGCCTTACAGAGATAGTAAGACGATTATATTCACCGATATCATCTATGTTGACACAGAAGAATCTAAAGAACTCTATTTGTCACACTTACGTGCCTTGAATTTTGGTTTATTTAATGATCAAGCACTATATGTTTCTGCGAATTTGAAATTGATCCTACATTCTTTCCGCGAGCCGGTGATTTCTACACTCCACCTTAAGGCTTTGAATTTCTTTTTTCTTTAAATGAATTACACGCTGCCCTAGCTGTGGCAGAGATAAGAGCGCTGGCAAGTGTGTAAATCGGCAGATCCAGACTCTGGTAACAGATAATGCTTGCTTGAGCAAGCTTTTGTGATTACTGAGCCTGGTATTGGAGCTTCGTCTAGTCCGTCTAGAGCATGCAATCCCGAGATTTCGGGATCTCGGGATCCCGACCCATTTTGGACATTATCGGGATCCCGAATTTTTTATCGGGACTCCCAGGATTTCGGGATTGATAAAATTCAACCCATTTTGGGAATTAGAAAGCACAACTTAATACTAAAAGAAATGTTGTTTTATGAAAACGGAGGCGGAAGCCAGTTGTAATAATGAATTACAACTGGCGTATGATTACATGCTTAATATCCCACCAAAAAGTGTGCCCGAAATATCTTTTTCAGCAGCTGGATGTATGTGCAGCAAAATCAGGTCTAGTTTAAATTTAGAAACTCTTGACGAATTATGTTTATTAAGAGCATACTTTCAAAACGAATCCAAAAAACCAATCGATATTATTACTTATAACCAGTGGCGTGGCGTTCATGGAAGCAAGGGAAGCATTGCTTCCCTTACATTTGGCTGATATATATATTTTAAATTCATGTATTTAAAAATTGCGAAAAAAAATCGTGTATAAGAACTTTCTAAATAAATTTTCCCAAAAACGAACAGTGAACATCTCACGCAGCTAAGGTAGTAACACCACCGAATGAAAATAATGAGAGAACAAAACGCATGGAAGCAACGAAAAAATTGCATCTACGAGCGTTAATTTTACTCCATGTAGACTGCATTGTGCCGTTACTCAAAAAAATGTGCTTGTACTAGCTATTTGGAAGCAATGAAGAAATTGCTTCTTATTGGAAATTCTTGTCTCAAGAGAGGAACAGGGAGAGAAGCCGCGTAGGTATGGATTAAAGTTGCATAACTAAATACCTTGTTCGATTTCATTTTGGATCTCGATCTTTTGCGGACAAAAAAGACATTAACAAAAGGGGTCGACCGAAACCGAGTTTGGAAATCATCTCTGTACCGAAGATATACACTACGTATTTTACCTTCAAATCTATATTACTCGATTTCATTAAAAAACTCAACTCATTGTGCTTTTCTCAAATGCAGATTTTCGGGGAAAACCTTTTCAAGATATTTTTGAATTTTTACCAACAATAAATCAGACAGCAGTTTAAAACAATTTTATAAATTAGTTTGTTTAGTTCTAACGAGTGCAAGAGAGAGGATAACAAGAGCGTCGTTTCTTGATTAAAAAGGATTAAAATTTATCTCAGGAATAGTACAGGTGAACAGTGACTAAGTAACATGGCAATAATGTCCATTGAAAAGGTTTTCTTAAAATCATGTTTGGGGTAGCAAAGTTTTTATCAAGATGTCATAGATGAGTTTTCAAAAAAAGAAAGACGAATTGTATTACATTTTAAATAGAAGTATGCATGAAATTTCTCATCAAAATCGATTTATAATAGATTTTTTCTAAACTATCACTTCATTTATTTTATATTTAGTAACTGATGTATTAAAAATATAAAAATATATGCTTTTCGTTATGGGTATTATTTATTTTACTGTTATTTTTACAATATTGTAGTAAGTATTAGAATATTGATATTTTCTTTATGCGTAAAGGACTATAAACATTTGATTTGCATAATCACTGTTATTGTTGCCGTAGCTATATTTGAAAATGCTTTATTTACATAGCTTGCTGTTGCAGTTTTGCTAGTTTATATGTTTGCCAATATATAATTTTTGCAACTATTGATTTAAAGAGTCAAATCATTATATATTGGTAGCATGTGAATTAAAATACTGATAACAATACAGTATATCTACTCTCACGTACACATTCGTAATTCTTGGGTGCTTTTATATAAGTACACTGTTATGAAAATGACTGAAAAAAAAACACCGGTCGGTGTTCCATGGAGTCCAGCATTTTACAGGGTAGATCTATTAAGATCTATTAAGATAAGATCTATTTATATATACGCAAGATCTATTAAGATAAACAAAAAGTAATCCCACGACAACCCTCGTACGGGTCTAGGGGTTGAAGCCGGTAGAGAGCTTCATTACAATTTTTTTAATCATTGTGGATACGAGTGTGGAGTGATTAGTTCCACGACTCACTTTACCCCTGAATTAAATCAGGTACCTAATCAGAGCTGGGTGAACTCAAAGCTTGCTGCGCGGACCCACTAGGCTACTCAAGCTTAAGATATACACCAAGATTTATTCCAGAAAGGTGACATATGAATAAACACGCAAAAGAAATTTATTCGTTTGGTGTATATTAACACTGAGAAGAAAATTTTCCGCTCTAGAATGAACATGTTTCCATCAATACCCGATCGGTTGTAAATTATTAATTTCATTTATCCCATCGGTGTCCGTTTGTTTCCCTTTAGGGTTTTTCACATCTTTGGATTTTCTCTTAGTCGTTTTCGGTGAAGGGAAATTAATTTTCCACCGAACGGTCATTTGTGATTTTAACACCATTATGGTGGTGTATTAAAGAGCATAAAATGCATCAAAGCGTGTAAAATTATAGATTATCCGTTGTGTGGTGTAAAAAAGCACTTCAAATTTTTTACTGTGTAATGTTAAAAGTAGCTAACAACAATGGTTCTATTAATACGTAACAAATTTGAAGAAAGCATAGCCAAAGTTAATTATCGAAATGAACTAATTGCTTCCCTACGGTAAACTATCACGCCACGCCACTGCTTATAACTTATTTCATGTAAAAGTAATATTATTTTGTAATTGATATGAAACAACTAAAAAGAATAATGTAATTTTATTATTTTATCGTCACATCCGTTATGCTGACTAAATTTCAATTCGTTTTTAACTAATTTTATAACTAAATATCATGACCAAATAAAGAGCTTTATTGGACAAAAGGATAAGATTAATTTAGATGCAATTATAGATTAACGTCTTACTTGCTAGTACCCACGTACATATGTGCATAAATTTAACATTATAATTAACTTAGCTTCCGGTTTTATGTATATATAATTGAAATCAAGTTTTAAATGAGTACGAATAAGCCAATATATCTGTTTAAATTCCCTTAATATAGTTTTTTTTTATAAAATCCCGAAATCTCGGGACTATATCGGGATCCCCAGAATTCTAATCCCGAATTTCGGGATCTCCATTTCAATCTCGGGATTAATGCCCTAAGTCCGTCCTTTTATATTCATTCTGCTGCCATATTTTCCACTCATTTGGAAACAAATTTACCCGGTGCGGATGAACATGCCTGGATGACCCTCCATCCATCCATGCGTGTATTTCCCACTGACTAAGGTCACGTTGTCCGATTAGATATGAGGAAGGTCGGTTTATTGCCCGCACCTGCAATGGGCAGGTCTTGCGACAACTTGAAGTTAAAAATTGCCTCACACTGCAGCCACTACTTTCTTGAAAATGTCGCAAGGAGATGTGGCAAAATATAAAGCTTGTTCTCCAATCCATTTTCGAGGTCAAAGTAATGCTATCTTTACCACACAAAAAACGACTGAAAAAATTATATTCTTAGCAAGAGTACATACTCTTTATTTGTCTGCCTTCCTTCTATAATTAATAACATTGAAGTAAGAAATCAACTTTACTTCCTATCTGGCGCCAATGTGAACATCGATAATTAAACTTTTCAATGCTTAACTATTATTTTTGCAAAATCGTTGAAACTCTTTAGAGAATATTTTCATCACAAACTTCGTTGTATTGTATATAATATGTATATAAGGTTCATTTTCAAGTATCATTAGAGAACAAGAGAACATTTCAACCGTGCCACCAACTCGTATTTGAAATTTCAAGTACATACCACAGCCTGTTATGACATCAAGTAAAAGATGCAGGGAGATGAAACTTTATAAAATTTGAAGATTTCGAAGAAATCTGAAGTATTTTTACATAATTGCCTGCAGCGTAGGATATTTTATTTCAACGAAGTATGACGTGAATCGACCTTTGATTGTTTATACCAGTTCTAAGAATAGAGCAATAGCGAAATTCTGTTGTCAATTAAAAATATACTAATGGAATTTGTAAATTTAATTGTTATTCAGTTTCTATTGGACAAATTGATGCAATTGCCGTAAAGGTCTAATCAATTGGATGTTTGGCTTTAGTTTTCTTTGATTTCATATTGGTACTCCTTTGCGAAATAATGTTGAAAAATTATTGCATGTGTCGAGACAGTATGCAGCGTGAAAAACAAAGTTTTCTTGCTTGAAGTGATACGAAATTTGAGCGTAATCTGCTAGTTTAGAAAGGAAATTTCAGTGCAGCCTTTGTTTAAGTATTAAAAAAACCCTAGCGCATCAGAACCGCTAGAAAACTAATTTTCGAAGAAATTGTCTTTGAGTGACAAAAAAATGTGGAAAGACGTAATACACTTTTCTGTAGAATCATATCAACCATTCCTTATCCAAAGCAACAAAACTCAACTGTAACACAAATGTTGAAAATGTTCAGTGCTGGCGGCACTTTCCCAACGAAGCAGCAATAAGTTTACCATAACAAGCTCATACTTAAATCAACTTATCCTTTGAATTTCGTTCTCATCGGAGGATTTCATCGAAAGTTTTAGCGGTTAAACATTGTTTGAGGCTGCCATCCGAAAAATTTTCAAAACTCGGAAAGTTAAAAATTGGTTTCTTATTTTTATTGCAAATGCTTTGCATATGAGTATGTAATTTCAAGCATCTGTTGGTGCAATATTTACGAAAATGGCTAATGCTGGTTACCCTGTGTCAGCAGCAAAGCAAAATATATACCAAATCTGCTTCACGTTAAGTTAAACTCAACTAGTAAATTTCGTTTCGATTGAATTACTGCGCTGGAAGTTATACGGGTGAAAAGAATTTTAGGGCTACCACCCTCAAAACTTTTCAAATTTTTAAAGCGTTAATATTTGTTGTTAATTTTCATTGCAGAATGATTCCCATTTGCAAATCTAATGATATAATCACTTAGTAAGGAAATTTCAAAAAATTACAAAAATGGTCATAGCTGGCAGCCCTTTCATGATATTTGTACGAAATTCCTATGATACTCGGTTCAAATTAAGGTCCATTTAATGCATGAACTTCGTTTTGATTTCTACACTGGACCGGAAGTTATAGAGAAAAAAGCTTTATTTTGCTGACCAAATTTGCAGGATTTATGAGACAAAAATCATCACAGCTGCCAGCCCTATACTAATTTTTCAACCAAATTTTCATCAAATGTTACATAAAGTAGTGTAGTACTAAGTACAAGTACTGTGTGAATTTTGTTAAAATCTGACGGCTGAATCGGAGGTTATAGGCCAAAAAGCGGTTTTTTTTCTCAGTCATTTTTCAAGATGGTACCACTGCCACAGGTTTGCCCGCATTTCAAAATCACTTCTATCAGACCTGGTCTTAGCTAATACCAACATGTCCTGTAAATTTCATTATGATCGGATAATCCGGTCGTCAGTTCTCGTGAACAGAGCTTTCGAGTGCTGAAAATAGAGGTAATTTGGTGATGGGTTGCCGTTCTTGTGCAAATCGGAATTTTGAAAATTTTATCTTGAAATGAAGGACAAAGGATAAAATTTATCAAAAATTTGAAATTTTTGTCAAAAATCAAAAATTTTTCAGGAAGGTCAATGATTTGAAGGATTTTTTTTCAGCAGCCTGCCTCAGCTACAGGGTTACCCGCTTTATATTGAAAATCTATATGTGATAAATTTTAGTCAACATCAATACGCTTTGTAATTTTCACGATGATCCATTGTTTTTCTTACAAGTAATGACAAATCAAAATTTGAAAAAAAAAATCCTTGTCTACTTTTAGGCACCCTGCACCCACACACGGCTCAATATTTCCAATTCTTTATCATAGACAAGCTCAAAACATAATTAGTTTTCATTCCCAATACTTTTCTTTAACAAAAATTTACACTGCTTGGAAATATAGGAGTACGTCAAAATTCACTAAAACGCTCGCCGCCGCCAAAATGTTTAGGATATCTGAATTTGAGAAAGTCATGGACCTACCTACTATATACATCTACGTTCTCCGAAAATTTCAGCTCAATCGAACCGGCCACTCCAGAGATTATCTCGGAAAATCATTTTGCTGATATATATATATATATATATATATATATATATATATATATATATATATATATATATATGTATATATATATATATATATATATATATATATATATATATATATATATATATATATTTATATATATATATATATATATATATATATATATATATATACATATATATATATATATATATATATATATATATATATATATATATATATATATATATATATATATATATATATATATATATATATATATATATATATATATATATATATATATATATATATATAAAGAAATATGAATTTTCGGCGAAACGAGTTTAATACTAATGTTCTTCGAACACTAGTAATAAGATTTCTGGATATAATCTTCTTTTCTGTTGTTTCAGGTTTATTTTGGACGAATATTTATTTCTTGCTAGATATATAATTTAATAAATAATGCTACAACAAAATGATTTTTAACTGAAAGTATGAAATTATGTTTTCAACACAATTTCAGGCATAATGCTTTCTCGGTTATTTTTGACGAAGCGCGTCCTGCCAATTTGATTTTAACTTGCTCTTGCGGGCATGTAGGGGTTTATCTCAGTGCTGCCATATTAGGGATTTTAACCGTAGATTTGGGGATATTTTAAAAACTTCAGGGGACAAACAGAGAAAAATATATTCAGGGTTTTATTTAGGGTATTCTGAAATTGCATAATGCATTTTTCCGGAACGGATATTTCAACTGTTTGTTCACTCATGTAATGACGAAACTTTTCTAATTCTCAAAATAGGTTGAATTTGATCAATCCTGAAATCTCGGGAGTCCCGATAAAAAATTAGGGATCCCGAAAATGTCCAAAATGTGTCGGGATCCCGAGATCCCGAGATTCCGAAATCTCGGGATTGCATGCCCTAATCGTTAAACTTCTTTGCGGATTGAAATCCGGTAAATATTGATATCATCCTGATTGAATAAAAAAAGTATGAGAAGCATCTGCAATTTACAGGGACTTCTCGTTGTTTTTTTTTTGTAGAACGTCATATCAGAGCGTTGTAGAAATCTTAGTACTTTTTCATGACTTTGTCATTAGCGGTGAAAGGAAGGAATCATTTCGAGCTTGAATTTAGAATTTGATTTGTTTGGAATCCTCAAATGTAGCTTTCAAGCAATATAGTGACTTGAAAAGATGTAGCAAAAAGATGTGGAAGAGAAGAAAGCAGTTCAACCTGAGCCATAGTTTAAGTGAGGAAGGTTGCCAATATTAATGAAAAACCACCAAAGAGTACCCTATAAATAGCCATGAAAGTATATTTGTTTGCATAAGCGAAACACCCATCACACCGGATGGAAGTTCTTTTACCACTTTGTTGCATGTTCTACACAGTTCTTGTGGGCTTTTTAATAATGGAGTAGACTTGCTCCAAGAAAAAGAATTGACCAGAATAGGCCAGTCCCAGCCATGGCGCCATGAATCGCTTTGCTCAATAGGAACTTAAAAAATGACATAGAAACAAATTCCATCCAAACCTGGCCCAGACTATTTTCAAACCGTTCACTTGTCCGTATATGCCTGTGTGAACAGTGTAACTCAAACAGACCCAAAAATAAAGTATCTGTCAGGATCTTAAACGTTTTCGTGCTGATACTATGTAATTCATTTTCCAGTTCATTTGAGCTTCAACTATTATCAGCTTCTTAATTGAATATCTCCCAGCAAGTTTTCCTGCTGTTACAAATGAGTAATCACATTTTGAAACGAAATTCAACTTGAAGCTTCTGTAATCATGACCTGGGGATGATGATCTGTTGCTTATTGAACACACAGTCTAAAGTAATATCTAGCCCGTCTGCGTTGAGAGGTGCCCTACAAGTAGGAACTTTCCCGCGATTTAGACTATTATTGATAACAAGTTTGAATACAGACTCACTTTTTTCGTTAATGATTTTACTACCCCAAAACAGTATGACGCGCATTGACATCTACTCCTACGAGCAACAGTTTCTTCCTCCTGTGTGACTTTGTGGTAAGCTTTGACACCTCTCCGGAGGATATGGCTCTATTGTGTGACGATTAGAAAAATGTTAGAAGCATGTGCTCGATGTCCACTTCACACGCCACAACGGTTCAATGATCTTCGGTGAAATTAAAGAGAAGATAAGCGTAGATGTACATATGTATTTCGATGAAATAAAAACAATTTTTTTTACCCTAGTCCAAGCTGTTTAAAATCCACGAAAATGTGGTAGATGTTAAGCTTTTAGCATTTTTCAAGCATTTATTTGCAGTGACACAACTATGAACAGTTGATCAGTCGCCGATCATCCAGAATTACAGCTTTGCTAGTACTCCCCGATTATATTTGTAGCATAGACTTTAATTTAATTTTTTAGTATTTATAAATAAATATATATATATATATATATATATATATATATATATATATATATATATATATATATATATATATATATATATATATATATATATATACATATATATATATATATATATATATATATATATATATATATATATATATATATATATGTATATATGTATATATATATATATATATAAATATATATATATATATATATATATATATATATATATATATTAGTATTTATATAATAGATGTACAAAGTGCGTTATGTGTCACTAATTTTTTCACCAAAGTTGGTCCTTTTTTTTTTTTTAGAGTATATGAGATATTTGCACTACTCCTGCAGTATTCACCCTTATTCCCAGATGTGCTGGATCACATTGTGGGTGACCTTCAATGTCCTGTTATTATCACACTCTACTAATTAAACGGAAATTTTGTCAACGTCTGGTAGTTTATTGTTTTTCTGGCTTTTTATGATAGACTCGATTTCTTCCGACAGTGGGGGCCACTAGAGCTTAATCAGATACATCTTTTGGCTCTGATATTATTGAGCCATATACAGGATGAATGAAGTCTTTAAAATAGTGAGCCCATGTCTCCTTAATCAGGCTATCTCAGGCGATGATAACGTCAATTTTGGTTTTTTTCTTTGGCTGACATCTGAATTGTTTTTGGCTTCTTGGTCGAGGTTTTTTCACCTTCTGTGGATCTTTGACTTTTTGCTGCTAGCTTCTTGGCTTAGTTCTTCCCTTCCTTATAATGGAAAGTAGAGTCAGTTAGTGCTTAGTCAGTGATAATGATGTCTAAGTATTTGCGGCCTGTCGTCTTAGTCCTGTTTAGCGGTTTCTGGCTTGGTTGTTCACTTCGCTTAGCCCTCCCCCAACAACAAAAATACAGCAAACCGTCAGAGAGGTCAGGCAAATCTATTCAATCCTACTCAGATTCAGCAATAAAGTTTCGTATTTGCAGTCAAATCAATCAATTCAGGGTATTCAGTGAAATGTATTTTTATAAATGCCGTGCTAAAACGGCAGATATTGAACTGAATGCTTGGTATGCGGCTTTCACGAAAATGTTGACTCACCAATGGAAAATATTTTGCTCAGAACCAAGAGCATAGTCCTTATTAAGGCTAAACATATTTTTGTCGTACCAAAACTTGGTGTCGGAAACAACTTCCACAAAAATGCTTGAAGTTAGTTTGGCATGAAATTGTTGTGGGAGTTTGCGATGATTTCTTGTCGCAATTGGAGTGCTCCACTGCAATTATGCAATCTGTGAAATGACAACTCTCGCCTTTCCATATTTAAGCTAAAAAATTTTATATCTCCGAATTCAGAGCAGCTCTCATTCAAAGAGATATAATTTAATGGCTTAACTCTTAGCTTAGCTTCGAACAATCTTAGAGTAAAATTTAATGCTTTAATTAAGCGCTTTCACTTGCCAAATCCAAGTCGTTCAGTCGCAGTGAATTGATTTGCTAAAGAAAAATGCTATCCCAAGAGGATTCGTAAAAGACCGATAAGTGTCAAAAGACCAATTGTACCAGATCCTGAAATATCGTCTTACTAAAGTTTCAATGAGAACATCTTGGCTACTAATCTGTCTCTACCCATTTCGCTTCAAAACCTGTACGACTGGAAATGCAATTGCACAAAGTGTTAGATTCTATTGGGATACCATAGCTCACAAAACTCTTACTTCCTTTCCCGGATACGGTCCTTATGTACTTTCGACGAAACACTATAAAGTGTACTCCCAATTGCTGTTGTACAGTTGCTACATAACCTATCACTGTGCATGACAAATACTTACTTACGAGTACGTAGCTTTTAGCTTTTGCCCATAATTTATACGGAAGTCACTTCGAACATCTACATACATCTGTAACAAGAACTACTCTCCTGGGTGGGAGATGTCGTAGAACGGATCTAATGATTTAAATAGTAGTGCACAAGTAAAAGTGTTCGCTGGGATAGTTTATCGTCCTTGTTTCACGGAGAACAAAGAAAATTAACAGAGATATTTCACTTTTGTGCATGTCCATGAATGGTGATGATTTAATACTTTTGTTCCTGAAACTTATTCGGGCTGGCAGTTCTGGCAGGGAAAGTTTCACATGTGGTTGAAATTAAATTGTTTTTTATTGTAAACTAAAAATTAATCAAATTGTTCAAACAAATAGTGGTGTGCATCCGATCCAACACCTGTTTTATTTCTCAAAAATTAAAGTATTGTTTCGATGAAGAATATTCGTATATGCAAATAATGTGTGCATGGGGGTTTATTAAACGATTACCGTAGATTCTACGTTTAGAGCACAATGTGTAGAGAGTTTCAGGTACTTCCGAGCTGTATCACTTGAATACATAAGTCCTTCTGTCGTTTCATGTTTGGGGCCTAGTGTGGACGACGAAAGGGTCAAGATTATAACTTTATCGAAGTTTTCCGGATTTGATAAATTACCCTTCAAACCTTCAAAGAAGTCAATTTCTTAGCAACAATTTATCTTGCGGTAAATCATTTGCAGCTCTAAAAAGAAAAATATTTGCATTACAAATGACATGTGTTCTTCATTGCGCAAGTACCGTCGTAAATAAACCGTTATGTATCGACTTTATTGAATTATCGATACATATTTTATTAAAACCGTCGTAAGTTTAACCTTAAAAAACCCTGTTCGAGAACAGTAGAGGATTTGTGCAGATTTTGCGTGTGTATTCTACCACTACTTACTAAAACTAATACACCCTAAGTAATAATAGAATCTAAGCTTATTTTAATTTCGATGACTTCATCAAAAGCTACTTTCATTGCAAATGTTTGTGATGAAAATACTTCATGCAAGCATTTATTGGAACGAAAATAACAAAAAAGCCTAGTGCTAGCAGCCCTTTGCTAGCACCGAAACCAAAAATATGTCGCATGTGCCTTACGTTGAAGTCAACCTACTCTGCGAATTTCGTATTGATCCGATGACTGCATTGGTAGTTATAGAGATGCAAAGAAATTTCGGGTTACCATTCGCAAAAGTTTTCAAATTACCTTGATTTAAATAGTTGGTGTTTATTTTCACTATAAAATCACTACGATTTAAAAATTCTATGCTAAAATCGCTTAATAATGGTATGCCAAAAAATACGAAAAAAACCATAGCTGGCAATCCTATTATTTCATTGAACTTAAACTTCTACTGAGTATTGCCTACTATAAGTTTAATTTGCCATTTGAATTTTGTTATGATTCAATGACTGTACTGGAAGCTATAGGGCTTTATTTTCCTCAGGAATTTTCAAAATTTAGGACCCCAAAATTACCATAGCTGGCAGTTCCAACTGGATTTTTCAACCAAATTTTTACCAAACGTGGTTTAAAGTAAGGTTCAGCTACTGTGTGAATTTCGTCGAAATTGAATGACTGAGTCAAAATTTATAGGGCCAAAAGCAGTTATTTTTCTAAGTGATTTTTCAAGATGGCACCACTGGCACAAAATTGCCCTCATTTCAAAATCGCTTCAATCACACCTGGTCCTATTTAAGATCAATACTTTCTGTGAATTTCAACTAATTCTGATTATCGGATCGTGAGTTTCCGTGCTAAAAATATAGGTAAATTGGGAAAAGGCTACCAGGCGTGCCCGTTGTAAAATTTCAAATTTTTTACTTTGGCTATAGAGACAAAGCATAAGATTTATTTATGAGTGGCTTTTTTCCAAAAAGCGATAATTTTTCAGGAGATTCGATGATTTAAAGGTTTTCATTTTCAGCGCCTGCCCTAGCTACAGGTAATGTTTTTCGAACATTAGTAAAAACAGCTCGTGCTAGCATTCCTTTGCTAGCACCGAAGCCAAAAATAAGTCACAGGTGGCTCACGTTGACGTTAACCTCCTCTGCGAATTTCGTATTGATCCGATCACTGCATTGGACGGATACATTGGATACAAAGAAATTTAGGGTTACCATTCGCAAGAGCTTTCAAACTTTCTAGATCTCAGTATTTGGTGTGTATTTTCACTACAAGACCACTACGATTTGAAAATTTTATGATAAAATCGCTTACTTAAGCTATGTCAAAAAATACGAAAACAATCATAGCTGGCAACTCTATCATTGTTTTTCAAACTAGATTTCTACTGAATATTGCCTACAATAATTTAAATTTGCCATTACTGTACTGTACTGTACTTTTAAATACCATGACTGTCCTGGAAGCTATAGGGCAAAGAGCTTTATTTTCCTTAACGAATTTTCAAAATTTAAGGCACAAAAATTATCATAGCTGGCAGCTCCAACCGTATTTTTCAACCTACTAAACGTAGTTTAAAGGAAGGTTCAGCTACTGTGTGAATTTCGTCAAAATCGAACGACTGAATAAGAATTTATAGGGCTAAAAGCAGTTATCTTTTTTAGTGATTTTTCAAGATGGCACCACTGGTACAGAATCGCCCGCATTTCAAAATCACTTCTATCAGACCTGGTCCTACTTAAGGCCAATACGTTCTGTAAATTTCAATTGATTCTGCTTTTCGGATCGTGAGTATCCACGAACAGAAGTTTTTTATGCTAAAAATATAGGTAAATTGGGCAAGGGTTACCAGACGTGCCCGTTGTTCCATATCAAATTTTTTACTATGGCTATGTTAAAAAAGCATAAGATTTACATATGAGTGGCTTTTTTTGAAGAAGCGGCATTTTTTCAAGAGAGACGATGGTTTGGAGGTTTTCACTTTCACTGCCTGCCCTAGCTACAGAGTTGCCAACACTCTCAATAAAAGCTACAAAAAATTCCAACTAAATAATACCAATGTGTCCTGAAAATTTCGTAATGATTGAATAGCTTTGTCAAAAGTTATCGCAATTTAAAAATTTTCAAAGTTCCCGATCCATTTTTAGGCACCTAGTGCACACATGGGTTTAAAAAATTCCAAAATATTATCCGATTCGCATTTAAAACACGTTCGAAATTTATTTCGTCAACTTTATTTTTGCAAAAATTATTTGTGTACGGAATAATAGGTATATTAAATATATCACTAAAATGGCCGCCGGCAGCAAAGGGTTAAAAATAATTGACATTTAGTGAAACCTGGACCTATTTTGCGTATACACCAATGTATCCTGAAAGTTTCAGCTGAATCGGATGGCGCGTTCCCGAGAAATAGTCACTGAATTTTTTTGATGATATATATAAGTATACATATATATATGTATGTATATGGAAATATGAATTTTTGGCCGAATCGATTTTAATACTAATGTTCTTCGAACATTAGTAAAAACAGCACGAAGACTTAATTTGTGATCTACATTTTATTTCATTCGAAAGATTTATTCCAGGCGAACTCGAAATCCTGAAATGTTAACTTAACCATGAATATTCTAGTGCCCTTGAAATTGACCATGACAAATCAAATTCAACGAAAAATGTACGAATGTATACGAAAAAGCTCTTGAAACAATCTGATAGCCATCAATCTGCATTTAGCAGGCCCTTTTGAGGACCCTTTGTAAAATACCAGTGTGGTAGATGAGAGGTCCTTCGCAATAGAATTTGCCGGTTTTGTCATGTTTCCTGAAACAAAGTCGTACGAAATCTATGCAATGAACTGCCAGACGTTAATGGAGCTGCGGTCCATTTTCATGCATTGTTAACTTTACAGAATATTTAGCTTGTTCTATTTGACAGGAATAAGTTCGCAAACAAGCGAAACAAATAGGTAATTAGTCGGGTGACAAGCTTTTTTTCTTTCAGAGAAGTTTGTTCAACAATTATTCTGCTGCGGAATTGTAACGGGAAGCGCATTTTATTTAACGACTGGGGTCAGTATGATTTTTATGCATTATGAGAACAAATAATAAGAATCTTTAGTTGACACTTTGCATAAGACGGCTTTGAAATTTCGCTTTGACGTTGTTGGGGAAAATGAATTTTTAAACGCAGCGGCTCATTTCACGTAAAATATTCTGGTCAGATGAACATTTTGTATTCAGTTTTTATTGGAACGTTTGCGAAGTTCGCAATAACGATTAAGAATACGGTCGAATGCGCTTCTGGCATTATAGAAATGATAACTAAAAGGGATCCAGGGTGTTCATTTCTGTGGTACAAAAGCTGGCAAACATTCCTTACATTAGTATTTTCTGCATTATTTGGCCACTAATTTATCTATTATCATATATTAAATGTATATCCATATACACTCGGCAGAAAAAATTTGCATACATACCCAACACATCCAACACATCTATAAAAAACATCGTTTCTAACATTTTATTCCGAAATATTTTTCCCCCTATTCTTCATTATCATACTTCATTATGAACATAAAACAAAACAAAAATGAGAATTACTGTACTCTTACACAACGGTAAAATTCGGAAACGGAAAGTAGTCTGAAATTCCAGGAATAAAAAGTCTGCGTTCAAAGCGTATAAGGGAAGTCAAGTCAAAGTCTCTGAGCTGCAGTTAGATCATTAATAACAAAAAAGTTTGTGTAGGAAAGTTGATTTACGTGTTTTTATCAAAGGTTTGTGTTAAAAATAATTGCTAAAAAACGTTAAATAAGAGATGTCTAATAAAGGAAAGGAAATTAAATTTGGGGAAAGGGAAATTATCGTGGATTTGTGAAAAAAAAGGTACGTCATATCGTGAAATAGGTGCAATAGTCAGCAGAAGTCATTCATCTGTCCAACGAGTCATAAACAACTTCAAAAACACAGGAGTTTTGGTGTCAAAATCCAGATCTGGCCGTCCTCCAAAGTTTAGCCATCATGAAACTCGGGTTTTGCTCCGAACGAAAAAGGCTAATCCTAGATTAGGTTAGTAAGAGGGCTGCCGGGAATGCGGCCAGCATTAGGCCACCAATTTGGGCTCATTTGCCGCCCTCATAGATAATCACACGCATTCACACTTACAACCATGTGAAATAAGTGTTGTCGGCCATGAATTAATGTTGTAGACGGGCCTTGGGATGTTTCTGTTGGGTCCTTACTGTGTGGAGGAAAAGTTTCTTAGACTCAAGAGTAGACAATAAGATAAAGCTGAATCAACCTACCAAAACGGTGAGGCCGCAGTTTATGCTGGCACCATGTTTAAGCTACCCTTAAACATTTGCCGTGCTTTCTATTTGCTTTGCAAGAAATCCTCGCAAGAGCAGATTCAGAGTAAAACAACTGTTCTAGTCAGTATACTCAGATCGAATCTATTTTCCATTAAATCTACAACTCCTTATATACGATTTTACAAACATAACTTAACCTACTTTATTACTAAAACACAGCATGCCCTGAAATAAATTATCAATACATACATTTTCCCATGACACGATATTCTACATGAATCACACGTGTCCTATTTTTTCACGCTACGCTCAACCGATATTCCTAGCGCCACTTAATCAACATGCACAAGAATTATTGCCATGTGCGCTCATTCATACTGAAACCAAATACATGATATTTGGGTCGCGTGCCATGGTGACAACAAGAATCTATGTCAATAGCAACAAGAATCTATATCGCATTCGAATATACCATATGGCGTGGATATTCACAGTCACTTCACGGAAATTTGATATGGTCAGTTGAGCGCAAGTATAGTGCATTATACTTGACCTATACAATACGTGTGGTCTGCTAGCTCATATCTCATTACATAGACGATATTGGTGGGTTGCATAATTTATGTTTTGATTTATCTGTTTTGATTCGATTTATTTCAAGCATGGTGATGGTGTATCATTACACATGGCACTGGCGGGATTCGAACTCGCAGGTCCCGTAGCACGCCGCTTTTCGGCCTGACGCCTTAGCGAGCAGAGCTACTGGGCCCATTTCTGATCCTAGATTAACTGCAGCTGATATGGCAAAGGATATCAAAGCAAAGTACCGCAAATCTGTTTCTGATGATGGTGTTTGGTAAACTCTTAGGAATGACGGGTATCACGAATGCGTTGCCCGTAGAAAGCCATTTATAACAACAGTAAACAGACTCAAGCGGCTGGCGTTTGCTGAGGAACACATAAATAAGCCAAAAAAATTTTGGAAACAAGTTATTTCCTCGGATGAAAGTAAATTTTGTATTTTTGGAATCAAAGGTCGGAAGATTGTATGGTGAAAAACTGGCGGGGTCTTCGACGTAAAAAATCTCTGTCCAACAGTAAAGTACGGTGATGGTGGTGTTATGATATGAGGGTGTATGGCTAGTGGAGGAATAGGAAAATTGGAGTTTATTGAAAGTATTATGAATAAAATAGACTACCTTAATATTCTCAAGCGCAATTTGTAGAAAAGTGCAGAGCATTTGGGCTTAAGTGACAACTTTTACTTCCAACAAGACAACGACTCTAAGCACACTGCGGAGGTGGTAAGAGACTGGTTGCTGTGTAATTCTAACATCACTTGGAACAAAGGATTCGAGCGCACACAATAAAGTCGAAGGTAATGCTCAAGGGAGTCCTGATCCAGGAGTGGAATTCAATAGCCCCAGAGTTCACTAAGAAACTGGTACATTTCATGCGGAAACGGTTGTGGGAAGTAATAAAGAGATCCCACAAGCTATTAACGAGGAAAAACAATTGTTTTATGTTCAAAAGAAATATTTCTACGCAGACTTTTTATTGTTGCAATTCAGGATTTTTTTTTTCGTGTTTTAATTTTAATATTTTTATTGAGTACAATAATGATCATTTTTGTTTTGTTTTATGTTTGTAATAAAGCCATGAAAAAAAAATTATTATGAAATAAACTACTTAAAACGATGTTTTTTATAGATATGTTTTATGAGTTGAGTGTGTACGCAGACTTTTTCTGCCGAGTGTATGTACATAGTTCGGCTCAATATATATGTGTATACACTCCACTGCAAATTATATACCTATACTCGACCCATTGTTGACAAAAACTAATCAAAACTGTCTTCACAGGTTTTATTCCAAAAATCCATCCTGTTCGCTTTATTCACGATACAAACTCATCAAAGGAAATTCTGAAATTTATTGAGCATCTTATCATAAATACAATTCATTTAATTTGATGTCAAATTTAATAATTTATCGTATATATTTACATCTAATTGCTTGAGGATGATGCCTCGGCTGTATTTCCTCGTTCAAAACATATCATTTTACAAAATATTTTAAAATCTAACATATTTTCTTAATTTAACATGTGTCCGATTTCTTTTTGCTGTTGCGCTAAGCTGCTTTCGCTGTTTGCATCGTTTTTTACTTGCTGATTTCTCCTGAGATTCCAGTGATACTTCTTCGATAGTCCTTATTTGGATTCAGCTTGAAAATATAAAAGCAGAAGTATCATCTTCACGATAGCCGCTATGGTCAAGTAAGCTTCGAATGGTGCAGGGTAGATATAGCTGGAGGCTTCCAGAGTAGTTACGAATTTCAGATTTAAAACACTTTCCTGTGCAGGAACGCAGGACTTTTCTTTCAAAATTTACCAGCTTTTTTATGGCTTTGAGACATTTTTATCCAGATTGGGAACCCGTAGCTGAGTATGGGCCTGATCAGCTATCGGTACATAAAGAGCTTTGTCTTTTGAGAAAGTATAGATATTTTTGTTTAACAGAGGATAGAGCTGATGATACGCATAGTGAGCTTTCACTAGCGTATTTTTCCCATGAAGATGACATTTATTTCGATCGTTGAAGATGATTCCCAGGTATATTACTAATTCATTCAGCTGGAATTCAGTACCGTTTATTTTCAGGGGCATTTATTTTTTCTTTAACGACCTCGGAGTTTGCAACGTTAAATTTGATCCCCTATTCCTTATAATTATCACTGAGTGACGTAATTTGTCTTTGTCCACGAATTGTGGTTTACTTGCGATTAAAAGCTGATGTGTAAGTAAGGGAGTCATCAGTAAACAGAAGGGTTTTGGCCTGATTACTTTATTCACATGGCTAATCTGCAGTGAAAATGTTGAAGAGGATGGGGCTTAAAACTGAACCTTGAGGTACGCCACTCAATAACATTTGGATTGGAGAGAATGCTTTACCTATTTGAACGAAGAAGCTCCTGTTGTTGAGGAAGCTTTGAATCATTTTTACTAATGTTCGAAGAACATTAGTATTAAAATCGATTCGGCCAAAAATTCATATTTCTATATATATATATATATATATATATATATATATATATATATATATATATATGTACAAAAAATTTCAGTGAGATAATCTCGGGAACGCGCCATTCGATTGAGCTGAAACTTTCAGAATACATTGGTGTATATGCAGAATAGGTCCAGGTCTCTTTAAATGTCAGTTATTGTAAACCTTTTCGCGCCGGCGGGCATTTAAGTGATATTTTTAATATACCTATTATTTCGTGCACAAATGATTTTCGCAAAAATAAAGTTAATAAAATAAATTTCTAACGTGTTTTACATATGAATCGGATAATGCTTTGGAATTTTTTAACCCTATGTGTGCGCTGGGTGCCTAAAAAGAGGACGGGAAAATTTGAAAATTTTTATATTTCGATAACTTTTGACAGAGCTATTCAATCATTACCAAATTTTCATGACATATTGATATTATTTAGTTGTAGATTTATGTGGCTTTTAATGAGCGTGCTGACAACCCTGTAGCTAGGGCAGGCACTGAAAGTGAAAACCTCCAAATCATCGTCTCTCTTGAAAAAATGCCGTTTCTTCAAAAATAAGCCTTTCATATGTAAATCTTGTGCTTTGTTTACATAACCAAAAAAAAAAAAAAGATATGGTATAACGGGCACGCCTGGCAACCCTTGCCCAATTTACCTATATTTTTAGCATCAAAAACTTCTGTTCACGGAAACTCACGATCCGATGGGCAGAATTATTTGAAATTCACAGCATGTATTGACCTTAAATAGGACCAGGTCTGATAGAAGTGATTTTGAAATGCGGGCAATTCTGTGCCAGTGGTGCCATCTTGAAAAACCACTAAAAAAGATAACTGTTTTTAGCCCTATAAATTCTGATTGAATCGTTCGATTTTGACGAAACTGACACAATTGCTGGACCTTACTTTAAGCCACGTTTGGTAGAAATTTGGTCGAAAAATTCGGTTGGAGCTGCCAGCTATGATAATTTTGGTGTCTTCATTTTGAAAAAAAAAATTTGGAAGTGAAAACATTCAAACCATCGAATATTCAAAAAAATGTCCGTTTTTTACAAAAAAACCAATCTGTATATAAATCTTATGTTTTATCTACACATTCAAAATAAAACTTTGGAAATTTCATGTCGGACAAGAACGGTAACCCTCTCCCAGTTAACCTATATTTTTAGCATCAAAAACTTCTGTTCACGGAAACTCACGAACCAATAATCAGATACAGCTAAAATTTACAGAATGCATTGGACTTAAGTAAGACCAGATTTGATAGAAGCGATTTTGAATTGTGGGCAACTCTGTGCCAGTGGTGCCATCTTGAAAAATTACAAAGAAAAAAAACTGCTTTTTGCCCTATGAAATGTGAATAAGTTACCAGATTTTCATGAAATTGACACAGAAGCTAAACCTAACTCTAATCTCTGTTTGGTGGAAATTTGGTTGAAAAATTTGATTGGTGCTACCAGCTATGGTAATTTTTGTGTCTTTGGTTTTGAAAATTCACTCAGGAAAATAAAACTTTTTGTACTATAACTTCCAGTGCAGCCATGAAATCAATACGAATTTCATACAATTAATGAAACCTGTCATAAACATTATTCAGGCCAAATTTGGTTGAAAAGACACGATAGGGTTGCCAGCTATTGTTGGTTTTGTGTTTAATTGCAATATCTTTATTAAGCGGTTTTATCGTAGAATTTTCAAATGATAATGATATTGTAGTGACAATAAACAGCAAATATTAAGCTTTCGATCATTTGAAAAAACTCGCTGCAGGTAACCCTAAATTTCTTTATACTCCTATAACTTCGAATGTAATTAAACAACGTGAAGCAGATTTGATATATTCTTGGATTTGATACTGGCGAAAGGTTGCCAGCACGAGTCGGTTGTGCTACTTTTGTATCAATAAATGCTTACAGTTAGTATACATACCGGAAACATTTACAATGAAAATAAATAACCGATGTTACAATTCGCAAAGTTCTGCAAATTTTTCGGATCGCAGCCCCAAACACCAACTTCAGTTACAGTGCTGCAGGCACTGAGCATTTTCTTCATTGATGTTATATGAGATGCTGCTTTCAAAATTATGTGAAATAAGCAACTGATAACGAATATAATTAACCCGTATTTTGCTCTCATAAACGTTGAAATTCATGCCAGTGGTAATATCTGAAACCTTGCACCATATGAGTTATAATGCATTCTTAAGACGAAAGTAAAACGTGGCATTTGAAACAGTTTGGCCGTAATAAGCAGCACATGTGGTGGAATATGCACTCAAAACCTGCACGATTCTTCTACTGTTCTTCGAACATTAGTGTTTCTAGCGGTTCAGGTGCGCTAGAGTTTTTAGAGTGTCAGCTGGGATGTTGTGCCATGTGAGTTCTATACGGTATCAAAAGCCTTCTCAAAGTCCAGAAAACAAGCTGTGGTTCATTGACCCGTTTGAAGCGCATTTGAAGGGTCACACTGAAATTTGAGGAGGGCATATGTATTCGAATGTTGAGCCCTGAAGCCAAATTGGGCAGAAGGTAAAATGTGTTGTTCTTCAATATGAGACTTTAATATGAGACTGCAGTCAATATGAGAGACTCCAAGAAGTGATCTTTCCAAGAATTTCGCTTTGTTAGGAAGAAGTGAGATAGGCCTGAGATTACTCACATTTTTTTAATTTCCTTTCATAGAGATTGGGAATATTTTTGCGACTTTCCAAAGGATCGGAAAGTAGCAATTGCTGATACAATTGTTGAAAATAACTGCAAAGTTACAGTAAGCACTGATAAGGAGGTGTTTTAGGACATACATAGAAATATTGTGTGGGCCAGAAGACTTTTCGCTGTTGCCTGTTTTTGATGATTGCGCCCAGATAAACGTGGTCGATGAAAATTTCCTGGTCAATGGGACAAATTGCCAAGTTTTCTGTTGTGAATAGAGTCAGATGTGGAAGATAATTGGCTTTCAAGAAGGATTTTATAGTTGTTTCTACTTCAAAGAAAATCATGGATTTTCAAAATGATTCGGTGAGTTGAAGGTTCTTTCAAACCGATCCGCAAAAACTGCTGATTTTTGCTGATCTGAACTCTAAAGTTGATTGTTTAGTGAGACTTTCTGAAGAGAAAGTGACTTATGACCAGTAAACCTATTGATGTGTTTGAACATATCTGGGCTTGGTTTCACTACCCTTAGTGCTGTAAGCTTTAAAGCCTGCCAGTTTGTTACAAATTGAGCTATAGCTGCTGACATAATTTTACTTTTCTCTAACACTTGCCTATTTTCGGCGTTAGCTCTATTAAAATTCCTGCGATAGATGCGACTGAGTCTTTTTGAAGGGTGTTTCGTTCTTTGTAAAGGTTTTCAACGAAAGGTGGCATGTTTTGATACTTATGCAAGCAGTTAAGACGTTGGTTATGAGAGAATCGATTTCCTGATTTTGGCGACTGCGATTTATGGCAAATTGATTTCCAGAGAGATTTGCATCAAGGGTTTTTTGGTCGCTCTTTTTTCTTCTTCCTCTTTTTTTCTTGTAAAACTATAGATGGCTCTTGCTATGTGATCTTATTTTGCAGTTTTGGTTGCAATACACAAGCGGCTAGCATCATGATCGACGAAACTTGCGCATATGATAAAAATATGATTGTCCTCTAGAATGGATTAAGTTTGGCGATGGAATGATAGCCCAATCAAGTTTCAATATGTTATCATGCATCATGTGCATTGACAAGGATGTCTGCTGGTGAAATCGCGTCCAAAAACAATGCGTGAGTAATCACGAGAAAAGGTGTTAAGCATAGAAAGGTCTGCTCTCAAATCAGCGCATAAAAGGATACATTCGCTATTCTGATTCTATTATTCGCAAACTTATTGGTGCAGACATTCACTGCACTTAATGTGAGTGGAGTAGTTTCGTAATATGCAGCGCTTTTTTGAAAATGATTACTGTGTTTGAGCCTTTATCATACCTGAAAAAGATGTGATCTAAGAATGAAGGTTTATGGCGAAAGAAGAAAAAAACATTATATCAGGCTTCTGTTATTGCAAGAATTTTAGAAGTGCAACCCTACACTAAAATTTTGTGATTTTTAAGTTCATTGTGAGCACATGCTGAAAACAAAGATCACGAAAGCAAGATTTTTCTCTTGCTTGTCATTTATTTTCCTGAACTTGGGAAGGAACTCTTTGACCTATTTTAATAAGCTGAAAAGTTTCATACATGGGATGTCCATGCTGTATTTCATGCAGAAGTCAAAAACATCCATCCTAAAGTGGCTACAGTAGGTTTTTTAGAGTGTAATATTTTAGGTTTATGAGACTTGGGCTTACCGGCGACTGTACTGGCATATGAGATTTTGTTATTGGTAAATGTGCTTACTGACTTTTTTGTTAAACTGCTGTCTTTACGTATTTTCCTGACGCCTGACTTCCATCTGCTTCTTGATTTGGGAAAACGTACTGCACTCTCAGCAATTTGCTAAGTGCCCGTACTTCCCACAATTCACGCACAAAGCTGGGGTCTCTTCGCTGACGTCATTCTTTTCACGCTTTTACTCTCCTGACAGATGTGTCTCGTTACACATGGCACAACGATACTTCATCTCACAATTTGTAGTCCTGCATTGGCGTGCTATCTCTTGCGGTGGAAGTTTGTAGCCGGAGAACTGCAGTGACTGTTTTCCTCCGAAGGACGGTTTTTCTCTGGAATTGACAAGACGTGAATCATCGTGTTTTGAGCTGCATATTCGCATGGTCACGTTGTTTGAGATGCATTTGTGTTTTGTGTTTGTGACTGTCTTGTGTAAAAGTGATATTTAAAAAACTGACCGAGTAAACGTTGGCTGTTGCCTGCTAGTCAGGAAGCCAGGACCTTTTTCTGCAAAAAGCAGAAAAAACTGTATGGAAAAACAAATTTGTAGCAGCATACCCATATGCGTGGCATCTGAAGCACTGCGCAATGACTCGTGGTCGAAGTCGCTTGAAGTGTACCTTCTGGTTGAGAAGGTATCGGATTTGAGCTAACTGCTACAGTTTACGGTCTGCTGGTAGTTGCGCCAGGAACATCCCTCGCTGTTTCGACCTTGCTGTTTTAAAGCGTTGTTTTTTTGCCAGCTAGTACCTGGAGGCGCTAACTGCATGGCTGTCTTAACTTCTTTTGGAGAGAACGAATGATGAAAGCTTTCTAACGGTAATGGAATAATTTTAGGAAAACGGTGGTTTGCTCCACGCTCAACCTGTATCATCATGGCTCCGCTTGTTTGTCCCTTGAGAGCCCGCTTGGGGATTTGATAGTCGTGCATTGCTTTGACGTGTCCAGCCCATTGCAATTTTAGAGACTTCCATCACGTTATATATGTTATGCAGCTCGTTGTTATATCAGATTCGCCATCCATCATCTTCCTGTATTGAACCGAGGATTCGTACGTTGCCTGTATTGGACCGAAGAAAAATCGTCCATTGCCGTTACATATATCGTGAAGGCTTAATTGGCTGGTAGCTCCGCGATGTATTTCCTCCTTTCCAATCTTTGCATTGAAGTCGCGCAGCAGGATTTTCACATGATTTGATGGCAGAGAACCATATAACCTCTCCAGAAGGCTATAGAAATCATCTTTCACTGCCTCGACTTATCTTCATTATCTTGGAAGTTAAAAAAACTCTACTCGAATGCGGATCTCACACATTCTTTCGTTGACGGGTTTAAAATTGACTTGCGGTTTCATTTTGTTTGGCCACGTTGAAAGTGACTCCATATTCGTGACTTCCAGATGATTTTCCTCATATGAAGATTTTGTGCAATCTCATGTCCATAGTCTCAGCACTAAACAGCTTCGTTTCCTGGACAGCGAGTATGCTTATTTTGTAGCGAGTGACCTGTTTCAGAAAAGCTTTAATGATCCCCGGTCTGTACAGGGTTCCCTAGGTCCCAACAGAGTAGCCCATATTTCGTTTGCGTGGTCATTTTCATGGAAACGGGCTATTGGCCAAATCCCAACCTGTCGGGCCAGTACGGTTAACGTGCCCGGTTGAAGGCGCGGAAAACATTCGTAATATGAAATATCATGAAGACTCCCGGTATCTACCCGATGTGAAATCACATATTCGGGGAGGTCGAAGGTACGATTCAATAGCAGGGCTGTAAATGTTGTTTCCAGCAGGCATTTCTCATGAGTTCAATTGATTCTTTGGTAACCAGCAACCGCTGACGCTTCCAAGGGTTATGTTACCACTCAACCAGTATGGTCTGGTTTTAATGGACCAGGTTTGAACATCTATGCAAACAAATCGGCAATGCACGAAACTCTTAAGCAATACATTATTTTCTGAATTCACATTGCACAGTTCAACATTGCCTGAAAGAACAAAGTTTTCACTTAGAATTATTTTTTGGACCACTCTCTACTTGTGTTTATCACTATAATCTGTAACTAATATGATCCGGTTAAATGAAAACACTTGCTGCACTGCACCTTCGAAATGAATCATTGAAATCAGATAAAAATTATCCACATCTAACAAATGCCGCTTTTCATAAAGCATAAACTAGGCTAGCTGTTTATCAGACACATGCTGCAGTTTTTTCGTGAATATACATATTTACTTATCATACGAAAACCATAATGCGATCCTATTTCGTTTACTACTTTCAAAGACAAACTGTTGCCCTATAAACACGAATGAAAACTGAAGATAAAGCACCCGAATCCCCACTCCCACTCTCGAAACTGCCGCTTAGTCCTTGACATTAACCAAATATGTTACACACAAACACACACACCTTTGACACCGCAATATTATAAAGCCAACATGTTGCCGATATTGGGAGTATTTCACTAATCCAGTATTTGTAACATAACTTAGTAACTACGGTTCGAAGCCGACCAAATGACTACCCTTGTCTGATATCAACCAGCGAATGAATATGCTAATTAGAACGAACGCTGCGAGTGAGGAATACGAAAAAAATCTTTACAATATTTCCCCGAAGCGCTATCCGGCGCCTAATTAATCTCAACATTATGAAATTTCGTTCCGAATTTCATAGTGGATTATTCTAATAGTCGCTCCGTTGTTGCGTAACAACGATACTCTCAATTTAAGATTGTCTCGAATTTTGTTTTATCGATCCGCAGAAAATTTTAATGAGGCGCAACTATTGATTGATTATTTCGGTTTTTTCGTTTTCATTGATTTGTATACGGATTCTGCGTTGCAAAGGTTTCTAATAATTTAACATCAAAATTTAAATTACTCAATCATTGAATAAATATGTGTGCACTTGCAAATGACTTGACCGATGTTGATGACCTTTCGACTGCTCCTTTTACACTCTGCTCTTTAAGTGTTCTTGTGATCATTACGTTGATTTCTCACAGATTTCTTTGCTTTCCATAATTGTGGTAGCTGCACTTAATGAAACCAACACTCAGCTTCGGTTCCAGGAGAAAACCTCTTGATCAGAGGGAGAGATGTTAAATCGCTAGTAAAGTTCAATGGTGTCTTTGCTTCTGAATGTCTCAAATGTTTTACTTGTGCGGTTTCACCGGGGGAACCATCACAGCTGGTTCAATTAGTTCCAAAGCTGAAAAGCCACATATTGCCATGTTTTAATGAGATTCTGAAAGTTAAAGCTATTTATGCTTTTATTCGTGTTTCTAAAGGAGAAAGAGCTAAGGCCTTCCATTTATACTCCTACTCGATTTTGCATGTGTATATACAATAATTGCTTGTTTGATGTGAATCTTTGTAAAACGATTCTGAGAACGTCTGTGTGGGTGATACGAGGATAATTTTCTGTGTGGACCAATTAATTTTTTTTGGAAACGATTGTGTGAAAGGTAATATTTTATTTAGAAAATATAGGCATTGTTGAAAATATCTTATCTATTGCACTTCAATATCATTTAAAAAATCATATGGCATTTGTTCTGTTGTGCTCACATTTTAATTCTAACATTAATTTCACAATATTAGCTTTAAAAATGCATAAATTAAGCTTTTTTAATAAAATGAGTAAGTTAATGATGCAAAAAAAATCACTTAACATTCCATGCACTGCCATATTTATAAAAAATTTTTATAAAAAAAAGAGAAATAGTATCAGCCTCCGTCCGTGAGACATCATTGCGTCTTGTAGTCCCAGAAAGTGGTATATAATTAAAAATAATGTTGAGAATAGCTTGTTAGGGAACAGCCTTGCGCCACCACGCGTATGCAATGCTGCATTCGATAGTCAAGTGTAGACATGGGTAACGCAGCGCTGCGCCGCGCAATTGCGTTGAAGCACTAGCCATGATACCACTGCGCTGATACCGATTGTCGGTATCAGTAGCGCAGTAACGCACTTCGGTATTAGTAGCTCAGTAACGCACTTTGGTATCAATGGTGTTAGCGCTGCCGCTTTGCAAAGCCAACACCATTTGGCTTGGCGCTATGCTACGGCGCGGCGCAAAGATATGAGTTGAGTATATTTACCTCAAGTCTGTTTGATGCAAAGCAATATACCTACGCGTACGCACGTTTCCACGAGTTTATTTGATTTACCTTCAAAAAGCTAACACTGCGTTCAAAAAGCTAACGTGAAACTGAAATTCCTTCAAATTTTTGTACGAGAGTTTTTCTCGAACGGAAAATCAATGGCATTCCAGCTCATATTTTCTTTTCCGATCCGTTCGACTCAAGCCACTTGAGTTCTACAGGCTACATGTGTACTTCAAGCAAGAACCGGAAAGTAAATATTATGAAAAGCGATGCGATCGTGGTATCGTAGCGTCATGGTATCATCGCAATGCTGCCAGCGCCGTATGTGAGTCCGAGAAACGCAGTGAGTATCACTCATAGGCGAATGAGATCATGACAGTGGCGGCTCGCAGGAATCAATGTGAGTGGGGCTAGCCTGCAAGGACCAGGACTTGCTTATATTGGAAATTCTTAGTAGTATTTCATTCCAGCCAAAATAAATAAATAAAATCTTTATATATTAGTTTTGACTGGTTCTGGATTATAATTATATCTCAAACTTATCTATGTATCTTATAAAATTAGGATCATACATGGAAGTTTTTTTTCGCCATTCATTCTTTATGATTGAATTAGAAAATCAAACCCGAAAATTGCCATCTTACTGGGTGAATCCTAAACATTATAAAGAATATTTATTTTTCTGACACTATATTTATTAAAAAGTCACTAAAAAAATTAAAATTACCATCGTTCATACAACTTCATGAAATTTAACAGTTCGGTTGCTTCTCTTATCGCAACAGCATTCCAAGAAACTCATTGAATCAATTCCAAAACAATTAATTAGGTGCTCCAGGCTTTCAAAAACAGATTGTACAATTCGGGGACTGACAATTCCAGGAGTGCCGCTTTGATCTTGATAAATTTCAGCTTATAAATATCTTTGTTTGGAAGAGCACAAAAATTAAAAATTACCACTTCTACCATTTGATGTAAGAAAACTTTTTAAAAGTGGGTCATCAGTCCTACTCTTTTTAACATTTTGATTAGTGATAGCCTCCAAATTGCGAAATCGGCTTTTTCGCGGACGACAAGGTCATACTATGTAGCTCAAAATATCCCAGTGAAATATCAAACTTTATAGCAGATGGATTCAATATATTAACAACATACTCCTCTCAATGGAAAATTCGTGCAAATGAAGGCAAAACAGAAGTGCTATTCTTCACAAGAAACCGCAAATCTGAACTAAGGCCATCCAGCCCTTTAGTGCTTAATAACTGTAGAAAGGACTGGAAAAATTGCATTGTAAAATACTTAGGGGGCTGTTCTCGATAAAAAAATGACTTTCCGAGCAAATATTGCGACTGTAATTAAAAAGTATGACAGGCTTATCAAAATTCTTCATCCTTTAATTCATAGAAGATTAACGCTAACATCGGAAAATAAGCTCTTACTTTATAAGACTATCTTTCAGCCAGTACTTTTATACACTGCAGCCGCATGGTGCACCTGTGCCAAATCGCACATAAAGAAATTGCAAACCAAGCAGAATAAAATATTAAAAATGATGTTAGATCTACCATTTTATTTTTCCACTTCCGCTCTCCACCGCCTCTTAAAAATCAGCTTTATCAACACAAAAATTGAAGCATGCAAAGAAACTTTTGAACCTTCTTGCCGAGTGGCACAAAATCCATTAATATCAAGATTATTAGAGAACTAAAACTTTCCTTCGTCTATGTTTTTCGGAAATATAATTTGGAACTAATAACAGTCAAATCACCTGTAGTTAGGTTAGGTTAAGTTTTATTTTTAAAAAAACGTATAAGAGGTTTTTTTCCCATTTTCATCTTGCTTAAGAAATCAAGTTTGATATCAGTACTCATATAAAAAAAATGGATGTGTTTGTTTATTGCTCAATCTCTTAAACAGTTTTGTGAAGTTAATATGAACAATGTAAATATTACGGTTGAATAAAATACATACATACATACTTTTTAAAAATGTCTTCAAAGATCGATTATACTGTATAAAATTCATACGTGCAGAACTAACAACACGCACTGTAAAAGCAAAACCATCGTTTACTCTTCACTTGCAAAAACGAATTAGCTTAATTTAACCCACTGGTACTACACACACTTTACTCAGTTAGCGAACGACGAACAAGCGATATAACAATAGAAACTTAATTTTAGGACTTAGTCCATTGATTACTCTTTTGGTCATTGCGTATGACATGCACACACTTTGCGCTCAATAAATTTTTTCAGCGAAGTAAGTTCTCTTGAATTGTATACATACGCATACGCAAGGAAATGCAAATTTTGAAAGAGACGAGACATTAATGAATTTTAAAAGCAGTAGGTGAAAGAAGTATTTTGATAATTTGATTTACTAATATGAAATTTTATAGTTCGTAATAATTGAAATACAGATTGATTTCTTTACATTTTGGAATGAAAAAGATGGTGGGGCTAAGCCCCACTAGCCCCATACGTAGAGCCGCCGCTGGATCATGGTATGATAGCGCAATGGTATCAGTGCAGTGCGCTGATACCACTGCTGGTGCCGGTATCAGTGTATCAGTGCTTCAAAATTTGCTGCGTTACCCATGTCTAGTCAAGTGCATTGCATGGCCATCCGAAAACAGGCTATGTATATGCGTTTGATTTTCGAATATTGCATTGCATAGCATCGGGTTCACTGACCTGAGCGCAGCGGATTCGCAACAGACCTTCTATCACCTGCGTTATCAGGCCAAAGAAATTGGAAATTTTGGGTGCTTGCTGCGTGTGCTGTGTTGCATGCTCACAGCTGGTTTGAAACGGTACGTGGTAGCTTGCGAAGCAAGTCTCGCGGATGCTAAATGTGAATTAGTGAGGTTTGAGTTTTGATTCGCATAATGATGTGCGTGGCTTCTTTAGAAGCTGGGTTTTTGTCGCTTGGGCGAAAAAGATTTGTAGAGTGGTTGCCGTAGGAGGTGTTGGAGAAGAAATCGGGTGTGAAGATAGTGTTTTCTTTTGTGCTGATATCGTTTAATTTTCATTTGAGGAGAGATTTTGTTTTTACGATTGCACTGAGAGTGGAACAATACAGTTTTCATAAAAAAATTATCAGATGCGCTGCGGCGACTGAGGTTTGGGTGATGAACTGAACCAGACGAGTATTTGAAAGCAGTAAAAATAAGAAAAAAAAAACGAATTGAATTGGGAAGTTGCAATTTTTTGAAGCTGGGTGGCTTGACAGTTTCGAATGCTGACGACTGATAGCATAATAAGATAGTGCTGGCGAATTTTTGAAAATGAATTTAGATTGGGGTATGCTTGGATGATGAACGAGTGGAATTCAGCACAAGAGTGAATAGTCAGTGAAGCGATTTTACCTTAATATTGCAAAGCAAGTGAAGTGAAGGCATAAAATGTCATAGTGTTTCGTGATGATAGGAAGTATTTTTGAAGAAATCTTGGTCTGATCGGGTGAAATTGTCATGGTGCTCCAGGCTAGTTTGCATAACGCGCATTGGAAGTAACAGTGATTCTGTGGATGCAGTGGCGTGGAACTGATTGGAGAATCAGAAAAATACGCAGATATTTCGGCGTTGGCTTAAATTTTGTGTACATCTGGTGATCGTGCTTGCGCTTATGAATTCTGTTGGGCTCAAACCTAGAAGAAGCTGTAGCTCATAGAAACAACATTATGTGCTGTGGATCCTGACGACAGCAAATCAGAATATCATGTGAATCATAATACTTGTGAAGCGTATGTAGCGGGAACTATTTTATAGCATTTGCCTTTCAATGAACATTCAATTTAAATTAGTATTCAAATTAAATCACTACTAGATCATACATTTCATTGCTGAGTTGCTTCCATATCATTGGATGTTATTTTCTTAATATTATTATTGCACATTGTGTAAAGTTTGCAGTTTCTCAAAACTCCGTATCGACAACCACGGTCGACCGTCGTCAGGAATCCGGGGAGTTTTTTTTAATGTTTTGTTTATTATTTTAGAATTAAATAATTAGAATTCTAGTTTTCATTTTATTTTAGTTTCAATATTATTTTATTGTTGCTTTGTTTGTTTTTGGAAGGTATTGAATTTATATTTTATAATATTATATAGTTTTTATGTTACATTAAACTTTTATTTTTTTTATATTTATGACTACTATGGTCATAATGGGTTGTTAAACCAAATAGGTTCAGTGGAGCCATGAGCCGGTGAATTTCCCATCCCGTCCCTTTTACTTATTTTAGGTTATATTGGACTACGTCCATAATGCGTGACACAACTAGGGCTTGGCCTGCCCCTCAATTAATCCACGACACCGGTGACTAGCCGGCACCTTAAGTCACGCAAAGGTAGCAGGTCAGGCTACAATTTCTGTTGTGGTGGCGGCTGTTCACAACTGTTCCGCAACAAGTTAACATTCTAAGAAGAAACATAAAAGCAACTTAAAAACTTAAATGAAAAATAATGTTTTCCAGTTATATTTATACAACTAATGAATCATCCTTGCCCATCTCGATACCGAAGTCTATAAACATCCAGTTTATAATAGCGCGTAAAATGGTGATTTAAAATTAAATTCAGGAGATGAAAGTTAAAAAAAATACTTCACGTTCTGCGGTCTGTATGGAGACTCCGCGCTATTGATTTGGTAGCCTGAATTTATCTTGAAAGCAACACTGCTATATGTTGTTACCCACAAAATCTTAGCTTAATAAATAAGAAAATCAGTCAGAAATGACTTAACTAAATGACTTATTAAGGACTTGCCAGAACATTGCCAAAAATATATATCTAAGGATCCAAATTTAAAATAAGAAGACATTAACCAAAATCCTTTAGTGTCAACTAAATCTTTGGCCGAAAAAGTGGAAAAAGTCTTAATACGATTCAAAAAGCTGAAAACAAAAATAATTTTAGGACAATTAATAAACAAACACCCCAAAATAAAACATCGTGTCGCCATTGTGATTAGGTAACAAGGTAACTGGAGGAAACCGATGTGTGAGTGGTTCAAGCAAATCCGCACCACATCAGAATTTCGACAACTAATTCACTTCGGCACCTTAGTTGGGGCATATTGACATCATGCTGAAACAAGATCCATTCCTAAGGATTCGGCGTGGATCTCGGCGTGCTCTAGCCAACATATAGGGATGAAGCAAAGACTAGCATTGTCACGAAAAAATTACTTGATGTAACTTTGATCCTGCAGCTTTGTGAAGAGGTCCACTGTTTGATGAGAGAGGAAGGAGACAGATGATGTCGCGCAGCGCTGCTTGTTGTCGGCAGTCTACCTACCATACGACATAGATCCTACCACACCAGGACTGAAAAGAGTGGCAGAGGCGGCTATGACTGCTGAGATTATTATTGGCTCTGTCGCAAATGCTAACCACAAGGCAGGACGAGTAATAACAAGAATGATAGAGTAAGGTGCTAACTAGAATTTTTAATTTCAACC
Source organism: Nemotelus nigrinus (assembly GCA_947369275.1). NCBI lineage: Eukaryota > Metazoa > Arthropoda > Insecta > Diptera > Stratiomyidae > Nemotelus > Nemotelus nigrinus. The sequence goes on along the minus strand of OX376372.1, from coordinate 46,738,103 downwards.
AACTCCAATATTTTTAACATTGATAATAAGCCTACATTTACTTCTAGAAACAGATCTGAGGCTGGTCTACTGGTACTCTAAAAATTATCTGGTCTCCCAAATGAAACCTTTCAGCTGATTCATATATGATATTAACATGTCAAAGTGTGCTGAATTTCGAGGTCTATTATTGTGATTCCCAGGTGATAATTGCGTCAACTGGCAGCCCTGACTAAAGTAGAAGTCTCCTTTTATATCATGCAATTAATCGGAGTCAGTTATCCGACGACAGCCGAAATGTACAGAGGTTTCCTTATATCGATAATTAAGTGTTTTTCTTCTTGACCGTCGTCTTTTTGACTTCGGTTTCGCCTCTATTCTCTGTATCGAATTCGTTTTTTGTGGAGAAAATTCTGTGCAGTTTTGATTTTTTTCTCGAGTCATCAATAGTGTCTTGGCTAAAGTTAGTTGTAGTCGTAGTAAAGCCTCAAACTATTCTGAGCATCGCTGATGAGAGGAAGACGTTCCCGTATCTTCGTCACCAGTTGGTAATTATTACCCCCTTTGACAGTCTCTATAAATATGCATGTGACTTTGAAAATATGGGTCGAATTGACATGCATTTTTTTGTGTATATTCTTAAATATACTTGTATGTATGTACGTTACGAAAATAAAATAGTAAGTGTCGTAAGTGTCAGACCTGACTGTGAAGTTTGCCGATTCTTATCCACATCGATATCAACTTAAACTTATTTTAATTTTCTTCAGTTTCGTTCCAAATTTCCTCAGAGTCAAGCTCTGCAAAAAACAATGGCTAATGTTAAACTCTGCTTAAAATGTTACCTTAAAAAATGTCAAACCAACAATGAAAAAATTTCAATTGCACAAGTTTTCTACACCTGTCCACAATATGAATTTCTGCCAGTTGGATACATGTGCAGCTTCAATGTTTTGAAATATTTTCACGTGGTAACTTAACGGTCCATATAAATATTTGCTAGTCAACATTTTTGCATCCGCAAAGATAAACGAATGTTTGTAGAGTATATCTACGATTCCTTGCATTTCTAATAAATAAAATGCAGCTTGGAATAAAACGTGAGTACACAGGCACACACGATCCAGGAAAAATTTCCTTCCACTCGGAAAATTACAGAGTGAAAGAATGTTCAGATAAAAGCATGGATAGCGAAAATTCGTCACGTCGCACACAATATTTATGCAGTAGATTGCACAGAAGAACATATACATATGCATATGTATGCAAGGATCTACTCGCATTTCTTGACGGTGACAATGCAGCGAAAAAACTGATATGCGCACATGCAGAAATCTTCCTATTCGAGTACCAAGTAGTACGTGGAATAGACCAAAGGAAATTGGTTTCTGTCGGATACGTTACCAAGAACTAGTGACTAGTTTCTTTAAATATTTTTCTTCACATCTATATAGTGGTGTAGCTTTTATGAGTTTCAGACTTGTTGATAAAAGCCTGAAAGAAGATAAAAATTCTGATTTATAGATTAAGGTAGGACTCGTCTATTCCAAATTTATTCAATATCTTACCTAAAATTTGTAATATAAAACTAGATATGGGTACTGCCTGCCCATGTGTGATATAGATGGAAAATAACGTTTAATTAATCTCCTTTCGATTTGTCACCTGCATTGATTAAATGAAATCACAAATTTCATGCATTTTCCATTCGGTCTCACATTAGAAGGACCCGTGCTTGCCGACACCGGCGATTTATCGATGCATATACATACATATGTAGATGCAATAAATCGATAAATCGCAGGATCCAGTTTTCTTCCTAACCTACAATATCTAATAAAATATTTACTTTCAAGGACGCCATTATTTTCAGGGTCTTGGAACAAGTTCATCAATGTACACTTCGACCCAACCCAGACAAACCGAATTAATTTATGCATTATAGTTTTCCACTCCACCACATCATAGCATAAAATCGGATTCGTCAAGCAGAATTGTATCGAATCCAATAACGTGTGACGCTTAGCGCCGAACCGAAATTTCTACAATATCCCTTCAGGGACCTTTCATATAATTGACACATAATTAATTACTCTTCCTCTTGTATGCATCATTCCTCCTTAAGCGTACATAAATTATTTTGTAGATAGCATGCGTAGTTGGCACAAAGTTCCGAAATAATATTGTGTGTTTCCATTCAACCGCAAAGAATACAAAGCTAGCGAGTCATGCAACAATAACGGAAAATTGAATAGTCAATTCCCAGGATGAGAGGTTAAGGACGCTCATATCATTCGTCCGTGTAGAGCCATAAATACACGCTAATACGCACGTAGATGCGAGTAGGTTTCGCTTTCTTCTCGATTCCCACAAGCTATATATCAATCAATGAAATCTCATATAGACTGACATACGAACAGTAGAACGAGTATCAATGTCCTAATAAAATACAGGCTGTCTTCGTCTATAATTAGAACATAAATCTCACATATAATCGCCTTTTCCTCTGTCGGATAGTTGGTGACCAAGAAGAGTTCCAATTCATCATTGGAATTGATATGAGCGGCGGAGTGTTATGAAATTTTATACAAAGCAGAATATGAGTTTTATCATATGCGGAGTTATACGAGAGCGATGCGATTGTAACGTATCCTTGAAAGTTGTTACAATTGTCGTACGAGGAGCTACTTAGATCAGACGAAGAAATTTATGGCCATATTTCTATGTAGTTGGAGACAGCCTGATCGTTTGGCTGCATATTATCGGGCTTGCGAGTTGCTTCAACCTTGTCACAAAATTCACAGCTTCCGAGGATTTTATATGCGTTTTGAAGGAGTTTGGGAAAATGTGAGTTATAGCTCCACCTCACATTGATTACTTGTTTCTATGATCCTGCTTGCTTATTGTGATAATATGGATGGAAATGCTCGCGTCAGTCAAGCATTTTATAACTAACAAGTGTGATATTTGATTTTTCATGATTTTCATGTGTATGTTTCTAGGTTTCAAGGTTTCTAATATAACGTGCAATGAATTCAGCGAAATCAAGTCAAGCCATGTTCTTGGGATACTTCAGTCAACTAACACTAATTTAAAAAGCATTCATGAGCAATATGGAACCTCAAAACCTGTACCACGATTTATAAACCTGCTAGACGGTTCCACTGAATGAAAAACTAACTTCTGGAAACGTTGCTGCGAAACACATTCAATTAACTTCTAAAACAACTGATACAATGATGAGTGAGTGGAAAGCAAATTCAAGAAAAATCATCAAAGCTAATTAATAGTACGATTCCGAGATCTCCAGTCTCTGAATCTATTGAGCCTAACTCAACTTACTAAAAATCATTAAGTGCCAACTCCAATTTCATCTACAGATTTTAATGTTTTATACTGCACCCTCAGAGTGGTCACTCAATCTAGAGCTAGTTTTGTATCCAGGCCTGATCATAATACCACCTCAGATAACGCAAGAAAAATTGTCGAGGAAATGCTTGAATATCCTTTCCTCCTAAGGACTATACAATGTGTACTGGAAACCTTTACCGTGTTTTTAATAAAAAAAACCCCTAGCGCATTAGAACCGCTAGAAATACTAATGTTCGAAGAACAGTAGAGGATTTGTGCAGATTTTGATTGTATTGTTATATATTGTCTTATATATTGTTGTTATTGTCTTATATATTATATATTGTATGTATTGTTATATATATTGTTATATATTGTATATTCGCGATGTAAATACTTAATGCAAGCATTTATTGGTACAAAAATAACAAAAACACCTCGTGCTGGCAGTCCTTTGCTGCCTCACGTTGAAGTCAACCTGCTCTGCGAATTTCGTACTGATCCGATCACTGCAATCGAAGTTATAGGGATAAAATGAAATTTAGGGTTACCATTCGCAAGAGCTTTTGAACGTTCCAGATCTTAGTATTTGGTGTGTATTTTCACTACAAGACCATTACGATTTGAAAATTTTATGATAAAATCGCTTACTAAAGCTATGTCAAAAAAATACAGAAACAATCATAGCTGGCAACCCTATCATTGTTTTTCAAACTAGATTTCTACTGAATATTACCCACAATAATTTAAATTTGCCATATGAATTTCGATATAATACCATGACTGTACTGGAAGCTATAGGGCAAAGAGCTTTATTTTCCTCAACGAATTTTCAAAATTTAAGGCACAAAAATTATCATAGCTGGCAGCTCAACCAAATTTCTACCAAACGTGGTTTAGAGTAAGCTACTGTGTGAATTGCGTTAAAATCGAATGACTGAATCAGAATTTATAGGGCTAAAAGCAGTTATCTTTTTAAGTGATTTGTCAAGATGGCACCACTAGCACAGAATCGCCTGCATTTCAAAATCACTTCTATCAAACCTGGTCCTATTTAAGACCAATACATTCTGTTAATTTCAATTAATTCTGCTTATCGGATCGTGAGTTTCCGTGGACAGAAGTTTTTGATGCTAAAAATATAGGTAAATTGGGCATGGGTTACCAGGCGTGCCCGTTATAATATATCAAATATTTCCGAAAACAAAGCATAAGATTTACATATGAGTGGCTTTTTTTTGAAGAAGCAGCATTTTTTCAAGAGATACGAAGATTTTGAGGTTTTCACTTTCAGTGCCTGCCCTAGCTACAAACAATACCAATTTGTTCTGAAAATTTCGTAATGATTGAATAGCTCTGTCAAAAGTTACCGCAATTTAAAAATTTTCAAATTTTCCCGTTCTCTTTTTAGGCACCTAGCGCACACATGAGGTTAAAAATTCCAAAACATTATCCGATTTGTATTTTACTTTACTTTATTTTTACTTTATTTGTACTTTATTTTTGCAAAAATTATTTGTGTACGGAATAATAGGTATATTAAAAATATCACTAAAATGGCCGCCAGCGCGAAAGTGTTAAAAATAATTGACATTTAGTGAGAGTTGGACCTGTTCTGCATATACACCAATGTATCCTGAAAGTTTCAGCTCAATCGAATGGCGCGTTCGCGAGAAATGGTCACTGAATTTTTTTGATGATGATATATATATATATATATATATATATATATATATATATATATATATATATATATTTATATATATATATGTATATGGAAATATGAATTTTTGGCCGAATAGATAAGAATACTAATGTTCTTCGAACATTAGTAAAAATTTAAGATAATTTTTAGTGACAATGGGAATAGGTGTTTATTCAAACTATACTTTGTCCATCTATCTGGCAATTTATGAATCCAATCAAAAAAAAAACCGTTTGTCCTTTGAGCGAAACCATTCATCGAACAATTTTCCATCTCTTCAAAATTTGCAAAGTGCGAAAAGGTTATAATCGGACGAGGCCAGATCTGGAAAGTGCGGGGTGTGCATTAATATACCCCATCCAAGCGATTTCAATGCTCCTTTCGATGGTTTTGCTGTCTGTGACGATGCATTGTCATGCAACAACATCACTTTATCATGCCTTCCAGCCCAGCTGTTTCATCAGGTTTCAGAAGTTCATAATACACCACACCACCCTAGTCCCATCAAATAAAGAGTTATGTTTTTTCTCCGAAAACATCCGTCCTTGGAGTCCTGGCCCGTCAATTCCAAGGACGAGGCCAGGTGATAACCATGATTTCTTACGTTTTCTATATTTGCAGAAAATCTATTTTTCATCTTCCATCACAATCCGATGCATAAATGACTTCCTCTCGCATCTTTGAAGCAGCATTTCACAAACGGTTTTTCGATTTTCCATGTGCCTTTCATACAGTTGATGTGGAACACATCTTTCCAGCTTTTGGATCTTTCCCATTGCTCGCAAACAGTTTTTGTGTCACATTTAACGTTTCTACCAATTGGTTTTGAGTTTGCGTTCGGTCTTCGTCCAATATCATCTGTTTTCATACTTGGACTCCGTAAGCTTCTGTCCGCAAACGATGACTTTCAATGGCATTTTTGTTTGAATGAAATAAGAAAAGCATTGCATGCTGCAATTGCTCTCTTTCAGACACGAAATTCGATATGTTCACAGAGCTATAACACTTTCTGATACACCTTATATATAGGTCTTGAAGAAAGGGAACTCCAGATTGTTCCTTTAGCTCCGCCGCCAATAGTGTTTTCTGTCCCCAAAAACACAAATAAACCAAGCGTTGCAACAAAAAAAAAGAGATAAATTCAACTCAATATTTTACGCCTATGCAATCCAAATTTAATAGGCTTTATAAACTCTCTAAACCCTGAAGGTTTTGATGTCATTGCGATCATCGAAACGTGGAATTGTGCAAATCTTCACTATGCTGAACTTTTTATTTCAAAACACACTATTTTCCGCCAAGATAGGCAGACTGATTTTCCTAACGCTCCTGTCGGAAGTAGTGTTCTTCTGGCCTTCCACAAAAAAAACTCAAAGTTTATTTAACAGAGATATGTACCTCATGGAGACAATTAATTGGCTGTATAGGAAGTTGTAGCAAGTGTCAGGAGAGAGGTGTCTCAGAAACAATCCAATATATTTTGTGGCTTTAACCAGGGCGCTGGGAAAAACCAGACAGTGCTACTACTGTGCGCAAGTGGTGAAGCAGAAGTTGAAGTACATTCTTCAACTTATTGAAATGTGATGCATAATTTCTCTAGTCTAAGCTGGACCCACTTGATCAATGGCGCACTGTTAGCTAGCTCTCTAAATGCTTGAGCTGATAAAGTTGTTGATGGGAAACATCGCTTCACCTTACAATATGGGAAATTTTTTTCTCGTGCAAATAAATTGCTGGGCTTTATAAAACGACGCAAAAATAAATTTCGTAGCTTATGGGCTACGGCCTTTCCTTGAAAACGCTTGTATTTTTCAAAACCTATCCTTTCAAATACGTTTTGACAGACACATGTTCGTCAAAAAAAACTTTTACTACTGGCTTTAAAAGAAATGTAAAACTCTAGTGCTTTCCATAGCTTCCATCTTATGAATTACAGTTAGGTCATTGAAACTTGCATCCACAATCATCCAGGAGAATTGCTGTATCTACTTACTTAGCATTTTACATTATTAGGGGCTTTACTTGAGCTAATTATTTGAACAATAATGAGAGATGGCTTACAACCCAATGAGAAACACGCAGTTCCGTCGTTTACTTCAAAAATATCCCCATTCAACTGTATATACACATACAGTCAATGAGCCTGGAAACAAATGCTGCAAGATTTTTGAGGCCATGAGCAAATTTTATTGCTTAACAGCTTGCAACTCACCCTTGAAATAACCGAAATTACCAATAGTTGATGATATGATTAAAATACATGACCAAAGAATTTTCCCTTAAAGTCAAATGTTGCTTGAAAATTTTATTTGGAAGCTACTGCGCAACGAATCCTATAAATAACATAAGTGTCTTAAGATACTCCAGATTCTTCCTAGCATACATACACGTGCCTTTCTCATAAATTATGCTTGCGTCGTAGCTGATATCGTGCCTAACAGTTTTGAGAAGTAGTATCACAAGGTCGGAATCGTATGGGTGATAAATTAATTTTAAACATTAATTCAGACTGAGTTATAAATAGAACTACATATATATGTCAAACATCAAGACCAACTTCTTCTTCTTGTCTTTGACACTAATGCTTTCCTACAAGCCAGACCACATGCCAAACCTACGAAATATGTTATTGTCATCGAGTCTATGGCAAAGACGATTTCCGAGTAAAGTAACATTTCTAGATGTAAACCAAACATTCTGATGTAAATTTTAAGGCTGAATGCAACGAAACTGACAAGCATAGCGGATATGGTTTTAATTTGAGCACGAACACCTTTGTGGTTCAAGCAGAAATAATTCAACTTTCATTTGGCTTTTTGGAGTGAATATTTTTCAAAACAATTCTGTTTGTATGCTTTAGAAAAGATTACTTTTGACAGTAAAATTGAGTACAGCAATAAAGAGGAAATCTTATGGGCAAACTTAGTATCGATACTCAAATTCAAAAGTACTTCCATTGCAGGAAACAATTTTTCTCAATATATTTTTAAGTGCCAAACATTATGATAATGTTTATTTTTTAAGGTTTTCTCTTTATTGAAATGTTGAATTATGGAAAGATGCATATGAGTATAAAACATAGCATATTTTAAATAATAAACCCTTTGGCATACTGAAGCACATTTCAAAGGACAGCAAGTCTTCTATTTTTATTCGCATTGCGACAATTTGAATCTTTTTCTTGAAAAACAATATCCTAGTTAGTATACAAATACGATCATTTTTACCCAATACATCATTAAATCGTTTGTGAAGATAATAAGATGCTAATCAAAATTTTACCATACCGTCAAAACACTATCAGCGTTCTTGTAATGATAATATGGCTTATTTTGTTTTAGCCTTTTTTGACAGACAAAAAGAATGGGGTATACTTTCCAGTCTGGTCTATAATATGACCAAAATGACGGCTATGTTTAGTACATAAAAATGGACAAACTGGTTTAGAGTAAGGATCAGTTACTGTGTGAATAACGTCCAAACCAGGTTACTGAATCAGAATTTACAAAAAAAATTAATTGTTTTTGGTGATTTTTCAAGATGGCACCACAGCCACATTCCAAAATCACTTCTATCAGACCTGATCTTACATAAGGCCAATATTATTTGTGCATTTCAACTGAGTCTCATGATTTTCCGTGAACTGAAGTTTAATAAATATAGAAAATATAGGAAAATTCAAGAAAAGAGCGACCGTTCTTCTCCAAAGTGGATTTTCTAAAGATTTACTTTGGCTATGTAGATAACGCATAGAATTTTTTTCTTTTTCTATTTTTTGTGATTTCAAGGTTCTTCGGAAATCGTCTGTTGTTAAAATCTTAAGGGTATTTAAAATGTCAATAAATGGTCGCCGGCGCCAAAAAGTTAATGATAACTAGCATTTGATGAGACCTGGACCTATTGCACATAAAAGAAAAATGATCTCTCATTCCTTGGCCATAAGTTGTGTATTACAACTGATATTAACATCAATAAAAATAAATAACAATAAAAGCAATAATAGACTTATTTTTTAATGTATTGTATTTTAAATTTATTATCAATAAAAATGTGTGTTCTTACTACTCCTTGCCTATTATTCTTCATATTTCCGTTTCACTATAATCCTTCAATATGAAACTACAAACCTTGCACTATATAGCACCTGTCCTACAGAACTCTCGTACGAGAATTCTTACTCAACCACAACGAAGGCCATGACAATATAGTCAACTGATAGAGATAATGTATAGATATGCTAGTAGAGTTTCATACAGAAACACACTAATGGAGAATGATGCTAAAATGACATCAAACAAAGAATCGTAGTAGAGATCTTCATTATTTCCGAGTAACAGAAACCAGATAGTGGCTCTACTTAAGACAAAACATGCTATTAATTCCAGCTGGATCTGATTATTAGGCACTGTGTTCAAATTATTTGTTGAAAAACTGCCTTTTTTATGTGATGAGAAATTTTTATAATTTCTATTTGGCTGTACAGACAATATGCCAAATTTTCAAACACCAAGTAAAAAAAAGGAAAAGCTTAGTGCGTAAACTGCAGCAGAGAACTCCCCACCAGTTACGGATGATGTCTCGAAACATAAAGAAGAATGTGAGAAAATCATTTGTTCAGGTCGCTAAGTAGCGAACATATGCCGTTTTCTTTAAGGCTAAAGAAACGTATGCTTCCAGTTGCCAAAAAAACTACAGAAACCAGCCCCACCTCTGCAATACTTAGGTCAAATCCTGAATGTAGAGTACTTGAACCATATTTTTCCCAACATGCAGAATCAATTTAAAGTTACGTTGAAAAAAATGATGACGAAAACTCTGCAAGGAAAGTTTTTTTTTCGATCTCAGTTATCAAAAATTTCACTTAAAAGCACCGGCAAAGGACTTCTTAGACATGTTCTTATCATTATGTAGAACACGAATTCTATAAAGAACAAGACAGGACAAGACAATTCAGGAAAATTTCTTGAAACTCACAGAAAATTTCTGTTTTCCCAATTACACCTTAGGCTTACTATTATTTTCGATTGCACGAGAAATTTTCATTTAACTTGAAATTGTGTTAGAGTAGTATTCACTTATTAGCGCAGAAAGTTGCTTGCGCTTTGAAAATGCAAAAACTTTCACATCATTTTAGTATGTGCAGCTCATTTTTTCGAACTAACCTTGGACTAGGCAACAACAATTAAAATACACATTGTCTATTGATTTTGTGGTGATTTCTGTACAAACACTTCCAGGCTTACTTGGATTTCCAAGATCCTTCCAAACTTTTTGACCAGGAAGGTCCAGTATAAATGTCTAGCATCCACTCTATGAATATTACCGAACAGTGGCCATTCTGAAAAATCACATTTTCAATGAACTTATCCATTTCAGGAAGATCAAAAAACACGTCCTAGACTTATATTTCTAACTAAATTCCAAGAAAACAGAGCTCTTACCATCCGAAAGTACCTACAACTGAGCGAAAATATTTGCCCAATTCTGCGAGCATAAGGATCCTAAGAGGGACCCTACACGATCAATATGGATCGTGATATTTGGATCGTGATACGCAAGTAAATATTGATGGAATAAGACAAATGCCTACACGTTCAATCGGATCACACATCATTACGCCTGATAATCTCGTTTGGTGTGGACGTTTGCGAATTAATGTTTGCGAAATGAGTGATATAATGATATAATCGATAATGATATTGTGGCGAGCTGTTGAGGTCCCAGAATCGTCACATAGGGATGTTGGATATTTGTTCATGATAAATTCACTAGAAGTTGTTGGGCTATTGATATTTATAATGGATGGGCATGGTGAATATTGTTGAAAAGAGTATGTTGGGGTGGCGGTTAAAATGTAAAAAAATATACCAGTGCCGCTTAAAATGTCTTAACTGAATACTGACGAAAATTTATTGACCGGTTGACTACACGTTCAATATTTATCGCAATCCCACTACATTGACTGATGGATTTCAAAATATCCGGATATTTTCGCGATTCGTATCGTGATCCATCAATACAGTACCCTACACGGTCAATACTTTGTATCGCGATCCAAATATCACGATCCAAATTGATCGAGTAGGGTCCCTCTAAAGTAGTAGATCTACAAGCAAGCGACAGATATACAAAACACTATTGAGCAAAAAATTATAGCGCATCAGAATTATCTTTGAGTGACCAAGAAATGTGGAAAGACGTAATACATTTTCTTATCCAAAGTAACAAAAACCATTTTTCGACAGCATCTCCTACAGCATAAATGATGAAAATGTTCAGTGCTGGCAGCACTTTTTCAACGAAGTAGCAATTAATCTACCAGAACAAGCTCATCTATATATCTATCTATCCTTTGAATATCGTTTTCATCGAAAGTTTGAGTGATTAAACGATGATTGAGGCTGCCATCTGAAAAATTGTCAAAACTCGGAAATTGTAAAAATTTAAACAATACTTTTCCAAAAAAAACCTTTCATCAATTTCATCCATTTTTCATAAGCCCATAACTCGGCAACTAAACCTCATAGAAATCAAAAATTGTTTATCCACGTTCTTATCTTCTAGAAGTAGCATTATGCGCAATATGAACGAAATCCAGAACCTCGACCTTTTTTCGTTGTCGGCTTCACGTGAAATGCCCCATTTATAACCATATAGCGGTACCTGGAAATTCACTAAAATGTCCGCCGCCGCCAAATGGTTAAGGATATCGTAATTTTAATTAGTCATTGCGCTAGACTTTATATACATCTATGTATGTATGTGTGTCGTCTGAGAGTTTCAGCTCCCAAATCGGCCACTCCAGAGATTATCTCCCTTAATATATAAGTATACATTTATATTTATGTATAGACAGATATATAAATATATATAAAAAAATATGAATTTTCGCCGAATACTTGTTTTCTTCGAAAACCAGTAAAAACTAGAAATGTTTGTTCGAAGATTATCAACACTATTCAAGACACTTGACGGCAAAGGCGATTTTAGTTTGAACTAGCCATACTAGCAGAGAGCAGCGAATTAATGATTGAATTGGGATAGCTTTATGTGCACGAGCGTTTTCTGAGTTCTGCTTAAAATAAAGGCGTGTTTAGTTCTGAAAGCCAAAAAACGCAGAGAAATATGAGCCCACGAACTGTGTTTGAGGAAAATACAATAATATGTATTTTGTCCGCAAAAAAATCTTAATACTTCAAAATGTAATCTAAAACAGTGACCAAAGGATTTTTCGAAAGAATTCGCATGTCAATGTAAAGATGGCGTCATATTTAACTCGACGGAATATTATTTTTCTAGAGTTAATACTAACAATGCTGATGAAGAGAGCAGTAGTTTCTTTTCTAGCAGATACTTATTTCGATAAATATGATATAGATATTGACGCTATAATTTCATTCGATACAATTTCAGGATTCTCGAATTGAAAATTTATCAGTACATTGGAGGAAAAATACCGACAAAATATATTGTAGAAAGAAAATCGATAATTTCCGGAATGCGGCCACTACTGTATTAAAGCTTTATACTGAGCCTTTAATACTCTTTACACGGCATTTTCATAGTATTAACGATGCTATCAAGCAGCAAATGACGGCATTAGAGATAGCCACATTGGCTGCCAAACGAGCTGTATTAAATACGGTATAACTACTTTCACGAAGCGAAATAGGCCTCTATCATGTGCTTTCGACTAAAGAAGCTGCTATAACTTTTGTTTGTCAAACTATGCGCTATTTTTGCGGATTGGGCATTTGTATGTCGATAAGTATTCATTGAAACCACAAGTTGATTCATGGAAGTTGTTGTTGTTGTTTGAACCTGTGGATACACAAACACCTACACTTATCGTTCCCACATTCACTACTCACCACACTACTTGACATCATACACACCACATCAAAATTCACACATCAAGTAGGCTAAGTTTAAAAATTATGGAAAGAAAAGAAAAGAATGTGATGTCAATTAACGTCAGTTGGTTGTTAGAGGAAGGATGTTTGAAAATATAAAAATAAATGTTGCTAGATAATATTAAATATATATACAATAAATGATGTTAAATTAGGATGAAATAAATATCCATTAGATATTTCAAAATAAAAAGTTAATGCGTTTACTTTTGGACGATTAACTAAAAACCTGCTTGTAATTTTAGTTGATGAACTCGATTTGAGCTAATTCGAAATGAATTCCAAAAACTTACTTTATAGTTGTCCTCAGCAGCTCTAAATTGTGTCCCACATTTCAAGTTCAATATTCACTTCTTGACGTTTTGTAAAAGATGGAAATACTTAAGAGCTTCTTAAACTTTAACATTTAAATTCCTCTTCACTATCTATTGGATAAAGAAACGTTTCTATGCAAAGGTATCTATGCCTGAATGCACACACGAAAAGTGAGATACGAAACAGATTACCTCGGCCTCTTAAAGCGCAAAGCGTAGCGAATGCTATGAAAAGGAGTCGGAATGGATGATAAGGCGATCACAATCTGAAAATGCGATTATACCTTTTAAAATAAACCGGAAAGGTATGACGCAAATTTCTTTAATATATCATAGGACTATAAAAAATACCGTTGCCATGAAAGTGAATTTTGAACTAAAAAATGGAAGCCTAGCTGATAATTCATATTATTCATATTTCCCTGACGCTCTTCCATTCACGGTTTCGTAGCTTATCAGAAAATATCGAGGGCCGTTCAGTAGGAAGGAAAACATTTTACTTTAGAGCCAGGCGCCTCTGGCATATTTGTTAATGGCGGATTAGATGAAATGTGGCGGTTGTTGCCTATTCATCCTTTTTTTTTAGTTGAGCAAGCTGATGCGCAATTTTAAGACGAAACGAGATGGATAATTTCATTCACGATTCGAACGTTTTTGGTAAAAATATTACAGGAGCTTCATCATAGTAAAGAATTTTGAGAGAGATGAATTTGGACCGATTACATGTTGAATTATTTGATCTGAAAAATTAACTCGATGCAATCCATTTTGAGGGCACTATGAGCTATTTGAAAATATAATACAGAGTGGCTAAAAAATTATATTTAAAAATTAAATTGTATATATTCTGGCCTTAGTATTTCTTGTATATATTTTAATGCAAAGAGATTGGCTTAATATTAGAATTTTATTATAAAGTACAAACAGTAGGTAACATAATATATAATTTGTATGTTACTTTATAGTCTAAAGCCTCCTTGCTGAGACTTTCAGAAAAAAATTCTTAGATATTTTACCGAAATTCCGTCCCACACAACTTGTATACGTCGAATCAGCTCCTGCCTATCAAAATCACTTCCTTGCTGTCCATAAATTAATTGTGATTGTAAAACATGTTGCAAAAACAGGGAGGATATTTTCCCTGTGATATTCTCCATTAACAGGCACTTCTTGTTCAACAAAATTTAGTTGGTTTTTTTTTGCAGCCACACCGAAAAAAATCCACATAGTGCCCAGAGCTGTGTACCATAGCGCATCATTTATGGTCTCATACGCTATGTACATAGTACTCTGAGCAACGCAATATGGCTCCCAGTGCTATAATGTCAGAATCTGCATAGTGCGTGGTCCTATGTAACATGGCGCAGCATTTATGGTCCCACACGTCATGTACATAGTACCCTGAGCTATGCAGTATGGCTCCTAGCGCCATAATTACATGGCGCAGAAATTATGGCCCCACACGCTATATTACATAGTACCATGAGCCATGTAATATGGCTTCAGTTGTCATACCGATTCGGATGAATTGAGGCTTTGAAGTTTCGGATGAATTTGAAGTTTTTGCATATTCCACATCTCATGTTCCATGGCACCAAATCAAATCGTTTTCATTCAGTTTCAACGGAATGAATCATTTGAGATTTGTATCTTTGTCGATTTGAATGGGTATACCATCACACACTTGCATTCGACTAAATATTTCCTCAGATTTGCTTTTAGGATCTATTAGGTTATACAAATTACGAATGATTACCATGGATCGGGACCTAATTGCCTAAGCTTATCGAGGTTGATGTACGAGCCAGATGAGCTTTGAATATCATCATAGTTGATTAACCAGTTGCTTCTGCACTTGAAGGACTTCATGCAGATATTACATACGTGTGGCCTATCAGGTATGTGAGACAGGTGGTGTCGGGTTTAGTGATCCTTTCCTTTCAATGCTGCATTAGATATATCGCAAATCTACGCTCAACAGCATGTGCAATAACATGCTGCTTGATTAGACTTCGATCCGGATAACCCATATGACATTCCGGGCAGCAAAAGAGCGTTGACCTGTCTAGAGCTTTCGTTTCGCGGATTTCATCTGGTTTCGGACGGGGCTTCTTTTCCTTCGGCGGTTTCTTCTTTTTCGATTTCTTGCCACTGGTAGCAGTAGTCTTTGTAGCTGCGTTCGAAGTTATTGTTGATTCCGATATATTCGAAATTCACTGTTGGAAATTTACACTGAAAAAACACATAATGTCAGACGCCATAGTTTTTATACTTCTGGCGCCATGTACATAGCCGATTTTGTGATAAAATATAGCGCCACACGCCATAGTATATGGCGAAAAGTACATAGGAGCAGACGCTACGTTTATAGCCCTCCACACCATATACTATAGTCCTCCACGCCATGTATTGTAGTCCTCTACGCCATGTACCATAGTCTTCCACGCCATGTACTATAGTCATCCATGCCATGTACTATAGCAGTAGTGCATGGTAGAGGACTATATTACATGGCGTGGAGGACTATATTACATGGCGTGGAGGACTATATATATCATCCCGAAATCGACTATGTAAATGGCGCCAGAAGTCTATAAATTATGGCTTCTGGCGCCATGTGTTTTTTCAGTGCATTCAGTAAGCCAGCAACCATGACTTTTAAGCTGAATCTCAGGGTTTGTATTACGGGAATTTTAGTTGGATCACTGGTTCTCACTGTCTCATTCTGTCGGTTAGGTATTAGATGCAGTTGAATCCACGACTTGTCCGTAAAAAGCTGCAGTTGCATGCTGGGTTCAACCACGGGCATTGCCATTAGCAAATTTCAAGTTTTTTCGGCTTTTGACAGAAGTTCAGCCGGTCTCGAATTTTTCATATGAAAGTAAAGGTTTATTTTTTATTTGTAGGCTTGTGGCCCCCAGTTAGTGGATCGAATGCATCGCCGAACGATTCACCTAGACGCTCCTGTAGTGGTCTCTGGGAGGTGTTAAACTGTTTTGTCCCTGTTCGCATTCCTACTCCTGGTTTATTTTCAGTCAATGCTCGAATCGTTGCGAAAGAACCCATTGCCGGCCAATTTTTTTTCAAATGGTCCACGTTTCATTCATTGAACTTGGACCATTTTCTCACAAGTGTCATTATGGACCCTCAAACTTTAAAATAAATCGCTGTGACTGTAGCCCGAATGTTGCATGCGTTCAACTTCAATTTCAATACAATTTTGAATTTAACTACGGGCCATAATTATAGCAAAGAAATTTCAGTTCGATTCGTTGAAGATTTCGAAAGTTTTTCAGGCTTTGACAGAAGGTGGTAAAAGTAAAGGTAAAAGTAAAGTAAAGTGATCACGACAACCTTTGTGTGAGTCTAGTGGCTGAGGCTGGTATGAAGCTTCAACCAAATTTACAATCAATGTGAATACAAGTGTCGAGTGATTAGTTCTACAACTCACTTTACCTCTGAATAATTCAAGTACCTATTCAGACCAGAGCTATCCAAAAGGATTGAATTAGTGACCCCACACACAAGAAGCTACCTCTCTTCTCACGAGGCTACTCAAGCCTTAAAGCTCAAAATAAATGCCCTTTTTTTTAAATTAAATTTGGTGTTTTCACTTCAACTACCCAAGTAATAGTAGGTCTGCATATTTTACTAGAATTTAGACATATGTACTAATCCTCTTCATATTTTGGTATCTGCTTTTGGCTTTAAGAATCGGCATTAGTCATTATTTTGGAATTCGGTCGGCATTAGTCATTACTTTGGTATTTTCACTGAAATTTCTACTTTATTTCTATAGAAGAATTAATTAATGCTATGTAGGTTTAAAATAATTACAGAAAGTCCCACAATTTTTGAAGATAGTTATTTCCCGATAGATTCGTTGACACTGGTTTTTCATGCCAAAGGTCCAAAACTTTTGCGCCACTCTATAGATGGATATTATATGGGCAAAAACTCTAGCGCATCAGAACCGCTAGAAATATGTTCCAAGAAAAGTAGAGTAATCGTTCAGGTCTTGAGTGTATATTTTACCACACGTACTCTTTATTGCAGCCAACGTGTTTCGACCACTACTGTGATCTAAAGACTGCATTGAAACTCATAGAGTGAAAAGGTTTTCAGAGTTACCATTTGAATGAAATTCAAAATTCAAGAGAGCAAAACACTTGACACGTATATTCACTATCGGATGCTTTTCTAACAAAGCTTTAGAAGCAACATCTTCTTTAACAAAAATGACCGAAATTATGAATGATTCTAACACTGTGTAAACATTGCAGCAAAAAATCTACCACAACTACTTCACGTCAAAATTACCTAGGTCGGTGAATTTTGTTTTCAGCCGATGACTTCATCGAAATTTACAGGGATAGAACCATCCGAACAATTTCTAATATTTGAAAAATCTAAGCATTGGCTACTTGTTTTCATTGTAAACATTCATCACATGAATACTTTATGCTAGCATTTATGAAACCGAAATTAACAAAAACGCCTTGAAATTAACAAAAAATATCTGCTCATCTGCTTCACGTTGAAGTCAACTGAGCCAGCGAATTCCGTTTCGAGCCCACGACTGCGTTGGAAGTTATAAGGGTACAAAGAAATTTAGAGCTATCATTTGCAAAACTTTTAAAATTTCCAAAATCCTAATATTTGTTGTATATTGTCACTACAAGGTCATCTTCATTTGAAAATTTAATGGTAACATCGCAATTACAAACAAAAACAAAAACTACCATAGGTGGCTATTCTTTCTTGGTTTGTAAACCGAATTCCTACCAAATTTAGGCTATATTAAGATTCATCCACAGTATGCATTTCGTTTTGATACTTTTTTGTTGAGGAAATTTTCAAGATTCAAGAGACAAATTATTACCGTAGTTGGCAGGTATATCGTAATTTTGGTTTGATAATATAGAGCATTCAAGATAGCACCTCTGCCATAGGATTGCCTGTGATCCAAAATTATTTCTATCAGCTTTGCTTCTACTTAAGATTAATGCATCCTGTGAATTCTATATTGATATAATAATTCTAATCCTGTGTTCTCGTGCTCAGAAGTTTCGAGTGCTAAAAGTTTGGTGATGGGTTGCCGTTCTTGTGCAATAAGAAATTTTAGAAAATTCCAACTTGACAGGGTCGACATAAGATTAGATTTATCAATCGTTTGCATTTTTGGTCAAAAACCGAATTTTTTTAGGGGGGTAGATGAATTGAAGAATTTTTTTTTAACGTGGTCGCCGTAGCTATAAGATTGCCCGCACCCCCATGTATGGTTCCAGTCATGTATGTTTTTATTCAACATCAACATGTCCTGAGCATTTCGCGATAATCCAATGTTTCTATTAGAAATTATTACAAATCGAATTTTGGAAAAAATCCTTGTTTACTTTTAGGCACTCAGCGCCCAGATAGGGGTTGGAATTTGCAATTGTTTTTATTATAAACAAACAACTCAATCAGACCACACAGATGATCTCCCTTATATATATATATATATATATATATATATATATATATATATATATATATATATATATATATATATTTATATATATATATATATATATATATATATATATGTATATATATATATATATATATATATATATATATATATATATATATATATATATATATATATATATATATATATATATATATATATATATATATATATATATATATATATATATAGACATACATATGTTAAATGACAGCCTTGCTGTCATTTAACATCGTTTAACAGTCGAACAACAAGTAGTGGAAAAACCAGCTGTAGAAGCTGATTTTACGGGAAAAAAAACTCTTCAGTGATGAGCCCATTCCTCGCTTTGTTGATACTTTAATAAGCAGAACTGTTGAATATGGAGCTCAGAAAATCCACAAGTGATCGTAGAGAGGTTTTTAGGAAAAGTATACTTCTTCCTATCTAATAAATAAAATTGAACGTGATATAAAATATTTTTATTGTTTTCAGTATGAGATTCAAATACTTACAAATTTACATGCTACGTAGATTGAAAATGAAAACTTTCTTAGCCTACTTTAACTTATAAATTTGGTGTGTAGTATAGTGGTTTGAATTGTAATTGTGGATTGTGTTCCCGCACTACTCCCCCCTAGTGTCAGGATGACGCTGAGGTCGAGGAGGCTGAATAGCGTGGTTTCTTAGCCTTGGCGACTGCCTGTACGGGACCGAGATGCACGATGGCCAGCTTTCGGGACCCGTATTCAGCGCGTGCTGAGATGCACAATGGCCAGCTCTCGGGGCTGAGGCAGTCGCCAGTAGCGCTGTTGAGACGGTCGATGGTCAGCTCTCGGGGCTGGTGGCTAGCGCTACCTATGGCGGATGTGTGATTTGTGTGTTAAAAATATTGTATTGGGGCCGCACAGTGGTCTATTTCGCGAAAAAGGTGAACTTTATTCATGAGAACCACTAGAAGTATGAAATTGAGTGTTTCTTGGGTTTTCAAACATGGGAAATCCATTTCTGGGGCTGTATTGGCTCTAACTTTTAACAAAAAGTTTCCAAAAAGGGTCAAAATTTGGAAAATTTCACTTTGAGGAAAAACATTTTTCTTGTTAATAAACAAGTGTAACTTATCATTTTCATAGTATTTTTGCTGGCTGAACACGAAACTGCTGTCCAAATCTGCCTATCGTGCCTCAATGTTGAAGAAAATATCATATTTAGAATTGTTTCCTGCTGACGCCATTTTTATCAATATTGTGACGTGATAGCCAAATTTCGGATCACATTCGTGGCAGCAGGCAAAAATGCTGTGGAAATGATTATTCAAATTCGTTTGACACAAATGATGTCGGACAGTATTATTAATTTGATTTGCACCCCTACCCACATAGTTTAATCGAAACAATTGTAATTATTTTGAATAAATTTTTTTATAATAATAAATCAACTAAACAAATATGACATGCGGAATTCTATATACATATTTGAAGTAGTGAAAAAAGCCTATCAACAGCATATAGCAAAACACATATCGAATTTACAAATATTATCATTCACCCATGCATGGATATTTACAATTTTGGCAATTAATACCTGGCACAAAATTGTTTTGTACAGGTAAAAATATATTTTCGATAATGTTACTTTGCATATAATTTCAATACTAAGCATATACAAGAATTATCATATGAACATATTTCATTGAACTGAATTCAGAAGCAAGTTGAGAAATTTGATGATACTAAAGTACAGGTGAATGGGTAAATAAATGTATGAACAGCCAAATACTTGAAACTTTGCCAATAACATAAGAAGTAAGTGTAGGTTTTAGAAACTATTGTTTTATTTATGAAATTCAACGTCGTGTTTATCTCAATCTCACAAGCTTCAACCTGGTACAAATGCTTGCTATTGTGTGCTAGTGCAAATGATAAGAAAATACTACAGAGCACGTGGACTGGCGCAATAAGCGCGCAAAATGTTGTCTTTTATGCAAGGTCGCTGAACTTTGAAAGGAGCTTACGAGCGTAGCCGCAGCTAGCCGCAGGCAAACTAAGTTTGGATAGTTACTTTGGACTTTAATGAATACAACTAGACCTATTTCGTAACAACTTCTTGTGACCCTCTAAACTTTAAAGGGACTAGAAGTTTTAAACACCGAATTCCTATACTATCTGCAGTATGAACACGATGAAAGGGGGGAGGCTAAATCATCAATGTCTTTCATAGCTTAATAACGCTGTATTACTCAAAGGTATTTTTATCTTCATATTCTTAATTTAAAAAATAGGTTAAAAGACAGATACAATTTTTGGCTGTTTTCAGCACCTGTGCTCTTACCCTTAAACTTATGAAACCCAATTACTACCTCAAATGATGGAGGCTATATAGGACAATATTACCCCCAAGTTTCAACTTCATACTTAAAAGTCCATAATTTGAATAAAGTTCACCTTTTTCGCGAAATAGACCACTGTGGGCCGTCCCCATGTTTGTTTTCTTTTAAATCTGTACCTAACACATAAAAATTTTCACTATGTTGTAAACTTCACACTAAAATTCATTTTTTTACAACAATCTTTATTTGTAAAAGCTATTTGGTTTATAGGAACGACTTGCTCTACGATTTCAGGAATATGCTATGGAGCTGGTGCTTCTTACCAACAGTGCACCATCGGAGTCAAATTCATAGCGGCTCGAGACAGCTATTGTTGTTGTTGTTCTCACGCCGTGATATGTGGTAGCAGTGTATCCCGGTGTGGCTGTTGCTGTCGGATCGGCTGCTTTGATCGGGTGGCTTCGGCTATCGGGTTGTCTGCTCGTCGTGGAACTGGTGTTGTTGAATCGAGAACTGAATCTGTTTCGGGTTATCTTGCGTCTGCTGTTTTTGTTGATGATGATGTAGGTAATCGACGAGCACTCCTCAAAATTTGATCCGAATGAATATATTAATAACTGCTTGCTGAACCGCTGTCTAGGCTTGCGCACATATCGGGCTGTAGTGTAGGCCGCTTCAGCTGTCGCAGCTCCCAATTTCGTTCTTGCGTGAATGTCGAGTGCGCTGCAGCATGTAGGCGAGGCGACGGTTGTCCGTTTGTCGGGTGCGCAGCTTTGATCGGGTGGCTTCGGTTCGGCTACTCCAATCGGGTTGTCTGCTCCAGTAAGAAATTAGGCATACGTGCCTTTTTGGGGTCACCAGC
The DNA here is from genome assembly GCA_947369275.1 of Nemotelus nigrinus. Classification (NCBI taxonomy): domain Eukaryota; kingdom Metazoa; phylum Arthropoda; class Insecta; order Diptera; family Stratiomyidae; genus Nemotelus; species Nemotelus nigrinus. Next base: position 46,716,159 of record OX376372.1, on the reverse strand, counting down.
ATAGGAAAGGTATTTTTCTTCCATTCTAATAAATAAAATTGAATGTAATATAAAATATTTTTATTGTTTTCAATATGAGATTCAAATACTTACTAAACGTACGGACATCGAAAATGAAAACTTTCTTAGCCTAATTTAATTTATAAATTTGGTGTGTAGTATAGTGTTGTGTATTGTAATTGTGGATTGTGTTCCCACAGGTTATTATGTCTGGAAAAAGTCACTGTGAGGTGCGAATTATGTGTGGCGTGATTGGGCCGTATATTTTGCAACGAGGAAGGACGAGCAATTGCCGTCAATTCTGAGCGCTATGGCTGTATGTTAACCGATTATTTTTGGACGAAAATCGAAGAGTATGATCTAGATGATATGTGGTTCAAGCAATATGGGGTAACTAGTCACTTAACACAGGCAAATTGTGCTCTTTTGTAAGAGAAATTTGCTGAACGTGTAACTTCGCGATTGGCTGATGTGAATTGGCCTCCAAGATTCTGCGGTTTAATGCCTCTGGGTTTCTTTTTGTTGGGGTACGTGAAAGATCGTGTTTATGCGAACAATCCCCAAACCCAAGATATTGCCCGAAATTTGCCGGAAAGTCATTGAAAATTACCTCAAGATAATTGAATCCTGCAAGAAATCCTTTGGAGGACATTTCAACGATATTATGTTGTATGATACGATTTCGAATCCTTCCTGAGTTATTTATGGGCGCATTATGCAAATAGAATCAAATTATCTTTTCGTTTATGAGTGCTAGCCACTTTTCATCATTCTTAGCAAAAGTGGAGCAGTAATAAATTGTTCCTTCCAAACTTAGTCGCTCGTCATTTTGAATAGTGCCTAATGTTCGCGTGCTGTACCTTCTACTATTTCTTAATGGACGAAATTATAGTTATTGTTCAAGCAGTAAGGTCCTAGATATCATTGTTAACCGTTATCGAAGGAGTGGGTTTACTTCATGACAAGTATTGCCTACAACACTTAGTTATTTTTCAACACCAAGCTGTCACGCTCGCAATCCTTTGTAAGTAACGTTTAGTAAATTGACTTACAAATGAGTAGATTAAGATTGAAAAGGCCAGTGATTGCCACTTATCCCTACTTAATTGCTCATAACTTTAGCCAAGCTCGTGATTGTGTGCGATTCCTAAACTAACATCTGTGCGTTCCAAACAAATAAGCCAAGGTAGCGATTTCATCTGCATAATAGTAGGTACTTATCCGTCCATCGCCTGGGGATTAGAGTTCCACGGATATTTTGAATTGCAGTATAGTTTGCATAATTTACTTGTAAGAGAAACTTCGTTGAACTTGCGATAGATGCTTTCGGCATAGAGTGTGGGTCAATCATTAACGAAAATCATAAAATTTCTTGGTCAGAATGTCGGTTTTTATAACTCAATTTAGTTTGATGAACTAGTTTTCCACAGCGGAAGAGAAATTGTGTTATTTGATTTTTACAGTTTTCCAGATGAGCGATTGCAATCAAAGATAAGTTCATCTTGATAAAAAATAAATCGAGGGGTGTTCTTTGGTTGTTACGAAATGATCGGCTTTTTCTTATCAAGTTTTAAATGTTTGTTGTATTTAGTTGTATATTGCACATTGCTGTATATAGAAGCTAAGCTATTCTTCTATGTTCACTTACACCGAATGATTTCAAACTCGTTTTCTAACATCAATTTACACTCAAATGCATATTGCTTTCATTGTCACCATTGAATCTCTCAAAATATGCATTAAGGAACTACGAGTATGTGAGCGTCATCTAGCCACGTCTTTGCAGATGCAAAAATATGCAATGAACTACTTACTACAGAGTCGTTACACGAAATAGCTGACGTGCATTACGTACCGCTACTTCGTCAACTTAATACATATCGATTCTGTGAGTTTCTAATAATGCTAGAATGGTAAGTAAAGTACCTTGCACACAGGGAAGACATGCTATGCTCTCGAAAAAGTATGCATGCTTCCATGCAAATTACCTTATGGTGAAGACGGAACAACAAAACTGTTGTGGAATTTTTCAAGTGGTGTCACATTGTAATCCGCTATAAATAGTCTTCTGGCTGTTTCCTTTTAATATAAGTGGATTTGGAATTATTGAAAAGCAGGCAAATGATCATGTGTGGGAAGTGTTGAAGATATTCCTCGAAGGCATCGTGTAAATTAGTATGCTTTCATTTTCGAGAATTGTTGGATGAATACGAAGTAATTTGATTTCCATTTAAATCACGTTGAGTAGAAATAGTAAGAAGGTACCTAGCTGTTTTTGTTTTTCGCTGCTCCTGAAACAATATGCTTCAAAGTAAAAAATCCGAAATATTTTTAAATTAGGGCTTTGTATTGATTTTCGAAGAAAATTAATAATCAACTTACTGTGCTCCAAAAGTCTTGTTTTCATCTACATTTTTGATTGGGGTATATAAGGGAGTTATATTCAAGTCTTGGTACTATGAGAGTCTTGTAGATGTAGACTTCATCTATGTCTGATGGTGTAAAGTATTTCTTGCCTCTCCGAAGGAAACCCAGGCATTTGATGGCATTTTTCGCATTTTGAAAAATGTGGCGGGTCCAGCTTAGTTTGCTGGAGATGTTAAATCCTAATAGGTCTAGCGAAGGTGATTCAGAAATATCTATTCCATCGACAGAAATAGTGTAGCTAGCAGGAGGAGTGTAAGCCTTGAGCGGAAAACGACAGCATTGGGATTTGAGCGCATTAAACACAGCACGGTTTGCTGAGTTCCAAGCGATAATGTTTAATGGGTCCCTGTTTAGCGATGCAAACATGCAACCTGTACTAACAGAAGTAGCGTTCCCGTGTAAGTCGACAATTTTATCAACAGAGTGTGCAAAGTCAACGGCTCTGTCATCAGCAAAACGATGAATTGAATTGAAAGTGGAGGAAAGAGGTCATTTATCAATAAAAGGAAGAAAGTTTGTGTAAGAACTGTCCCTTGCTGAGCCCCGGCATAGGTGATGTGGGCACATGATTTGAGTCCATCCAGAACAACTTTAAAGGGACGGCCTACGGGGAAACTTTCAATCCACTTCACGAGGGCGAGTTAAAGACCAAATGTATGAAGCTTGGCTAATAGGTCTGGGTGCCAGACTCTGTCAAAGACTTTCGAGATATCAAGCGAAAAGACCATTGCTTCATCAAATTTATCGATAGAACGGTTCCATTTCTCAGTGAAAAATGTAAGTACATCTTTCGTGGAGCGCCCAGAACGGAGACCATAGTAGTGGACATTGATAAGATAGTTCGAGTCAAGAAATTTCATTAATTTTGAGCTAATGAGTGATTCAAATACCTTAGACAGAACTGAAACGACTGCAATTGGTCGATAGTTAGAGGAATTACAGGCTTCCCCCTTTTTAGCTTAGGGCTGAACGTGTGCAAGCTTCCATGCGGAAGGAAATATTCCAGTTGAATATGACTGGTAAAATAGTTTGCGCAGAGGTTTAGCTAAGGGCGGAGGCACATCACTTTAGTACGAGGGGCGAAATGCCATCAGGTCCAGTAGATTTGGAAACATCACGCTTGGCGAGTACTTTCAATGCCTCTCTTGTGCGAAAAAATAGAGGAAAGCGCACATTGGATGTCTAGGAGGAATCAGTGATGAAGGTGGCAAGTAAGATTTGTAGCAAAAATCTCAACAGAGAGATTAGCTTTATCCAGTGAATCAGTAAGTACGTTACCACCATTACGTTATCACCAAGACGAAGACCACCATTTTTGTCACCGTAGAACTGGAGAAGTTCTTCTTGATCCTTTTAATAAGTGACCAGAAACAATTACTTACTTTCTGGCTTCTGTTTAATATTTTGCTCAAACTGGAATGAAACTCTTCTGATAGTGGATTTGTAAGTATTGGGAGCAGCTTTCTAAAGTTTTTTTTTGGATCTTCAGACGGAGAAAGATTGTAAGTTCTGAATGTCAACTTCTTAATGCGAATAGCTTCTTTACATTCGTAAATAAACCGTGAGGTGGTGGTTGGCTTAGTATTTGTAGGCATGTGAGACAAAAGAATACATTCCACACCATAAAAGGTCGGTTATAGTGCAAACTATATATTCGACGTTCTTTATTGCAAAGCACTCGGACCAGTCAAACTCTCCTACGTATTTTCTAAACGCAGTCCAGTTAGCCTTGCCATAATGCCAGACTATTCGTTTGGTGGGAAACTGATTAGTTTCAATCATAGAAGAGATTTTAAAGTGTGCCGAAACCAAATTGTGGCCCGAATTAACAAGCGGTGTTGAAACAAAAATTGAATATTTATGTGGCTGAGAAGTTGAAAACAAATCTAAATGATTTGCATTATGCACAGACACGTCGGAAATTCTTGTTGCACAGCCCACTAACTGCTCCAAATAGAACGATTCGCTAAAAAGCTCAACGTGCCCGCCCGCCGGGCTTGTGGTGGAACAGTCTGAACCACCGAACGTTCTGTACATTGAAATCACCGGCGAAGATAATTTCAGATGGAGGCGATGTCTGGAGCATTTTATCAATGTCAGAAGTGAGTGCATCGAAGAAACGAACAATATCTGCATCAGACATTGCAGAGTTGCGGTATTAAAAGCAAATCAGCTTTGCTTTACATCTAATCCAGAGACAACGAAACTTTGGATTAGCAGAAGTAAATTGGGTAAGGGTGATAAAAGGCACATCATTATGAACATACATATATTGCAGTCCCTCTTTGGGGAGAGATGGTATCTAGGCATGTGATACTGATTGATATCAGTATTAGAAACGACCTTGGTTTCACTTAGTACCAAAATTGCGGGTTTGTGTCAGGATAAATGACAGTAGGCTAAAAACAATTCTTTCTTATCACGCCACAGAAATTCAATTGTAAATCTTGCATGACCAAACAAATAATAACAACAAAATAAAAAACAAACAAAACACAATTTTTTTTCTCCTTCCTTCCACTCTCTCCATCACTCAATCAAAATGCACGGTCCGTGTGCATCAAATCTCATCAATATTATTATTTTCGTACTTCCCAGACAATAAAATATTGGTATAAGGGAAAGCACTTCATTATACGCTATCGTCTTCAGATAATATCGCCTATTTCTTGTCGTCAAGACTTATGCCCAGAGAAAAGTTTAGAAAAAACTCTGTTTGGCGTCATCGTTATCTTTGTGTAAGGAATGGTAAAGTATTATAATAAGCCAAAGACTGTTGCACTGAATGCATTTTCAAATGATCTGTCCTAGCTTTTTTGATCGCAAGGTTATTCGCCGATCTTGTGGCTGTCTGAGTTATTTCTCCAACATTTCTTACAACATATGGCCATTTGAGTTTTTTTGTTAAGTATCTTGAATATTAGCTTCCCTTGTTCCAGACACATTATTTGTTGTATGCTTAGTAGTCCTGTTTCACGATACACATGTAAACTTGGAGTCAAAGTTGGCATTTTGTATATAGTCTTGATAGCATTAGTGATTAGTCTTCCAATAAGATCAATATTTTGTTTCGATGTTTGCTTCCACAAAACTGCTCCATAAGAGATATTTGACAAAATAAAAGCCTTGAATATGTCAAGTTTGATGTTGACAGATAAAAAATCATATTTTTTTAGGATTCCTATCATAGGCGCTACTTTATGTCTGATGTTATTGATATGTTGTAGCCAAGACATTTTCTAGTCTAAAGTTAATCCTAAATATCTAATTGAGTTGACGTTTTCCAATTGTAATCCATTTATTTGTACCGACGGATTAATTTGCTGCTTGTCTTTTTGTTGGAATATTAAATATTTAGTTTTTTGGATGTTCATAATTAATTTACTTTGTTCGAGCCAATACCAATTTTTTCGTAGGTCATCATTCAAATTTTGCTGAAGAATTGATTCATTTTTACCGGAATACAGCAGTAGCATGTCATCAGCAAATAAAACTATTTCTCCCATCAGATAAATGTCCTGTACACTGTCAATGTACAGTAGAAACAGTAATGGCCCAAGAATTGATCCTTGAGGAACGCCGATGTTTATAGTGCATTCCTGACTTTTATTTTATAGTGATTTTCGCTAGTTTAAGGCAATCGGGGAATGTGCCAGCTGCTTATTTTATTATTGTAGTTAGAAGCTCCAAAATATGATTTTTCGGCAATTTAATATCCTCCGACGTAATACTATCCAGACCAGGAGAAACCTTTGATTTAAGGTTGTCGATTATTTCGGATACTTCAACAGGATCAGTGGGACGTAAGTGAATTGAAGTGAACATATTAGGCTCAATATAAAAACTCGAGCGTGATGAAAGTTGCAGTTGCTCGGTGACTAGTGTTCCAATGGTAGCGAAGAAGTTGTTTAACTTCAGTGCTACTTCTTCAGGGTCTGTAATAGATGTTCCATTTATCAAAAGTTCTTCTATGCACGTTGATGATTTGTTTTGTTGTTTAAGCCTAGTAATGTATTTGACGAACGAAATGCAGCGAAAACTTCTGTGCGGAATCGAGCGAAATAAGGTGATAATTCCGCAACCCGACACCGGGGGCAGTATAAATTGCCACTGATGACATTTAACAAGTGCATTACATTTGAATTCGGTGCATATAAATTTTACTAACCGGCATCTAAAATGATATTATTGGCAAAAAGAAACTAATGTTGCAAGGATGCGCTGTTCATCCATCCATTTTCACCCATTTTCCAATAAAATATCCACAAACTCGAATGAAATTATGAGCTGTCACATTTTTGGCACCAATTTAAGGTACCTGGGTCATTAAATGGCCGCGAAATTTAACTTTTACATAGCAGCGCCATCTCAGAGCGAGTCACTGCGTTGTCTTCGAAGACAGTTATACGTCTTCGAACACATTACTGACGAACAAAACCAAACGAAACGAAATTCCGCGCCAGGCTGATTTTGTATGGGATTTGACACTTCGTTTCGTTTCGCGTCGAATACATTTTAGGGCTTTAGACAAGAGCTCATGTATTAGCTGCCAATATCTAGAGGTATTCCCGGCTGACGCTTCAAACTTATTCTTGTAGAAATGTTTTTTGACCTCCATAATAGCTCGATTCGATTCCTTCTTCATTGCTAAATAGATCTGTTTTTTTTACGTGGCGTTTGCATCCGCTTTGTGTTTTTTGTAAGCAATTCGCTTTCAATTTGAAGTTTCAATTACATTCTTACTGATCCAAGATTGTACTCGTACACGAACTTGTTTCGTTATTGTTGCTTTTGCCTAAGCTTCGGCTATCTTCCCAATCAGCTCATCAAAGTCGGATGTTGGAGACCCTCGAAGACTATCCATGAAGGTCCTTAAGAAATCTTTATGATTGATTCTGCTCATCGAAATTTTTTGAGGTCGTATTTTAATTTTAACGAAATCTTTGATGGATAAATTGATAACTTTATGGTCTAACCCAGGCCAGTCATCATCATTCTAAGACATACGTTCACTCATGTTTGGATGTTTTATGATGACATGATCGAGTAGTGTCTTGGACGTCATAGTGATGCGTGTTGGCTTTGTCTTGTTAAATACAACTCCATTATTTGACACATTTATATCGAGATATTCCCTGGATATGGCAGAAGATGTGAAAATATCAATATTTGTATCGGCTACTGTAATTAATTTCTCGATAGTTGAGTAGAATTCGTTGATATGATTGAGAAAGAGATGGTCTTCTTCACTTGGTGCTTTATAAAAGGTGTCGATGGTAATTTTTCCTGAATTAAGTGCAAGCTCAACTACTATAGTGTTATATTTATCAGAAATGTATACAAGCTTTGAGCGAATGTATGACTTCAAAAGTATAGCTGTGCCTCCCCCACGGCCCGATTGTCTTGTGCAAAAATAGCATGTATATCCTCTCGGCGTGTAAAATTCCTGTTCGTTGCCATATATCCATATTTCATTGAGAACTACAACATCGATGTTTTTTTTTGGAACATAAATAAATATTGATATCGTCAATTTTATTACGAATACTTCTAACGTTTGCTTAGAAGATGTTTAAAAGACTATTTTTTCTATTGCTGTTGATCTAGTATCCATAGTTGATTCGCAATTTCTCCTTGGTAGACTCGGTTTTGTATTGCGCTCCTAGGTTTTCTTCTAGGTTTTTTAATAGAACCTCAGTATTTTGTTGGTTATTCGATTTCATTATTATACTCCCACTTCTAAGTGATTTCGTAAATTCAACAGGGGTTTTCAATTTTACCGGGTTGATGTTTTTTTTAATGTCCCTCATCGTACTAGTAGCATGCAACAATTAATAAATAATTAGATCAAAATGAATTTTGTATCATATTTCAATTTGTAATGACATAAAACGATACTAACTAAACAAAATTGCTAAGTTGTGTAAACAATGATGAATGGCCTATCATCATGGAAGATATAAACAAATAAAGTTTCTTTGTTTGAAGAAAACAAAATGTCTTGTTTGTATTATATCTATTCGTTACAACAATTCTATTATTATGTCTGCTTAATTCATGGACTCATCGACGCAAATAGGCACATTCAGGATTTGGTGATCCTTCATGGGTTATAAATGTTTTATTGAGATTTTCACATGCAATAAGAATTAATACCTGATTACAAGTTTCTTACGCACGCTTATGTTTACTTGTCAGCACGTAGACGAATTCGAGTAACAAGATATGTTTTGTTTACATGGTCTCCTAATATATTCGGTTGTTTCAGTTTTTCGTAGTCCTGTCACGTACTCGATGACTTCGGCTGCTTGTTATTCAGTTCGAACTTTGGCAACATTATGCGTACTACCTGGAATGAAACGAGCTTAAGGAATAAGACTGTGAGCAGATTTCAAAGGATTACTCTCGAAGTATCCGAAGGGAAATTTTCGAAATAAATGAAAAACCAAATACACACTACCGATTACTAGCATGTGTCAAGATGCGTTGAAGTGGAAACATTCTTTCGGTAAATGAATGTGTTATGACGTAAACTCATAGCACATTCGTTTTGACAAGGTTGTTGATGTTGGCACAGTATTTTTGTTTACGTATTTCTTTTGTTTTCAAGTGATTAGGTATAATGCTGCTCATTTATCTGTAAAAGCTGCGATATTGGTTCACACAGGATTTCAAACCAATCAGGAAATTCTACATTAGTTCATTATAAGATTTATTTTTTTGAATTGAAGGAAATGTAACCAAATCACTATTTCCGAACAAAAAGCCGGAGCCTCATATACTTTAGGTGCTTATTTTATATCACTGTTTTTACGGTTCATAAACTCTTCTTGTTCGAAAGAAAGTTAGATGTTCGGAAAACACCGGCCTCAAATAATTATTTTTTTCTCTCTCTTGGGAACTCGAAAATAAAATCTATGAACGAAAATATCAAAGTATGCCTTCAAATACAATTTATAATATCTTCAACTTCACGGAACTTAAATAAAACAAAACCCAAGACCACTTCAAAGCAGCGTTGTTTTGAAACAGTTGATTTTATATCCTGCCATGCTCTTAAACTAACGGAATAATGGCACCAACTCGATTCTGAACTGCATCTTTCAGTTTATGAGTACTAATGGAATGGGGCAGTTGACAAAATCAGCACCAAGAGGAGCATAGTAATATCAGGTACACAAATATGCAAAATTTTATCAGCTTAAGCGGTTCAAGTGCATTGTTTATATTCGAGAGAAAATTTGTTGGGTAATTGTTTAGAAGTGGAGTCGGGGAATGCTGACACGGTAGCAGATTTTAAAAGAAAATACAGGTACAAACAATGGTATTATGGCACCGTGGGGAATTCAACTGCGAAACTCTGAAGCTTTAGAAGGAGAGTAGTATTTTATCTCATCGTGTCTTTCTTCGGCATGTTTGATAATAGTTTTTGCTCAATTCTCATACATATAATTTTGTACAAGGTTTTGGAAATATTCAAAATTTGCAACTTATTCAAGTTCGCACTGAATATTTAAAATATTATATTAATTAATCCAATATTGTATATCATAAAATATCGCCCAAGAATGCATGAGTAAAATTCTTTTAGATCACTAAAAACCACAAAGAATCGCTAAAGTTTGTTTATTTGAATTTGAATGGTTTGGTTAAATCGTGAAATGAACTATTGATTTCATTTCATAAGAAAATATTTATTTTTGCAAATGGATTAACATGGATGCGAATATTGGAAAAATGAGAGCCGTGTATTTTCATATCACGGAGCTCAATATACGTTATTTATATTCGAATCGAGCCACAAATCAGAGTATACTGCAAATTCGCTGCTCGTATCTTTTCAATTGTGTCATCGTGCCATCATTCGACAATTTTATTTTTATTTCATTAAAATGAGTAAATCCACGCTCAAATTGTTTTTTTTTTGTTTCCGTTCATTATATATTTTGTATTGGCATTTTTCATTTTGGCAACAAGTAGTTATTTTGTACGTTTTTTATTATTTATATAATTTACGTTATTATTATTATATATGTATATTTTTATTCAATTAATATCCATCTATTTATACAAACTCCACAAAATTACCAAAAGAATGCGCCCATTAAATATAATAAGAAACAAAATGAAATATCCTTTGGGAAAGTCAAAACTTTTCTTTTCATCAACTTTTAATGATCAAAAAAACTTTATTGTCAATCGAATTCCCCATTTGATGATAAAAAGGAGAGTAACGCATCAATTCATCAGCTAATTTTTGCACCCAAAATGTAAACCTACGCTTAAATTGAGGAATTGATGTTTTGAAAAATGATGTAGTTTTCTTGCTCATGTTGTTTTCGGCGAGTGTTTGCTTTTCTCCAGCTTTTTACTAATTTCTAAAAAGTTGGTTTCTCTCCAAATCGCACACCTTTATCCAGCTAAAATTTTTAGGAAATACTGACGTATACAAGTTGCTGGTTTTTTATAATATGCAAGAAAATATTTTTAACCCTTTGGAGACTGTGGGGTTTTAGTGAATCTAAATGCATCCCTATATTGTTGTGGAAAAATATGGAATGAAAATAAAATTAGGGTCCCCCTTAGAAATTTTCTCGGTATTTGTCATCTAAAACATCCCCGAGTGAAATGGAAATGCTTCGAAAATGCTTCCAAATGCTTCGCTATAGTCGTATATTTCACCTTCACTCAGAAAAATGTCACTTTAAATCACTTTTTTAGAATCACTTTAAATCAAAAGTTGAAATCACTTTGAAATAAAAAGCGAATCTTATATGAATTCCACTTTATTATAAAAATTTTCTTTTCAAATCAAAATTTTTCATCATTGAATTAAAAAGAAAACGTATGCTTCGCCAAATCATATTTGAACATTTTTGATTCAAAAATTTTCAAATATGATTTGGCTTCATATACGTTTCTTTTTAATTGAATGATGAAAAATTTTGATTTAAAAAGAAAATTTTTATAATAAAGTGGAATTCATATAAGATTCGCTTTTTATTTCAAAGTGATTTCAACTTTTGATTTAAATTTGATTCTATTAAATAACATTTTTCTGAGTGTTGGAACTGTGTTATACTGGAGCTAGTGCTTTCGGCACTTGGAGTCCCCTCTTCTGGGTGGGTGAAGCTTGAATTACATTGGCCAGCAGTGCAGTGCAGTGCAGTGCACTGAAATTTAGAACTCATGTAATTGCATGTGGCAGCTCACATTAACTGCAGTGCAGTGCAGTGCAGCGGACCGCACTGCATCCTTTAGGCTAATTTCTAAAACGCTACAGACTGCATCAGCTGACATTCTTTTGAGAGTAGTTGACCGGGCAAAAACTATTTAAATTGAGGCGGAAATTCCGTTCCAGACATTAAATTGTAAATGGACAAAAAACAGATGCAGAAAACCTAAATATCAAACCTCCACAAATTGATTTGACATTAATTATCAGAACACTGCACTGCTTTCAATGTGCTTTGCAATGCGTGCACTGCTTCGAAACTGCGCTGTGCTGCGCTGCACTGCACTGCATTCCAATGTAATTCAGGCTTAACTCCTCGGCCCAACTCAATTCTCACCCAAAGCAAATTATGTCACTTAGTGCAGTTGTTCCACACTATTCCGTTAGCTGTCTGAGGCTTGAATATCTCTCGTTTCGTATATTTCATTTTTGTTCGTTCCCTTATATGGTCATAATTTCCAGCATACTTGTTTGTAGTTGTGCCATATAATATTGGAAAACAACAGTGTCTCGAAATTGAATATGGAACAATTTCAACGTAAATACATATGTATCTTCGAATATCGACTAACTATATGGCTAGCTGTATGATGTCCTAAAATTAAGGAGAAAATCATTTGCAGTTGCAGTTAATGTTGTTTTTTATGTAGCAGAACATATTGGCTAAGGCCAGGCGAGCTCGAAATCAGGCCAAGTCAGACGAGTCGGTGATAAAACGAACTTCCGCAATCCATATGTTGGCCGCGACTAGCAACTTTTCCAGCTGTCAATAGTCAGCTGTTTTGGGTGGTTAAAAAATTGAAAATTGTAGGTCTGCTCACCTACCTCAGTCGTAGCAGAAACTAGCAGCTTCATTCATTATGAGTTAAGAGAACAAAGTGAAAACAGGCCTTTGCTGCAAAAGGAAAAGAAGTCACCAGTAATGTTAGCTTTTTGCTTTTGAAAAGCAGCTAATTACTTATGTACATCAGAACAATTCACATACAACTCTATTGAAAAAACCTCTTTTACTAAATTTTGCTAGATGCGGGTGATGATGAGACATGAAATGACGGCAATATAGTGCTGTATAATGCAATAAACAAAACTGCGACGAATTGCGGCAGTGATCTGATAGAGCTTGCCGTAGAAAAATTATAAAACACTGAATCGTCCACACGTTCTGAGATGTCCACGAGAATGGAGTCGGGGTTCGATGCATTTCAGTGCATTCTAATTTACCAACGGCTTCGTCGAATAGCACACGCCTTTTGTAGCAATTGTATATAAACCCAATAATGTGCTAAATATCTAGTAATTCAAATATATTTAGCACAGTATTCGGTTTTAATATAAACCCGTCCACATGCTCGTGCTCGCCTGCTTTGACCTGGAAATAGCATGATTCCATGGACGACCACTTTACATAGCTGAAAAAGATACATAATTACGTTTGCACACATACCTATATTCAAAATGAATTTGTTTAAAAATATTGTATGTTTTTTTGTTTATTTGAAATAGGATCAAAATATGAAACGATACAATGTGGAAATTCGATAACAAATATTCTCTGCATAGCATCATCTGAAAAACTAATCGAGATTCCACTTTATCGCCCGATAAAATACGAAAACACCCAATAAAAAAGTCATACACTACAAAGCGATTCTCGCTCCATTCGATATCACTGCTTTCAAATCCAATTTTTTACGCGTGAAACGTCGAGAAGTGGCCTCCAGGTATCATCTTGAGAATTTCTCTAAGTACGATTTCCAGGAAAATGTAATAGGACATGTCAGTTCCATTATAAATGGAGAAAATAGCCAAACAACATGCTTCTAGGAAAAACAAACAAGAAATGAAAAAATTAGATGTCAACTTATTTACATGCTTAAAAAGAAAAATGAAGGTCGACTACTGATTGTTTTGATCTATGTATCACATCAGATGACATTTTTCACATACCTGTGAGCATAGAATAAACAGTTGACCTTTTTTAAGATGAATGATCACAGTTTTGAATGGGATGATGCATGCATACGTGTACGTATATATGCATTTAGGGACCAACATCGTTTTTAAATCAGGTGACTTTAAACTATGCGTGTGAAAAAAATAACTATTTATAAGTATAATAAAATGATTTTAGAATAATTGAAACTTTTTCATTGAGCTTAGCTTTAAGCAAAAATTCCATATTATTTCAGTAAAGATTTAACGCTCTATGACTACTTAAAGCCATTAGTTTCTGCCACGAAATACAAAAAAAAACAGAGGATTCGAAATATTTTGAGCTACAAAGATGTTTATTGGAGAAAGTCATTACGGTTCAGTTATATACATTACGACGTCTCTCATTTCAAAATAAATCGATTGATTCGTACTGTGAAAGAATGGGTAATCGTCGACGTGACGTGTTTCTCTGAAATCTAAGGCTTTTCATTTTAGAAGACATTCATGTTTCGTATTACCGTGACTACCATGTCAGAGCCAGGCGAGCGAGCTGTTTGTGATGTTTCGGTTTTGGTTTTAGGCAGAACGACTCATGAAATTTGTAATAAATTTCACTTGGTTGCTCTTCATCACATTCCTGATTATTTCGAGTACTTTCATACCAGGACCGAAATTCGCTGATTGGCGATACGGTACGGTAGCTTAAAGTTTATAGGGAAGAAAATGATGAAAGTGAAAGGTGTTTGATGGGAAACGAATGACATGAATTTAATGCAATTACCATAGGCTAGTTGGAGTGGAGAATGAACTTCAAAAAAATTCTTATTATGAAACTATACGATACATCGTAAAAGTTATATGAATGGAAAAATCGGTTGCGTAGAGAAAATAAAAGTTTAGGCTCATCCTGAAGCCTAAAAGTATACTATGATAGCAACATGAACAAGCACTTTTATAAGCCGTTCAATTCTGTTCGAACTCATAAATATTTAGTGCTTCAAAGTAGAATTGCACGAGGCACTTGAATGGAAGCAGACCATACCGGTTGAAAGGGATCAATGTTAATCTTCAGTAGAGATATGTACACTCAGAAAAATGTCATTTAATAGAATCAAATTTAAATCAAAAGCTGAAACCACTTTGAAATAAAAAGTGAATCTTATTTGAATTTCACTTTATTATAAAAATTTTCTTTTCAAATCAAAATTTTTCATCATTGAATTATAAAAAAACGTATGTGGCGTCAATTCATGTTTGAAAATTTTTGAATCAAAAATGTTCAAATATAAGAAAATGATGCATAGAAATATCAATAAAACGCAAAACAAAAAATATTCCAGCAACAATTATCCATTCCCTGATAAATTTAGAAGTAAATTCTTTTCTTCAGGCAGCTTATCGAAATTTCAGGAGATTTCAGCCGTACGCCTTCCCATTGTCCTACGTTACCTCAACACTAAATAAGCTAAGGTATGTATGTAAGGCACCTGTCATCACTGGACATTAAATCTGCCTATTGGCAGGTGTCGATGGCCGAAGATTCAAAGGAGCTGACTTCTTTTACAGTACCTCAACGGGGACTTTTCCAGCCCTTTGGACTACAAAATGCTTCAGCAACGTAGTGGCGTCTAATTGATCACGTTTCGGGGCCCGATGTGGAGCCCTTGGTGTTCACATAATTGGACGACATTGTGCTGGTCACTCAGGATTTCACGAAACATCTAAAGACTCTGAGGGAGGTATTCAGAAGACTGCGCCAGGCTGGGCTGAGGGTCTCCCGGGAAAAGTGTAAGTTCTACCGTACTCGCGTGCTATACTTAGTGTACGTCATGGACGAAGACGGGTTGAATGTGGATCCAGACAAGGTGACCGTGATAATGAACATACTCCGTGGGACAGGTGTAAAATAAGTATGGCGATTCTTGGAGATGATTTAGTTTAGTTTAGTTTAGTTTATTGACAATTTCATCAACAGAATGATTACTACAGAAAAAATATTACATATGAAATTATAAATGACAATTAATCGGTCGTTTAAGCCGACACTTGAACGTATCAACAGTATAATTATAGTCGAACATTTGATACGCTGAGTTAAAGCTTCGGGCTATTGCGCAGGTTGGTTCATTTAATCCATAATTGGTCTTATGAAACGGGATGGATAAGGCGCTATGATGCCTACGTTCACCGTGGCAAACACGAAAGTTCAGTTTAGATTGCAAAAACTCAGAGTTTACGTTTCCAGTGAGTAACTTCGCAGCAAATAGAGCTTTGAAATTTTGACGTCGAGTTTCAAGAGTGTCCATGGTCAATAATTGCAAGCGGTTTTCATAAGGAGGTAAGCGAATAGGATCACACCAGCAGAAGGAACTAAGAACAAAAATTAGAAATCTCTTTTGGACAGACTCAATGCGATCTATGTGCTCCTTGTAATATGGAGACCACATCAAGCACCCATATTCTAGGATAGGGCGAACCAGAGAGCAGAACAGGATTTTAGTCAGAAGAATGTCATTGAATTCCTTAAATCATCGTTTTAAGAAGCCAAGTGCACAGTTGGCTTTTATTATTATTGAGTCAATGTGGTCATTAAAAGTGAACGCGGAGTTGAATAGTAGTCCTAAGTCACGAACTTTATTGGAGCGAGTTAAAAGAGTATCGTTTAAAGTGTAGATGAAATTAATCGGAGATGATTTGTGGGAGAGTGAGATAACTGGACATTTTTCAACGTTTAGTGAAAGTTGGTTTAGAGCGCACCAATTAGCAAAGGTTAACACATTACGTTGCAGGATCGTACAGTCATTAAGTGATGATATAGTATTAAAAATCTTTGCGTCGTCAGCGTAGAGTAAAATGGAGGATCCTGGAACAAAAGTGATCAGGTCATTTATATAAATGGCAAAAAGAATGGGACCAAGGTGGCTGCCTTGTGGAACATCTGAGGTAGCAATTATGTTAGTGGATAGAATGCCATGAAATCGAAAGTTTAGCTTGCGATTAGAGAGATAAGATTTAACCCAGTCTATAAACTTATTAGAGAACACAAGAAGATGCAATTTACATATAAGAATGTCATGATCCAGCTTTTCGAAAGCTTTCGTGAGGTCGGTATAAATGCAATCAACTTGTCTACCTTCTTCAATCACAGGGATGACTAGGTTTGCAAGTTCTAAAAGGTTAGTAGTGGGTAGACTTACCTTTAATAAAACCATGCTGGCAAGGTGAGATTAAAAACTTAGAGTGAAAAGATAACACCTCGGTAACTATGGCTTCAATACGCTTGGCGACGCATGATAATTTGGCAATTGGCCTATGGTTGTGCACGACTTCTTTGCTGCCTTTTTTGTGGATCGGAGTAATTGAAGAATATTTGCTTAAGTTTGGGAAAATACCGGAGGAAATCGATAGATTAAAAAGATGAGCTAATAGTGGTGAGAGAATATTGGCGCAACGTTTAAGCACTATAGTCGGTAATCCATCAGAACAGGGGTGAAAATTATTCTCAAGACGAGATATATGTCTTAAGATAGTGGGAATGTCGATGTAAAGGTCTTTCATTCCCAACGTCGTTTTAGGGGAATCCACCAGGTAATTGAGATTAGGTTTATTGAAGTCGGAGAGAGGTAATCCATACGCGGATTGGAAGTAATCTGCAAATAAGTTGCGATTTATTCATGACCATGCCGTCATATATAAAAGAGCAAGGGTATCCGTCATGATACCTTTTTGAATTTACAAAATTCCAAAAACGCTTGGTATGGCTTATGAAAGACTGCTTAAGTTCGTCCATTTAGTTGAAGTAGGCAGATGAGGTTTCAGATACGAATCTATTTCTTAATTCCTCATACACTTTATAATCATCCTCTAGACGCGACGAGCTGTACACTTTCCACGCCTTAATTTTCAAATTTTTGAGATTGATTAAATCGGTTTACTCAATGAACACAGCGAGCAAAGCAACCGAATAAGATGGAATGAAAGTTTATGGCTGCAACGTTTATGTTAGATTCATTTCCAACCGAAGACCAGTCGCATTCGGTCATTATTTCACTTAGCGTATCAAAGTCAACTTTCTTGAAGTTAAAGTTTAAAAGATTTACAAAGTTAGACTCCATTAGTATATTGGCATTAATATGGAAATTGATATGATGAGCTGGATGGTGTGTAGATTCATGAAGTAGAGGAGATGAACATCGTTGAATCGAGACATCAGATGAATTCGTCGAAAAAATCAGATTCAAAAGACGTCCATTTGTGTTGTGGATGCAGTTGATCTGCTTTTGTCCAGTTGAAAGAATAGCGTCGATGAAGTAGCTTTCTCGTTGGTTATTGGACAAAGGGAGATAGTGTTCACTATTGTTAGAGATTCGCCACTCCAGATGCGGTAAATTGAAATCTCCCATAAGAATGAAATCGTCGGACGGTTCCATTATGCGGCATTTATGTTCAGCTAGGTTATACGCCAAGTCATATGTTGAGTTTGGTGCGGACGGAGGGATGTACAGTATTGCTACGAAAATTCTTCTTTGATGAAGGTTTAGTGTGATACATACGTATTCCAGGTCAAAAGTGTCAGGTATATCGAGTCGAGATACAGGCAGTTCTTTACACACAGCAAGCAGCACACCACCACCGACAGGAGCATCAGGACAATTAAGATGGCGATCACGACGAAAAACTGCAAAGTTACTGTTGAATAGTTCGGCATCGTTGATGTTTTCACATAGCCAGGTTTCGGTAAAGCCAATAATGTCAAAATTACACACTGAAGAGGCGACATATAAACCATTAATTTTAGAGCGCATGCCACCTATGTTGGCGTAGTACGCCGAGATTTCTTTTGCCCGTTTTTTGAATTATGGCTTGATGTAATCATCTCTTGATGTTGATGCTTAGGAACAAATTCTCTGATGACGCACGATGAAGGCCAGTAGCAACTACATGAAATAGTGTTGAAGCACCACTCAGGCATGATAACTTTGAATGATGAAACACGCTGATGGTTCCCAATTTTTGTACAAGATATAAAATTGGTTGTATTGGAGAATATTGTTTACATTCGCTAAGACATCATCGTTGGTCGTGTCTCCAGCTAGGCGAGATAAAAATAGCACTTTTGGTTGAACTGCAGCCTTAAGTGAGCAAGAAAAATTGCTGTCATTGTTTCCAGGCAAAGTGCGGCCAACAGTAGCGACGCTCACGATATTGGGTGTTCCGTCTACATTTTAAGGTGCTGGTGTTTCAAAGCGGACACAAAGCTATTCGCTGCCCCAATCGTAACATATCCGGACTACAATCTGCCGTTCACCATTCAGACTGACGCCTCAAATGAAAGAGTGGGAGCGGTATTATCACAAGAGCAGCCCGAGGGCGAAAAAGCAATAAGTTACCTTAGCCGTAGCAAATGTACTTCGCTACAGGGCTATAGTGCCTTGCGGTCTTATTGGCCATTGAAAAGTTAAGGCCGTATGTGGAGGACACCAGGTTAAGGGCGGTAACCGACTACCACTTTCTGGTTTGGCTACACAATCTGAAGCACCCCAGTAGCCGTCTAGCTCAGTGGGCAGTGAAACTGCAGCAGTACGACTGCGATGTCGTACACCGCAAGGAGAAGGAGCATTTGATGCCAAATGCTCTGTCGCGCTCCACCGAGATAGCGGAGATGGAAGGGGGTGAGGAAAAGTGCGACCGATGGTTTGAACGGAGGAGGGAACGGGAAAAGAAGGATCCAGACCGGTACCCGAATTGGCGAACATGAGAAAGTTCGGTACCCAGAACTCCAGAAAGACAGTGCATGGAAAATGGTGGTTCATAGATCTGAACGTTTGGAACGGTCAGAAGACCCAGGATCGAATGGCTCAGACATTTTATTGACCAAAGATGGGAGTAAATGTGAAGTAATATGTCCAGCGCTGGAAGGTGTGGCAGGCTGTCAAGGTGGAAGAAAAACACTTGGTAGCAAGGGCCGTTTATGCGGCATTTATCTTTTAACTCCTTGTGTACTTATTACGCAAGAAGATGAGATTTGCGCACATTAAGGCTATTAAAACAAGTGGAAAAAACATCAATCTTACACCTTTAGAGTAATAAAACCACTAAAACTACCAACTTAGTGCTTTAATATCATAACCATGCATACACTAATGTGCATCTTATTACGTCACATTAAACTAATTCATTTTCTACTTTCGATTAGGCAAAGCACATACCAAATTTACGGCATCTGCAATCAGCGCTAAGCAAGACCGTAGCAGACAGTATCATTGTCAATGTGAAACTGCCAGCACTGAATAGAAAGGAGAGCAAATGAACAGATAAGCGAATAACATAGCAATTGCAAAAGAGCAGTGAGCAGTTGAACAGCATAAGCACAGAATAATAACATTGCTCTTGTAAAATATTTTTATTCTATAAAAAAGAAGGGGGCAGCAGCAATGGACGTTACATTGCTCACTGCTATTTTCAAAGAACAGTATTAGTAGCAGTGATCGCAAGAGCGGTTCTATTTCTAGCTTTGATTTTCATTGCTGTTTTCATTTCATTATGTCTGTCCGTTCTAAGTGTACACTAATCTGGCCAAAAATGGGCTTCTGTGGTTTTCCTAGGACTTTCTGAGCTAACCGTAAGACAGAGTAATCACATGGACTAATCACAAAAGGAAAAATCGTAATGCGAAGCTTTTCATTAAATTTTATCAATCTATCAAACATTTATACTTTCAAAGTAGCACAGCATACTAAGAATATAAACAATCAAATTGCGATAAGAATCGAACTTTCTTGCATTAAAGGTCCATAAAATAACATTCCCAAAAAATTATGCTATATGCTGAATGCAACATTCATTTTGCAGAGAAACTTTCAAACATTACCTCAGTGGCTGCTGGTTTGAAGACATGTCATAAAAAAAGGTAACCTACGACTCACAACTGTGTTTATATATTGAAACCAAAGTTAATTAATGTAAATTAAATACATACTTTTCCTTTTTCCTCTACAAATTTGCTATTTTTATTGCCTGCAGAAATCAAATATAATAAATGTATGTATTAATAAAAATATATATTATATAGCAATGATAATTACATCAATGCTGCTGCTACATCAATACGCGCAATGTGATCAAAAAAATAAACTATCGCACTGCCTGTCAGCCTGTCTTTGCACAAGCTCTTGAGACTACTTAGATTCATATCTACTGTCATAAAAAATATGCAGCATTTTATTATTAACAAGTGTTATCTTTACATTAGATCAGAAATGGCTCGTTAGAATCTTAACTGTACGGAACTGATCTGATCCCTAGGCAATTTACTTTTTCCCGGGTGGTATCTCCATGCTTGCTATCAATGCTTCTCCCCAGTTTTTATGGTGATAGATAAGTATGTACATGACGGGACTCTGAGAGCAAAACCACTGAAAGCATAATCTATTAGTATGAAAAGCCACAGTGTAATATAATTTTCGTTGCGCATGTGGGTACGAATATAAATATATAGCAACATTAGGAAATGAGTGAAATATTGTGCTTTTAAATTAATTTGTACAAAATTCCAAAAACAGGTATCGAAAAAGAGAGTGCAGTATAAGAATCCAAAAAAATACAAAAATTGTCATAGCTGGCAGCCCTTTCATGATTTTTGTATGAAATTCCTACGACATTTGGTTCAGGTCCATTTACTGCATGAACTTCGTTTTGATTTCTTAACTGGACCGGAAGTTATAGTGAAAAAAGCTTTATTTTGCTGAGCAAATTTGTAAGATTTAGGAGACAAAAAATCACCATAGCTAGCAACTCTATTCTAATTTTTCAGCCAAATTTTCACCAAATGTTATCCAAAATAAGATCCTTTGTGAATTTCGTTTAAATGTGATGGCTGAATCGGAAGTTACATGCCAAAAAGCTGTTTTTTTTCAGTAATTTTTCAACATGATACCACTGCCACAGGGTTGCCTGCATTTCAAAATCACTTCTATCAGACCTGGTCCTAGTTATTACCAGCATGTTCTGTAAACTTCATTATGATCGGGTAATCCGGTCGTCAGTTCTCGTGAATAGAAGTTTCGAGTGCTAAAAATAGAGGTAATTTGGTGATGGGTTGCCGTTCTTGGGCAAATCGGAATTTCAAAAATTTCAATTTTACACCATGCACAAAAATTAAAATTTATCAATGGTTTAAATTTTTTGTCAAAAATCAAAAATTTTTGAGGAGAGTCAATGATTTGAAAGGTTTTTTTTTCAGGATCCTGCCACTGCTACAGGGTTACCTGCACTACCTCGGAAATCCATGTGTGTTAAATTTTAATCAACATCAATACGCTCTGCAAATTTCACGATGATCCAATGTTTTTGTCAGAAGTAATGACAAATCAAAATTAAAAAAAAATCCTTGCCTTCTTTTCGGCACCCTGCACCCACCCACGGCTCAAAATTTCCAATTCATTATCATAGACAAGCTTAAAACATACTGAGTTTTCATTTCCAATACTTTTTTAAACAAAAATTTACGCTGCTTGGAAATATAGGAGTACCTCAAAATTCACTAAAACGCTTGGCGCCGCTAAAAGATTTAAGATATCTGAATTTTAGCAAATCATGGACCTAACTTCTATATACATCTATGTTCCTTAAAAATTTCAGCTCAATCGGATCGGCCACTCCAGGGATTATCTCCCTTACTCATTTTGCTGATATATATATATATATATATATATATATATATATATATATATATATATATATATATATATACATATATATGTATATATATATATATATATATATATATATATATATATATATATATATATATATATATATATATATATATATATATATATATATACCTATATATATATATATATAAAGAAATATGAATTTTCGGCGAAACGAGTTTAATACTAATTTTCTTCGAAAATTTGTAAAAACTCCAGCGCAGGTTAGTTGAGTTTAATTTTGGAAGAAAAGCAGAGGAAATGTGCAAATTTAGTTTCAGACAATATTCTTGAGGTCTTTCCGAAATCATTTTGTCGTACTCACGACTGGATCTTCAAATTGTGAGTTTGACTATGAAAATTTAACGCCAATATTTGCCTGTATAAAAGTACCCAAATCACCCAGCCACCACCGCTAAAAGTTTATTGGGCTTCTAGTAATTAGTAACACAATATTGATCTAGGAACTAGAAGCCAAGCAAGCATAGTCAAGAAATTGAAAGATGATGCACCATCAGTTCAGTAAGCTAAAAAGAAGCTAAGATTGTGTCATTCCGATCCATCGACGATGTAAATATTATTCGAAAAATTCGATATTAAAATTTCGATATCATAATTCCTCTCGAAACTATATGGACATACATACAGCTAAAAATAAACTCAATAATAGAAAATCTTTGAATTTTCAGTAAAAATCGATTTTCTTTTATATTCATGCTCACAGTCACAATGAAGACCAAATAAATTCTCAACGATTCAACCGGGATTTCCACGGCAAAATGATGGTAATGAATCTGATCTTAAAAATATAATTTTATCACTGTTCATCAACTATATCATAATGTAAAGACAACAAGATGCCTTGCCGAAAATTAAATACATTTAACTGCACTTTCCTAATGCTATCATATTGCCTGAAATTGTCAGAATTGTAATAAATCTTTTGCAGCATCGTACGCACATTCACAGTGAGCGATTCCCAAAGATACTTGACACGAATTCAAATATTGGCTTATCACACATAAATCTGCTTACGTTCGTGCTTTATGCGGCAATAAAAACATCAAATTGAGAAAATTATATGAAGCGTATAATTGTTCGAATGAAAATATGAAAAAATCTTTTGAAAGCTGAGCTTTTCGGGAATCAGGGCTCATCTAAAATGTGTACGTGATTCGATTGAGTGGAAAAATGTCATGCGGTTTCAAAGATAGTAGCTGTATAAGCTCTGTATTGATTTTGAAAATTGAATTGTAGTAAATTGACGTAGAGTTTTTCACTATAGTCAAAAACGTATAAGGAAGTTTTGAAGTTTTTATTTTGCCACAGTTTGTACTAAATATTTTCAAGAAGATGAATAATCTCTTGAGCTCACAAAATTCAGAAAATAAAACAAAGATTTAATTCGTGCCTCGGGTAATAAGGATGTAATACAATTGCTCTTCATATTTGGAAATGAAAATGACGTAAAATTTACGAACACAAATAAACCTTATCGTTTTTTAAACGTCTAATGAATGCTACCATATCGTGGATCACATAAAATTTCAAAGCATGAAAATTTCCAGCCTTGTTCAATAGAAATTTTCTAATCGAGCAGTAAATACAAATCTTGCTCTTATATCGTTTTATGAACTATTTGAAATACGCTACTCGATTTTGGGTTGAAAATTCAGAACAAAAGTATACGAACGCTCAAAAATATCATACTTTGAACAACATAAACAATTGCAAGAAAACTTAAAAAAGCTTTTAAGTGGTATTTATTGATTTTCAAACAAAATGCCACCATCATTCATTGGCTTAATGTTCTATGTTTCAAGCAAGCCTGTCATGACAGAAATTAATCGTTAAAAAAGAAAATTTCTAATTGAAAAGTTCTTTATGAAAAGTTTGCCAAGTTGCTGAATAAATTATATAATCGTTAGAGAAAATTGAAGCGAAATCTACGATGTGTTCGATCATTTGTGTGATGTTGATTTTACTGCTAAACATGTATTGGTGGGCAAAAGAAAAACTTGACCTTTTACTTATTTTCTTTTTTTAGTTGATTTTTTTTTGTATAGTTGTATTATAGTCCTTTTGATATTATTAAAACTTCTTGTCATGGCTCATTAAATATTATGGATCAATATTATGGATTTCACCATAGCAACGATAAAACGTTAGATTTTAGGAGGGCCATGTTTTGATCAATATGAGACTTGGCTTAGTTTTGTTTTTGCTAATGATTGTTTCGAAATAAACCAATTGAAAATAGCTTCAGGATAATATCATGCCGAATTATAAAATGCCAAAAATATTAGAGATTTTAGAATTGGAATTTTAAGTAACAAATTGCGATTGCAAATGAAAGTTTAGTAATTTAAATGATTCAGTTGAGTTTTTCTGAAACACAGCTTACGCACTCGTACTTGTTTGTATTTTTAAAATCGAAACGGTTCACCTTCGAAACTAAACCCGCTTTTATTTTAATTAAAAGTGGGAAACCGTTCGCGTGCTTCAAACTTTCACAATTAAGTAAATAGTTCACTGTTCTTCACTTGCATGTCTGGTGCAAACTAAACTGTCTCAGCTCGTCGAGGGATTATTTGTGAGTTCTTCTTGAATGTCTCGAATGTTATAAAGAACTATCTAACCCTGGCCTTGCTGACTAGGATGTTCTAGTTGATTTATTGAACACTCATTAAATTTCTCGCTCAGGATGTACTGATCAACTTTTAACTCGGTTAAGAAGTACAAATTTGTCTTGTGTTAGTGAAGGCATGTAACAATATAATAATATTTTATTGATGAAATCAAAGATATCAAGCTAAGAACTAAAAACCGTGGATGATTGGAGGATTGATATTATGTTTCTTGTTTGATTGATATCATGTTTCTTCACCCAGACTAGATGAGAGGGAAACACTATCAACAATCATAGCACCAGAGAAAATTATTGAGATTGTGCTGATACATAATGCCTGACAATATAATTAATGGCGGGAAATTCATAGGAGTCGGCACTATGTATTATAGCTTGCAATAATAGCCCCAAAAGATATATATATATATATATATATATATATATATATATATATATATATATATATATATATATATATATATATATATATATATATATATATATATATATATATATATATATATACTAGGTGGGGTGAAAAGTAACCTCCTTGGGAATGAAAAAATTGTTTTTTAAATTTTTTTTTTTAAATTTTATTCAATGTTGCCCCCTTTTAGGTCGATATACTTATTCCAGCGATTTTCCAACTTTTTGATCCCGTCCGAAAAGTAATTTTCCGGAAGGCCTACAAAATACTTCTCCGCGGCGTCGATTATCTCCTGGCGTGAGCTGAATTTTTTATTGATGAGCCATCTTTTAATGTTTGAGAACAGATAATAGTCCGAGAGAGCCAAATCGGGCGAATAAGGTGGATGGGGAAGCAATTCGAGCCCTAAATCGTTGATTTTAGGCATTGTTGAGATGCTCTTGTGTGACGGCGCGTTGTCTTGTAAAAACAAAACAAAAAAAACAACAAAAAGCCGTTTCGTATTGATTTCGGTTTTCAATCGCTCTAAGGCTTCTTTCACATTATACGGTTCCGACCGTACGGCAAAAAACCGTACGGTGAAAATTCGAATGAGCAACATGTTCACACTATACGGTTTATGCGCGGTTTTTTTTCGTCACAAGCTCAATTTGTGATTAAATGGTGTGCTGTTTAATGCTCAAATATTTTTTTTTATAAATATTATAATTAATGTGCAACCAGACTATGCTGTCATTATTGTAAATGCTTGTATTGTATTACATACCAAAATATGGGTGCATTTTTATGCAGAGTTCATGCCAGGCATCTTTCGTTGCATTTCTGTCTTTGTAGGTGTCCAGAAATTTATCCCGCAGCTCAGGTCTGGCCTCCACAAGTGTAATCAAAACTTCTGCATCTATATATGTCATTATTCTTTTGTCACTTTACATTTTACACTTTGCTAAACTGCAACTAAATTGGCTCGAGATTGATTGACCGTACGGTTTGAAACCGTCTAATGTGAAAGCATGCACTTGGTCGCGTGCACCACTGAGTGTCCGGTCGCCGTTCGGGCACCGTGGATTGCAGTGGCAGTGTACGGCTGCTACACGGTACGGCCACGGCATTTTGCCGTAACCGTGAAATGTGAAAGAGGCTATACTCTTCTTCACACCACTAGAAAAATATCGCCGTACGGTTTTTTGCCGTACGGTCGGAACCGGATAATGTGAAAGGAGCCTAATACTACGCAATAATACTCGCTGCTGATGGTTTTTCCTTTTTCGAGGTAGTCCACGAAGAGTATGCCATGAAAATCCCAGAAAACCGACGCCATGACCTTTCCGGCCCATTGAGCCTCCCTTGGCCGCTTCGGAGCACTCGTGCCGGCTTCAGTCCATAGCCGGGCACTCATTCTGTTCTCTGGCGTGAAATAGTGGATCCAGGTTTCATCAACAGTCACCAATCGACGCCAAAAGTCCACCCGATTTCGCCTCAGCATGGCCAAACACGCTTCCGAAGTGCGCTCGCGTTCGTGTTTTTGGTCCGGAGTCAGTATGCGCGGCACCCAGCGGCAGGATAATTTGTTCATCTGCAGAATCTCATCCAAAATATGGCGTGTGCACTCGGTACTAATCCTTGTGGCATCTGCTAGCTCGCGCATCTTCATTTTCCGGTCGGCCAACACCATTTCATGTATTGTTTTGACATTGTCCAGTGTAACCGCATCGGAGGGCCTACCGCTGCGGACTTCATCGGTAGTGGAGTTTCGGTCACCACGAAACTCTCGAAACCAATATTTCACGGTATAATCTGAAGGAGCACTAGCCCCATAATATTTATCTAACTTTTCTTTTGTTTCCTTTGCCGTTTTGCCTCTCAAAAAATAATGTTTTACGAGAGAATGAAAATGGTTTATTTTCGTAACATGTCAACGAAAATCGGCTGTAAAAACAAAACAAATGGCTGTATCGCTCTGAAATTTGACATGTCTGCCTTAATATGAATGGACTATAAAGCACAATAATCTTTTTTGCAATTGCAGCGCATTCTGGTGGTCAAGGAGGTTACTTTTCACCCCACCTAGTATGTAAGCCCCAAAAGGCATATATTATAGCTTCGATAAAAAGCAAAGTAATTGTGAAATCGTCCATAATTTGGACAATTTAGGTACTTTGATAAATGTAGATGAGGGAAATGTTCACTTCCAGATCCAAATTTGTGATCCTATTCTTTAAGAGCCAACACTTTACCCATTAGGCTACCAAGCTTAATAAAAAGTTATTGTTATTTACACTCAAAAAAATTTTGGTTAAATTTTACCCTTATAATAGTAGGAAACTGGTTTCCTACTATTAAAGATGAAAATTTACAAAAGTGGTAAATGTGTAATTTTTTTACAAGCAAATCGTGTAATTTTACCCTAAAAAGACGTAAATTTAAGATACAAATGATACAATTTTCCAACTTTGGTGTAAATGAGAGTAGCGAAGTAGGAAATTTACACTCTTTTTGCTAAGGTTTACCAAATGCTATTTATTATTCAGCCGGTATGACGTAAAAGCAAAAAATGCACATCCAATGTGTAAAAAAAATTTTGATACGTTATTTTAAACAGAAAAATGAATATATTTACTTTTATCAAAGAGTTAATTTTAGACCCACTTTTTAGAGTGTAGCCTTTTTTAATGATATATATCGAGATAATGTTAATAGCAGTTGGGTCTATGTTTTTTATTCGGTTGATAATGGACAATTTTTCCAAATTTTGATCTGTTGCAGGTAATGTTATTACTTTATTGTAAAAAAGGCGCGAAAATATGTCACCAGCTTACAAAATCTTACGATAACCATACTCCATCAAATGAAACTTGTAAATTATGCTTTTGACGTTTTCAATTTTTTTGACCACCTTTTGAAGGCGCTAGTTTCGTTGGCTTCTAAACTATCCGTTGCTGCTGGTTTATCAGCAAAAATTTTACGTATACCCACAAGAAGTAATCCAGCAGGGACAAATCGCACGATTTTGGCGGCCAATTGACGGGTCCATTGCTCGAGATAAGGCAATTTCCGAATTTAAGTGTCAATAAATCAATGGTTGCAGTTGCTGTTTGGTACGCAGTGCTATCTTGTCGAAACCAACTCTTCTCACATCCGTGCGACGCAAATTTGTGAGTAAAAACTGTTTTATTATCGCTCTGTACTGGTCGCTATTCATTACCGTGCTCATCTACCGAAAAAGTAAGGCTCTTTGATGCCACCAGCATGCACTGTGCATCATACAGTGATTTTTTTTTTTTTTTGATACAACGGTATCTCCATGATTTGACGGAAATTTGACATGCTGTTAATGTGGCGATTTTGCTTTTTGACATAGCCATCGAGCCAGGAATGAGTTTCGTCGCTGCACAAAATAATCGCGTCGAACAGAGGGTCAGCATCCAGTTGAGTTTCGGCACATTCTGTGAACGTGCGACCCATTGGACGGGCAAACGGCTTTGATTCTTGCAACAATTAGATCTTGTAAGCTTTCAGACCGAGATCTTTGCGCAACATTTTTCACAGCACGGACGAACAAATTCCAAGTTCAAAAAACCAAATCTGGGTTGTTAGCAATACTGGCTGCCACAGCTACGATATTTTCTGCGGAACGCAATGTTTTCAACCTCGTCGTTGGCTTACGGTCAAGCAACGTAAAATGGCAAATAGCACGGGCTTAAGAACGATTATGCGGTCCATAAAACTCACGAAGCGATCTTTGAGTATGCACAACTGAACAAATCAGTCATTGGCGATTTGACAGGTCTTTTTCTGTAAAAATGACAAATATGTTAACAACTTTCATCGGATCATTTGACAGTGGTGACTTTCAAAATATGGTTCCTATAGAAAAAACTCTCTTTACAAACAGCAAGATACTCAACCATGCCAGTCTGTTCTAAAATTTCCATGAATACGTCTAAGACCAGGTACCCAAATCAATCGCAAGTAAGTTATGGCACGAAGGGGGCCCGGTAGCTCTGCTCGCTAAGGTGTTAGGCCGAAAAGCGGCGTGCTACGGGGCCTGCGGGTTCGAATCCCGCCAGTGCCATGGCTGTAAGTGTGAATGCGTGTGATTGTCCATGAGGGTGGCAAATGGGCCCAAACTGGTGACCTAACGCTGGCCGCATTCCCGGCAACCCTCTTCACTAACCTAACCTAAGTAATGGCACGATAGTCCTTGGTAAGGCTAGGGATAGAAGTTGGTAGAGAAATTTATTCAGAAACTTACTGCCAGTGTGTATACTGATTTAACTCAGGTACCTACTCTAAGCTAAATTGTTTCAAAGCTCGATGTGCGGTCTCCCATTCAAACATAGATTCGAATAAGGACCGCAAATACTAAGAGATAGCGTTCCACCCACTACACTAGACGAACTTCAACCCAAATCACCCAAGTCAATTATTGCATAGCCGAATTTTGTTGGTAGCATCTCTTGGTACAAAATTGATTAAAACGCATAACTAAGTGGCTTCAGCCAATGCCGATTGGCCTTTTCTGCCGTATTATAATTTAGGAACCAAAAATTTGTCAAACTTGACTTTCGTAACTAGATCAAACTACAGTGTGAATTGACCATAAAATAGTCTTGATTGTTTTATTTTTAATGCAAATTTGAAAATGACGCCACAAGCAGAGGCTAGCTCGCACTTTCGAATGACTTTCAGGAGGCGCAAAAACTCGTTTGGTCATTCTAAGATCTTGGTTGAGAGAATTCCCGCATTGCTCCGCACGTTCTAGTAGATTTAGAGTTCAAAACTTGCATTCCTGGTAAGGGCAAATAGCGTGATTGTATCAACCTCGAAAGACGGCTTATACATGAGTACACCGTTGGCTCAAAGATAAACAATAGAGTCGGGAGTAGTGTATACTCGGACAAACTGAATCTCAAGCTGTCTCTCTGTTTACCAGACCATTGTAGTGTTTTCAGGCAGAAACTGCTGCTATTTCGACTCAGGCTCCTTTTCAATAGGAATACCGATGATATCGGCTAAATTGGCCATTAGGCCAAAATAACTTGAGGACGCTTGGATGTTTTGGGCAGTTGAAATATCCTGGACGACAACAAGACAGTCCTGGGTTTCTATGGACACATTGCACCAGGCAGCTATTAGGCTTACCTTGAAGCGCTCTGCGTTGTACTATAGACATTTTGGGCCATTGCCACATGCGCAACAGCTAGACGCAGGGTTTAACAACTTCTGTCGGAGCTATTGCTCGGAGGACGAGGAGGAATCTGTCCTCCATCTCATACACCATCTCATACACTCTTTTGTGCCTATGTGCATCTGTTGGCAGGCCTCTGTTGCTCAGCAGCCACTTCAACCTATCAATCTTCTTACCTGCTGTAGTTACAAAAATTACACATGTCTATTTTTGTAAATTTCGATGTTTTACAAACAAAGATTTTTGCTTTTTGAAAATAAATTCTTTACTCATCCTAAAACTATCCTTTGGACACCATTTTAAATTGAAGTGTTCGAACCGGTCAACAAATAACTTATTTTGTAAACACTAGACATTTTTGCTCACGAAAGCTCGTGAACGGCTCGTGAAATCAATTTGAAATTCACAGGATGTATTGCAAATACGAGCAATCCAGTGGCAGTAGTGCCATTTTGGAAAATTATTCAAGAAAATAAATTTTTTATGACCCATAACTTCCGATGCAGTCATAAGATTAGTATGAAATTACAAAGTATTTACACATATCTTATTTTACGGCAAGTTTGGTAGAAGTTTGATTGAAAAATTATTATGGAACTGCCAGTTTTGGTAATTTTTGTAGCTTTTGGCATTTCTTTGCCAATAGATTGCCAGCATTAAATTTTCAAATCAAAATGATATAACAGTCAAAACCAACAATTTTCCTATTTCCGAAGTTTTGATATTTTCCCGGGCGGTAGCTAGAAAATTCATTCCGCTCCTTGAACTATTGAAGCAATTATCAAAACGAAATGAAATTCATACGTTGAGGCTCTCAACGAGAAGCTGATTTGGTTAACTTTTGAGTGTGGTGCTCAGAAATGGTTATTATTATTATTTATTGTCTAAATCAACTAGACAAGGAATAAACTTATATATAAAAAGAAAAAGAAAAAGGAAAATTAATTAAAACTAAACAAAGTATAAAAAGGCCGTGAAATCTAATCATAATTCAACACAGATATGAAATCAAAAATTCAGAAAATTAGTTGATTTCATAAGATAAAACGCATGCTCTTAACTTATTTTTAAAAGTGCATAACGAAGGCGGAAGGACCAATATTGAAACAATTATGCTGCCTCGGCAAACGTAAAAGTGGCGAGTAAAAATATACATAAGTGCGAGCAAATGGTACGTTGAGGGTAAATAAAGACCTAATAAAACGTACCGGGACACGAGCAAAAAACTGCGCTCTGGGGATATATGTAAAAGAACCAGTATAGTCGGGGGAAATCTAACATGGTGCTTCGGAAAAATTAGGGGAAAGCTGAATTTTAGTTTGAACCTTGGTACTGGCGTGTTGAACAAAATGTCAAAAGTCCTTATCGATCCGAGTGCTGCGTCGCTTTTTATACGGGGTCAAACAATGTATGACAAATTTGTAGCTTAAAAAATTTCCAACTAAAAAGGTCCAAATTTTTTCCTGTAACTATAACTGTTTTTGAGATACATTGATCTAAACATTTGTTACTAACAGCATCCTCCTACACGTAAATTTACTAGATTGAAAAAAGTTCTATGTTAGTTCAATATCAAACTTGACTGAAAAGATAAAATTATGAAAATAAAGTAATATTATACTAATTTAAATCCATTATTATCGATTTTATTAAGAACTCATCTAAAATGATTATAATTTCAAATTACATTAAAACCATTATATAAACTGGAAACCTACACCACAATTCATCAAACAGTGAACAGTTTAATATTACTCGAACTCATGCAGATTAGGCATTTTTCATTCACAGCTACCAGTCACAGCCAAATCTCATGCAACCGCAATCATTATTCACAATTTACGCTGATAGATAAAGCTTACGGAGTCCGTCTGGATCGGAGTAAGTCTACGCGTGACGTGAAGTCAACTACAGAATAACTCAGTATTCCTGCTGACAAAACAACTTTAATCTAACTGTTTTTCCTCCATAAGTAAACATGTATATTCTATGTTAAAACAAAAGGATGCGAAGAAGGTAATTGGCAACTTCAGCGAAAAATAAACGACGGCGCGACGTGTAGCGACTGTTTCGTTTCATCATTTTATCTCGTGAGAATTTTCTGGCTGGATTGAAAATGGCTTTTCATATTCCGGCTGTACGTGGGCATTCAAAATGAATATCAATGAGCAGAAATCATTTTCGTGACATGCTAGAGCGGATTAAATGTTTGCCGCATGATGTAAAATATTCTGGGTAATAGTAAAATAAATTTTTGAAAATTGATTTCAGAAGTGATTCGGTTGAAAATAATTTCTGGAAATTGATTTGACAAGTGATTGACTTTCAAATCAAATAAACATAAATGGCATCAGATGTAAAATGGTCTATACGACTCCCGTTATAACTCACACCTTGAAAAGACACGAAAAAAAAAGATTTCTCAGTAAACCCTTAACTATTAATGTTCTGATGAATGAATCTTCTATTCTTCGGTTTCTACATATCATAAATATTTCGAATTATATGGTCGATAGTGTAGAGTCCTATTCCATCCTAATGAACTAATTGTTTGTGGATTGCTGGCTCAATAGTCAAGCTGAACGACACTTTGCAAAATAAAAAAAAGGATATCTTAAAATTAGCTCCGATCAATGACCCGCCTTATATATTTTCAAATACGCTACGAACCCAACGAAATATTTCCATTCTTCGGTCAACGATACTATCAGAATTATAAAATGTTTTATCAGGGATAATAAAGCTTAAGAATCTATTTTTCTTCGTTCGAGCATTTGATTCAATGTCTTGGAAAAATCGGTACTCAAATTGAAAAGTTCATTGAATTCACTTGCTCTCTTCCTTTAGGGTATGCTTGAATCATAGCAGCAGACAACCGACAACTGTTTCGCAAAATTTTTCTCTTACTTTTCATTGTGCTATATACGAGGCAAGTGTGTCGTTAAATTATTCGAACCCTTTCAGCGCAAACTAGTGCCATGAACTTTGCTTTTTGTTCGTGATTGGGTGTGAAAGGAATTAAAATCATTTTTCGCGGTTAACGATGCAGTTTCTCTTTGACTATACAAATGTTCCAACTGGTTAAGTGAAAATGAATGTGCTGGAACAGTGAGGATAGAAATGTATTTATAGTTAAATTAAAGTTTTAAGGTGTAGTAGTGGTTTTTAATTTTTTTAAGAGTCTTCTGGGGCATTGTGCATTAGTGTATGTGTGTGCAGGGTAATTAGCGTGAATTATTACCCTATGCCTCAAAACCGGTTTTTGGTGCCTGTGACGTCACAACTGTTTGGCTCAACTGTCTCTATACCTATTTTCACAAAGTCGCGAAAACATATGTGCGTATGGTTTTGGTATACATCAATAAGCTCTGCAAATATCACGATGATCCAATGTGTTTGACAAAATTTGCGATGACAAATCGAAATTTGAAAAAAATCCTTGCCTACTTTTAGGCACTCAGCGAAGACAAAAAATTCCTAATTTCCAATCTTTTATCATGATATACTTACTTACTTTTAACAAAAATGTACTCTGTATTGAATTATAGGGGTACCTGAAAATTCACTAAAATGCCCCCCGTCGCCAAAAGGATAAAAGTATCTTAATTTTAACAATTTATTGACCTACTTCTGACATACATCTATCACCCCCGAAAATTTCAGCTCAATCGGTTTCGCCACTCCAGAAATGAGCTCTTTTAATCATTTTGCTTGTATATACACCCCGCGACACAAAAATTTACGAATTGTTCATTTCATGGAAATTCCTAAATATTTCAATCAGTGTCTCGAAACGTTAACTTTGTATGTAGAAAATATTTTTCTGACGACAGTACCTTTCTTTTATAAGCGCTACAAGTTAAGAACGTTTTTTTCAACTGCTTATTGCATTGAAAATGGAAAATGAGTGTTTTTTTCAAAAATTTCGGAAATTTATTAATTAAAACAAAATACATTATTTATTAATTTATTTTTGCTCCGTAGTGAGAATTACAATGAACCCATAGTAACAAACACGTAGAACTTAAAATTGAACAAAATTTGAAATTTAAAGACAATTAAAAAACTATTAGTAATTGATTGGTCCGCCTTTAGCTCGGATGACAGCCTTCACTCGCCTCACCATGCTGTCGTATAAATTTCGCAAGAAATCCTCGTTTACAGCTTCTTCCCACACCTTTCTGATAACACACTTTAAATTGTGTATCGTTTTCGGCTCGCTTTGTCGTATCTTCGACCCCATTACCTGCCAAACGTTTTCAATAGGGTTCAGGTCGGGACTGTTACCTGGCCACGGGAGGGACTCTATCCCTAGTTGCACCTTTAATTGTGTTACCTAGAAAAGAGAAACAATTACCAAGTTTATGAGTGACAACATTTTTTTAATCAATGTCGAAATAACTTACAGAGCGAGCTCGATGCGCAGGGGCCGAATCGTCTTGAAAGACGGGATTTCTGACATCCGCTGTCAGATCCTCGATTGCCGGAACCACGCCTTCTTCGATAATTTCCTGGTATTTCGCAGCATTGACGGATCCCTCAAGAATAATTATCGGTCCTACGCGATTGTATAAAATGCATCCCCAAACCATCACATAGGGGGAATGCTTCACAGTCGCTTGAATGCATTCGTCCGAATACCGTTCACCGGTTCTGCGTCTCACTCGCAATGTTCCATCTGGACCAATGAGATTGAATTTCGATTCATCCGAGAAAATGATTCGTTTCCAATCCTCAGAGGTCCAGTTTTTGCGTTCTTTGCACCATTCGAGCCGAGCTTGCCTCATGCGCTGGGTTAAAAGCGGCTTTTTCGCTGGGCGACAAGAACGTAAATCCATCTCGTTTAGTCTCCTTTGGATTGTTCTCGTGCTGCATGGTCTATTCGTCGATTTCAACAGCTCAGCTCGCAGCTTTGATGCTGAATCGAATCGATTATTCAGAGACAGGAACTTTAAATGAAGGTCGTCCCTTTGTGTGGTAGCTCTTCTTCTTCCACTCCCCTTTTTTCGCTCGAGGCTACCAGTTTGTTGTTTTTTTTTAACCAAATAACGCACTGACCCCTCACTGCATCCTACCTGTCGGGCAACTTCCGATTTGGACAATCCTGTTTGCAAACAAGCCCAAATTTCGGCCTTTTGCTCCAAACTTAACTGAGCGTATTTTCCCATCTTTACTATTCCTACAAAATTCAAAATTCTTCACTGGCCTTCAAAATCAAACTGACGCAAAGGTTCTGAGTTTTCAAGTTTATATAGGGTCTGTCATTACTACCTGGAAAATTTAATCTTTCTAAGTACGAGTTAACTCGGTCATTTTGATGATTTCTTGGAAAATTGCTAGTTCGTAAATTTTTGTGTCGCGGGGTGTATATATATATATATATATATATATATATATATATATATATATATATATAAATGAATAATATATATATATATATAAATGAATAATATATATATATATGTGTATTTATATATATATATATATATATATATATATATATATATATATATATATATATATATACGAGTATAGAGAAATATGAATTATCGGAGAAACTATTCTTATACTATTTATTTCGAAAATCAGTAATAATTCACAGCTTTCTAAATGAAAGATCTCATGCAGCACATTTGGGCTAATCTACACGAGCATTGCGTATTAAATAGCAAATAAATCTAATTTTTTTAATATTGCTCTCTAGCAGTAAAAGCTGCCAACTTCAATCTACTTTACACTCTGAACTACGAAAGATGGCAAATATGTGATGACCCTGAAGATTTGAAATTTTCAAGCTATTTAAATAATAACAGGAAAATGAATGTTGAAGTGTTTTGGGATTAACCGCGTTTGGTTGAAAACAATTTTGGTGAACCAATGTCATCTGCCGCCTTTCTTCATGTTGACTTTCATAGCTGTACCTTATAGTTTACTTGAAAATGAGGTTTTCAAACTTGGATGACAATGTAAGAAAGAACTGATTAGAATTGAAAGATATAAGATAAGAGAAATTTTGGGAAGCAAAAACCAAACAATGTTTGGGTCCATTGTATGACATACTTGCCCATAACATATCCTTTAATTCATCATATTCATCTGTATTCTGATAGCAATATGGTTCCTTTTAAAACCGAAGATATTTTTTTTTTAATTTAAAACAGTGACTTCTCTTAAAAATAATCAGCGCTTCGTATTGATTTCGTGAAAATTTTCAAAATTTTTAACATTCGCAAAGAACCCACCTTTCGGTTTGTGTGGCTTCAATATAAATGACAATATACAGATGAAAACAAAAAGCGGAAGTCTTTTGTGATATTTTTTAGGCTCAATATTATTCAATAAATATAGTATGTAGCTCCAAACTAAGTTTTTTTATATTATAATTTATAGTCTCAGTACCTCGACCCAAATACACTTTTGGGAACCTTTTGATACATTTTTACCAATATTGATACACTTTTTGAAGAAATTTGATACAGCTGAAAATTTGAAAGTGGGAACACTGATTGCATTGTTTGTTTCTTATGCATCTCCAAATGAAATCACTCCCTGAATGCAATCATCACTGAATACTACAACCAAATACTATACTAGATGGAAAAAACGAGTCAATGATACAATGACGCAAGCCTTTTACTTTTCTCGAAGAAAAGAGCAATCAGCATTTACCTCAAATAATGTTATTCATACCCTCCGTTAACATGGAATGGGCCACATCTTGTAAGTATTTGGGAGTTGTTTTGGATCAAAAACTTACTTTTAGCCTGCATATTTCATCGTTAGTCGATAAAGTTAATGTACTTATCTGCATCCTATACCCATTGCAAATAAATGGTTGACATTAAGCCTGAGCAATAAATTGCTATTTATCAAATCGCTTTGCAACCAATAATTCAATCAAAAGTCCATAGGACACAAAGCAAAGTTTTTTCCATGTCACATTACAACTCAGCAACTTTTTAGTCTAACTTAAATTGAATTAATCTCCACTTCTTTAGCCAAAATCCAGGAATAAAATATCTCCTAGACATGGTAGTACTAGTAAAAACCGGAGTGCGTGCAACCTAGGCTAAGATTAGATTAAGTTAGGTGTTTTTTTTTTTAGATAGATTTAAGAAAATGCTCACATGGCGATTTTTATTTGCAGTTTTTTCCACTAAAGCTAACAAATACATTATTTTCAAATCCTTATTTGCATTGCACATATTTTAAGTTACAGTATTTAAACGGTAGTTTATCCTCATCTCTAAAAAATAGTTTATCCTAATCTCTAAAGATAGTTTATCCTAATCTTAAAAGAATCTTGAATCTTGACTAATAAATATTTTCAAGCTCTCTCTCAAATGCCTATAAGTTATTTAGTTTTATTTCTACTCCAAAATTGTTTCCATTTATTGATTGATTACTGTACTGAACTTATTAATCAAAATATAAAGATGATTTTCCTCAGAATGTAATCACTAACAAGAAGAATCTTGCATAGTATTACACATTTCAATCGTTACCACACAATCAATCTTCCAAAAAGTAAGTGGCATATTGGAGCGTTAAAGAGGAAATTGAGTAAATATTTAGCCACGTACCTGGAATCACTTTGCGCTTTATTTGTTACCCAGCAAAGTAACATTGCGATGCATTAAAGTAGCGAAATAACGTAAACATAGAAAGCGCCCAGTGTGGGTTCAGTGGATTGTATGCTGTCTGTACTATTTCTGTTCGATATCAGCCAATGATTTTAGTGCAAGAAAAGTAAACTGGTATATGTGTAATGGAGAAAGACTCACTATTTTCGATACTGAATTGTTGAGATTTTGATTTTTGATTTTGAATTGAGAGATTTTGATTCCTACAGAGAGCACTTTTGGTGCTATTAACATTTATCAATGAATTGACATTACAGTGAATTGAACTACAGGTAAAAATAGAATGCCTGGCTGTGGACTATCAATAACGGGTGTACCTCTTAAAAAGTATTTCCATCTTCATGTAATATGTGGTGAACTGAAGGTGAAGTCAGATGTTAAAGAGTAAAATGTTAAAAGAAGCATAACTTAAGTAAAATATAATATCTTTCAAGTGAATATATCAAAAGTGAGTTAATATAACTTTGATCTAATGCAAAATGTATAATCATTAAGTAACTGTGGTATTAACCTGGTTGCTTATCATTAAGTAACTGTGGTATTAACCTGGTTGCTTTAAATTTTTAATTAGGAACTGAAAAAGTCTAGAGTTGGTCTACACATCAATGTAGTGGAAGTAAAAACAACCGAAGTCATGCAATACTGCAGCAATCTTAGATCAGTATTAGCAGTCAATAGGTCTGTTCGCGTACTACGATTAATTGCAATTAATTGCAATGAAGCCGTTTTTGTACTCCGTTCTAATGAAAACTGAAAATTTCCCCTCTTTCAGTAAATTTCAGTTGAGTCTGAGCTACTGAAAAATACTGAAAACTGTCAAACGGTTTTTGGCGTAATGTTGTTATGAAGGACGAATATATTTGTGGCGATAATTTTTCACCACTTAGGATGACTTTATAATCACTAATGTTCTCGCGAAAACCGACAACTGACACTTTTGTTTGTCAATTTTCAGGAAAAGTAATGAGAGCGTTTTTGTACTTTTCCTGAATTTCCCCCACCACATGATTCAGAAAAATTCAGTAAAATTCAGTGACTGAAAGTACGCGGACAGACCTAATAACAATATGAAGGAAAAAGTACACGAACGGCTGCTTAACCCAACAAAGCTCACCACAGTTTGTTAAAACTCTTCAAATCTCGAAAACTCACCCGAACGTTTGGGTCCGAGACTTGGGTGCTCAGAAAAAGACACTCTGACTGCTTAGTCACGTTCAAGAGCAAAGTCTTGCAGAAAAACGTTGGCCCCATATGTGAAAAAGGGCGATTCCAGAGATTCCGGACGCTACCTACCCAGAAGCAGATATAA
The DNA here is from genome assembly GCA_947369275.1 of Nemotelus nigrinus. Classification (NCBI taxonomy): domain Eukaryota; kingdom Metazoa; phylum Arthropoda; class Insecta; order Diptera; family Stratiomyidae; genus Nemotelus; species Nemotelus nigrinus. The sequence goes on along the minus strand of OX376372.1, from coordinate 46,676,652 downwards.
TTACAAAGAAAAAAAGTCCAGCGCTTCAGAACAGCTAGAAAGCTAATTTTCGAAGATATTGTCTTTGAATGAAAAAAAAAAATGTGGAAAGACGTAATACACTTTTTTGTAGAATCACATCAACCATTCCTTATCCAAAGCAACAAAAATCAACTATAACTCAAATGATGAAAATGTTCAGTGCTGGGAACACTTTCCCAACGAAGCAGCAATAAGTTAACCATGACAAGCACATACTTAAATCAACTTATCCTTTGAATTTCGTCTCATCGGAAAATTTCATCGAAAGTTTCAGCAGTTAAACGTTGTTTGAGGCTGCCATCCGAAAAATGTTCAAAACTCGGAAAATTTAAAAATTGGATTCTTATTTTTAATGCAAATACTTCGCATATGAGTACGTAATTTGAAGCACCCGTTGGTGCAATATTTACGAAAATGGCCAATGCTGGTTACCCTGTGTCAGCAGCAAAGCAAAATATATACCAAATCTGCTTCACGTTAAGTTAAACTCAGCTAGTAAATTTCGTTTCGATTGAATCACTGCGCTGAAAGTTGTACGGGTGAAAAAAATATTAGGGTTACCACCCTCAAAACTTTTCAAATTTTTAAATCGTTAATATTTGTTGGTAATTTTCATTGCAGGATCATTCCCATTTGCAAATCTAATAACAAATCGCTCAGTAAAGAAATTCCAAAAAATTACACAAATGGTCATAGCTGGCAGCCCTTTCACGATTTTCTTACGAAATTCCTACGACATTTGGCTTTCATTAAGGTCTATTTACTGCATGAAACTCGTTTTGATTTCATGACTAAACCGGAAGTTATAGGGAAAAAAGTTTTATTTTGCTGAGCAAATTTGCAAGATTTAGGAGACAAAAATCACCATAGCTGGCAACTCTATTCTAATTTTTGAGCCAAATTTTCAACAAATGTTATCTAAAGTAAGATCCAAGTACTGTTCGAATTTTGTTAAAATCTGATGGCTGAACCGGAAGCTATAGGCCAAAAACTGTTTTTTTTCTCAGTTATTTTTCAAAATGGTACCACTACCACAGAGTTGCCCGCATTTCAAAATCGCTTCTACGAGACCTGGTGCTAGCTAATACCAACATGTCCTGTAAATTATGATCGGATAATCCGGTCGTCAGTTCTCGTGAACAGAACTTTCGAGTGCTGAAAATAGAGAAAATAGAGATAATTTGGTGATGGGTTGCCGTTCTTGTGCAAATCGGAATTTTCAAAAGGTCAAAATTTATCAATGATTTCAAATTTTTGCCAAATATCAAACATTTTCGAGGAGGGTCAATGATTTGAAGGATTTTTTTCAGGAGCCTGCCGTAGCTACAGGGTTACCCGCAGAACCTTGAATCAATACGCTCTGCAATTTTCACGATGATCCAAGGTTTTTATCAGAAGTAAGGACAAATCAAAATTTGAAAAAAAAATCCTTGTCTACTTTTAGGCATGCTGCACCTATACACGGCTTAAAATTTCCAATTCTTTACCATAGACAAGCTTAGAACATAATAAGTTTTCATTTTTTATACTTTTCTTTAACAAAAATTTACACTGCTTGGAAATATAAGAGTACCTCAAAATTCACTAAAACGCTTGCCGCCTCCAAAAGGTTTAGGGTATGTAAATTTTAGCAAGTTATGGACCTACTTACAATATATATCTACGTCCTCCGAAAATTTCAGCTCAATCGGATCGGCCACTCCAGAGATAATTTCGGAAAATCATTTTGCTGATATATATATATATATATATATATATATATATATATATATATATATATATATATATATATATATATATATATATATATATATATATATATATATATATATATATATATATATATATATATATATATATATATATATATATATAAATATAAAGAAATATGAATTGTCGGCGAAACGAGTTTAATACTAATTTTCTTCGAAAATTAGTATGAAAACAAAACCTGCTCGGAAAATTCTTTGCGGCAGTTTTTGTTTACGCAGGAGGGATGTCGTTGACCAAGCTTAAGAATGCCTAATTGGATGCCATCCGCTCATCAGGACCGGTGGAAGAAATTTTTTTTTGGTAATAATATCATATCTGCTAACAGAAGTACACATTTGTTGTTGGAAGAACACCTTCGCTTATCATTGAATCAGATTAAATACGGGAGATTTTTCTTCGCCTTGAGAGAAGTTTGTCATGGAAAGTTTCAGTTTTCACAAGATTTTAGTTTATATGTTATGTTGGCGTATCCGATAAAAACTCTACACGTTAAATCAAATACAACAATAGAAAGCTTGTGTATGATTTGTTTGATGCAACTGATATTGCTTGTATAGAATCTGCACTTTGGAGGAAAATATTGTTTTGAAAAATAATAAAAAGTTCTTAAAATACACGGATCATCTCTAGAGCATACTATTGCAATAAATCTTTGAACGAATATGAATGTCTCACTAAGCACATATAATGATGTCACAATGACGAAAATCAGCTAGTTTTTCACAATTCACACAAAAAATAATATATTGGGATGCATTTTATGTTTTTTTTCTCGCAAAACCCGAATAAAAACTCCAGTCTAGACAAATTCATCATTAAAAATGTTCCTTTCAATAGAATTGACTGCATCTTTTTTGAAGAAGCGTATATTTTATTAGAGTTTGCATGACTCTAGTTATTTATTCCCTATTAGCATAAAATTGAGTGGATGACTATTATAAGAGACAATTACTTGTAGAATTCGATGGCGAGAAAATATTGATTTTTGTTCTTGTATGATGTATTTCCTTCTAAATACTGTATTGAAGCATTCAAATTTAACATTTTTTCAATAATAATATAAGATAAACCTGCATTTAAATTCGAAAATATCCATTTCGCCTTAGCATCATGGGAAAAGTATAATTTCACGTTGGGTCAGCAGCTGTTTTAGTTGCAAAATTTTATGTTTCAGAGAAGATTCAAATTTACTAAATAAACTGTATGTATATCATAGCTTCAACTTGACTTTTGCAAGACTTTGACAGCGTTGTATGCTTTAACGACCTTAACATATAAAGCAGTGTAGATTCCATAAGCAATATGAAAATTTTTTCCCCAGATGCAATTATACATTGCATACTTCATTACGCGCAGGAATATTTCGACTTGCATCTGATTTACTGAAGTATTAGAACGTCACTTCTCACTGCTGTTTTCACTTCCTTATATATCTTTCTTCTAAGTGTGAGCCCTATTTGAGCTTCATGTAAAGGCGAAATTATACTCTCCCGAAGGTTTTGTCGAGTAACTTGGGAAAATCCTTCCATCCATGAGAATATGCGATGTGACCATTTACACTCTCAGCTCGCCAGCATTTGCCGAGCGTGTAATTTCGGCATAACACGGGGTGTTGGAGCAACTTAGCGCTATCGTATACGTTAATATTCTATTCATTCAACAAGCCTATGAGAGTGAAAGCTCGTCCAAATCACAAATTGCCCGATGGTACAACTGGCTCAAACACAGATATGAAATAATATGGATACGAAATGGCTATCCGTGTACCCTATGGATATGAAAGAATATAAATACGAAATGGCTATCCGTGTACCCATACGTGAATGTGCCTTTTTTAATACACGCACAGCATTACTCTCTCACAAAAATTCCACTCAGTGTGTCCCTTTCTACCGCACTCACAACCGAAAAGCCTTAATGCGGTGTCTTAATGCTGGGAACACCAGATCGGTGTAAAAGCGTGCAACGGGCAACACGAAAAGAAACGTCAATGTCAGTTTGATTTGTGTCGGGGACTGAGAGCGTTAATTAGCGGCAAAAAATTATAAAATAGTGCGATAATAAAATGCCGCGTTCCAGGCTGCAAAAGTAGTTACCGAAGTGCTTCGCGGGGGATATCGTATTTCGGGTGAGTAAAATTAGCCTTTGGCAATATCTAATGGCTTTTGAGTGAAATCATAATTAATTTGATTCACAAAAAGCATTTTAATCTCAACTTGCCGGTTCGGGGAGAGAAATGTCAAACGACGTTCAAAATGGCAATCTCTCGTGCTTTTTGTTACCATATGAACTGTGTAGGGCACATACCAGTACCTCATTCTCACACCAGTAAGCGAAAAGTCGAAAACTAGCACATTTCTCTCGGTTAATTTCTAATCCATTCTCTCTTATATCTGTGGGCTCAAAGAATTCAGAGAGGATGCAACTGACAAAGATCGCAGTCTAGGAAAAAGTGAGGCAATTGCGTGATTGTTTGAATTTTCATCGACTCACAATGGGCCTGAATGGCCTTCAAGTTGGCATTAAATTAAAAAATTGTTGCGGATTTGAAAGTTCGCAAGCGATGATAATTTCTTTGGAATTCTAAGAATGGGCAATAAAGAAAGGGATCTTGGATTAAAACCAACACAATTGGAATATTTGTATCTGGTGGTAGCATCTTGAAAGGGTTTGATTTCATACTCCAATAATATTGTGCATATCATTCATCTTCCAACCTATGAAATTCAACAGTTTAGAAGAGCTATACTCAGCCCGCGGCCCGCGAAGCTTCCAAGTGTGGCCCGAAAGTGAAAGTTATTGATTTTCAGTTAAATTTTTCATGTTCATAAATATGCTTTTGTGCAAAAATACATATCCAAACATAGTTTCATATCCAAACAAATGAGAAATCTAAGGGACTACAGCTACCATTGCAAGAGACACTAGGTGTATGGTCATTGTCATGCATATGGCTAACATAAAAGTTCGATGAATTTTTTTTACTATCAACGTAATTTACCATTAATATAATCAAATTGAATATATTGTTATTTTTTAAGAAGTTTTTGCAGGAGCAGCAAATTGTTTTGACAGGTGCTCTGTCACATAATGCTGTGGCTTCAAGAACGTCAAATGAAGTTTGCTATATTTTCGCTAAACTCATGAAACCAGTGAGGTAGTAGAAATGGAGTGGATATGCCCTTAAGATTTATATTGAAGGGGATGGTAGTAATTTTTTGTCTGGTAAACGTCACATCTGGTCAAATCCAAGTAGTTCCCCTCCAATTTGACATTCAGGGCGAAATGGCGGAAAGGCAGCTTTAACATGCTTTGTGCGCGAGAGGGTCGAAGGGGCTAATGGTGGAAAGTTATACCGTCCGTGTCCGCTCCGTTTCTACTATCTCACTGCATGAAACCATTTACGGATGCAGAAATCGTGAAAGAATGCTTCATTAAAGCTTCAAAAATATTGTTTGAAAAATTCAAAAATTAAGCCCAGTTAGGATCGCAAATAAAACAAATGCACCTTTCAAATTCTACCTGCACTCAAGGAATAGAAGATACTGCTAAACATATGCACATGTACATATTCGATCACATCATAGATATGACTTGAAAAGCTGCATATATTTTTATACATGCAGCGATTAACTTTAGCACGGACATTTCATCAACGCCGCAATGTTTAGTTTTTGTTTGAAGCTGCAGAGTGTAATTATGTTGATTTTCAGGCATTCGTTCCAAAGAAAAACCAAAAAAAGGGGTGAAGATCAGTGAGATAATAGAAATGGAGTGGAAATGCCCATAAGATTTACATTGAAGGGGATGGTAGTAATTTTTTAGCTACTCATTGTCAAATCGGATCAAATCCAAGTAGTTCCCCTCCAATTTGACGATGAGTGCTAGGCATTTTTAACATGTTTTGTGCGCGAGAGGATTGAAGGGGCCAATGGTGGAAAGTTATGCTGTCCGTGTCCACTCCGTTTCTACTATCTCACTGGTGAAGATTTTCTCGACATGATTGACTTGTTTTTTGAGAAAAATTAAATAAACTTCAATGACCGGATCAGAAAACGGATTTGATTCTCGATTAAACCCTAAATACACATTAAGCATCGTTCTATTGTGTGAATACAAAAAAAAAACTGGTAGCACGTGTTTCGTCTTCGGCATAAAATGCTGTAATAAAGACTGTCATTAATGTAGTGAAGTATATTCGAGCCCGAGAGATGAATTATAGAAAATTCAAGAATCTTTTGGAAAAGCTAAGCAGTAATTAAGGTGATGACACTTGACATACGACACGAGGCATTTCACGTGAAGCGGACAACGAAAAAAATATTATACATTATAAAAATAAACAAAATTAACTTGGTTCAATTTATTCAAATTGTGAGTTGAAGTGTTTACTTCCGGTTTCCCAAAGGAAAAAAAAAAATTTTCAAATCTCATTTCAAAATTAAAAAGAACAGCTAATATTTTATACCAATCAATATGTTTAATGTTTTTTAGATTTTGCTTTGGATCACAGAATCCGCTTCCAAAAAAACCTTTTATCAATTTCGTCAGTTATTCAGAAGCCCATAACTTGGCATCGAAACCTCATAGAAACAAAAACTTGTGCATCCACATTCATATCTTCCAGAAGTACCATTATGCACAATATGAACGAAAACCAGAACCTCGACTTTTTGTTGTTGTCCGCTTCACGTGAAATGCCCCCTACAACAGTGCAGCGACTAAGCATGGGAAGAGCGAATTTTCTCATTACAAATGGAAATAATATTGTTCTTATAACAGAACAACAAAATTTACAGTAAACTTGATGATGATCGATGGTGGAGTCTTGTAGCATTTCTTGTGACACCATGGGGAATTTAAGCGAATTGAATAAATCTTTAGAAAGCGAAAGCAAAATTATAATGCAGATGACCTAAAAAGTATTTGCATCTGAAGACAAGCTGAGCATTTCTGTCCTGTTTCGCATAAACGTTCTATCTACATTTTAGTACTTTCGAAATATTCGATGATTTGGGCTTTGAATTGTGTTGGAAATATAATGCGTTTTTCAATATTGATTTTAACATACTTTCACAAAAAATAAGCTTTTCAAATTTTGCAGATATATGAGATTTCGCAGATAATAGAGTATGCAGCTTTAACCTCAAAAATGACAAAAATGTAGATAGAACATTTATGCGAATCAGGGCAGATTTCTTGAGAAGGCATAAAAAATCAAAAGTTCAATCATTTTCCCCACACTTTCAATGGCTAATTAAAATGACAACATATCTACAGAGAGTTATCATGTATATTTAAATTCCCTAAATTTATTATCCGCTGAATTCAAACGAAGATTTGGAGAGTTGAGAAATTTCAGGAAATGTTTTTTGCTTATTGAAGACTCCTGGCACCTAGGATCAGCAGTTATTAGTCAGTAAGCAGAGCTGGGATTCAGTTTTTCGCAATTGTTTGATGAAACCTTTGAAATTAAAAATGACTCGAATGTATAGGTTGTAAAAAAAAGGCAGGTAAATAAGGTAAAATCGTGGCAACTGATATCGGCAAATTATAAGACAGTGAAAAGCTTTGCCCAATTGCTTTTGACGTTGTTCACATGTACTTATCTGTGAGAATCATCAAATTTTAAAATGAAGAATACGGAAAATGTTTTAAAAATCGGCTAACTGATTTTCATGAAGACGATATCTTAAAACTTGTCGCACACTATTCTGACATGACACGTCACAACACGACGCGACAAAAATCTGCGAGAATCAATTGCAAGTAATTGTATGAACGCCCGCACACTTGGCCAACACGTCACGACACGTCAGGGAAGTATTGTTGTCGTTTGAGATCATTGCATTGATATAAAAGTATAGAGGATATGCGAATAGCATATACGTATACTGTCCGTGACTGTTGCCAGAAACAATTGTATTAATATGGGTGAGAATGCAGTGTTCTGACAATCTCAGGTGTTCCTGCATCGTTCCAGCAACTGAGATTGTCAATTTTCGTTTCATAAAATCGATTGTCTTCAAGCCGCGCATTTATAAAACGCTTTATAATTCGTGATCGGGAGCTGCATTCAAAAAAATATTGCATTTAGTGTCGTGCGCATATGAGTGGCAGTGTCGAGTGATTATTTCATTAAGCTAATGTGTATACAGAATTAGGTAAAGCAGGTTTTATGTTGTGCGGTTTGGTTGTGGTGAAAGAAAATAAAGTTAATGAGTGAACGGTTTAATATTTTTAAAATATAGCTTTTGTTAGAGAATGCGTGAAGTGTTTAAATTTCAAATACGCCTGTTTATTTCGTTTGCGTGAATAATAGCTTGGCAATTGTCGCGAGAACGAAAACATCACCCGGTTTGTTTACATTTTAAGCAGTGTGACATGTTAAATTTGTAAGTAGGTCAAAGCGGGTACTAAACTAAATAATGAAAGGGGGCATTTCCAGCATATGCTAAGGTACATGAAAATAGAAAATGAAATAGTAAAATGGTAGTTTCTGAAGCCAATAAATAACAGTTAATTATGTAACGAGCATTGTAAATCTGCCATAGCCGGTCCCAAGCCCGGTTGAGAAAAGAGGAGGGAGGTGCGAAGCTGTGAGAATAGCTGAGTTTTTGCACCTCTATCGCAAATATGTGCAAATAAATAAATATATATATAAACATATATATATATATATATATATATATATATATATATATATATATATATATTATATATATATATATATATATATATATATATATATATATATATTTATATATATACATATATATATATATATATATATATATATGTATATATATATATATATATATATATATATATATATATATATATATATGTATATATATATATATATATATATATATATATATATATATATATATATATATATATATATATATATATATATATATATATATATATATATATATATATATATATATGCAAAGATCATGCACACGTAAATGTATTGTAATGTCCTTTAGTACTCTTATAAATGGTCTATATTTAAATGAATGTTTTGAAATTGTTGTTTGCAGAATATGTATTCAAAATCGTAGCCTTAACTGTCTTGGATACCGCAATTGCATCATTATAAAAAGTGCAAATTGCGTTAGTAAGTGGAAGTGATAAATGTTCTGGGGAATAAGTTACATTGTGTTTTTTTCCCAGATAATGGAAACTACGATTGAATTTTTAAAATATTTTACAATCTGCTGTGTTTGAAATTAACTAGCAAAAACTTACGCGAAAACATAAGGAAAATCATATTGAAGATTCTAATAGGTCTGTTCACGTACCTGAATCTATTATAATATAGGTGCGTTTTTTTGCACACCCGAGCAGATCAATATTTGTTAAGTGTATTGAATACAACAACAAAATTGTAATTGTATTCAATATACTTAACAAATTTGGATCTGCTCGGGTGTGCAAAAAAACGCACCTTATATTAAAATAAATTCACAGCAAGTCGTTTTAGTACTCTTGCTGCCACCCAAATTTTGCCACAGAAAGAAGCCAGCTGCAAAAATATGTTGCTGCTGCAGTACGCGAACAGATCTAATCTCTCACATATTTTCGAATGTAACTATTCTCTATGCTTCTAAATAATAACCCGGATTATATTATGAATTAAATTATCCAAGGGAAGCCGTAAAACCGCCAACGCCGGTCCCAAGCCCGGTTGCAAAAGGAGGAGGGGGGCTGGTAACTTAAGATTTGGTTCTGTGGTAAGATTCGTATTTTAAAATGCATTTTAACTATTCTGAGTTTATGGTTGATAAATGATTTGAACAGAAGTTATTCTTATCAATAACATTGGTTTATAAATTTAATAACGCGCACTGATTTGTGTTGCATTTTCTCGGGATAAAATTCAAAAATTTATTCAAATCATCGATTCAATTTCTTTTATTTGAATTCATCACAAATGTTAATAAATAAAATTTCCACGTATTTCATCATTAACCGTTCATAGATATTGTGATTGTATTTTACTATTAAATTCTTCTAGTTAAATCGAAACACCATTTTAATATATTTAAAATATATTGGCCCCTTTAATTATACGAAATCGTATAATCACTACACCTTTGTATTTTTATGCCAGTTGCATGTATTCACTACAACTATCAAACAATCCAAAAAATGGCAACAAAAATTTCGCTATGCCCATATCCTCTATACTTTTATATCAATGTTTGAGATATTCAATCCAATCCGACAGATGTCGTACGACGTTATGATGTGTCGTGTCGGTTAAGTGTGCGGGCTTTCATAGACCTAGTTTATGCGAGAGCTCAATGTAATCCCGATTCGGGATTATCCCAAATATCGCGTCGTATAAACGGGCAAAATTGGAATTGGGATTTTATGAAATTCGAATTACGTATAACCATAGAAACTTGTTTTGCGGAATATGTTACACTCCCATTGAAAGTGTATTGTATAAATGTGACGGTAGGAAGTTTAGGTTACGTTGAACATTTCAGTTAATGTACGACGAAGGCAATGACCATGAAGAGACATTTAGCGATAGCTGACGATTTTGAAATGCTCCATTCGGCGTTCCACAATGTTGTGGAAAATACAGCAGGCGGTAGTAATTTGCGGTACTTATTTATAATTAATGTCTTCTATTGCGAAAATAAACGAAACGACATTAGTTTTATCCAAATGCACAAAACAAGCGCCATCACATATATCATATGTGTAATGTGTAAATCTGTTCAAAACAAGACCCGACATGTTGAAGAATCACTATTATTGACACATTTCATATGCAAACTCACACAGAGTCATCGGGCGTACACTCAACTGTTCGGGTTTAAGCTGAAATCCAAATTTGACCGTTTATACATACGACGTTCTGACTGGTATAATCCCAAATCGGGATTACATTGGGATTTCGCATAAACTAGGTCATATATAGCTTCATATCCCTGTAGCTTCAGTAAGTCATTCAGCATACGATTCGTAACTACTTCTAGGTAATGGTAACAAATTACCAAGGTAACCACTTCCAATATAATTTCTGCATTACATTTAATTCATTATTCATAAAAGGTAATGTGTTGTGATTTTATTCTGTACTACTTACGGAAACAGTTACATTGGAGCGCTTTCAGAAGTGATGATAGAAAATCAGTTCAGTAAGAGATATGCTGTAATACATTACAGAAGTGGTGATATCGTTCGTTGATGTATGGAAAAACTACGAAAATTCCCTGTAGGAAAAATGGCAAGGCGTTGCTTGAGAATTGATTCTGGAAGTACTACATTAATCACGAAGCTCCATTACTAACAATGTAATCGAGTTTGTCGAGTAAGCGATCAAGTAACAACTTACCCGCTGCATTACCTTTCTTAAAAAGTAATGCAGTAGGTAACTTGTTGCTTATTTTTACGAGCAAGTGAGGCTGCGAAGCCACAATTTTTATTAAAATACTGCGCAATTCTTGATCGCTTACTCGATCAAGTAACAACTTACCCGCTGCATTACCTTTCTTAAAAAGTAATGCAGTAGGTAACTTGTTGCTTATTTTTACGAGCAAGTGAGGCTGCGAAGCCACAATTTTTATTAAAATACTGCGCAATTCTTATGCACGCAGCTCCGAAAAAATTATATGTTTCGACAGTGCGAGTTTGTGCAAGTGCTGTGAACGCGTGTTCGATTTTTCTATTGATATATAGGTTTAAAATAGTGTATTTTGAATAATGCTGGAATATTTTGATTTTATATCCTTGTTTTGATAAATAAAATTTATTAACTTTATAGTGATATTTGCTGTTTTTCTTGTCTTTTTTCATCCATGAAATTTGTGTCTATATATTTTGTAAAAAAATTGTACCTATTTATTTTTCAACTAAACGAATCAGCGTCATTGGTGTACTACACTCCAAATTAGACTTTGATTTCCATCACGCATACTCGTACGTTTTCGAGATGATTATTTACAATTTTCGTAGTTTTCACTATATATCAACGTACCATATCACCCCTTCTGTAATGTATTACAGCATACCACTTACTGAACTGATTTTCTATCATCACTTCTGAAAGCACTCCAATGTAACTGCTTCCGTAACTAGTACAGAATACAATCACAACACATTACTTGCTATGACATAATGAGTTAAATGTAATGCAGAAATTATATTGGAAGTGGTTACCTTGGTAATTAGTTCCCATTACCTAGAAGTAGTTACGAATCGGATGCTGAATGACTTACTGAAGCTACAGGGTTGTAAATAATCATTTCGAAAACGTACGAGTGTGCGTCAAAGTCTATCAAAGTTTAATTCGAAGTGTAGCACACCAATGTCGCTTATTCGTTTAGTTGAAAAATAAATAAGCACAAAGTTTTTACAAAATATACAGACACAGATTTCATGGATGAAAAAAGACAAATAAAACAGCAAATATCACTATAAAGTTAATAAATTTTATTTATCAAAACAAGGATATAAAATCAAAATATTCCAGCATTATTCAAAATACACTTTTTTAGACCTATATTTCAATAGAAAAATCGAACACGTGTTTACATCACTTACTGTTGAAAATACAACTTTTTCCGAACTGCGTGCATAAGAATTGCGCAGTGTTTTACTCAAAAATGCGGCTACGCAGCCTCACTTGCTCGTAGATATAAACAACAAGTTTCCTACAGCATTACTTTTTAAGAAAGGTAATGCAGTCGGTAAGTTGTTACTTGATCGCTTATTCGACAAACTTGATTACATTTTTAGTAATGGAGCTTCGTGAATAATGTAGTACTTCCAGAATCAATTCTCAAGTAAGGACTTGCCATTTTTCCTACAGGGAGATTTTATGATAAGCATCAAATACCGTTCGGCAGTTTGATATTTAAAAATAAAATAGCGAATTGGAAATGGATGAATGAAAATTTTTTGGTCAGAAAATAGAAAGAGCTGATTGAAATAAAGAAGAATTACGATAAATCACAGAAGATGGAAAATATTTGAGAAAAATTTGCTGAGAAAATTTCAATTTTAATTTTTTCAAATGCTTGACATTACACACTTTCCATTGAACTAATGATAATGCATTTTCTGAACAACTCATGATAAGCATCATTAGTCATTCGGCAGTTTGATATTAAAAAAAATATCGAATTGGTAATGGATGAGGTAAAATTTTGACCAGAAACTACTGGGTGGCACAAAAGTTCCTCTCTTTAGTATTTCCTGTAAAGCATTTAACATAATTGAAGCAACATAATATATAATTAGTATGAATTATGCCCCCTTTCGTTTTCAACGCAGTCTAAAATTCGCTTTCTAAAACTTTAACATAAAGTTGACTATTTACTATTATTATAAGTTCAATCCGTTGAAGAATTGCAAAGTTTTTCAGGTGTCAGCAAAAGAATTAATCGTCTTCAAATTTCGGTACCTGTTTTTACCGACTCTTAAGGGGTTATACGCAGGCCGGAAAAAGACGTTTTTTTATTAATTTTTGTGAAAAGGTATTTTACTTTTAAAAAACAAAAAGTTTATATGCATTTAGTGTCAACATCTAAGTTTATAATGACACTAATAATTTGTAAAAATATTGATCTGGTGCGCTCCTCCAGACGATCTCTTGAATGTCTCCCAAAAAAAAGGTGTTCGGCGGTGACCACGATTTCTCCGGTATAGTTCATTTGAAGTCAAAAAACTAAACAGATTCTTTTGGTAGATAGATAAAACTAGGTATTGATCGAAGAAATAATCGATATTTAGATTTTTGACAAAATGGCAGCTTCGTAAAAAAAATCGAATTTTTGACCAAAATTGCCATTTAAAATTGTTTAAAAAAAACAGAAATAATGATCCGAAATCTTATTCCTTCGATAAATACCTGAGGAATATATCTGAAAAAGTTGTGTTATAATTTCAAACCGTTTGGTTGGGCGGTTTTTTAGAAATCTTGGTCACCGATTTGGAAACATAGTTTTGAGAAAAACGCGTTTAAAGTTTCGGAAATATTAATTACTTGGAGTCATTTGTTCTAGGGCCATAAGATGTACCCTTTGTAGCCTCACCAGCTTCTAATACTACGATTGGATGCTGTCTACGAGCCATTCTTCCCTCTCGCGTACTCCCATGCGCTTCGGTCTGTACTCTGCCTACTTTCTAACAGTCCGAGATGTGATTGCAAATATGCGTATAGCTCGGAAAAAACTTGTCGGATCGATTTGACATTTTCAGGGAATATTATCAGTTAAATATGCATTCTGAAATTTTAACTGCGTATAACCCCTTAAACAACTACCATTATTTTGGTATCATGACTGAAATTTCTACTTTACTTCTATTAAGGAACTAATTAAAGCTATGTTGGTTTAAGAAAAATGGAAGAGAGTCTCAAAATTTTGAAAGATATCTTTTCCCAACTAATTTATTCGATTCGATTTTTCATATCGAAGAGCAGAAACTTTTACGCCACCCTGTAGAAAGAATTATATGAAATAAACTCAAAAAGTTATAGCAACACACAAAAAAAAGAAAAATAGATGGGAAGAAACTACAATTAATTTCAGTTTCATTTTTTTTTAACTTTTAACAATGCACAGTTTCCATTGCATTAAACATTTTCTGAACACTTTTCACGAACAATGTGTCGGTCGGTTCGGTATAGTGTGCGGTGGTCTACCGACTATCATACGACATTTTTTTATGTCGTGACGGAATAGTGTGCGACAAGCTTAAGAATTGCAGCAGCAATTTTCAGCCTGATTTAACTAAAATTGTGAAAACTTTGTCATAAAAGCCGTAAAAAATGTTTACTAAATGTTACTTTCACCATAATATCTTTTGTTTATTTGCCTTTGCTTTTGCAGCTATCACTAGACTGTGGCGCACGTAGGTCAGTACACATTTCTTAGTGGCCCTGATATAAAAAAGGTTGAATATGGCTGGTTCAGAAACTAATATTAAGTCAGTTTTGGCAGTTTATGGTTTGAACAGCATCCTGTACTGGGTAGATATTTGCGAAGCTTTATAGCATTTCCCTAATTAATGATTTCCTTAGATAACCATCACTAAATTTCACACTTTCAGTTAAATCCCTTAACAGTGTGTAATATTTATTAATTAAACCAAAAATTGTTATATTTTCATACTTGACTAAAGGTCGCATATTCCACCTTCTCGAGTGAATCCGAATTATACCTACATATGTATGCGTAATTTTATTGAAACTTTCGACTTCCGATATAGTTCAAGCACTTGGATTCGAATGATATTGTTCAGTGAATAAATCTTCACCATCCCATCTCTCCATGTTCTAGTCTTTCGTTCAGTCAACTTCTCAAAAACATCATCTAACAGAGTCTTTATCAAAGAAATGTCACAACAATTGAACATTTCATTAAATGTCAAAAATCAATGAACCAAAAAAACTCATGCGTATTGTATCCTTAAAATTTTCCATCACTAAGAATATTGCAATACCAGTTTGTGGACTATAAAGTATCCCTGCTGCTCTATTTCGAGGAATTAATCACAGAAGGCACATCGGCTCGCATCGTCTTGTCGTTACTCGATAGCGAGGATAAGAGTCTATGACATCCGACTTTATTGAAAATTCCGCTTACTTGCCCATAAAATTTGAAATTTTAGAAATAGTCGTTAACATAATCCGTGAAATATAAAATTTCATATTCTCGACGGCACTCGTCGTCGTGAAAATTTTTCCCTCGCAAAATGTATCGTTTCCACATGTATAGGCAATCCAGGCCATCATCACAGTGTCGCCTCATTGATTTCCGAGGAAAATCGCTGTCTCCAGAAATAAAATGTATTTTCGAAGCTTATTTTCTCTTCTTCCTCTTTTCGACGACTACTGCTATTTTTCGTTTCCTGTGGCGTTTCCACACGGAAGCCTCTCAATTATTTTTGTAAGCACTAGGATTTCTTCACTTGGCCGAATAAAAATCGTCTCGTGTAAAACATTTTAGCGAGGGAATTACAAATTATCGGAAATAAAATCGGTTTTAGAACAATGTGTCAAAGAAAATACAAATTTGATGACTAACATTCACTTGCTTCGAAGAAGTTAATTTATGTTGGTATTATTGCAATCGCAGAAGTCTGAATAAATATCACCGAACACGGGGTTCGAATGGGAATAAGTTTGATTGTCGTGACGCGGAAGTACGGTGAATGGAAGCAACGGAATCGACTATTTTTCACTCATTTTCATTTCATGTCGTTGACTAGGTGGAGTCGATGAGTTCCTGTCTGTTTTTATTTGCTGTAAAAATGATAAATTAGGATCATTAGGTTACCCGCAGCTGTACTGGCTATGAAGGAATCGAAAAATAATACCAGTAATTTATTTATTCGTGCGAAGAAAGACACTATTGATGTGTTGCTCGATGTTTTAGTCAGTTAATAAAATAGGGAGCTTAGAGCAGAATTATAATGCACAGACAGTAGCAGATGCTTTCTATAAGGCAATCAATAATGTACGGTCGGTTTTTGTTGTATTAATGATCAATTTGCGGTTGATGGAATAATGGGTGGGGTGCAATTCAATTATATCTGGCAAAAAATGTGCTGACATATTATTCGTCTGGCTACTTTATGTGCACACATTCAAAGCATATTTTCTTGACTTTGTGCCGGTTTTCGTAGTTAAAATTTACAGTTAATCAGCTATAAAGTTTGATGCCACAATGAGTCAGAGAGAAAGCTTTTGATGATTTTCAAAGAAAATTTTCGACCGAAGCTACTTAATTCATTTTTAGTATTTAACACTTCTATGACTTCCTTACCAAAATGTTGAAAAAGTCATGCTGTGGGGCACGGATGTCCAAAAAACATTTTTAGGCTACCGTCTGCAACTGCCATGACAGTGAACATGTAAGATTGTATAGTGTTGAAAATTTGACTTTCCAATCGAAAGGACAAAAGTGCGAACAATTGATAATGCGAAATGCAGAAAACATAGAGTAGAAAAACAGTCATGTTTGTAAGTTTGACTAGGATCCAATAACGAGATTAACGTTAAAAGAATCAAAAGCTATGCTCAATAAATAGCTAAGGTTTAGAATAAAAAGCTTTTGGTTCGTTCATATGGCACATTTTTTAATAATGGTTGCTTAACATGGTTATTGTTTAAATAAGGTGTGTATTATCTCATTTCAAAATTCATCGCTAAAAAAGATTGCTCTAAATTTCGTAATGTGAGGTGATATCGTTTCTTCTTCTATTTCAATATTTCACGCTATCCTAACAAAATTTAGCTTGCAATTTAATAAATGTTTACTTCTCTCATAAAACTCAGTTTTATATGATTTTTTTGATCAAATTTATAAATATATCACGTGATTTTGTCAACTCTGGTGATGCCTTAAAACAAATATAGCTTCAGTGGGGAATATTGTTTTTTCTTTCAAATTATTATTTACATTTTACATATTAATCAGAAGGCACTTATTTTTTGATAACTTTGATCATCACATAAAAAAACTTAATTTATTTCAGGTTATTCTGCAAGGTAAAATAGTCGGCAGATGGATAATATTCTGGCTGGAAAGTGTATGGTACTGTTTCAATATGTCACCGAATTCTGTATCTGAAACAGCTGTTAATAAAGTTCAAATCATAAGAAGTATAAATAGCTGTACAGATACTAGTGTTAAACGTTATGTTCTTTGTAAGTTTTTCTTTTATTATATTTGGTAGCTCCAATAAGTTTTAAATAGTCTTCAAATCTTGAAAAAATTTAGTACCTTTGTGTCTTCTACTGATGAAGAGGACATATACATATCTACTTGCTATATTTGGCTATATCACAAGAGGCAATGTGATGGCAGCTAAAAAAAAGTCTGTTCACTCCAAGCAAAACGTCTAAACAAAAAAGTTGTGGTTTGATGAGAAAAGCAAAAGTATTCAGGCGGTGCAAGAAAAACCTTGCTAGTCAGTTCGTACGAGGCGACCAAATATGAAATATTTTCTTGTTTTAAGTCTCATAATATGTTTTCTGTAGGCTTTTGTAGTTTCTTCTACAAAGTTTTTGAGTCCCAAATTGCTTTCTAAATTGCTGTTGCAAGTATAACAGGACAATGCTATGATGTCTCTTAAGATTCCCCATTGAGTTCTATGAGCTTCATTTCACATGAACATATATTTCATTTATGGAGCTAAATAGATCCATTCAGCTACAGCTTATACTGGTGAATATAACATGTCTAAAGATTTTCAATAATGAAGTGGACATATGTAGATGAAAAGACTATTGAAATTTTGGAACTTTTCTCAAACAGATATGAATTTTACTTTCTCATAACGTTAACACGACACACGCTGTCTATGGTATTCTAGAAAGAACAGAAAAAGCTGATTGCAATTTAGCACTTCTCTGGAAAGTGATTGGCTTTGTTTCTATTGAAAAAGTTTATGGGTTCAAATTTTTATCATTGTGTCCATTTTTTGATTGATCTTCGTGCGTAATTTAAATAATCTTCCTCAGAATATATTCACTAACAAGAAGCATTTTGCAAAATATTATTTCAATCGTTACTACAATCAATCCTATAAAAAATAAGTATAATATGGAAGTGGTGCCATTTCAATTGAACAGATACTGTGTAACTTTCTTGAAATTTCACAACGTAATATTTTCGTAAGTATTGCGTTCTACTAAGGTAACATAATCATGCAAACATAGACCGCGCCCAGTGTGGGCTCAATCGTTGGAATGTTAGCATGCAATGTTAGCATGTCGTTACCGTCTCTGTTCAGTACAGTTAATAATCATTGCGAAAGATAAGCAGGTTGATTTACTTGTAATGTATATATATTCCATATTTTCAGCATTCGATTGCTGCAGTTGGCATTGATTCATACAGCGAGTACAACTAGTGCTGCTGACATTTATCGATGGAATTATTACAGTGATTTAAACTAAGAATAGTATGTCTGGTTGTGGATTACTAACCTAGAGTCCACATTGGCCATGAGCTCTGCCATATGCGATGGCAACGAATGTCAGTTTATGGCATGTCATCTGTGGCCTGGGCAGCGGCATGTCATGCCATATCATTTTAAAAATGTCGCTCAGCCGTGAACATGTGCGCGCTATCCGGTATTTGAAAGCACTGCAAAGGCTAAAGGAAGCGGAATGTGAGGAAAGGCGTAAATTGAGGAAGAGGCGAACATATAATTCCATAAGCAATCTTTTTTTGTATTCATTTAAAATTCGTAACACTATTTCCCTCGACATCGCCATTTTGAAAATGAAAAACTGTCAGAATATGGCCATGCTCGTGGCCATGCAAATGTCTTGCCATATGGCTTGACATTTATGGCATGCCATCAAATATGTCATGCCATTTACTGTCTACATTTTCCATTTCCATGGCAAGTCGAATGTTATGCCATCTCCCATGGCCAATGTGGACTCGGCGTAACGACAAATGCTTCTCGTAATACAGACTTGCATCTTATAAGCGTCGATTTTAGATATGGTGCATTGAATGCATTGAAGTAAAATAAATTGTATTTTTCAAGTCAATAAATGGTATTTTCCAAGACAATATGCTTTTAATAATTCATTCTGTTATTAATCAAGAGCTGAAAACTCATCAAAATGAATATTTTATCTAAAAAAATTTTGTTAAAGGCATTATTTACTTTCACAGTATATTAAGTCGATTAAACATGTTTTTATTTGTTGAAAATTCACACAGAAAAGTAATTATAAAATATGATAACAAATACAAAATGCAAAACAACAGATGTTTGACTAGGATTAAAAAATACAATAACACAGAAGATGCTGAATTGTCTTTGCGACTCCTGGCTCCTGACACTTCCTACAGTTATCATTGGTAAGAAGTTGCAGTTTCATAGCGTGCAAGGTACAAGAAAGTGGCCGGTAAATATCCGATCAGCCCTTTGCAGTCAGTCCGGATTAACTCAGATAGTTTTTTGGTGGCTGCGAGGCTATATGATTCAAGTTATTGAGTAGGTTTAAGATTTGCTTTGCTATCGCCGCATAGATCCTGGGCGTTAGTACAGTGTTTAGGCCCCAAGTTGAGACCAAATCTAGCGCCATTGAAACTGATTGGATCAATCTCTCTATTCTTGACGAGGAAGTACAAGATCCTCGTCAAGAATAGAATGTCGGTTCTATCGGCCCACGGTGTTTGCTGAATCATTAATCAGCCCCAGAGCATACTCGATGAGCTGGCCAAGGATATGCGCGAGTTTACCCGAGACTATGATTGCGATGTCATTAGCATAGATTCCTTTGCTCGCAAACCTCTCTAAAATTGTAAAAGTCACCAAGTTTCAAAAGTGAAGAAATAAAACTCCCCATTTAGGTGTGACTCTGTGAACTTTATTTGTGATTCGCGCTTATTAAGCAGAGTACGTGTTTGTAGCATGGAGGCGTTACATAATGGCTGTTGTTTGAACATTATTCAGTTCACCCTTGATATTCAAAAAGATCTCCAATGCGTACTTCTTGTAATGTAATGCCTTTTCTATTTCAAGAACTATCTTATGGAGATCTATTCCCATAAATTGCTCTTTTGTGGAAGCGTTTTGAGTTTTCAATAGGGTTTGAGATCAGTAGCGGCTCGTCCTAATGAGCATGTTCGCTCGTGAACCCTCACAAAAAAATCAAAAATTCAAAACTAATATATCATTATATAGGTATACCTATTAAACAATGCACATTCAACTACATTAACAAATAATTGTTATGGCAGCACATAATGTTACCTGTCGATCATTTTCATCTCTACCACATATATCATACCCAGAGACTTTACATTGCTACGTACAAACCATACAATTTCGCTATCTGCTGAAAAGATCTACTGCCTCCTGTTCTAGCGATTGCACGTGCGATCATGTGTCTGGAATTATGGGGCAAGAGGAGCATGCGAAGAAGCGAGGGGTGCATCCATTTAGCTCGGCTCCGCACTGGCAGGGGGTTCACACTCAGAATGTGCGATCGACAACCATATGATGCATTTAGACATTGTTGTCGGTGGTCAGTTGCATTCGCTGATTCGTGCTGCCGATTATTATAAAAACTATCAGGGATAATTTTAAAGTTTGTCTCTATTTGTGTTTGTATGATTTCGAGACACATTTAAAATTTATTTCATGGTAGGTGTACACAAATTTTGTAAAATATTCGCTGTAAAATACTAGTAAAATGTATTCAGTATTTTAGAAGATTATCCTTGGAAGAAAGTAAATGCTTGGTAATGATTTGAGCGTTTAATTTCTTTTGTCGCCTATTCCTGGCTTTTTATGAGGGTTAGAGCTATAAAACTAAATACATTTGAATGTATCGGCAGGTTCGATTGCGCAGAGATAGTCTGGGCACTTAATTTTGTCATAAAACACCGAAGGTTTTGGGTGTGTGTGTGTATTTATGAACAGTTTTATGCAAGAAGGGTTTTCCTAATTTTTGGTTTATTTATCAAAATTATTTTCTGTTTTATTTGGAAAATCTATCCATAGCTTCACGTAACTAATAATCCCAATTTTGTGTTTTACGAACATTTGAGAACTGAGGTCATCTCGACTTACAGCAGTTACTTTGGTGTCATCACTACATAGCAACTATATATGATCATGTTCGCTGCTAATCACAAATTGTAATTATAAATAAACATATTTTTTGGAAAGTATTACAATTTTCATTTAGCAAGTGCTACTTTATCGCGGAACTACGTCAAAAGATTTAATAAAAGCTTATTGATAACGGTGCATCCATTTTGGCCTAATAAACCATGCTAAGCCCATCATGGTCATAGCTCACCATAAGGGTTTTTGATGAAAACACCAGTCAACATGGTCAAATATAAGTGTCAAATCTCTTCAATGTCTCGTCAAAATATCACTGTTCAAGGATTTTCAAATCACCCTTTGAAGAATTTTGTGAGCTGTTGTTTTTATAATAATTTTTGTAACTCGTTCTATAGTAAATTAAGTAAAATAAATGCAACTCTAAAGAGAAGAGCAAGGTAAATATTCATGTGCCCAGCACAGGTGTTTTCGATTTGTGAACCCTCATAAAATTAGGCCACGAGCCGCCACTGTTTGAGATCCAATTTTCTCTTTGATATAGAGGTCCAAAAGTCTCTCAAACATAAATGGAAATAGATATTAATTAAATTTGAATACAAATATGCATGTAGGAATGAAATTAATCCAAATCTTTAGCTTGAAACCAAACACGCATGATGAAAACCAAATTTGACTTGATATTGATGCAAATAAGATTATTTTGCATTTAAATTGGTAAATATAAAATTTGGATAGTTAAGCAGTTTTAAATTACTAACTGCAAATGCACGTCTCTGATGGGCTCGGTCATCAGCTGCTTTCACACGCTTGTTTTATGGTTTTATGGTGGTTTTATGTTTTTTTATGGTAAAACGCCATAAAATACAGGAAGCTTCCATGCAATCAACATTTCATTCTACGCTTGATTAAGCGAATAAGTACTGATATCATGAGAAAAAAAAAGATTGTTCTAACGAAATCCCCAGCGCTAAATTAATTTTAATCAGTTGCTACCGTTGGTGGAATATCAACAAATTCACAAGAAAAACAATCTGATAGACACAATTCAGTATTTGATGATTCAAAAACTTTCCAGATGAATAAGATTGGCAATAAATTTTACAATCATACCATTACCTTCGGCTCGTTTTAAAATTTGTGTGGTTTCTCAAGAAATCCCAAGGCGGATGATTATAGCAATTTCAGCAACGAGAATAATACGTGTTCAGCTTTGGTGGAGAAATGTGAAGACGGAAATTTTGACCCTCTATTCTAGGTAGTCCTGGAAATTGATTCAACAATTGATTTAGTGCTCTGCATTGTTGTACATTTTACATTGAAGCCCGCTTTTAAATGCGATACACCCACAAATTACCGAAGTAAACCCTATCGATATAGTTTGTCAACCTGAGCATGAATACAGTCATTCATCTTTTCCGCACTCGTTGTGTATTTTGCAAATATCAGCAATGAAAAGCTCGATTGTGTCTGCGGACTACAAATCGTAATAATTTGCTATAACGGCAATTGGGGTTCGTACGTGAGCTCATTTTTATTTAAATTTCGGTATAATTTATAGCAGATTTGAGTTCACTGACTTAGTTAAAAGTCCTAACAAAATATTTCCATAGTACTATTAAAACAGGATTGCGAATAAACATTGAATAAGAAGAGAAAAGTTTAAATACAAACCCTAGAATAATTTCAGGAAATACACGTTACGCAGTTTTATCATTTAGCAAATGGTTACATTTATCACGAAAAGGTTGTCTTCCATTGACATTGCGATAAATTTCCGGTATTTAAGGAATGTTTGAAAAGCAATTAAAATATTTGTATAGACAGTAAACATTTATTTGAATGTGTACATATGCAGCTTCAAAGTCAACGCATGAACTAAAACAAACTTCCGAGCAGTCGGAAGCGGCATGACGACAGATCACACTGTTTGTTTCCTTCATCTGGACGAGAAGAGTGCTTTTCCTATTGATAAAACTCAAGACGGAAATGAAATTAGGATGTCGCAATCGTACGCTCCACATACTTTACCTTTTCGTTAAAAGTTTCCTTTGAAGAGGGTCGGGTTTTGGGATTTGGGATGGTTGGACATGGATATATATTTTTCATATGGTTTGTACAAGGCAATAAATAAGATTTTGACAAAGGCATCGAGCATGTTTTCTATCGAATTCAACGATTCAAGAGTTTTGACTAAATTGCAGGCAACTAGATCAGATTATTTACATCCAGGCTTTAGTTGAGACTCATTGATTCTAAATCCTCGCATGATTACAGCTATATATTTCTAAGGATGACTTCATTTTAAGTGGGAACTTTATCTAAGCGCTGTTTTGCAACAAAATGGTTTTAGAATATTTGAATTGGAGTGAATAATGGTCGAAATGTGCCTTTAGCTCAAAATTGCAAGGCAATTTAGTGTTACACTGGAGCCACACTGTCAAAAATTATTTTTGAAGGTAGCAACATGTCCCATGAATAAGCAGCATTTCAAAAGTGCTACTTATTCCTGAGAAAAGCGTGTATACTCATGTGCGAATATATATATAAAAAAAATCATACAGAAATTTAAGTTGGTATATCAGTGCAGTAAAAATATTTAAAGTTCACGCAACTATTTCATTAGCACCAGCTTATTTCAATGAGTTCACCATCACTTGAATGCAAGCTCTGATTCTGCCTAGCATTTGATGATTTTGTGAAAATTGCTAAGATTTTGAAATCTTGAGGTTTATGATGCGTTATTTTCGGATGGAAACAAGAAAACATGATCATCGGAATACTCTCTAAAAAGTGGGTCTGTATTTAATTCTTTGAAAATGGGAAATAGACTCATTTTCCTATTTCAAAAATGTTTATTAATTCATACTCTTAAATTAATATTTCAATTCGCAAACTTTGTATTTTTTTATGCAGAATTCTCTCGAAAAAAATTGGTTTGTCGGAATAAGAAGTATTACTGCCAGTATACCGTTGATTATCGCGTCACATTTTCATGAACGGATTCACTATTTGCTTTAGTTACCTGTTTCTTCAATGAATGTGTCTTTTGACTTCTTAATGAATGCTTCAAATTTGCAACAAGATTTTTTCATCCAATGATCTTGTATAAGTCCTAAAAACGACTCAGCTTAGTGTGTTGACACAGTTTGACTGTATCATTCAGTTTTTGATTGACGCTTCATGTAGGTATGAAAAAGTATTACAGTTA
This sequence comes from Nemotelus nigrinus, assembly GCA_947369275.1. Lineage (NCBI taxonomy): Eukaryota > Metazoa > Arthropoda > Insecta > Diptera > Stratiomyidae > Nemotelus > Nemotelus nigrinus. The sequence continues at coordinate 46,652,072 of OX376372.1, read as the reverse complement.
ACGAGCAAAGACAATAAAGAAAGAACGGAAAAATTAGAAATAATGATTGATAAACATAAAGGCAATTTTATTGTACAAAATAAAAAAGTTATTCCTCTAAAAATAGATAAATCTCTTTATGTGGTACCTAAAAATTAAAATTTTAAAATAATCTTTTTGACACTTTCTGTGAACTAAGCGTCGTTGACTTTTTGTAGAGTAGATAGCCACTTTTCAAAAATTAGATAAAACGGAAATTGAATGGTACATTATTCTAAAGAGCCGAGGATGTATTTGCTTTCTTTCAGTTCACTAGATAAGCGGATTTGTTTTTCGCTCTAAGCTATACTCTAGCAAATATTTTCTGCTCTCAGTCGTTCCTGCAGCAGCGAAACATTTCCAAAACCTCAATTCAGCTAAGCTAAAACCAACAAAACTATTATTTGGTATTCTCAAATTTCAATCAAATTCCATCACGTAAAATTATCCTAATCGAAAATCTAGAATTCATATACATACGTCGCTAGCAGCTCAATCGGACAACGCACTCCTGAAATAATTTCACTGAAAAATCTCCAAAAAAAAACTTTACAAAGTCTGGATAAAGAAAGTCTCAATTGAAATGTTGTTCATGTACGGTCAGTGCGGATATAAAGTGTATACCTACATACGTATAAAGTTCATCCGTGACTAGAGATGGGCAAAATAGCTCTTAGCTCACCACTCATGACTCTTTTTTACAGTGTTGCGCCGTACTCTCAGTATACTTTTGGCTGCACATTTCACTAAGTTTAGTCAAACGAGAGCTTTCGTTCGCAGACTATGCTTTGCTTTTTTCAGGCGCTGCACTGTAAAAGTGAGTGGTGAGTGGTGAGCTATGAGCGCTTTTGCCCATCTCTATCCGTGACGAACAGTTTTCATCATAACCAAAAGCAACTTTTGTCGATCGGCATTCTCGCCCTGTAGTAACTAGGTTTGCCAACTCTTTCGGAATTCCGGGATTCTCACGGAAAAATACAGTTCACTTAAAAAGTCTCCCGGCTCCCGGAATGCAGTTGATTTTTCCCGGAAATTTAACAAAACTTGCCTTCACGGTATTTTTATATTTTTATTTATATTTTATGCTCACTTTTATATGCTTGTAAATAATACAATATTAATGATTAAAAATCGTAAATTGCACTAGATTTGTACAATTGATTAAATAAAAGATCTGAGTGCTTCTCTAAATGAGCCAATAAATGAGGATAAATTGTACGATGATTACTGTTTGCTGCGAGAAGTGCATGACCTTGTCGCAAGTGAAACAAAGAGGGAAGACTTGCGTTGGGTTAATTTTTTTGAAAAATGTAAAAAAGAATCGGGCAAAGAAGTAATAAAAAACTGGTTACATTCGCTCTAATGATCCCTATCGCAAATGTTGCCGCTGATCGTGTTTTCAGCGTAGTAGACGAACTATGGTCAGTAGATATATCATACCAGTTCTGGCGCACTTAAGAGAAGCAAAAGGGGAGCAAATAAGAGGTGCAGTGGTTTAGTCGTTCGTATGCTTACACAAAAGCTCATAATCACATCAAGTGTTTGCCTCACTCATGCTCATTTCTATTATATATAAAGTAACAAATGGGTCGGCCACAGAGAACGAAGCGTGATCATAAGAGCTTATGAGGCAACTCACTCAGAATAGAGTGAGTCGACACACGTGTTGCATGCTAGTGTTTGCTTCACTCATTTGTTACTCATGAAGCGAGTGATTGACTCACTTCAATTGTTTCACTCAAGTGCTACCCATCTCAATTCTGTGCTAAATGAACCAAACTGTTATCGTTGCTGGTAACACGTTCCAATACATACACTTTCCGAAATTGATGCACAAAGGTTAAAAATCGATACTCATTGAAATCATAATAACAAACATTAATTTTAAATTGAATTTTAAAATTCGAAACGCAAGACATAAGCTTACGAATATATATATATATATATATATATATATATATATATATATATATATATATATATATATATATATATATATATATATATATATATATATATATATATATATATATATATATATATATATATATATATATATATATATATATATATATATATATATATATATATATATATATATATATATATATATATATATATATATAAAGACTGTCCCGGAAAAAAAAGTCCTTTTGTTTTTTTGCTATAACTCAAAAACAAATAATTTTTTTTTCAAAATTCTTTTATTATATTATGATATGAACTGTCTATAAACTATGTATATTTTTGTTGCACTTAAAAAATACACCTAAAATAAATTTATTACTTTTTTATTAATATGCATCATTAGGTTTTTTAATATCGCTTCGTTGACTGCAGTGTACCCTCGGCGCCATTTATTCCGAAAAATTCTTATGTTTTTTGCAGTTTCCTCAGTCTTCTTAAGATTCCTTTTCATCAAAGCCCAATATCGTTCGATTGGGCGAAGTTCGGGGCAGTTGGGCGGGTTGGCATCTTTTGGTACTACGGTGATGTTATTAGCTTGGTACCAATCCATCGTTTTCCGAGCATAGTGAGAAGTTGCTAAATCTGGCCAAAATAATACTGAACCTTTGTGTTTACGTATAAAAGGCAGCAAACGGCGCTCTAAACACTCGCTGATGTAAATTTCGGTGTTTATTGTGCGATCTGTTACAAATTCTTCACTCCGGAGACCACATTTGCAAATGGCCTGCCAAACCATATATTTTTTTGGAAATTTGGTGTGCTTCCGAGTCGTAAATTTAGGGGATGCACCACCCTTTTTAAATGCAGTGTAAAACTCCTGTCCAGGTAACTGCTTGAAATCTGCTTTGCAGTATGTTTCATCGTCCATGACCACGCAATCAAATTTGGTCAGGTAGAGGCGGTATAATTTTTTAGCCCTTCTCTTAGCTTCTGCATCTTTTTCTTCGGAGCGGTCTGGTACTTTCTGAACTTTATAGCTCCTTAGGTTGTAAAATTTCTTAATACGTTGAACAGATGATTTTGATGTACCCGCTTTTTCCGCTGTATCACGCACCGACAGACCTGGATTTCGTGTAAGCAACCGTCTTACTTGACAAGCTACTGTTGGACTAAATGAACCCTTTTTTCTACCTGATCCTGGTGCTCGTGACAATGTAGTGACCTCCTTGTATCGTTTTATTGCTCTTGCAACAGTTTTTTCACACACGCCAACTGCCCAAGCAATGTTTTTGTATGGACTGTTGGGATTTTCCAGATATTTGCAAATAATTGCCTGTCGCTTCTGCTCTTGAGAGGATGACATCTTATCAACAACTTAGTTAACTAGAAACTGATTATTTTTCCCATGATCTGGAGTATTTAAACTATTTATGGGCAAAAAAAAATTGAATTTGGACCAGTAGTTTTTTTTTTATGAACGAAAAGCAAAAGGACTTTTTTTTCCGGGACAGTTCTTATATATATATATATATATATATATATATATATATATATATATATATATATATATATATATATATATATATATATATATATTGAAAAAAATGCATTGACTATTTGAATTAAAACGGATTGCCAATGTGAATATGATAAAATTTTCGAAATTATTAGCTTTTTGTGTGCGCTAGGTGCCTTAAAAGAAATCGGGAAAAATTGAAAATGTTTGAATTGCGATAGCTTTTGACAGATATATAAACCATTATAAAGCTTACAGGACGTAAATTACTAAGTTGTTTGTCTAAGTTGTTTTTTGTGAGCATGTTGGCAATTATAAGGCTACTGCAGGGACTGAAAGTCAAAGCCTTCAAATCATCGACTCTCCTGAAAAGTTGCCCCTCTTTCGAAAACAGCAATTCATATATAAACTTTATCCTTTGTCTACAAAGCCAAAATAAAACTTTTGAAATTCTATATTGGGCAAGAAATTGTAACCCTTTTTCAAATTTTATATTTTCAGCATCAGAAATTTCTGTTACCCCGATAGATAGATAGATCTGAACTTCACAGAATGTATTGGTTTAAAAGAAGCAATTTTTAAATGTTTTCAATTCTGTACCAGTGGTACTAGTGATGTCAGGTCCAGTGTGTTAAATTTCGGGACGGAAGGTAAAAATAATCGGGACTTTGGGTTACAAATCGGGACAGCTGCAACGGCTAAAAAATCATCATTTATTTTACCATTGCTTAGTACAAGAAACGAAACAAATGAAACTTAATCTAGATTAACTTCTTTAAGATAAAACAAAACTCAAACACAACTGTTCTTACTAATTAAATCAAATTGTAATCTTACCTAATTCATAATTTTTAGAAACATATGCATGTACATTATTAAGTCATTTATTATTTGCCTTATACTTAGCGTTAGATTTCACTGCTTTCAATAGGTCTTTGTTTTTTATCGCATAATCATAAAATTCACTACATGAAAACTTAAAATTGGTTTTTATTTGTATCTCTGCTTTGACATGCTCAAGAGATAATCTGTTTCTTCTCTCGGACCAAATTATATTAGTTTGGGAAAATATTCTTTCCGTCGCGGCATTTGCAACTGGTATCGATGCCATAAAAGCAAATATTTTTTGCAGATTGGGAACATTTTGCTTTTCAAATAATTTGTGCCATTTCTGTAATGTCGTTAGGTCTGTGTTCTGAACTGCAGCTTTCACTGCATCTTTGATATTAGAAACTTCCTCATAAAGATCGTCCATATCAAAAATTTTTGTAATATTAAATCATATTAACCATTGAGTTTATTATATTAACCATTGGAGCAAATTCAGATTCGTGCATTTCGTAAAATTCTTTGGCTTGTTTTCGCTTAGCCTAGCATGAGAAATGGCTATGCATTTTCAAAACAAAATTCTCCAAATCAAATTTGCTCAAGCCCAAAGCATATTTTACACTGTTGTGCAAAATATGAGCAGGACATCCCACTGGTATAATGTTGTTATTATCATTGTGTAGTAATTGGAACACTGAATTATGCTGTCCGAAATTTACATTTGCATTGTCTGCACAATAACTGATAAGATGTTCAGTATCAATACTACGCTCCCTCAATCGTGTTACTAAATTGTTATATATAGCTAATGCAGTTTCATTTGAGTCTTCATAAAAATCAAGTACGCATGTCTTAAGGTTAGTAGCTGGGCTATAAAATCTTACCAACAGTGGAAACATTTTTGTTGCACCGTGATTAGAAGCATCTGTAGCAACGCTATAAAAAGTCCCATTTTGAAGGGCACGCCGGACCTAAAACATTATGTGCGATTGCACTGGCCTTAGTTCTTCCAAGTGCTAGATTTTGGGCAATTTTTGAATCAGAAAACAAAACACTATCAAGTTTAGCTTCACAATCTAGAGAATTAAATGACAAACTGTGCTTGATGGAATGGTAAGTTTTTGTAGCTTCGACAGCAATAAGTTTTTCTTCTTGAGTGGTCATTGGATCAGTTTTCAAAAACGCTTTCATAGACGTCGCCATACTTGCACTTCTTTCTTTTTGTTTGTGCTCATTACAATTTCGATGCTTTTCGATATCATTTTTCCCGCCATGAGAAACACTTAACTCTTTTTGACACAAGGTGCAATGTGCTTTATAATTATTATTTGGGACTGATTTTATGAGCGAATAATTTTTAGTCCAAACATCTGAAAAATTGCACATTCTTCTGTGTTTTTTTTTCGACGAGTGAGAACTTTTTGTAGGATTTGCTGCAGACTCTGAATTACACATTTTAATCTTAGTCTGGAAAGAAGTAATAAACATCATGAATACTCACTTCAAAAAGCCCTCACAAATATGCAATACAAATTTAAACAAAGCACAAATTAATTCATAATCAAATTATAGCCTCAAATGTCCAGACCATAGAGGTCCAGACCGAAATCCATACTTCACACGCATAATAGGTATGTTCGCGTACTTTCAGTCGCGTTCATGGACTGAAACTTCCTGACTCATGTGGTGGGGGAAATTCAGGAAAAGTACAAAAACCCTCTCATAGTATTTCTTGAAAAGTGCCGAGAAAAATGAACGAGACAGCATGAATGAATGATATATGTATGTATCTTGCCAAGACAGTACGCACGAAGTTTAAAACTTTTATGCTATTTAGTCCCCGTTTGGTGAAAAATATGAAAATATCAGAGCAAAAATATTTTTATGTAATAAAAGCTTATAAATGAATTCGTTTTTTCTGTCAAAATTATCATAGAATCGAATTATATAGTATCAAAGTACAGACTAAAGCGGCAATGGAGAAATCGGGACATTTGGCGTCCCGATTAAGGGTAAATCGGGACGTGTCGCCAGACCCCTGAAAATCGGGACGTTCCGCGCAAATCGAGACACCTGGTAACTCTAAGTGGTACCATCTTGAAAAATCACTAAGAAAAAAAACTGCTTTTTACTCTTTGAATTTTGATTCAGTTTTCAGATTTTAAAGAAATTCATTCAGTAGCTGAATCTGACGAGATCTAAGCCACGTTTGGTAAAAATTTGGTTGAAAAATTTGGCTGGAGCTGACACCTATGGTAATTTTGGAATCTTAGATTGTGAGAATTCGCTCAGGAAAATAAATGTAATTTTTGAAGAAATTTTCGCTCCATATCTTCCAGTACAGTCACGAAATCGAAACGAAATTTATTTGGTAAATGAAACTTATTGTAGGCAATGTTCAGTAATAATCTGGTTAACAACCATAATGTTGCTATATTGTTTTTGTATTTTTGCCATGCTTGGAGCCATCGTTTTTGTCAAAAAATTCAGACTGCCAGATTATTGACGCTGGATTACCCCGAAAAGATCCCGTATGAATATGATTCGCCCAAATGTCCCCCAGAACTTAAGTCTTCTGCGAAAGTACCCTAAGCTGGCAATGTCATCCACGACCCAACATTTTTGACGTCTTGGTATGGTAACACTGTCATTCCCATATTGTGCTGTGGTGGCTCTAATTGTTTAATTGACTATCAGATCGCAGCCGACGAGCATTGGTAAGATTCTAGAAACAACGCTCACAGTTTTCATCGGTAACTAATGAGCATTGTTTTTGATTTCTGGGAACAAAGTAGATCGTCTTCATCCGACTACCCGGCAGTCAAGATTATTTAATTGTTAAAATCGTGGTATATAGCCTGTAGCTTTAAGGGAATTTAAAAACAGTAATAGTGCTTTTTTTAAATAAACACCGAAAATGTTTTTCACGAGTTCGACGATCAAGTTGCTACGTTCTTCTTTGAAGTATAAATTTATGAAGCCTCCAGTCTTAGCCCCGAGCAGGGTCCCCACTTTTGATACATTTGTATCATTTTGATACATTTTTATTTGAAACTTATATTTTTGCTACAATGATACAGTAACTCACTAAATTATGACGAAATGATACATTTTGTCATCCAGCAAATAAGTTCTATTTTTTTAATACTGCTGGCATGTGTCTACCAAATCTCTTCTCTCTAGCAGTAATAACTGCCAACTTCAATCTTCTTTACACTCTGAACTACGAAAGATGTCTAATATGTGATAGATATCTAAGATTTAATGTGTTCAACCTATTTAAATAATAACGGGAAATGAAAGTTGAAGCTTCTTGGGATTAACCGAGTTTGGATGAAAACAATTTAGGTGAATCAATATCATCTATCGCCTTTCTTCACGTTGGTTTTAATAGCTGTACCTTATAGTTTACCTGAAAACGAGGTTTTTCTGTATCAAACTTGGATGGCAATGTAAAAAAGAACTGATTATAGTTGAAAAGGGATAAGAGGAATTTTGGGCAGCAAGAAACCAAACAATGTTTGGGTCCACTGTATGACATACTTGCCCCAAACATATTCTTTTATTCATCATATTCATCAAATCATCAGTATTACGATAGCTATATGGTTCCTTTTTAAGCCGAAGAATTATTTTTTTTTTTTTTGTGAAATTTAAAACAGTGACTTCTCTTAAAAATAATCTGCACTCCGCATTAATTTCGTTAAAATTTTGAGCGCATTTGCAAAGAACCCACCTTTCGTTTTGTGTAACTTCAATATTAATGGCAATATATAGATGAAAATAAAAAGCGGAAGTACTTTGTGATATTTTTTAGGCTCTATATTATTCAATAAATATAGTATGTAGCTCCAAACTAAGTTTATATATTATAATTTATAGTTTCAGTTCCTCGACCCAAATACACTTTTGGGAACCTTTTGATACATTTTTACCAATATTGATACACTTTTTGAAGAAATTTGATACAACGGAAAATTTGAGAGTGGGAGCACTGGTCCCGAGCTATTCGTAAAAAACAGATTTTCATGCATTGATATAAACAGGGTTGTTTTCGTGTTTGCAAAATTACTCAAGGAAGGGAAATATAGCTATTTTCGAGGTATTATTTTAGTTTTCAAAATGAATACACAGCATTAAAATCTATTGTCGCCTAATCAGATCTGCCGAGTTTTGCAGTCGAACTAAATGTATAAACATAAAAGTAAGTGGGTTTTTATTATCTGGAAACGCAACAATGATGATGAGTGCATTTGTTTTCAAACAAACGATAATTAGCTAAGTGTCTGTCTCTGAATTGTTCTGAAAGTCAAAATATGTTCTGTGTTTATCGTTAAATATACCTGATTGGCCACGTGCAGGTATTGATCATCAGTTGAGTCACTATGTATATCCATGCAGTATAATTTAGGAACAAAACACAATCCAATTAAATCCTATCAGATGTTATTTTTGGCTATAATGCCTTGTTTTCCTGGCAAGTTTCTGATTCTCAAATGTGATATCGAACGTCATCTTACTGACAATCGAAAAAGAGCTGTGAAAATATTTTCTCATACAAGTGATAAACTTTATTATTGCTCATGATTACTTTATGAAGATTGGCGGAAACTTCGAAAGAAAATTCGCAAAGTGAAGAGGAAAATTCTTCGAATAGCTTCCTTTCATGACCCACCCCAATCGAATTGTTATTGGTACCTACATTGCAACAGACGAATCGCACTTTGATTTGATCGTTGGCAATAAAAGATCTGGAGATAGTTTTAAATTTTTTATGAGTGATATATAGAGTGAACTAGTATTGAGCATTATAGTTTCTTATAAGTTGATGGGAAATTAGTTGGAAGCTTTAATATGGTTCCAGCCAACGACGGTCTTTGATTTATATAGAAGGAATACATATTTTGCAGAAACAATGCAATATTACTAAAGTGATTTGGAAACTTACAGTATTTGACACTGCTATTAACACTATCTATCTTAACACTATATTTTTAGTATTTCTGATTTTGCCTTCTCGATTTGAAAAGAAAATGAGCAATATTGCATGACTGCAAATTGCTTCCGCTTATTAGTCTCATTCGTTTTTCACTCACAGGAGCCTTCAAAAGAAATCAATCAGAGTTGTGCTGCCTTCTTAAACTTCTCAGAATGTATTTCATTCATTTAACTTTCACAGCACCAAATTGCTTACAACCAAAGCTTTTCACCTCAGAAATTGCAAATATTACATTTTCAAAAGACATTTTTACCTTTCCGAGTGGAAAGAATGCTCTAGAGGTGTTCGCACGGTACATTGTAGATAAAATGCTGTCTAGAAGACACGAAAGAAGTTTATGGCTCACGACGTTGGCTTTCAAAGTACATGAATTACCGCTGCAAATGATTAATTTTCCTCTTAAGAAATAAGGACATTAAAATTCATACAAAAAAAGAGAGTTTTATTATTAGTATTTATTATAACTTTCGGGTAGATTTTTTATGGTTAAGGATCAGAATAAAACTTTCATTCGATTTGAAATGACTCTAACAGAAGATTTTTCTTGTAGTGAGTGTAAAATTACGAAAAGTTTTCGGAACAAAATTATTGGCTTAAGGGCTCAAATTAACAAATTCATGGTTTTAGTCGATTTAGGAATGGTAATTAAATTTCACTCCTAAGAAAACTTAAATATAGAAGCTGCGTTGTCCAGCAAACTTCGAAGACGCGAAATAGGTTTGTTGGTTATTATCGTAACCATTGTAAGCTCTTGATTTTCAAGGTTTCGCTATTGTAAGACAAAGCCTTGAGTGAAAAAATATTACTCATAAAGACAATTTGATACATTTTTCAAATATAATTTAGTTATATATTATGCCATTTTTTATTACTCGATCATGCATGTATATATATATATATATATATATATATATATATATATATATATATATATATATATATATATATATATATATATATATATATATATATATATATATATATATCTTTCTATGCATGTATGTAAAGAGAAAAAACTTAAAATAATGAGAAACGTTATTAAAACAAGTGTTTCAAAGTCACTATCAAACTAAAAACTTTCGGGCTTTCGCTTTTGAAACAAGGCCCCCATTCACGAACAGTCCAAATGGCCTGAGTCCATTTGGCTTGAGTCCGTTTGGTTAAAGTCCAATTTAGCTCGCCACTCACGATAGAGGCTCGATCCGGTCAGTCCATTCTATTTTCTGTCATTAATTTAGAAAAAATAAAAACAAACTTGAAGAAAAAAATATTTTTAATCTATTAATGAATCTGAAACATATGGAAGAGTTGTTTGTAGTTAAACGAAAACCAAAAAGGATGGCTTGCCAAACGGAAACAAATGAATCATGTAAATTTGGTAAGAGAACTCACACTTGAGCCTTCTGATTGGCTAAATTATTTAAGAATAGATGACACGACATTGCTACAGTTGGTCATCCCATTTCTCAAACGGAAGGATTCATATATGAGGCAAACTATCACTCCTCATGAAAGATGAACCGCTACTTTGCGATACTTAGCAAGCGGTTGCAGACATTGGGTCAAATAATATAATATACATTCATCACTTCGATGCCTGTTACTTCTACTGTGTTAATTTGCTTGGTGTTAAGGTTAAAAAAAACGATTTATCCATACTTAGATTCGGCTAGAAGACTCTTACCACATTCAGAGGTAGTACCTGTTCCAACATTTTGTACTATTCGTGAACCATCATTTGAAGAAATCCTCATTAGTGAAGGGTGTAGCGACAGTGATTTCGAACGAATAACATCTACAGAGCCAAAATCTTTTATCCAAGAATAATTAAATGATTTGATAAGCGATCTTGAACTATCTAAAGAATCTGCAGAGGTTTTGGCTTCAAGAGTAAAAGAAAAAAAAACTTGTTGGCATCAAGTACAAAAGTAACGTTCTATTGTACGATATAGCAACACTTGCTCCCATTTTTTCAATCGGAAAATTATACTGTTTATTGTTCGGATATGCAAGGCCTTATTCTCGAAATGGGTCTTTCAGAAAGCAGCCAAATGAACTCTTTATAGGCCGCTCTAATCGAAGCCTAAAATGTGTTCTTTAACACAATGGCAACAAATACGGTTCAGTTCCGATTGCTCATACAAGAAGATTAAAGGAAGAAAATATTTCACTTGTGGTAGACAAAATCAAATACAACGAGCACCAATGGAATATTTGTTTTGATCTAAAAATGGTTAACTTTTTATTCGGGCAGGAAAGTGGATACACCATGTCCAGGCAAAGTGCACTATCTTCACAAACATCTTGATCAATTCCAGACAATATTGGATCCTATACCAAAGAACAAGGAGAGCAATTTCCCCAGGACCTAAAAACTATGGAGGAAAGATACCAAGGCAAATGATGGCTGACTTTTGTTGGGGATGCAACGTGATCGTCCCACTACACCTCGTTCACGAAAGTCACAAAAAAAATATTTTTTTCTTTAAATAATACTGTAGTAAATTCTGTTTTTGATATAAATTCATTTTTTCCCGTACCAAAGAATATCTAGAAAAATACAAGTAGGATATCAAAATTTTTTATATTAATATAATCAGTATAAGGTCTTAAGCAAACAAATAATACAGCTTCTCAGCACCAAAACTAGTGTTGGCCAGTCAATCAATGTGCACAAGTGTAAAGTGAAACGAGTTTAATACTAATTTTCTTCGAAAATTAGTAAAAAACTTAACGGCTCACATTACTCCTGATTTCAGTCGAGTATCTACTCACAGCTTGGCTAACTCAAAGTCCGCAGTGTCAGTCTGGCTAAGTTGTAACAATGTTGTCTAACCACATAGCAGACTCTGAAAAAAAAATACTAATACAGCAAACATATCTGCTCTACTGTTTTTTTAACGGTCATTACATAATAAAAACCATATCCTTGCAAAAAAATAAATGGATGCATTTTAATGTTTCCCTTTCCTTTAAAGGACATGAACTGACCCTTAGATCATGCCACGCGTAAAATAGAAAACGGAAAATGCAGAATTGCTTTTGTGAGCATTAAATGTATCAAAATAATTAAAACAAACTGGAAAAAACATTAATTCTAGCGGAACAAGACATTGATTATATATTGAAAATACGTGAGATTTATGCGCACAACGTTTTATAATCTATCGCGAGTTGTCCTGTTTGTCATCAAATGATTGGAAATGGTTAAAACCTCATACCATGATTTCCAGACGGGTTTGCGTTCATTAGGCTGTTTTTGGAGAAACCAGAAAACCTGGCTTCCTCAACAAGTTTTTTCAAAATAACCACAGAGCTCACAAAAAATCTGTGTCACTGTCATGCTTCAATATTTCAAGGACTTTTTTCACCCAACGTAACCTAGTCTGAAATTATTTAGAACATATTTTAACCACCTCACAAAACCGAATGATATACAATTACTAACTGTGTTTGTGCCAACAACGGGACATCCATTTTCATAGGCTCGCCAAATTAAAATATAAGTATATCTAAAATAACGATAAATACTATACTATACTTTTATACCAAAAAAAAATGTAAAAGAGAGTTGTTAAAAGTAAAAAACCAATCAAGTCACTTGATCGTAATATGCAATCGATGACAAATGGTCAAACTAGCCTCTAGTGATTGACGTTTACATTGTCGTTTTTCATTGTATTTTGATACCATTTTCGAACAATATATTCAACCCAATAAGATTAAAGCAAATTCTGTGGAAACAGTAATCCAAACTTGGCGAGCTCTTATTTTAGTTATGTCTACAAATTTTTAAAAAGTTTGACGTAACAAACAATGAATCAATAATGTTGAAATATGTATGTTAACCCTTGAATAATCTTTTCTCATACCGGAAGCTTTTTTTCGTAAAGTTTACATGAATTTGTATTTTGTTCAGTTAAGCTAAATCGTATTTCAATCTACTAATCTTTTGTTAAGTGATATAATCTAATCATTCAACTACTCAAGCTTCGAATCAATTTGGAGTCGATCTGTTGTAAGGAATCGATACCCTGGGCAATATATGCACATAGCTCGCTATAATTGTGCTTCCATTAGTAGAGTATGCGATAATCGAGTTCGTACTTCAACTTTCAATACATTCCTCTTTTTGTTGCAAGTCAATGTGACTTTGTACACCACATCCCAAATTTGAATTTGGTCTATAATCAATTTTGTGAACTTGCGGCCAGCTAACATGGATTTGTGCGCATACTGTGTACATGCATGGGATATCCTCTTGAACTTGATTTGCAAATATCGGTTTTGTGTTAAGTGTTTCTATGTGTGTGTGTACCGGACTAAATTGTATGGCTACACAAGATTCAGATTAAAACCGGTTTAAAGTCCCAATTTTGTGTAACCTTACAAATTTGTTCGGCAGTCTGACTTATACACATAGATTGTGATTTGTTTTCAATATGGCGGCTTCTGACAATCGTTGTTCTCCAGGCATTAATAAACGCTTACACAAAGAGAACAGTCATCGTCAGAAGACGCCATATATGAAATTTCCTTGCAAGCACACACTCATACGACGTGAACAGCGATCGTCAGAAGCTGACATACTGTAAATTTCCTTACATGTACACGCTCACGCGAAGTGAACATTGATCGCAAGAAGTAGCCATGTTGAAAATTTCCTTACATGTAAGCGCCCGCACGAAGTTAACAAATGCTACGTATACATTTTGATTTGAAGGTGAATTTAGATTTATCCATAAGCTAGTACGCGAACATGTTTTTTTCATGTTTCAATATCAACCAAGCTTCAATATTCGACTTAAAAATGGATAGTTTGTATGATTTCGACCAATATTTGCTATACACAAATGAGAGGTCGGTAGCTTTGCTCGCTGTGATCATGGTTGTATTCGTTCGTCTGGAAGTGTCTTAACAGCCGGCGACTGGGCACAATACCAACACTCCATCGATTAAGTGTCACATTATAGCTTTAGGCCAATGACAGACACTTTGGTTTCACCCAAGCGTTTAACGCTTCGGTTTGGCGCGTCGGCTGACACACACAGCGGTTTTCAGAGCGTTTATCGAGTCGATTCAGTTACAAATTACGTCGGAGTATCATATAGATGCTTGTGGAAAAAGTAGTCGTGTTTACATACATATGTATATATATATGTATAGACATAGGTATGGAAGTATATATATGCATATGAATTTTGAGCAAAGTAGTTCTAATATTAGTTTACTTTGAAAATCTGTAATTGCTTACTTTTAGAAACTAAGTGCCCACAAATGTTTCATTTTCCAACACAATAATCTAAACCTTCTTCAAAAATCAATTTTCTTATCAGATTTTCATTCCCCTGTCCCATGCATTCATCAATACATCCTGAAAATTTCAGCTCGATCGGACTACGCAGCAATGAACAAATCGAAAAACGCTCGAAGAACCGAGTCGGTGGGTCATTTCTCTCGTCTATCGACTCGGTTCCGCAACCGAAAGGCGGTTCGCACCGCGGTGTGTTTCATCACAATGCTCGCAAGAACCGGCGTGTTTGTCATTGGCCTTAAGTGGTAACTTGGCGGATATATCACTAACGATTCCGAAAATAAGATAAAAATGTGGCACTTCAAAAAAGAATAATGGAATAATTGATATCGGCTTCTCTCATATGTGTTTCCTTACCGCCATAGTTAAGCACTCGCTTTAAGGGGGCAGGATGGTTTCCGACTTAAACAAAAAAAAATTTCAATTATTTTTTTGTATGAAAGTACAACATCTCAGGAATATCCTTTGAAAATTTCGAGGCGATCGGACGAAAACTCGCAGAGATACCGGTTATTTTATGATCGTGTTGCCAGGTATATTTCCACGAGAAACCGAAATAGTCTAGCTCGAAACTCCAAACTACATTTTCGAAGTCGGTGCGTAACATAACTGAAAAAGTAATGCACCGATCTCAATGAACTTTGCCGGACATCTTTAATATGATAAATACTCGCGGATGAACGATCGTTTTTTTTTCCAAAAAATTTTTTACTATTTTTTACAGGCAATCAAAGGCAGATTTTTTATGTGAAAATGGTACCTTCAAATTAAAAACCGCACCAAAAATCGGAAATCGCATATTTTTCAATATAGTTTCGTTCATCCGCGAAAAAAACTAATATATTAAGTAAATCACTTCGATTTTTTGATTTCAGATAAAACTGTCAGGCCAGGTTTTACGCACCGCACGACGCCTTTTTTTCGAAGCGCCTTTGATCTACTGCCACCACGAGATAACTAATTCATATTTTTTTATGCAATAATTCCTACATACTCTTAAAGTATAGTTCTTTAATGACTTATAAAAAATTAGTAATTATTTTCACTCAAAGCTGAGAAAAAAAATCGCAAAAATCGGCTTTTCTTCGACCTCGGAAACCATCTTGCCCCCTTAAAAGATAATCCCCTGAGCTTCGGCATTGTTAAAAACAAATTCTCATTGCAAGTTCAATATTTATCATAATATAAATATTTTTTTTTACTTAATTTTATTCTCTTTCATTCCCTTTAAATTAAGTCGCGCTTTTGATAAGAAGGGATGGAAAGTTTTTGCGTGCTAGTGACATATGATGTTTTTAAGCGGCCGCCCATCTAAGTAATAGCCACACCCATCACTGCTTAACTTCGGTGATCGTAGGAGAACCGATTGATGCCAGATTTATAGCATCATTTCCTTGAAACTATACCCAATTTAACTCAGGGCAAGTTCAATATCAGTTCTTTGAAATGAATGAATTCCTTTCTTTCAACTGTGTAAATATTTCTTTGGTGCAGAATCATTACCAATTTTCTTTAATAATGTGTTCATTTTTTCTCAAAAAATTAAAGTATATTTCTGATTGCTCAATTCTGATATTAATACTCGATTATGTTAACCGTGTAAATTCAACTTCGTATCATGCGTAAGCTTGTTCATAATTTTTATTTGCTGACAAACAAGGTTCAAAATTAATGTTGCCCTTGATAGTCTATTTTAAAAAGTCTTTTGAATTCAGACTTTAAAATTTTCAAATTTTCACAGAATAGCACTCTGCATAAAATCACAGCCTCAATTATAGCTTAATAGCTTTTTCTTCAATTAACCACTTAAGATGAATAATATTAGCAATAAATAATTCAATAAAAACATGAATAGTTTATTTCATTATTTATACATTTATAAGATTTGCTGTAATTTATTTACTAAATCAATATAAAATATTTCATATAAATCAATTATTTATCGTATTTTCATCCTCTTACTATTAAGATCCATTCACATCGAAAACCTACTTTGATTTCTTTAAAATTTCAATGCCAATCCAACTCAATCCTTCGATCCGATTTGCATACTATACTACTGATCGATAGAAGCCGCCATATTGGAAATCTCGTTGCATGTATGTGTTCAAACGAAGTAAACACCGATCGTCGAAGCGGTCATATTGAAAAACTCCTTGTACGTACACAAAACTATCGTGCACACACACAAAAACCTATTTAGCGCAAGCTCTACAAATCGGGTACACTCCAAATCTCAATTTGGGATCTCGTGTAAAAAGGCTCAATGAAGGAGAAAAGTTATTGTTGCTTCAAACTCCTAATGAAACGTACATGTCTGGACTGATTGACGAGAAAACGCAAACGAAACACTGAAATTACCATATCCTGGAGCACTTAAAAATGAATGCATGCCAAACGATGTTACAAGCTTACAAGAATGAAAGAACTATGAGTCTATTTTCATCTTCGTTTTGTGAGAAGTGACTTGCAATTTTGAGACTTTAATGAAAATCTTTAATTATATTTTGATGGACAGAGAAATTTACTGTTAATCATTTAATGATTACGTCAGAGAAATTTTGAATAACTGAATGTGGCAGCAATTCTTGATGTTTTTCGTGAGCTGTTGAGCAGACTGGCTGCGCTTCACTCAATGCATATGGTAAATGAAGCAAGCAACTGGAGCAACATGACAGTTTCCAGAATATCCTCGTAGAAGAAAATTCGTTCCGATTTAAAACTGTCGAACTTAACATGATGGATCACTCTTTGTGTCATTTAACGATTTAATGAACGTCCCTCGTGTCATTTAACGGCATTTACTTCAATTCATACTAACTGACATTTGTCAGGAAGTGATTCGATAGCAGGAATATAAATTGGACATAACAGATTTAAAATGATTGTAAAATTCACTTCGATAAAGTTTTGATTTGAATAAATCATAATAAAATTATTATCTGGGCAAGGCTAGTAAATTTAATTGAATGTAAGCTCTGATTACATTAAGATAAGCAAACAGTTCAACAATCTAATGGTATAAACATGATACGACTTCAGGTTATACCTATTGTTCAAATGGAAATGCGATAACTGTCCAGAGTTAAATAATCTTCCTATCCTTAAGGGATAAGGCCAATCAAATTACCGAAGAAAATTAAGTTTGAAATCTAGTTCAAAACCTTAAAATGTCGAAATAATTTGATTTTGCGAAAATGGATCGATTAACATATTTTTTACTACGGATTGACACCTCTTTTTTGTTAATATCAAACGTCAAAATATTGCAAAATCCCCTTTATACCGAAACGGAGAAAATCGATGTGCCAGTCGTTGTAAATTTAACAGAATATTTACTATACGTATTTAACGAACTAGAACATGAACAAATTTATTCTATGTCCAAAGCACGGGATTGATTAAAATGTCATCATAGGGCGTACACACAAAATTGGTGCTTAAACTTCAGGCAAGCTGTTAGATAATCTCACATGCAAGTAAAAACAATTTCAAACAAGAATCTAAAGCTAAGTCTTTTGTATGTAATTTTAATGGTTTTACGTAAAAGGTTATCGATGCTTTTTTACGAGGGTCGAGACAATTCAGTTTTATTAAATAGGGATCTTCTCATATCAAAACGTTTTTATTATTTTTCTTAAAGTACATTAAATTCAATGTTTCCCAAGCTTCGGGATTATTGCGAATCCCACTGTGCCGAGAAGGTTTGTTCTAAAAACATTTATTGTTTCCCTAGACATGCCATTTTACAGTGGCATCACTAACATTGAACTGCCGTGCATATTTTAAAGCCATGCACAAACATTACTACGTAGTATCCTTTCACTAACAATTTTCCAGATGATTTTGTCTATGGGTGAGAAATTCTTGGTTTCCGAAGTAAGGTTTCATTCGTTGATTTATTCCTTCTAATTATGTCTTCGTTGACTAGCGGACATTGTACTTTACGCGGATACTAATGGTGTTATAGGTCTACTTAAGTAGATGCCTGTAGGATAACGTTCAGTCCAATGGAAAACGATGACATTCTTTCGTAGTTTTCATTATAAGCTGGAAATGCTTGCTTGTATCTTTATCGATTCAACGAGAAAGGAAAATCTTTAATGAGAGTCAGTGGGGTCGAAACCTGCTGTTTATTTGTCCGTAGAATTCAGGTTTGTATTTTAATCGAAGTTGTAAAAATAAAAACAAGGTTTAGAAAGTAAAGTAATAGCGCGGAGTGAGTTCGAAAGTTGAGAGTAGCTGTGTTATTTATTTTATTTTTACCTCTTTATTTAAAAGTAATTCCACGACAACCCTCGTACGGATCTAGGGGTTGAAGCTGGTAGAGAGCTTCATTACAATTTTTTTAATCATTTTGAATACGAGTGTGGAGTGATTAGTTCCACGACTCACTTTACCCCTGATTTAAATCTGGTACCTAATCAGAGCTAGGTGAACTCAAAGCTTGGTGCGCGGACCCTCGTCCGAACCTGGATTCGAACCAGAAAACCCACACGCAAGAAGCCAGTGCTCTACCCACTAGGCTACTTAAGCTTACCTCTTTATTTACCTCGTATATATCTCATATCCACGTAACAAATATATACAATATCCATGATATAGTTTTCAGAACTTATTCATTGCTCGCCCACTGACCGAAGTCGAACCACTGAATTAGTCATCAGCTCATTATTTTCTGCTTCGCAACGTGGAAACTAGATTCAGGTGTATACTAAGCTTGTTCCTCTTGGCCATGTCACATTCATTTAGCAATTCTCTAGAGATAACGAAAATGTATTTTCTCGCCTTTTCCAGCTCCGGCTCGATTCAATATTCGCTGGCTCTGTTGGTTGTAGGCGAGATTGATTATATTTTGCGCCAATAATCAGAAACCAAATTAAGGATATTCTATTGGTCTCGAAAGCCTAGGCTCTTGCGTGACATCGACAATTATGGCGAAAATCCAACTGTACTTTTAGTTTGATTAAAAACTTCGTAGTTTTCAATGTAGCGTTAAGTAAGGAAGGCTTCGTGAAGCTGCATATTCCAGACTTGTAACGGTTACAAGTTTAATTCAAATTGAACGTTTATCTATTTTAGTATGCTTACAGTTGAGCGAGATTATTTTTCCAAAGGACAAACTTTGGCGATTTCGCTATCAACAATTTCAAATTATAGCATTTAAGAAAACTTTTGCTTTCAACATCGCACGATTATCTGTGAACCGGAAATTTAAATTTTGGTAGAATTACCAATGACTCATACACTGCGGCTCAATTAATTTGGTACACCTCTAATAATTTAGAATTACATATATCAGCCCTATATAACTCTTGCGATTTCCAACCTAATGATAACATTTTATGCCTACAGTATAAAGTAGGAATATTGATTATGCAAAACTACCTATAAATTAGCGATTCAACTGAGATGGAAGATTTTTAATTATTTGTTTATCAAAAAAAAAAAAAATCACTAGCATAGTCATCAAACTGACTGGTCTATGACTCGAAACTCCTGAGTATACCGAATAATTTGATCCCAGGTCGATTTCGAATGCATGTTCTACCAAAACTTACTCTTTATTACAACTATATCGAAGGTCATGTACCAATTTGATCTAATGACTGCAATACTACAAAGTAGGTAGTCTTTCAGGGTTAACGCTAGCAAGAATTCTAAAATTTACCAAGCATTATAGGATCTAGCATTTGGAAAGTTGATGGCAGTAAAACTGATGAAAATGATCAGTATCAACAACTCTTTATTTAGCACTGGAGACAAAAATATATTTCAAGTGCTCGATGACTAGCTTATTACACGCCTAGAATGTCTTTTTGGTTTGATGACTGTTATAGAGATAGAAATATTTTTGAAATTAAAAGGTCATTATTGCTTCAAAAATGACTAAAATATTGATGCTGGCAGCCCTTTGCTGACACCACAGTCAGCATTTTACCAAATTTGCTTCACAGTAAGGCTCTCCCACTCTATAAATTTTGTTTCGATCTGATGACTTTTATGGAAGTTATAGGGATTAAAAATATTATAGGGGTCTAACGCTCGCAAAAATTTTCAAATCTTCGAAACTTCACGATAATGTTACTAGTATTATCTAAAATAAAATAATGTCACGACAATCTTTGTCAAGTTTAGGGGTTGAAGCTGATAGAGAGCTTCATTCGCAAATTCACAATCAATATCTATTAGCGTGAAGTGACTAGTTCCACGATTCTCTTCATCCCTGATTTAACTCAGCAACCTGATTTAACCCCCTCGTCCAAACCTGGATCCAAAACAGGGTCCCCACGTACTAGAGGCCTAAACTCTATCCCCTCGACTACAAGAGCTTCGTGACTACAAGATCATTTTACATTCAAATCTCGCTTCTACGTCACCTTGCTACTACGCCACTATCGCTACTATGTGAGTTACGCACGGTTTCGGCAAAATTACATAAGTTACAAAGTATGCCACCTGTTAAAAAGGTTTGTATGATCGTTCAAATGTTGTAACTGGTAGTAGCACCAATTCCAACCTAGTCGTACAAGTTAATTAGGTGAAACACCCACTCAACCAATTTGTCAGTCAACTGTCTGCTGTCTATATGAGGATTAGGCTGAAATTAATTATCGTCGAGTACAACGGGTGATGCACCAATTGTATGAGAATTAATTGTCAGCCAACTACTCATATAGAGAATGCTAAAGATACGCCTTTGTTTTTTTTAGTAAGTCAAAACGCTCGGATCGTAATCTGTAGCAATCTGATTTTATTGAACAACATAAAACCTATTTATACCAAACTTATTGCTAACATAATCAATAACAATTGAGCTTAAGAATATATGTTCAAAATTACCTTGTTAACAATTGTAGCGAAAGTTAATGGACTAATATTGATGACGCTATACAAATTGGTAGATATACAAGGTGAATATCAAAATATAATGACAACAGAATTTGAATTGAACTATATTGATGAATATGAAAATATGCTGAATAATTGAACTTGAATTGAAATATAAATGAAATATAATAAAGCATATGAAATATGCTGAACAATTGGACTTTAATTGAAATATTGAATTCTTAACACCACCCCCTAAGGTCGCTACTATGCCACTCGTGAGCTCAAGCGGGCAGTCACATTCATCTTTTCGGTATCTCTGTTACACACAGTCGCACTTGTGATCTCGTACTGTAGTTAAGTTCAAAAAGTAGCCTACAATCAGCTAGCCTAGTCAGCTCAGAAGCGCAACCGAACTGAGTTCACGCTGAAGGAGAAGAAGCAGATCATAGATACCGCGAAGAATGAACCGAATCAATCTAAGCTGGCTAGAGAAATAAGCAAGAAATGGTGCATCGAAGTCAAGAGAACTATCGTGAAAGGCATTCTCAACAAGAAGGATGCAATCGAGGCGGCCATCAAAGTTGGAGTTCCATCGAAGCCCATGAAGCTAACTAACGCAAACTCGCAACCAGAAGATCTATGAGGGTGTGCTAATGTGGCTGAAACAAGTAAGAGAGCATAATCTGGCCGAGCTGATGCACCTCCTGAAATTCATGGCGAGCGATGGTTGGCTGGACAATTTCAAAAAACCCCACGGCCTCGCATTCAAGACAATGCAGGACGAAGCTGGAGTGGTAAATTCGCAATCTCTTATTGAGTAGCAGGCCCCTGCTTGGGCAGTTTTCCGCTGAAGACGTCTTCAACCTGGACGAAACTTGACTCTTCTGCCAGCTGCTTCCGAACAAGACCACGGCTGTCAGCGGAGAGCGATGCACTGGAGGAAAAAAAAGTAAGCAAAGAATCATTTTTTTGGTTGGAGCAAACATGAACGGCAGCGAAAATTAACTCTTCTCGTGATTGGCAATTCCAAGAAACCTCGTGCGTTCAAGAGCAAAGAGATTCATGTGAAGTGCTAGGCTAATTTAAGAGCATGGATGACTGCAGAGATTTTTGAGGAAATGTTGCATGCATGGGATGGACGAATTGGTCAGCTAAACCGCCGAGTGCTGCTCTATCTTGAAAATTTCACTGGTCATCCTCCCCATTTTCAATTGGATAACATCCAAATGCTCTTCTTTCCGCCCAGCACGACAGCAAACTCTCAACCAATTGATCAAGTGATTATAGATAATCTTCAGCACCATTACAAAAAGCCCCTGCTGTTCGATCGGCTCGAGGCCATGGACGAAGGAAATGATTTTAAGTATAGATTGCTCGACGCTCTGCACTTTGCCTGTCGTGCATGGAAGCAGGTCAGTGAGTCGACAATCCGGAACTGTTTCGCGAAGACCAAGTTCATCGTAGAGGAGATCTAAACGGAGCCAGAGGATGCTGAGCTGCTCGAGATCTGGGAAGCTTTGCCAGCCGAGGAAAAGATACACGAGATAAAAACAATTAAGCCGTATTTTTTTTTCACAGCCAACTAGCGCCTCGTGAATGGTGGGTTTTTCACGCCAGAGGAGATAGCGGAGGAGGTAATCCACAACGAGGAGGAAATCTTAATAAACTTGCAAGAAAAACGCAAAACAAGGCTAGTAATTTTGGAGGCGCCGGTAATGATATGCATGACATGAAGGTCCGATTTCAGTTTGGTATCAAAAATCACTCTAAGCTCTTTAAACTGCCGTATATTAGACAGAGGAATAATTGACAAAGAATTTGTAGGATCATTTTTATACATGAATGACATCTCGTAGCACTTTAAGATGTTTAAAGAAAGGTAATTGAATTGGCACCAGTGATGAAGCTGATTTTAATTAGCGGATTATATACCTTTGGGCTATCCGATTAAAGAAGACAATAGGACTTGATAACAGGAGGAATATCTTTGACATGTAGGATAAAAAGTAAAGGACCGAGGATAGAAACTTGAAAAATTCCAAATGTGGGAAAGAAAAGAGAATAAAAAGAGCCGTTGAGAGTAATTCTGCAAGGATTGCCAAAAATATAGGAAGAGAAACAGGGACCTAAAATTCCGAATCCCTCAAGTTTCTTAAGAAGCAGGCTATGGTTCACGGCATCAAATGTCTTTGAAAAGTCCGTTAAAGATAATGTGCTTAAAGAAGTTGTTGAAACAGCAAACAAGAGATATTGAACGATAGTTTAAATTAGAGAAATATCTGAAAATAGGGAAAATACTAGCAGGTTTCCACGATGAACTAATTGAATTAGAAGCAAGACTTATGTTGAAAATTCTAGATAAAGAAATACAGGCGAAGAACAAAAGTAATTTCACTTGTGTATTGAGAATACTGTCAGAGTTGGAATTAGCATTGGAATTCAGATTCCACACTAGGTATTAAACTTCCAACCGATAAGTACTAATCAAGGACAGGGTAGGTGAAGTAACAGAGAAATGTGAAGGAAGCAAATCAGTTGATGTATTTTTAAAGGAGAAGGGATAAAAAGGGAAACAAATCACAAATAGCCTGTCATCAAGATGCATAGAAATAGATGAATTAGTATTCAAGGAACGAATTAAGGACCCAAGTGGTTTTTATTGATTAGAACAGGTTAAAGTTGCGGGGCTTAAAAAGTAGTCCCGCATTGTCTGCGTGGTTACTTCTTTAGCTTTAGATCGTAAAACATAAAATTTACGAAGATGTTTTTCAATTTGATATGAGCTTTTACTTTGGCTTCAAGAGCATCTGAAACTTTCAAGCAATGAAGCGGGAGATAAAGTTAGACAAGAAAGCAAATTATGTAAGGCAGTCCACATTCAAACTTCTACAAAAACAGAACCAACTAATAAAATTGAGTTCAGTAGACATGCTGTGGAAATCAGCTTTAAAATGTATCTAGAGGTGGAAGCGCTCTTATTCTTAACTGAAACTTAATATCAGCATTAACGATGAGTGAAGGGTGATGAGTGTCAGGTTACATGTAAGAAAAAAGAGCTGTTGAATATATGGATAGAGAGGTAATCTGTTTTCCTTTAGATTAAATAACTAAGGGGGCCCGGTAGCTCTGCTCGCTAAGGCGTTAGGCCGAAAAGCGGCGTGCTACGGGGCCTGCGGGTTCGAATCCCGCCAGTGCCATGGCTGTAAGTGTCAATGCGTGTGATTGTCCATGAGGGTGGCAAATGGGCCCAAACAGGTGGCCTAATGCTGGCCGGGTTCCCGGCAGCCCTCTCCACTAACCTAACCTAACCTAGATTAAATAACTAAGTCTAAAAATATGTTATTGTCATTCCGAAGATAGTTGAATTGAGAACAAGAATTAAGGGCTACAAAGATCCCATTCAGCAAATGTTAATATCACCAAAGGTAAGGAGAGAAGTTGACAAGAAAGAATGGAACTAGACAGTTCTGCAAAAATGTAGATACGTAATGACTGAACAATTGTTGGGAGTATATACACAGTAGACAAGTAGTGCGAAGTTTATACATAGAGTTACACAAACAATAATACATTCAGCAGGAGGAGTAAGAAAGTTCTTCGAAGAGTATTGTAAATGTCAATTAAGACCCCATTCCCGTCGGCTTTGGAGGAAGGACCGCGATCTCGATATCTTCGAAAACCAGAATGCAGCAAGAAGAATTTGCTAACCTGTATAATTTCCGTAGGCCAGGTTTTCGTTAAGCAGATAACACGACGAACATCTTCAGTAAAGGCAAGGAAAATTTCATTCAGCTTAGTTGTCGTGCTACGAACATTTTGATGAAAAAGAGAGAGCGCTGAACATCAGCAAGCTAAACATAATTCGTTTGATTGACATTGCTCTGAAAATTTGTCGAATAATTAAAAATACCAGCAGGCCGAAATTCCAGTGCAAGAACGATGTCAAGCCCGTAAGGAAGAACGCTACCTTATGGTGGAATGGCGAACTCACAGAGGCTAGAGGTTGCACACGAAGGGCGTTTCACAACGCAAGGCGTTCTGGAAACATGGATAACTGGGATCGATACAAGCAAGATCTATCGCTTTTCAAAAAGAAGATAAAACAAGCCTAGCGCGGCTCATGGAGACAATTCTGTGAGAACATTGAAGCATGTACAGAGGCTGCCAGAATCAGGAAGGTCCTAAGCGTAAACCCCGGCGTACCTACGCTTTTGCGAAGGGAAAACGGGGATTGGGTGGAGGACCCAAAAGAGTGCCTGGGCATGCATGCCAGAATCAGCTCGCGTGACAACGCGTAGTGACGTACTTCGAGAAACTCACCCGGCGTCTGAGCAGCTGATCAAGGAAGTAGTAGACGAGGTCAATATTGAATGGTTTATTGACACATTCCTACCTTACAAAGCTACAGGGATTGATGATATATAATCCATCAGGCTTCGAAAAGCAGATAAAACCATCATTCCCATTCACCAGCGTATTTTACCGCATGCCTCCATCCCGGAGTAGTACCCGAGCAATGAACAAAAGCTAGGGTGGTCTTCATTTCGAAACCTGGTAGGTTGAATCATCAATACGTGAAGGACTTTAGACCAATCAGCTTAACATCGTTTCTGCTTAAAACACTAGAGAGGCTTGTTGATCTGCACATCAAAAGCTCGATTGATATTGCTAGACTCTGTGTTGATCAACACGCATATTTGGCGGGCAGATCAGTAGATACGGCATTACACAAAGTTGTCGGTACAATAGACAAATCTTTACGGTAAAAGGAATTCATGATAGCAGCCTTCTTAGACATTGAAGGGGCCTTCAATAATGTCACTGTCGCGAGTATCATCGATGCCTTGGTTCGATATAGAGTGGATAAAACTCTGGTGAACTGGGCATCTGACTTGCTTAAGAGCAGGCAGATTGAAGCTACCTTTTTGGAATCCAAAGCGGAAAATTTAGTCGGAACCGGAACACCACAAGGAGGGATTATTTCTCCCCTTTTCTGGGTCCTGACTGTCAACGAAATACTGGAGAATTTAAGGACCAGCGGCTTTAAGGTGGTGGCGTATGCCGATGATATTGTGGTATTTATGAGGGGTGCGATCGACCTTATCCAAATCTGGGCCAGAAAAGTCGGTCGTAGGGCAAACCCGACAAAAACCAAACTTGTACTCTTCACAAGCAGACACAGGGTACCGCCTATTGCCAAGCCTAACCTCAACGGATTAACATTGGAACTTGCTGATAGTGTTAAATATTTGGGCCTTATACTAGACAGGAAACTGAGCTGGGGGCTAACGTGAAGCACCGAATTGGCAAAGCTCGCGCAGGACTTTTTGCGTGCCGGCCCGCCTACTCCAATACCTGCGGTCTTAAACCTAGGGCAGCCTATTACATATTCACATGTGTAGTTAGGCCGATCCTCGTATATGGAGCGATCGTGTGGTGGAAGGCAGCGGAGAGTAAAACTAATATTAAGGAGCTAACAAGACTGCAAAGATTAGTTTGCATATGTATTACGGGAGCTTTAAGAACCGCCCCAACGGCTGGGTTGGAAATGATTTTGGGACTCATGCCCCTAGATCGATTCAACTTTAGAAGCGCAAGCTTAGCGGCGATACGCGCTAAAAGTTCCAGCATGTGGAACGATTCAGATCAGTGGGGCCACAGCGGTATTCTTACAGAATGCCGCAAAAGATTTGGGCTCGTTGCAGAAGACACGGACCACATGAGCAAAATAATACATCTTGGCATGAATTTCCAGGTCAATATACCCACAAGAACAGACTGGAAGAACATAGGAGGCTACCACCGATGGGGGCGTCTGGATTTACACGGACGGGTCAAAGGACACAGGAGCTGGCTCGGGCGTGTTTTCTACGGATTTGAGCCTTAACCTGTGGTGTAGACTGTCGGACTATGCTACCGTCTTTCAGTCTGAATTAGAGGAGGTTGGCAAATGGGCCCAAACTGGAGGCCTAATGCAAGCCGCGTTCCCGGCAGCCCTCTTTACTAGCCTATGTAACCTATAATTTGAACAAAGGAAATTATGAGACTACCGTCATTCAAAGCAGAATTGGCTATAGATTAAGAAATAAAAAAAATAGTCAATTAATGACAATACTTTTACTTTCTTTTTAGTATTTTTGCTGAAAAAGTGTCTTCTCCAGCCGGCTTGTTACCTTGAAGACTAAAAATGAGTTCGAATATTTCTTTTTGGCTGATAGTGTTACATTTTTGCTTGCTATTTGCAGGAGGAATGGATTGGAGATTATTGGCAACCGTGCTGAAAGTAATTGCTTGAGCAATATTCGGTACAATGGCTGCAATATAAAAATTGAATCCGTTCGGAATTTCTTTAGCTGTTTTCAGTAGCATGTTTTATTCAGGGAGAATCTTAGACCCTCGTGGCTATTTTGGCACTCAGAGTATATATTCTGTGATTAAGTGTGCCAATATGCTTTCTAAAGTTATTATTATTGTTGAATTTAGAAAGAACACGCATAAGACCATAACAAGATTTTGAAATACGGAGGGCTTTTTCTTCGTTTTCAGTGAATTACTGTGCCGACGAATCTAAGGTGTAGTACAGTGTTTCAAGAATGGCTTGCCGCTGCGTAAGACCATCAAAATATTACGACAAATCTGACATAATTTCTTTGTTTGTTCTAGTGTAGTCTAGTTTGCTTTAAAAAATAGCGCAAAATATTATACTAGTTGCTATTAAGTAATTAAATTGGCGTTAAGTTAATTATTAGGTAATCCATAGTAATTGCCAATTTTAAATTAAAATACAATATTCATTTAATTTATTCATGTTAATTAAACATACAAAATTGCAACTTCTGAAGTACAATTGTATTTGGATAGCAAATTGAAATAAATTTGTGTACGTACATCTCAAATCCTCTGCCTTACTTTCACGTTATGAATTTATATTTTATTGTTCTATTCACTTTGTCATATTGGTATTTCCAGAGCTGTGAAAAAATGAAAATATTTAACTTTAAATTAATGTGATTTCATCACAATTTTCAAAAATACTAACCAATTAATAAATTCCTGAGCATGTTCAATCTAACAAAATTAATTTTATACAATTATATCCTAAAGCATGTGCTTTAAATTACTTTGCCAAACACTTACAAAACAATTCAATAAAACTTAATTTACAACATTTATTTACACTGCTTACACTTTATATGATATTTTCAGAGATTTTATGACCGAATGTCTTTTCCCATCACCAACACGACCGTACGAACTTCCGTTGGACCAGAAAACAATATGGGGTGTTATATTTGGAGCGATGCTGCTCATTGCTATATCGGGAAACATTATAGTCCTGTGGATTATTGTCGGTAAGATGCTTTACTTTAATTTTCGGGCTTTTCAGCGAAATCTTGGGTAGCATAACTAAGAAGGGCAAAGTTCACCACAAACGGTACTACAATTGGTATTTTCACGATTTCGTCATGAGTTTTTTTTTTATTTGTGAATAATTTATTAGATAAAACTGAAATGAGGTATTTCATTTCATTTGATGGTAAACTATTCCAAGTAAAAAGGTTGCTTGATACAAATACAAATGAATTAACGGCTGAGATCTACCGTTGCGTACGTTTTCCCTAAATTCAGATGAAAACTCATTGAAGCCATTTGATTGATAAGACTATTAGTAACAAAGTATTTTTAACCGGTTAGGTCGTTAAATAATGATAGCATTCATGAGTTCTTATTTATGTGAACCACATATATAATATCTTTACTTTTAGAAAAAGGATAAGTTCGGATCAAACCTCTCTCACCTTCTTTTCACTTTAGCATTTGAATTTTTGATACGACCGTCTGGCAGGCGTTTCATATAACCGTATGTTTTACGCCTACCACAAAGTCAGGGTCAGCCTTTATAGAGCAAGGAGTAGCATAGAGCAAGGTCACTAAAGTATTTTTATCCAGGATCCAAAAAAGTGTGAAAGGTATAGTTGGTGCCATAGGGAGAAAAGCTTGACGACTAACATTTCTATATAATTTGCATAATTTCGTTTTCATGAAAATCGACCTGTAAAAGGTGTTCAATGCTGTGTCCACAACAGAAACAAAAGATTTTCTTGCACTCAATACGATTCGAAATGATGAGTAGGATCAAGAAAATATGATGAATGGTTTATGAAATGATATTACGACCATTAAAGTGAAATTCAAAAGCTAATTCATGATGATTCATACGGATTATTTACCACTATATCATCCATTAGTTTTCAAAGCCAGTTTTCATTTACCCCAGTTGGATTGAATTTGAAGCACGCACTCTCAAGTTCAAGTGAAGAGATCAGTGTTCTTAATGCTGGTTAATTAATTATAGAACGCAAAAACTGTATAGAAGGTTGAAAGAAATCAAGTTGTATCGTTTTCAATTTCCTGGCGAAATGAGAAAATTTGAAAATGGTCGCTTAGCTCGATAAAATGAAAATGCGGAAATATAAATGAGATTATGATGAGAAGCGAGTGTAAATAATAAGTTTCAATGCCAGATGACTAGAATGTATTATGTATTCGAACAAACTAAGATGAGTTTCGTTATATTAAATTGAGCTCATTTAGATAAAGAGCATAATAATACCAAGCTCGTGTTTTTCGCTTGCACCAATTCTCGGAATAGTGTGGAAAGTACAAGTGAAATATCGAAAAATTTTGATACGTTTAGATTTATACGGGCCATACATATTAAATGCTGGATAGGCCGATTGAAAAACCTAACTAAAACTAAACTAAAGCTATTTTCTATTTCTTAGGTTTCTATCAATGTATTATATTATAAATTATGCATAATTATGCATTGAGCTGAATATAATAAATAATTAAAAAAATTATCTATCGAATTAGTTATTATATTCAGCTTATACATAATTTATAAAACCACAAAACCAAACCTTCCACTAAAAGCAAAGCTCATGGGCCGCGAGATACACAGCCAAAAATTCATAAGTAAACTTCTATATATGTTTCAAAATTCTCATAATTTTTCCGGTGAAAAAAGTCATATTGTTGCCTGTGGTAGCCTTCAAATGCACGTGCGCGTCTATTTGATGTATGCTCATCTTGAATTTGATTGCCATCATCGAAAAGAAATGAATGAATTATCAACGACCCACGGATAAGTATGTTTTGTTGGAGTTACTGTCATTCACTTAACTCAAGCCTTTGATGGCAAGTTGAGCCGTGTACCTTCCAATGGTATCAGCACTACCTCATTTTACTTTATAAACCCACTTGATGTCTATCATTTTTCGTCCTTCAGACAGCTATCACAAATCCCAATGTGCGTTAGTCTTCAAAAGACTCAACTCGGCCTTCATGGCTGCTTGCCATTGCTTTTTTTTTCGCACAGATTGCATGTTTAAATGAATTCAGCCCACTGGTGTCTGCTGTGTTGCCCCATTATGAGAGCCCACTAGTGCCAACGTCGAATTCAGTTTCAGTGGCAGAAATGCATATCGAATTTTTCTATCTACCGCCCCGCTGAATTTATTATTCATCGCCTCGATGCAATATTCCACAATGGAAACTTTATTTATTTCAATGATGACATCGAAATCTTACGATTGTGAATTTGAGTGCGAATCAGTACGAATTCATCGTCGGAGTCACTATCAGCAATAGAATTGCTCCACAAAAATTTCTTAAGATTTTCAACATATTACAAACTTTCGAAGGAATGGTAGAACCATTTTTCGCGTATCATTCACTTAGCGGATACGGTGTCCACACTACTCAGCTTGTCGTGTAACATCATTAGTGTGCGTTGCAAAATGCGTGAAATGTTACCCTGTAGCTTCAGTAAGTCACTCAAATTCAATTTCTGCAATAACGTTATTGCAATATTTATGTTCAGTAATCTTCATGTATCCGAAACTTATCCAAATATGACTCCACTGCATATCGTAAGATTTCTTTGATGCGCCACATAGTGGGGCAGAATGACATTAAAGTTGATATTAAATCAACTAATAAAGCTGGGGACTCGAAGAACAATCCTAATAGAATTTTGAATCTACTCTTAGACACGGTTACCATGAACGCTCGCTTTTTTTTTAAATAAATATTTTTGTATACATATCAAATTGGAGAAGAGTTTTAAAAACAAAGTTTAAGCAAAGATTATTAATTTAAAGCTGTTAATTAATAGTTCAAAACAAAAAAAAACACAATCACAATCAATCACAATAATTTTTATTACATAAATAAATACAGTTTCACAAATTTATAATTTTAAGCTTCTTCGTCATCACTATCTTTGATTTCATACCCCAGAAAACCACTTTGATTTTGTGCTAGCACAGATGGCACAAACCCAAATGCTCACGAAACTGCATTTGAATATTTTCTTTTGTTTCAGCTACAGTTTTTTTGTCGACGAGGTCTTTGTGATTGCATTTCAAACTTTTCCATCAATATTGAAAAAAAATCAAATTCTGGTTAATGAGGATAGACGAGTATTTTATTGGCTCTATTATAATATTATTATTTATTTACTCTCCACTCTATTTTTTCAGCTACGGATACTTCAGTGTATTCTTTAAATAAATCAATTTTAAGTGGCTGACAATATCTGGTTGACCTCGGGCGGGAATTTGGTCAAATAGCAAATCGTAGAGACAGGAGACAAATAATAAAAGCAGTGGAACCATCGGCGTCTAATCCATGTAGAGATGGGCAAAAGTGGTTGTAGCTCATTATTCATGGCTCTTTTTAAACAAAAGCTTTCGCTCGCAGACTATGCTGTGGTTTTTTCAGGTGCTACACTGTAAAAAAAAAGCCATGAATAATGAGCTATGATCCCTTTTGCCCATCTCTAAATCCATGGTTATACGAACTGTGTCGGGAACTTCCATCAAAGTTCGACTTATTGTATATTGTTCAGTTCAGGCTTAAGTGAATCGATCACGTGTTTTGGTCCATCATCAGACAATGGTTCCATTAAGTAAACCTTGCAATTCAGTATTAAATTAAGTTTTAGATAAAGTTTTTTTTACACTCTTGAACAGTTTAATATGAAGGGAATTTTTTGGGGTTTTCCACCGAATAATTTCATACTGAAACCGCGAAAAGTTTGCCTCTATAATCATAGCTAATGCTTCTTTTCCACTCATTGAAGTAGATTGAATGAGGTTTTAGATACCTGCACTTTTTAACGCCAGCTTGAAACACTCGGCACTTTTCATTACAACCCCGCTTATTTGATTCGAAATCGTTAATTTTGGTATTAAAATTTTTTTCAATTACACAACTGCATTGGGTTTGTTTTATAATTTCTTCTCTTAAAAAATTTATTTGACTGTCTAGCATCTGACAACCTGAAGTCTATAGTGTATCATAAAGTTATTGCCTTGTAATAGACAAGATCTTGGAAGTTGTTCGGCCTGAGAATTAATTGAAGTACAAAAGTTTCGAAAATTCTCAAACTTATTTTGATAGTGACGTCACAATACAAAAATGCCTATCACAAGAGGGTGGCGAATTGGGGCAAACAAATTTTATAGATCTTTGAAATAAATCACACAGCACAAAGAAGTATAAAATTTTGCAGGATCTTACAGCTAACATAGCTTAACTCTTAAAGATTTTAGTAAAACGCAAAAAAAAATACATTGAATTCACACTTTTCGTAATTTCAACTATTTTCGACTAGTTGAAGTTGATAGAAAATAAAACTAAGAAGTTGAACGTTTTCCACAATTCCCGTTAAATCGTAATAGTGATTATGGTAGAAAATCAAAAATGAGAAAAAGTTGTCATCCGTGTCACGTGATCATCATCATATGGTCACGAATCGAATAGTTGACTTGCTGCACGTGCTTTGGGGCAAAGTTTTCTGATTTCCCTTTTTTTTAGAAAACTTTTTCCAATGAAATCAGTAAACTCAGGTTTATTTTAACCAATATTTGGATTTCATTTTAATATCTTCCTGCTAACAAAACGCGTCATATGAAAAATAAATACAGTAGCCCCTCGACTTACGTCTGACGTAAGTCGAAAACGACGTAACTCAAGGGTAGAAGGAACCTCAGGCGATAAATGTATAAACTTTCATATTTTGAATATGAATGTATTTATTTTTTAAGTTTGTACATAATTCATTTTTTTTAAAGAAAGTGGTGGGTATAAGTTAGGGTTATAAGTTTTATTTTCGTATACAATTGCATATCTCGGCTGTTACTTGCACCATTCATCAAGTGTCTGTACACGACTACACGTCAAATTACAAATAGAAATGAAGGCAACAAGTAGCAACCGGAATACGTATTTATAAAACTTACGAAGAAGAACATAGACGGCTTTCTTTAAATATGTACGAATATGTACAAATTTGACATAAAGCACTAAAAAGCAACTCACTAATTGTTATCATCTTTAGAATGAATAGCTTTTATTTCTACTATTTGTGGGTTGACTGATGTACTGGCGAAGAAAGCCGAAATTTGCGTTTGGGACAAAGTTTTGTTTGAAATTTTTGCACTTCTTAATTTGTCGGGATCAGTTTCTTTGAAGGTTTATTTATATATGATTAGTAACGCTTTATCAGAAATATTATTGGCTTCGAAATATTTCTTTATTGTCGGACAGAAACAATGATCGAACCAATCACGAAATATATTAGAAGTAACCCAGGTCTTTTTGTTGCACCTCCAAATCACCGGTAGATCTCCTTGCATACATTCTTGAAAGGCCTTGGATTTTCTAATTGGTAAACAGCAAGAGGTTTCAGTTACAAATCACCTGATGCATTCCGTCCAAGAAGCAAAGTAATCCTGGATTTTTCTGCCTTAAAGCCGGAAGCTCTTCTTTCTTCAATCGAAAGAAATGTTCTTGAGGGCATGCGTTTCCAACACAAGCCTATCTCGACAACATTAAACACCTACTGTGCGCAATATCCTCCATTTTCAATAATGTCATGTAAAGTGTTTGGAAAGATCTTCGCTGCTTCATAGTTCGCACTAGCGCTCCACCTGTTACTTTTACATTGTGAATTTTAATTCTTTTCTTGAAGTTTTCAAACTTTCCATTGCTGGGAACGAAAGTGTCTCCTCGATGGAAGTTTACTAGTTCAAATAAGCTGTTTGCCTTCGCATTAATAGTTAACGTGCCACCGGCATATTTTGATGATTCAGGTCTTTGATCCAAATAATCAATATTTTCCCCAATGCATTTTTACCCTGCTTTAGTTGCTTCACTTATTTTTTTTTTATTGCTGAAATGGTTCGAACAGGGGAAGTCCCATAACACTTGCTATTACTGTCGATTTTTCACCTTCATCGAAACGTTTTAAAGTTTCTAGTTTCTTGACAATAGTCACTGTTTTTGGCATTTGCTTCAGATACGGCTTCGAAGCAGAATGTTGCTGTTTTTTTTTATTGATATATTTCTTACTCCCTTCAATGTAAGTCAAGACTTGTGGTATGAAAGGAGGAGTAACAATTACAATACATGTTAATTTTATTTTACTTTCTATAATTTTAGCAAACATTAATCCTTAAAATATTTACAAACTCATACTTGAATAAACAATAAATTTGCTAACCTGATACATAATGTCGATATGAGACTTAAGCATTTTTTGCTGCTTTAATCAAAAATACAACTATACAATGCAACCATTAAAAGTAAAAAAAAATTATGCAAGTTCGTGTATTGTTGGGCTTTGTTTATTTGTATAAAAATGTATGAAGACTATATTATGAAAATATCATGTTTTGGCACTCGTGGAGGTATAATTTTAAGTATCTTTTAAAATGATCTGCACTAGAAACCATATTTTTTAGGTATTGTGGTAGCTCATTGAACATTCTCGGAGCGATGTATGTGAAATGTTTCTGTTCGATTGTTTTGCTTGCGCAGTCTGTCTTCACGTTTCTGTAATTTGCTCTTGTATTCATAGTGTGGTTTATTCTTATAAATTTATTATTTTTTGCGTTGAATGTTAATATTTTCAATATGTATAGATTTTTAATATTGAGCGAGTTTGTTAACCAGTATATTTGATTTGATGGGAATATCAGAGGTACTTTAGCAAATATTTTCAATACCCGCTTTTGGGTCTTTAGTAGGCAATCTATATGGCTATCGTGAAGTTAGTTCTATCCATTTGATTGTTCTAGATATAAAACTCAAATTGTACATAATATAATACAATATGTATATACGTAGACAAATTGAACAGACATACATATGTACATAGATAAATCCATATTCAATTTTCAAAATACTATTTGTACGTAGGTATGTATGCATATGTATATAATACAATACAGCGCAAAATTCGATCAATTATTCAAACACCAAACATACACGAAATTCTTTCAAATTTACCAATATAATCAAAAACCCTACGAAAATTGCGCTCACACATTTTTGGAATTTCCTTTTACCAGGGGAACAGCTTTCATATGAACAAACATCTGTTCTAAGAAAACGGCGACGTAAATCAAGGGACGGACGACGTAATTTCAAGGACTTGGTCTCAAAGTAATGAACGACGTAAGTCGAAAAAACGTCTAACAAGGGAGACGTAAGTCAAGGGATTACTGTACACAGACTGACTAAAATGGACTGACTGGATCGAGGCTCTGTTATGAGTTGCGGGCTAAATTGGACTTAAACCAAACGGACTTAAGCCACATGGAACCAAGTTGTTTGAACTAGACATGGGTAACGCAGCGCTGCGCCGCGCAATTGCGTTGAAGCACTAGCCATGATACCACTGCGCTGATACCGATTGTCGGTATCAGTAGCGCAGTAACGCACTTCAGTATTAGTAGCTCAGTAACGCGCTTCGGTATCAATGGTGTTGGCGCTGCCGCTTTGCAATGCCAACACCATTTGGCTTGGCGCTATGCTACGGCGTGGCGCAAAGATATGAGTTGAGTATACTTATCTCAAGTCTGTTTGATGCAAAGCAATATACCTACGCGTACGCACGTTTGGAAAGATACCTGAATGGGTACATACTATAGCCTGGGTATTTTAGGGTATTTTATATCGTTAATTTAGTAAGTTCAAATGTGGGTTGCTCTCGTTCCATACAAACTTTTTCAATCATGTTTTTTTGAGTGAATCATAGCGTCATGGTATCAGCGCAATGCTGCCAGCGCCGTATGTAAGATCATGGTATCATAGCGCAATGGTATCAGCGTAGTGCGCTGATACCACTGCTGGCGCCGGTATCAGTGTATCAGCGCTTCAAAATTTGCTGCGTTACCCATGTCTAGTTTGAGCTGCTTATGAATCAGGGCCGTAATAGCTGGACATTGCCCTAGGTCAAGTCTGATTGAAATTTGGTTGAAAAATTAGATTATAATAAGTTTTGTCTTGTGTTTTCAAAATTTGCTCAGTGAAATAAAGAGTTGTGTCTTATTGCCTCCAGTGCAGTCAAGAAATCATAACGAAATCCATATATTTGATGAACCTTATAGTAAGCCAGTTTCGATAGAATTTTGGTTGCCAGAAGAAGACTGTCTTGGAAGTTATTAGGGCGACCAAAATTTAGAGTTACCACCCGAAAAGGTTTCCAAATTTTCAAAATTTAAATATTTGTCGTTCATTGTAACTACAAGCTCTTTTGAAAATACGGTCATACAGCCATTATGATTTCTAAGCCAAATTCTTAAAAAAACTATTTTCATTTCGGTCTGAGGGAATTGTAATTCCACTTTCATTCAGAAGAATAGTTATTTCAGCCTGTTCCATGTTCGATGTCGTTATAGACGGTGTCGGAGCTGAATTTCTGAAAAATCAAATTGTGTTTAACATCCCTGTAAGGACTAACAGGTCCAATCGTTTCCAGCTAATAATACAGCTAGTGAGCCGGTAAACAGATGCTGCAGGATTTTTCACTTCTATTTCCCAACAATTTCCAAATTATTTTTCAAATCCTCCCTTATACAAGTCATTTGTGCCCCGTAATTTTCAAACATATTATAAATACTTTTTTTTTAATTGCTAATCATTTATATATTTGCTATTTAGTTATTGTCTATTTGTTAATTATTTATTTGCTTACTTATTTATTTATGCGTTATTTATTTGTATCTTACTTTTTTATTTATTTGTAGTTTTTTCTTGATTTAATATGTTTGTTTTCTCTATACAAGTATTAAATTTATTCCTTACTTGGTAAAAAAATATTTTTTTCTGATATATTATAGCACTAATTAGATAAAGTTAACATTTACACGAGGTTATAGGTCTCGTTACATATCTATCGTGTCCACTTATGCCAACTTACCGAATTAATTAATAAGAACGCACAATGGAGAAACATATTAAATATTTATTAACAAAACACGACTTAATACAAATACAACCATTTAAGTGTAGCGCAATTGACTTGGCTTTAAGTTCGCTACGATCATGCTGGTGGGTGCGTTTTGTTTCCGGACAAATTCAGTGGTTGCCTCTTAGGTTCGAATCGAAAGTGGCTTCATTTGGTATTGTAGGAAAAAAAGCAGTTTCTACAGTTCAGTTCTCTGCAATTGAAGAAAGATGAATTTATTTTGCAGAGTATTAACGTGAAATTTCGAATTATTCTTGTCTTCTTCCTTCGAGAAGCCCTATTATATTAATGATGAAAAGTTAAATTAAGTTTATCTTCAAGCAGTCATTGCCTTCGGAATCGCCTACTCAAATGAAAAGTTAATTTACAGAGGTTTTCTTGTAACTTTCGATTTTTATATTCTTCATTGCCTGATATATTTTGAGATTTCTAATTGAAAAGAATCTCGTTATTTTGGTTGCTGCAAGAAATGTTCCCTCACAAAAATCCTTCTTATGCGCAAATAAATACAAACTTTCAGTTTACAAATGTTCTATTATTCTGTTGTTCGTAAATGTTATATTGTTTTCAGTTCAGTAATTATAAGTTATTTCCAGCAAAATTGCGAAAAAAAATCTTTGAAATAATTCGTTCTTTATTTTACTGATTATTTTTACAATCTTTTTTTTATATGTTGTGGTTTAATCATTTTCATTTTTTATATTGATTAGTTCCAGTTCGTGCAAACCATGCAAAAATGCAATAAACATTTTATTAATATTTCATTTCCGGTTGATCACAGCTTTCGCATCTAAAAATCATAATTCGATAGGTGTGTTCGAACAGTTCAATTTAATCGAAGCGAAAGTGCCTATCATCCGTTTATCAAATCACATACTTCAAACTATTTATTCAGACTCTAACACCAAATATAGATAAGTGAACGAGCAATAATTTTCCAATCTCTTTGGCATATTGATGTGAATTAAGTCCCTACTGTTTGTCAGATTTGAGTATTATAATTTAACGCCAGCTGCTCGCCCACGCTGGGCGCTTTAAATAGATAAGCTTATTAATCATATCTTAGTTACCGTTCATTGAAAATTGCTTTATGCTTGAGCAGTTTTCAAAAAAATCAAGTGTACATTAAAATCATAAGCTCAGAAAGAAAACACACTGTTGATGGTTATTTTAAGCTCAGAAAATTATTACATGCAAATTGATTTTTTCAAGCTGATAATCTTTATCGGAGCCTAGTTTCAAAGAAGCTGTTGAAATCACATTTCAAATTAAAGCCCAAAACGGACTCTCAAAACGCTTCGTTAATTAGTTTTTTCGAGGAATTCTCGCAACCAACTGCACTGCTTAAAAAATTCGTTTCCATGTCTGATAGACACATTAAGTACAAAGTGAAACGTTGAAATTTGGAATGTCATAGCCATCGGTTAAAGATTTAAACTGCTGATTTCATGGATAAAAGTATTTCTCAAAGTTCGTCCCGAGTTTTGTTCGTTTGAAATGGTTTTTGATGGTAGTCTGAGCTGGTAAAATGAGAATAGTTACATATATTGCGCGATTCAGGTTGTTTAAATTTAAGTAATATTTCAATGAAAAATAGCTGTGCTTCAAGAATTCAAATAGAATTCAATATTAAATAGCACTTAGTGAATGATATTACTTGAAATTGTTTTACCTATTTCTCTACCAAGATACCATGGAGAGTTTTCAAGACAGCTTGTTACTAGATTAAGGTTGATTATCAATTTATTACATTTGTACTTAAAGACTATTAGCATATTTTCATAAGTAACTGAGATATGAGTTGATAATAAGGTGAGATGAGTTGATGATGGTAAAAAGCTAAGAACTAGTCTATGAGAACATCTTCAGTTTGTTTTCAGCTTTCAAAGCAGCTGCAACTAATTTCTGTTCCTTAAGAATTGTTACGCATGGTTAGAGCTCAAAAATTTTTTTAAAATATCTCACATGTTTTGTGATAATCTGCTTTAGTATTTTCTACTTTTGTTAAAATCTTCACCTATGGTTTCTGTGCTCTCTTGAGTGAATCTTCAATTTCTTCACACTCTTTAATCTGTATCATTGCCTTGTGATAGTAGTCCTTTTATATTCTTTTATATTATCCTTTCTATCCTTTTTTATTGTTTCTTGCTTAATATCTTGACATGGTTTCCCTTTGAATTTTCGGTTCGGGCGTTTATTCAACGGAACTGATCCTTTTCCTACGGTATAGACTGCCAGACCATGCCACCGTTTTTCAGTCTGAAGTATGCATATCGGAGTCCATATCGGAGCGTCAACCAAACCAATGACGATATGCGTCTGCCACAATGTAGCGATTCTCATTCTTGCGTCTTATAATAGTTCTTTGAGAACTATAAACGCGTGCAGATTCGCTGTCAACGAGAAGGCTCTTCGAATTTTGTCGGTGCCAGGGTATAGTGGTGTGACAGGGAACGAAAAAGCTGATGAGCTACTAAGGAAAGGCTCAGGAGCTAGAAACGACCCTTATATTA
This sequence comes from Nemotelus nigrinus, assembly GCA_947369275.1. Classification (NCBI taxonomy): domain Eukaryota; kingdom Metazoa; phylum Arthropoda; class Insecta; order Diptera; family Stratiomyidae; genus Nemotelus; species Nemotelus nigrinus. The sequence continues at coordinate 46,611,818 of OX376372.1, read as the reverse complement.
CTATACCGCGGCCACTTGCTGACGCCGCAAGCCAACTAAATGCAATTCTATGGGCAAAACTGAGGTCCGATTGAAGCAGGAGGGTCTGTAGGGTAGCCAAGACACTATGTACTTTACCTGATTTAAACAAGAGCAGAAAACTGCTCAAATTCAGCAGAAAATGTTTGAGGACATCGCTCATTTGCTCACAGGACATTACGTTACTTAATTTCATGCAAATCGAATAGGATTGACATCCAATGACTTATGTTAGAGATGTGGGATCGGAAAGGACACCATCGAGGACACCACTTGCAAAGAGTATGCTTTGCGAGTGTCCAGTCATTAACAATACACATCTCAAGACTCAAGGATGATACAACTTTCGAGAGTTATTAGAAGTGGCTAATACTGCTTCGCTGAGCCAGTTGATCCATTTTAGGTTATTTGATAGCTCTAACAACTTAGCGGAGGGTGGTAAATGGGCCCAAACTGATGGTCTAATGCATGCTCTGTAAATAAACCCTCTTATATAATCTAATATAATCTAACCAAATCTTTGATTTTCGGATGGATATAAGCCGGCCGATTTACTTCTGTGAGAACTGCTTTCAACGCTGCTTCTGCAGTCTCGTACTTTGAGCCTTTTGCAACCAATTCATCCCCTTTTTCACCTTATTCGCAAATTTTTCGCAAAAACTTTTTCAATTTTTACTTGTTTATTGATTAGAGTCTGCGAATCCGTGCATGGTTTATACCCATCTTCTATCCTTTTCATAGTGTTTTTATAGTTTCCCAAAGTGATTCGCAGCTGGCGTTCAGGGGTTTATCGCTACTACATTTTTTGGAAGAAAAAGTTTCTTTCGTCTATTTTAGTAACCAAAGTACTTACAGTAACAGTTTTTTTGCCATGCTGCGTCTATTCCGGCAGACAGCGATGACAGCTATAAACGTCATCAACAATAGGACTCATGATTTTCCCAGTAATGGGGCTGCAAAGTTCGTGAAGCTACATCCATTCCTTTTGGAGGGAAGAGAAAAGTCGGTGCTTCAGGATAGAGATAATTTGTGGTTGAAGAAAAGTAAACGGGAAAAAGGAGTCAAAAGCTCGGCATGAAACAGAATTACAAACTTTCTGTTGAAAACACCTAATTTTTTAAATTGTCAGTTTAAAAAATGTGGGCTTGGAATTGTAAATTGCAACAAGGGCACACGGGAAAAAGTGAAATAAAATCAAATCAAGCAAAAAAAATATATCTTTATGAAAATATATCTTTAGCAGAAAGTGAAGAAAATTATTTCATCGTAAAGCAAACTTAAATTATATTTTGCAGAAATTCAAATAAATAAAGAAAAAATTCATCCACTGCGATTTGGTATATAAAAGAGATAATAATAATTTAATATTTTTTACGTATTTTAATACAAGAGCATGAAACAAAAGAACAACTCCAGAACGTTGTGTAGAAAAAAGACAGATTTTACGCATGCAGGGCAGATTAAATGAGTAAATATCAAAATTATTAATGGAATAAAATCTTCTGATCCATTTGTATAATTTATTAATTCAAAATATAAGTGCTTTTTATGTTGTTTTGCTTGGTGTTTTACTCAGCAAAAGAAAGCTTTTTACTCTAAACTCCAGTGCAGTCATGAATTCAAAACGAAATTCATAAAGTAAATAGACTTTATTGTAAGCCAAATTTGGTAGGAATTTGATTGAAAAGCCATGATAGAGGTTGTTTTTTTGTAGTTTTTGCCATTTCTTTATGAAGTGATATTATTATTATATTTTCAAATAGGTATGATATTGTAGTGATTAATTATTACCACCAAGTTTTAAAATTTCAATAGTTTGAAAACTTTTGCGGGTGGAAACTTGAAATTTCTATTGATCCCTAGAATGCAGTCGTCGGATCGAAATAAAATTTTCAGGGTAGGCCGGCCTGATTGTGAAGCAGATTTTATTTGGTGCTAGCAAAGGGTTGCCGGCACAGACATTATTGTTATATCCGTACCAACATATGCTAACATTAGTATTCATATGGAAAACATCTACAACGAAAATAAGTAACCAATGTTTAAATCTTTCAAGCTTTGGAAATTGTTCGAATGCTTTCAAAGTTTTAAAAGATAAGCTTCCGATAGTAAATATAAGTAACAATTGCTTGACTTTCCTTAATTTCGAAATGCATCCAAGCACCAAAATTTTTGCACTCCATAATTTTTAATGCATTCTTGAGATCAATGCGGTACATGGTCTTCGAAGCTGATTGGCTATAATAAGGAGCACATATGGATGTAGCAGAATATGCACTCAAAATCTGCACGATTCTTTTACTGTTCTTCGAAAATTAACGTTTCTAGCGGTTTCTACGCGCTATAATTTTATTTTTGTTCTCAATTTGAGATTATTCTGATAATAAGAGGGTAGTTTATTTTTGAATTTTTTTTAGTAATAATTTTTTCCAAATTTATTTTCTTTTCTGATTTATCTCTCTCTCTCTCGCTCTATTTTTGAATAAATTCTAGTATGATGAATAAAGAACAGTTTGTAATTGAATTATAGTGATTCCCCCTCGGAACCAACTCTTCTCCTCCTTTGTGTAAGTTTATGTTTGTGTGCTGAGATCCTTGCCCAAAACACATGTTAGGCTGAGCTAGTTGGCTAATAAAGACACACTGGGTAATTTGTAGAGGAGTCAATAAAAAAAATACTGCACTGATAAATGCTCGACAGAGATTTGTCGATCGCAATAAATGTCAACGTCAGTCACAATTTAACTTTTTCTTGTCTTTTGTATGCTTCTCAGAGTTTTTATACAATGTCGAAATGAAATATCCGAGACTCTCTGAAAGCCGGAAATCCTTTTTTGTTCTGTTTCTCTTTAAGGACATGAATTTGATTGGAAATGATTTGTTGCTTGTTGAATGCAAAAAATATATGCTTGATATGTGTGTATATATGTGTGTGTATATATGATAATATTTATAAAATTGTAAGGCAATTAAATACGGTGCAAAATTATGCCAATACTGAAATGTGTTTCTTTTATTAGGTCATAAAAGCATGCGGAGCGTTACAAATTATTTTTTGCTGAATCTTAGCATAGCCGATTTACTTATGTCATCGTTGAACTGTATATTTAATTTCATATTTATGCTAAACTCCGATTGGCCTTTTGGTTCAATATACTGTACCATAAACAATTTTATGGCCAACGTAACGGTTTCAACGTCTGTATTTACGTTAGTTGCAATTTCTTTCGATAGGTAGGTTCAATGAGCGGCATATCAGTAAAGATAAAAAGATTATTTATTGTCATATGCTTTCATGATTTCAGATATATTGCCATTGTGCACCCGTTGAAGCGACGAATGTCGAGACGAAGAGTTCGCACAATCCTAATGCTTGTATGGCTGTTCAGTTGTACGCTAGCGGCGCCGTGTCTTCTCTACTCAGCAACAATGACTAAGACGTAAGTAACTTCATTCTGTTTGTATAAATAATATTTCTAGGCCATCGATAACATATGTATATAAATCATTACCTGAAATAAAGTAAAAAAATCTATTTCAATGCACTTTCTAATGAACTCTTCCTGATTAATTTTTTTTGCGTTTCAAGAGCATATTATGGTTGAAGAAGCTAAATATTTATTCACATTACAAATTATCATATATCAAAATGTTAATTTACTTTAGCACATAGATACTTCGAATGTGACCTACATTCTTTATCATTAACTGTTCCAAGCATACCTACCTTGAATGCCCATCAATCATGTCACAAGTATCAGACAAATTTCAGATCCATTTACATTAATCAAGCTCGAAATCCAGAACAATATTGATTGGGAATTTCAAAAATCCATTTTACGTATTTTCGTTGGATAAAATTTCCTTGAGGGGATAAAAGTTTATTTCAACAATAAATTGAAAGCCCCAGCTTTAACATCAAATGGTCTGGTTTGTATTCCGCGACAAAAGTCTTTCTACAAAATAATTCGTATCGAATTTACAGAGAGATTAGCCTTGTTGATGCTTAGTAATGGCTGTTCTTTGATGCATTCAAGCTATGTACATAAGCATCATATTCGATTGTTTGGCCATACTTGAGAGAATGTTAGTATGTATTTGACTATCAAGATATGCTAAGTTGAATTAAGATTCAAAGCACTGTATTGTCGAGCACCAACAGGTAGGTACTTATATTTTTTTAAATTCGAAACTCAGACAGGCAATTTCCATAATTGACAATCAAAATTCCAGCTGCGTTTTTCATTCAATCCTGCGTGCTTTTTTCGACGTTTTAATTCCTTGCGAAAACCAAGAGTAATATAGGGTGTCCTTTATCGTAAGCAACATAACTACATTCAGAAAATTTTCATTTAATAGAATCAAATTTTAAATAAAAAATGAATCTTATTTGAATTCCACTTTATTATAAAAATTTTATTTTCATATAAAATTTTTTCATCATTAAATGAAAAATAAAACATTAAAACAAACAAGACACTCTTTGATACAGCGTTATTGAAATGAGGTGAGATTATTTGAATTAAAAAGAAACGTATATGGCGCCAAACCATATTTGAAAATTTTTGAATCAAAAATTTCAATAAATCATTTCAATAATGCTGTATCAGAGTGTGTCTTGTTTGTTTTAATGTTTTATTTTTCATTCAATGATGAAAAATTTTGATATGAAAATAAAATTTTTCTAATAAAGTCGATTTCAAATAAGATTCGCTTTTAATTTAAAAGTGTTTCAACTTTTGACTTAAATTGATTCTCAAAAATGTTAAGTGGTGAAATTTTTCTGAGTGTACGAACTGAATTGGAATTTAATACGTTTAGCGGATGATACAACGAATACAAGCTCCACTCCAAGACACATTTTGTACACATTAAAGTTACGCATGTTAAGCAGCCACAACGTTTACAATGGCATTTAGTTCAGTGTCGGCAAGTACTGTTGTTGGAGGTAATTAAATTTGACCCAATTCGGTTGACTGTTGGCTTGGGAGTTTAAGTGCAGAAGTTGTATTGCTTGTGTAGATGACGTGGCATTCGTACTTGCACAAAATATTGCTGATTGTGCTGAAAACTATGAAGGAAAATGGGTTTTGCTTGATGCTATCATTAGCAACTTACAGATAAAGTGTACTTTTGTGTACCAAGCACTAAGAGTTTTTTCAATGTTAGGAAGAGACGCTAGCCAGCTATATTGTGAGAATTGTGGGCATTTGCTCTCTTGCTCCTGTTTACAACAAGAGTTTTGCTTATGAATATTTCAATTTTGAACATCTGTCAACCTAAGTAGAATTACCATGGCATCTATTTCAAGCAGCCGAATTTGTTCACCATTCAAATTTGATCAAAAGTTTCATATGCGAAATTCACGTGGGATTAATACTATAGATCTTGAGCCATAAGAAAACTTTAAAGAACATAGGAAAGACCTGAAGTGGTATGTGGTTTTCGTTTGGAAAGAATAATTTATTTATTTATTTACAGCCACCAAATAAAGTTCATAATATAATAAGAATCAGATAAGACAATAATAAAATACTAATCATATTAAACTAAATGCGAATATAAACAAACAAGAAACGAAAAAAATACTTTTTGTAATAAAAATACGAACCAAAAATACAAATTTATAAAAATTATAAAAAGTATAAAGTTTTAAAAAGTGTAAATATAAATATACAATACAGTCGTATTGAGGGAAGTAGGATGAAAATAATGAGAAAGCCTTGATAATGTAATTTTTAAAGGTTTCTTAGACACTGTAGGGAAGAAGCTCTGGCTCATGCTAGTAAATAATTCACAGCACCTATTTATTGGCTCTTTTGCTGCATATTTTCTGGTGTGTTGGTATTTAATAAGCCAACGTCGGGATTTGTTTGACTCTCAAGGTCTGATTGAGCACAAACTTGTCTTTTAAGAAGTCGACATTAACTACGTATTTGATGACACAAACATTAATCTTTAGGTGAAGTGGTGGTAAATTCCTGAAAAAGAGCTGAAAAGATCTCGCAGAGCGATAAGTAAAAACTGCTTTTGAATAGACTCAAAACTTTGGCTGTCGATTTCAAAAGCCGGGTTCCAGATAGTGCACGCATATTCAAGTAGAGGACTCTCGAGTGAAATATGTAAGAAATTAGTAACGCAGAAATTCTGAAACTCTTTGGCTCGTCGCTTAATGAAGCCGTGCTTTTACTTTTCCAGGAAAGCACTTTACCGAAATGTAACCTTTTCATCCAAGATGACGTCGAGATCTAATGTGTTGTCAACTCTACTGAATGCCGTGTTTCTGAAGCGGTACGTATAATGAACGCGTGCAATCTCCCAAAAAATTGCGTGTCACTTAGCAATATTAAGAGGGATATTGTTCCCGCAGCACCAATGGTCTAAACAGCTCAGTTTGACTGAAAAAAGGAAGCGCCAGCTAGTGATATGATGACATAGTAAGCTTTGAGGTCGTTCGCATGTAGTAAATGAGGAATGTCAGATAGAACCTCCGATACGTCTGATATAAAAATATTAAAAAAAGAGGGCCAAGATGATTTCCTTGAAGTATACCACTGTTAACGTGGTCTTTCTTGAATACAAGACGTTGAAAAAGCGATCATGAAGGTAGAGGCCAATCTACTTTAGTACAGATTTCGCAGTTCCGAACTGCTGCAACTTGGAGATCAAAATGGAGTGATCGACTCAGTTAAATGCTCTGCTTAAGCCTGTATAGGTTGCGTCAATTTAATCATCTTCCTCCATTTTGCACAATACATCAGAAACAAGCAACATAATATTAGTGGTGGTTGAACGACCTTTCTTTAATCCATGCTGTTGCTCGCTAAGTTGAGCATAGACTAGAGGAGAGAGTTTGCAATAAATGATTTAGATATACTGGTGATGCTTCTATAATTTTAAACAAAACGTTTATCACTACATTTATATACTGCTGTAACATAAGAAGATTTCCAATACGATGGAATTAGCCTACAGAAGAGAAAATTGTTGAATACTATATGAAGGAAAGAGATCAGTTATTTTACACACTTGATCAGAAAAATAGGAGGAAGCGGGTCAGGTCCAGAACCATTGATACTGTCAAGCCTCATAATGGCAGTAAATATTTCATTTCTCCAAATGGTCCATTCCTCTGTAAAAATTGTTTGATTCGCACCCAGGAATTTTGAATGCAGACTGGGCCAAAAACTTCTTGAAAATGGTCAGCAAAAAAGTTGCAGGTATCCTGAGGAGAAGAAGTGAACATTGAAGATGAATAACCAGTTCTTTGCCGTTTTTTAGAAATTTCCTTTAAATGCGCATATTATATGCAATATATAATACAATCAAAGGATACGATCGCAAACAAAATAAAAAACCACACTCTCTTTAGAAAAGGAAACATCTACACTTCATGTATTTTCGTGTACGCTTTTCGTGTACGCATTTGTCCTTCGACGCTCTCAAAGTTGAAGAAAGCAGCATGATCGGTCCTCGATATGAGGGTTTGCCATACAGGTATTTATCGAATTCATCATATTTGGTAGCTTCGAGTATTGACAGCCTTTCTCTTCGGGTGACGCAGTAGTTTTTTTTTCAGATTTGAAACGCAACTGGTTCAATTACCTGGCCATCGATTAGCTGTGTTAATACTGCACCAATGTCAGTATTTTTTACTTCAGTATCCCGGATGAATAATTACAGTAACTCATTATAAACCAACATTGGTGCTACGCTTAGCTCATGCTGAGTTTTTTTAATAATGCTTGATACTTTTGGTTCAAATTGAACGATTGATGGTTTTCAGCCAGCTTGCGTAAACTTTTGGTGATAGTAGTAAAATTAATCAATCCCTGAAAACTCCGATGTTGATGCTTATCCTTGAGCACTAGCCAGTTTTCTTCGCTTCTATTTGTGCAGGGCTCTTTTTCTCTAACGGAAACCACATTACCAAGATATTTCACTTCACTGCAGAGAAAGTTCCACTTTTTAGTACTTAGCTTCAAGTAAGCCGCTTGCAACTTCCAAATTCTAAAGGTGTTCTTTGAAAGTTTTTCCTATACCAGTGCTGTCGTCCTGGGTAAAAACACACTTTTTAGCTTATCCATGCAGTACGTGCTCTATAAGTCGCTCAAAAGATGAAGTACGTGCAATCCGAATGGTACATAAAAAAAATTTAAAAAAGCGCAGTTCCCAAGGAAATGGTTTTTTTCACGGTCAATTTTTCGATTTCAAACTGCTAGTAGTAGCTTTTCAGATCAAATATAGAATTGGATTAATAGACTACTTTAATACTTTAATTAATGGACCACTTCGCACTGGCTAAATTGTTTATAAGTAACGTTGATAATCAATACAAAAACGTGTACTGCCATCCTCCTTTTTGACCAAGACTACTGTCAACTTCCAAGAACTGCTCAAAGGCTCGATGATCCATTTTTTCTTATCCTGTACCATTTCGCTGACCTCAGCTTGTTTAGAAACTAGTAAATAGCATGGTGCCTGTCAAACTGGTGACAAACTTTGGGTATCGATTCGATGCATTGCCAAATTATATCTTCCGTCTCGAGTCAAGCAAACCATTTAACTAGCTAGATTCCTTATTAATAGTGTCTAAAACTGATTATTTACTCCACACATTTTGTACTTTAGACAAATTCGCTGTCCAAAACTTGAAAATTAATTTGTTTATGGAATCGCGATTGCAATATAATCTCATTTCTGGCGCCAACTGTTATATTTTTCTGCATGAACACACGCTTCGTCAATATATGATTCACTGCTTTGTAAAATAAAACAGGTTGTTCACTGCTTCTCAACATTTTTTTTATTCAAAACAATACTTATCACAACTAAACCGCTTTACTTTACATTCAACAGTTCACTCAATTCGTGTACACACTTTTACTGTCCCGCTAATATCACTACTTCTCGCTTTGAAATTAATTCATCGAGAATTTTATTTGTTTCGCTTTTTCAAAAGACCTCCCACGAAGTAGACTTCGTTCTATCTAATATTCTCTCTCATAATATCAGTGTTCATACCGCCTCCTATCCCTATGTCCATACTGACTTAAATATCCTCCTCTCTCAGTCGCACTTCATGTTAAAGTTCAAACCTTTAGAGCTCCGTCTCGAGCCACGCGCTTTAACTTCATAAAGCTGACTTCGTTGGTATGATAACTCAAGTTAACTCGGTTAACTGGTTCTCCTTTTCTCGCGGTCTCATTGTTAATGAGCTTGTCAAAAAATTCCTCAACTTTCTAACCAACTTTATCTCCCGTTTCACTCCTTCCAGACGTCTTCGCAAGCCTAATGACGCTCTTTGGTTTTGTCGTGATATGGCGTCCACCTTGAAAGCTATGGATGTCGCTCGAGCTAGATTTAGACAGAAAGACTCTCATGATGACTTCCCCGAATTTTCGAGGCTACTAGAATCTATACAATATCCGTGACTATTTTTTCAGCATTGAGTCTTCTATCTGCTCTAATCATCAAAAACCCTTTTAGTCTTATGTCCGTTCCCTCAAAAATTTGTATCGTTTCCCTGGTTCCATGTGGTTCCATCTACAGCATCTAGCCCACGTGAAATTTGCGACCTCTTCGCAAAATATGATTCTTCCTTCTTTTCTCAACATAGTCATATCTTGCCTTGTGAGATTCCCCTTGTTGCTTCATCCTTCATATCTTCCATTTACACCAATTCTCTTGAAATTGAATCTTTACTCGAGTGTCTTGATGTCAATTTCGGTTGTGGTTCTGATGATAGCCTGTTGGCCAAATCACTATCAAAAACCTTAGTTAACCTCAGCCTCTTCTCTGGCTTCTTAACCGCTAGTTGGAAATCTGCTTATATTTCCCCCATCCACAAGTCTGGAGACCTAAGCTGTGTTTCAAACTGCCGTCCAATTTCATCCTTCCTTGTTTTGGAAAACTCCTTGAAAGAGTAGTTTACAACGGGCTGCTTCTCTCATTCATTCTTTCCTTGCTCCGGAACAGCATAGTTTTGTTAAAAGTAGATCCCCCACCTAACTTTGTTGCTTCTGCCTTAGACCAATGGAAACAAGTGGATGTGGTATATACCGACTTCTCAAAAGCTTTTGATTTTATGGATCACAGAATTCTTCTTGCAATGCTTCGAAGTTATGGGGTGTCGGGTTCTCTTTTGTCTTGGTTTTCATCCTATGTTTATGGTGGTTTTTGTGCTTTATCTGTGCAATGTTCCCCTTTCTGTCCGCTTTCCATTGTTTGTCAGGGCTTCATTGTCGGGCAATTATTATTCCTAATCTTTATAAATGATCTTCCTTTCTGGTGACTTCAAGATTTTCAAGTAATTGAATGTACCAACGACGGCCTCCAACTCCAAAACGATCTGTGTACTCTGTGCAACTGGTACTCTAAAAATTCACTCTCTTTGAACATATCCAAATGCCATAAAATGTCCTATACGTATAAAATGTCACCATTAATATACTCCTATACTCTGTACGGATCTTTCGTTACGACTGTTGATAATTTTAAGTGGTGTGTACTTTGATCCAAAGCTCAAATTTGACCTCCACATTGCCTATATAACCGCCAAGACCTCTCGTCTGTCCGGTTTCATTCTTAAATGCTCTTCTTCTTTTATTAGCACCGCTACCTCTTCCCATCTGCTTTTTTTCACTTGTTCGTAGCATCCTAGAATAGTGTTGTCAAGTGTGGTCTTCCCAGGGGCGGATTTGACCATTTCGCCGCCCTAGGCCTCAGAAATATTTGTCGCCCTTTTCGTGAATTATATTATATGCAACAATGCGCGATTTTTTTTGGATTCCCTAGAATACTTCGCTGTATTTCGTTGCGCCCAAGCTCACAAAAAAACGATTATTTGAGCAAAACCGGCACCGGCTCGTTCGTAAAAATTCCCTATTATTGCGCCCTTGCGCTAATAAAAAAGAATCCAAAAATACCAATTTTTAACATCCCAAAACCGTATACACCTTTACATCGCATATAATTCCAACGTCTTCGCTCATATTTTTATAAGTAAGTTTACTATTCCGTTCAAAGTTTGCTTCCGCACTTGACTGGAGATTAACTATGAACTCGACTACTGTAAATTAACGTTCGATATCTTATTAGTTAAGGATAAACCCGAAATATTTTGACCTATTATGTTGTAGATTTCATTTTATAGAAATTTTTTTATAGAAATTAATTTCAGTAATGAAGTACAATACAAGTAAAAATCACGTTAAAAATAAATAAATTCGCATGTAGCTGATATACCCTGTACCATAATAAAAAAACAAAATTCTCTGAAAAATCAATGCACGCAAATATTTACCTCTGATAAGCTTTTCCTAAATTGAGGAGGTATTATTTGGGTTTTCTTTAGGATCTTTTTAGGTCATTTAAGGCTCTTTGTAGGTATTTTCAGATACTTTCTAGGCACTTTTTAGGTATTTTTGTGTTTCTTTGGTCCTTTACCGTAATTGCATTTCGATATTTATTATAAGTCAAACTTTTTAATGTCCGAAAAAAATCATCAGCACTGAATTTTTGCGTGCATTGATTTTTTAGAGAATTCGGTTGGCTTGAGGTGTCAGGCTCATTCAACTCAGATATATGTAGATATACGACAGAAAGAAAGCTGCCGCCTAAAAAAAAAATCGAAAAGTGGCCGCCCCAAAAAAAATCGAAAATTTGCCGCCCCCGAAATTTGCCGCTCTAGGCCCGGTAGGTTGGCAAATCCGCCCCTGGGTCTTCCGGTTAAAATATCTCAATGAGGCTGTGGAATACGTTAAGCGTAGGTTTACTCGCTCACTGTTGCTTAAATTTAACATCCCTTACTGTGGTTATAGTGATCGTCTTTCCTTATTCCAAACTCCTTCATTAGATTTCCGACGAGTGTTCCTTGACGAGGGCTTGCTTTTCAAGCTACTCCATTGCCCTATGATGTGCAAGCTTGGTTATATACTGTGTATACATAACGTCAATCGATCAGATATATCTCAACTAATATTTTCTCTTCTCTTCGCGCGATCTGATGTTTATTTTAACTCGCCATTAGTGCGCATCTCCAAGAAGCACAACGATCTTCAGCTTGGTCCTTTTTTTTATGGGTATCCAGAGCGTAAACTCAAAAATTATATTGGCCGGTATTAGCAAACAAATAATTAATTGGTAAATACTGAGAAAAAGGCAGTCTGTCGGTATTGTACTGTTTCAATAAGGATCAAATGAAATGTTAATCACCAAAGCATAGCTGACGTGACTGTGCGTGTTGATGAAGCCAACAAACAGTGGAAATATGAGGGAAAAAATAATTACAAATCATTTATTGCTTTAAGTACCTGTATTTAAATGTTTTCCCAGGAAAATATAAGCGAATAATTCAGAAATCTATTGAGACTTTCATGAGGCTGAAAATCTGCAGTTGCCACATGCTACCTTCGCAATATGAACCAGATTGGTGATGAAAGAGTTTTCGTATTTAACACCTTCTCTTGCTACCTTCACACTTCCCACCAATTTATTTGAAATTCATGTGATATTTGAAATTAAATTGAAATCTCTTTTAATTATGTGTATTCATTTTCCATTATTATCGAGAAACTAACTTAGAGCACTAGATTCATAACTATAGAATTTCATTAAGCCTTATGTAGATACAGACTAAAGTCAAATATTATAAAATAATAGCGAAATAAAACACTTTATTGCACTATGATTTCATATTGGAAATATCAGGGTCGAAATCATAGTATATCACCTTCACGTCAGATTAAAATGTCCAAAAATAGAAATCAGGACAGATTCATCGATGAAAAGTTAAATGGATTGAAAATATACGTTAACGAGTTTTTTGCATATAAATCAATTCTGAAGGGAATTGAGATATGAGAGCATTCATTTATATCCGTTTAATCCTCTAATGCTGAAAACGAAAACAAGTCAAAGGAAGTAAACATACTCGTTGTTGGTACTTGAATTAGCCTCTCAAGAGATTTTTCCTCAAATGAAAATATCTTCACGGATTGCCTTTATTCCAGTCAATAACGCAAAACATATGATTCTATAGAGGTTTGGCTTCAGATGGATGATGTGGTTGCTTTTGAGCTACGCAATAGCAATAAATTATTGCGAACTTTTCTGCTTATTATCATCCGTATTGATACGGTGGTATTTTTCCGTAGATGAGTTTTTTTTTAGTGATTTTCCCCCTAATTATGTGACCTGGTCAAACTCAAGTTTTCTGAAAATATTATTTTTGAAATTTTTCATCGATCAAAAATGGTAACCGTTAACCAAATTACCTATTTTTATACCCAAAAATTTGTGATTGGGACAACTCATGGCCCGATAATCAATTTTAAAGGAAATTCGGAGCATATATAGGCCTTAAATAGGACTAGATCCAATAGAAGTTTGGTGAATATGCTTCAACGCATGTATGACCTATGATTTCCGACGCAATTTAAATCAAATTATCGCAGTAGACGGATTAAAAGAGATTAAACATATTAAAAAGTATTTTCTTTGAAATAAGTTTTTCCTTATTCATTTAGGTGCGACACAAATTTACTTTAATTTAGGATGTAAGAACAGATTTGGTTAAGATGATATAAAAATTTAAGGTAACATTAGGTCTGTTCGCGTACTACGATTAATTGCGATTAATCGCGATTAATTGCAATGAAGCCGGTCCCGTACTCCGTTTTACTGAAAACTGAAAATTTCCCCTCTTTCAGTAAGTACGATGAAATTTCAGTAGGGTCTGAGCTACTGAAAAGTGTCAAACGGTGTGGCGCGAGTAAATATTTTCAAATGTGCGCGGCAAGCAACATATTTTTTGCGTAATGTTGTTATGAAGGTCGAATATTTTTGTGGTGATAATTTATCACCGCTAAGGATGACTTTACAATCACTATTGTTCTCCCAAACACCAAAAACGGACACTTTTGTTTCTAGATTTTCAGGAAATGCAATGAGAGCGTTCCCGTACTTTTCATGAATTCCCCCACCACATGATTCAGTAAAGTTAAGGAAAATTCAGTGACTGAAAGTACGGGAACATACCTATTTTATCGTGAGGCTGAATAAAAGATCGGTATGGGCCATACTATTGTCTACTTGCCACAATAATTGAATCGAGTTTCTCATATCCCTAAAAACACCTAATATGCCATTCCAGCCTTCAAACCACATCAAACTCATTTAATATGTTGGACACTTAAAAGTGCTGAGGTAGCAGCTTGTTGAATATTAACACACTGTGACGGGTGAAAACAAAATGCGTTTGATATTTTTGCGCGTTCGAAATTTTTCGGTAAACATTGTAATTTGTTTTTCTTGACAAGCAAATTTTTGTGTTGCTACGAAGCCGCACAGTTTATTGTTTGCTTATAATTTCCGGCACGCAGTTATTATGTAAATCACAATCCTAAATATTTATATGAAAATAGCATCGAATTTGTTAATCTTTTCAAACCCGAAAATTTTTCAGGAGGCTCGATATGCTGCAGGATTCATGTTTACGTTTCCGTCGTAGCTTCAGAATTGCACATACAGTCATCACAAATCATACACGTTAGATTCGTATATATCTATATATATATATATATATATATATATATATATATATATATATATATATATATATATATATATATATATATATATATATATATATATACATATATATATATATACATATATATATATATATATATATATATATATATATATATATATATATATATATATATATATATATATATATATATATATATATAGGGTTTCCCAATAAGAACGTAAAAACTTTAAATTAAATAAATTAACTAAATCACAACTTCTTTTCATCGAAAACGCTGGATTTATTTAAATTTGGACTTGCAATTTTTGGACTTGCAGACATGGGCCTTTCCACACTTGTATTCTTGATGCACTCCTCAAACTGGTTAGACAACAATCACCATTTCCACACTTATATTCTTCAGCGTAGGAACCGTTCATATACCGATTATGCATATGAATGTGTGCGTGTTGTTGTTTTCTCATTTCGACTTGAGTGTTTTTAGGGTTGAAAAGAATTAACGGGTGACAACCTGCAAAACTTTTCAAATTTTTGATACCTAAATATTTGTTGTTAGTTGTCATTGCATCATCATTCCCATTTCAAAATTTAACGACATTGGTAAAGAAACGCCAAAAAAATACAAAAATTACCATAGCTGGCAGCCTTTTAACGATTTTTCAACAAAATTCTCCCGGAATTTTTCTTACAGCAAGGTTCACTTAATACATGAACTATGTTTCAAATAACGAATGAATTACGTTACTTAATATATAAATTACGTTTCAATTTCATGACTGGATTGGAAGTTATTGGGGGAAAAACTTTATTTTGCTGAGTAGATTTACAAGATTTAGGTCACAAAAACTTCCATAGCTGGCAGCTCCACCCGAATTTTTCAAGCACATTTGACTTAGAAAAAGATTGAAGTGCTGTTGTGAATTTCTTGAAAATTGTTGGCTGAATCAGAAGGTATGGGCCTTCACAATGTTTTTAAAGATGACACCACTGCCACAGTGTTGTCTGCATTTTCTAATCACTGCTATAGACCTGGTCCTCAAAAGTATGTCCTGTAAATTTCATTCTGATCTGATTATCCGGTCGTCAGTTTTCGTTAACAGAAGTTTCGAGGGCTAAAAATGGAGGTTATTTGATGATGGGCTGTCGTCAAGGTTATATTTATTAATAATTTGAATTTTTTGTCAAAAAGCAAGTTTTTTGGGATGGCTGAGGATTTGAAGAATTTTTTTCACGTTCGTTCTGCAACTAGAGGGTTGCCCGCACAATCTTGGAAACCCACGTTATTATTATTTTAGTCAACATCAATATGCTTCGTAGATTTCATGATGAGCCAATGTTTTTTGGCAAAATATATGACAAATCGAAATAAGAAATTAAAATTTTGTCTACTTTTAGGCACTCGGTGCTCACACAGGGCTTGACATTTCTAATTTTTTAATCATAAACAAGCATAAAACATAATTAGTTTTCATTTCCAGTACTTATTTCTAACAAAAGTGTACTCTGCATAGAAATATTGGGGTACCTGTAAATTCATTCAAATGTCCGCCGCCACCAATGGGTTGAATTTATCTTGATTCTAAGCAATCCTTAAAATTCAGCTCAGTCTGATCGGCCACTCCCGTGATTATCTCCCTTAATATTCTTGCAAATATATATATATATATATATATATATATATATATATATATATATATATATATATATATATATATATATATATATATATATATATATATATATGAAACAAGTCTAATACTAATTTTCTTCGATAATGAGCAAAAATCTTACTATTTACCCGATTCGAAAACTGATATCGTGGCAGCATATTTTCCAGGATATTTTTTCTGAGCCAACACACTATCTTTCTTCATCTTTATTGACAATCAATGACCTGAGCCATAGTATTTGCCCATAATATTACACCTTCCAATAATATTTTCCTTAGGTAATAAAGAAACCGAAGACCCGCTTCGTATATTCCTTCAAAAAACAAAAGCAAATTCGCACAAATTCGATCAAATTCTATACATTAATTATGTTGCGCAAATTGATAGAAGTGTAAGCAGAGTTGCCAGATTTTAATTCTAAAAACAAACCACGCCGCAAAATATTATCAATTCTACTGAAAACCCACCAAAAAGTGTAATGCTTCAAATGCATGTTGGCCCAAAATGCTGGTCCAACATATTGGCTCGGGCTGGGAGTGAGCCCAACATCAGCCCAGCTCGCACCAAGGAGGTGTACACATATTGGCCATAGCCTCTTTTGGTCTTACTTGGGCCAATATGTATTTCCTACATAAAAAATTACAAGGCAAACCAATAAGGTGCATATGTAGGGTAAAATTTATTATGTTGATAAAGCCTAGCATACATCTTCAATTGAAAAACTTTCCTCAATAGAACCGTCAACTCAACAGAACTGTTACCTGTTACACTGTAGGTATACATTTTGTATAGTTTACTTATTCCAGGAGAGCATGTATTTAATAGCACAACATTTAAAGGAATATAGAAATCAAATATGTTAAAGGCGGAAACCAAAGACAGAAAAAAAGAATACTCAGAACGCGCTACGGTTTGTGCCATACTTGACAGCTAGGCTCAAATTTACGCGATTCAGTTCAACTCGAGTTTCTAGAAAGCGGGGGTGATGAGAAACCGTTCATTAACTCGTGTTATTTGTCACAACTTTTCACCGCAAACTCGTGTTAATTTGAGTCATATAAATTTGGACTAGCCAAAGAACAACCTTTTTTTTTCTTTCTTTTTCTTTTCTTTCTGTATTTTTCTATCTAGAAGTGTACTATGTGCAGTTTATAGTAACAGAATATGAACCCAGGGTATATCCTAATCGAAAATGTTGGATGTGCTGTGCTTTAACTGGGATCCAGAATCCATCACCTATATGCCTTTGAGTAATTGCCATTCATCATCCAGGAAACTCGATAAGATATAATATTTGGTACTGAATATTATTTACTATTTGATTCAAAACCCTTCTTTGCATCTGGTTATTAATTATTCCGCGGGATTTCAACTAAAATACTTGTTCTCGATTTTTGTCCCTGCGAAAAATCCCCGAGAGAACTTTATATCTCCCGTTTTGGGGGAAAACTCCAAAATCTGGCAACGCTGCACACTAATAGCAAACATGAGCCTCACTAAAAAGCAAACATGAGCCTCACCCCTCTGCTCAAATCCACGATATGACGAGATCGCTTATTGCCCAAAGGTACAAAGTTTGACATTTATGGCTAAAAAGTCAGTAGACTTCTTCAATTATTTAAGAGCCTAGACAGATAGGCACTTAAATTACTAAGTTACTAATGATCATTTATAGCTA
Source organism: Nemotelus nigrinus (assembly GCA_947369275.1). Lineage (NCBI taxonomy): Eukaryota > Metazoa > Arthropoda > Insecta > Diptera > Stratiomyidae > Nemotelus > Nemotelus nigrinus. Next base: position 46,593,895 of record OX376372.1, on the reverse strand, counting down.
AATTAGTAATTTAAAAGTAGCTGACACACAGCCCTTGTGTTAATGATGAATACTGTCACTGACTGTCTGTCACTCAAAGAAAATAGTTTTTGGAAAATGGAGAAATTGAAGGTGTCTTATGAGCTAGTTAATAAAGGAATACAAACAGGGCAAGAACTACATTAAAATTGTGTAAATATTTTGAACTTTTTTATATAGTGCTTCCTTGACAACTAGTTTGTTGGCATCCGACAGCAAAAAAGACAAGCGGTCCCCCATCGAAGTACTAACCGCGCAAAACACTGCTTAACATCGGTGGTCTGACGAGAACCGGTTGTTCCAGTGTGGTATGGCCGTATTTAATCTGACATTTCAAAAAGTTGCTTTATTATTTTTCAATGGGAAAAGCAACTTTTTGCAAGGGAAATTTATATTTCATCGGGCAACTCTACTTCATTAAAGAATAAATTACGAAAGTTTGATGATCATTAGCGATTTGCTTAATGATTGATAATTTGGTCATTTAGTGGTGATTAGTCGAAATAACCATATGACACACGGCACTTAAATGATGATTTACGGTAAATGATCATTTAGGCTGCGCTGTCTGTCTAGGCTCTAATCAATGAGCGTTGATATGGAACAGGAAGCTATCATCCATCAGAAAGAATTCAAACCAATAATGGATGTTATATAAAGTATTTTGATGGAATAAAACTACCTCCGCATAAACTGGTTAACGGAAAGAATACCTATATGTAGTGACAAAAAAAGAGCGGAGTTCATTTCGAATCACTTTCAAATAGCACATTCTGTTTCCCAAGATCTAGGTAGTTTTGTGGCCTGCCATGCAGTTAACACATTTTAGCTGGACAGCAGCCTGCAAGAATTTAATTAATCCTGCGATCCGTGATAAATAAAAAAGTTTCAGGCAGCGAAAGCATCCCAAATTTTTTTAAAACAACTGCCCAACAAATCAATAAATCTGCTCACCTTCATTATTAATGGTGTTTTAAGCTGTCTTTCTTTCTGTCTGTTTGGAAAAAAGCTATTGTGGTCTCCATTCCTAAGACAGGCAAAGATCCTAACTCTCCAAAAAGCTATCGTCCAATTAGTCTTTTGGTCATACTCAGCAAGATATTCGAGAAGGTGATATTTTCACATGTACGCTAGTTCATAGGTCATCTCAGACTTATTCAAAAACTCCAAACAGGATTTGGCCCAGAATGATTAATGACCCAAAAACAGTGCTGCCATTTTTTTTTTTTGAATAATGCTAGCTTCATTTTTCTTTAATGCCAAATAATGCTAAATCCTGTAAAAGAATAATGCTTTCTTGTTGGATTAAAATAAACATATATTTATATAATTGCCGTGTTCCATTTTTACTAATTAGTACTTCCAAGTCCTTGGGAGTAGATCACAAATGGACGCCCATTTTCGTTCATATGAGCAGATTCTAACCTGTCAAATTGAAAACAACGAGTATAAACTACCACAATCGCTAGAAAATATAAAACCAACTAACAGAAAATTACCTCTTTTATCTCTTAACTTTTTACACATAATGAGGGTTATTTCTAATTTCCTTACTACGAAAACATTCAACATCACCTTGAAAAAACCAAAGGGCCTTTCCACACTTGTATTCTTGCTGCACTCCTCAAACCGGTTTGGCAACAATCACTATTTCCACACTTGTATTCTTCAGCAACGGAACCGGTCATATACCGATTATGCATATGAATGTGTGCGTGTTGTTGTTTTCTCATTTCGACCAGTGTTGCCAGAAAATTTTCGATCATGGAGCCCAATTTGACTTTTAAAATAGCCCAAAAGCGCCCAACACTTGCCACACAATAGGTCGAAGCCAAAATTATGCCAAAAGTTTTTCTTATCAGATGCAAAAAAAAAATGTTTATCCACTTCACATGGGTTATTATATTTTGTTCATCTATATACTCTTATACAGTCGATTTATTATGTTAAATTATATTAACAATTTCATTTTCTGATGTAGTAAACGTGTAAATTGAAGAATCTAGTTGTATCATATTTGGTGGTATTTTATAGTCGTTGCAACATATTTTGTAGAAATTCAAGAGAACTAGAATTCGCATCAAATTTGTCAAAAAATGTATTTGCATTTTATTTCAAATTTTAGTCTTTATGTTATTTATCATACTAAAACATATATCGACTATTTTATTAGATGCAGGAAGATATAGTAGTAAAAAATCGAGCTCGCATATTTCTTTGAAAATTTGTTATCCAGCAGCAGATTTTACTTAATTGGCTTTTGCCCAAATTGTTTCCGTGCTCAGTGTATTTTGATCATTTGCTCATACTTATGAGTTTTACAAGCACAGATTTAAATTTCAATCTTCTTGCTGACCACTTTAGGCAGACGGTCAATTAATAGACTAGAAATAAAGTTGAGGTTCAAGCGAAATTTAATACATGAAGTGAAAATTGAGGAAATCTTTTGCGAATTCAACTTGACATATTTTTAGCAGTTGAAACCTGGGCTGGTCAGTGGAGCCCAAAAAGTCGCCAGTAGCCCAAAATTAAATTTTGTCGCCAAATGCAGCGGAAAGATAGCCCAATTGGCGAGAAATCGCCCAATCTGGCAACAGTGATTTCGACTTGAGTGTTTCATGAAAAATTCCTGACCCGTGAACTATGTTTATAGTTGTGTTGGTGAGTTGCAGCTCGATCAATCAGTTTCAAACGTGATGCAAAATTCTCTGCAAGTGCATCACTTTTTGTAGAGATTTCCCCTCGATTCTTCTGCCTCTTGCCCAGAAAACCGGTTTGAGGAGTGCATCAAGAATATAAGTGTGGAAAGGCCCATTGACACTTAAATAGCCACCTCACGGCAAAAAAAAGGCGTACCTACTCATGAACTGCTCGGGAACGAGAGCGCGAGTAGTTGGAAGTAGCCAGAAGGGCTTGAAAGCACTAAATAGTAGAATGGACACAGGCAAAAAAAAAACAAATTAGAAGCTTAAAATTTGCATCTCAAGATGGTTCTATAACTATAACAGACATGTAAGTTACATTTTAATCTTCTTCCCTTGTGTAAAGCTCACAGCAACAATAATTTATTTTTAATTGAAAAAAAAATTATTGGGGTCGGATAACAAAAATGTTTCTCAATCATTTTCCGTGCGATTGCTTGCATTTGAAGCCCAAACAAATCAATTGATTCACATTATTTAAGAAAAATATATATAACTAGAATGTATGTACTTTGGCTAACTTAAATTTCGGGCTCCTAAGAGTCTGAGGTGGATGGGAACACATCACTAATTTTTAGCATCATCACTATTTAATGGAACGAGAAAGCTTAATTTACCTTATTTAATGCAATCCACAATTGCCTTAATATTGGAATATCTGACTTTGCATTTTATTTCACTTAATATTTCGCTTCTTCTACAACATTAATCGCACTTGTCATTAGCACTGGGATATCCTGGGAATCATAGACAAAGAATAGAAGATCGAATATATATCCTTTGTTCTCTTGAAAGCACAAGGGTGTAGTACTAGTTCTAATGTACTTTTGGTCTGCAGCGAATTCAAAGGCAGCGGGTGGGTTTGCAGCAGGGATTAATTGGTCGACAACGGTTTCGTTCGCTGGGGGTAGGCTTACAGTTGACATTTTCAAAACACTCTAGTCTAAAGCACATATTTGTTGAAATGAGGCAGGATTACATCATGCTTTCAAATGATATGTCTGTTCGCGTACTCTATGCATTGCCGTGACGTCGTTTTTGTACGCTGTTTTTAACTTTTTTATTAAAGAGCATGCGATTTCAGTTGAATCTGAGCTAGTGCTAGATCCTGGAAAGTGTCAAACGGTGTGACGCGAATACATACCTGTATTTTCAAAATGCGCCGCAAGGAAAATATTTTTCACGCAATATTATTATGAAAGTTGAATATTTTTGTGGAGATAGTTTTTCAAAATTAGACAACTTTTACTTCTGGTTGGCACTTCTAAAGAAATGCCATGAGAGTGTCTTTGTACTTTGTACATGATTCGGAAAGTTTCAGTCCATGAACGCGACTGAAAGCACACTGTGATGATGGGCAAAATTGGAAATAGATGAGTGCCAGATTATTCTGAAATCTAAATTTCAGTGCTAAAAATAATGCTAGAGGCTTGTTTCGAATTTCTAATGCCGTTTTGGAAAAAATAATGCCAGATCAAGCATTCAAAATGCTACAATGGCAGCACTGCTCATAAACTAATTCGAGTATGCAAACATATAAAACACTCTATTCTGAGAAAATTAACCACGTGTTTTGTCAGGCTTTATATTGAAAAACCATTTGACTCGGTTTGGTATGGTTGTTTAGTTTACAAAAGTAAGCAATTTCTAAAGCTGCACACTATGAGCTAGCTATGTATACGGATGATGCCGGAATTCAGAGCAATTCTAAGGAACACCAAATAATCACTGAAAATGTTGAAAGCCAGCTTGACCTATTGTATCAGTACTACCACCGCTGAAAAATTAAATTTATTTCCACGAAATCCCATGCTATCTTTTTTTCATTGAAAAGGCGCAGGTCGAAACTTCGAAAGAAAAATATCTGCATTGTCGGTCAAAATATTGCTTTGATGGACTCAATCACTTATATAGGCGCAAGTCTCGATAAGAAATTAAATTTCAAGGACCGTGTCGACATTTTGTGCTCCAAAGCAAACAATATTTATGTTCTTGACCCTCTTATGAATATACATACGCCCTAAACTGTCGAATGAGAACAAATAACTAATTTGATTATTAAATGATTATCCAACCGATCAATACCTGCGCTGTTCCTGCTTGGAAAAATTTGTGTGACCTGTCATTAAAAAAAAATGTAATTCAACGAAAACAAAGCACTCAAAATTATACTCAATAAACCATTCCACTTTTTCAACAACCTTTTACATAAAGAAGCAGATATCTCTCTCGTAAGCTTGCTCAACGAAAAAGTAGCCTCCAATTTTATAGCAAAATGTCATGTATAATCCTTCTCTAAGCGTGTATGCTAGTTAATTTGCTTCAAGGTTAAGATTAATTCTAATTACATTCAGTTATCCGTGCAAGGTTATTTGAAATAATTTTCGTTGTGCATAAATAAATAATTTTAAATATTCTGTATTTTATATTGTACCGCCTACAAAATTAGATGCACCATAAATTTAAAGACAGTAATATAAAATCTAAATTAAGATCCACGTTACCATGTAAAAGAAAATATATATTCAATAAAATTAAACTTGAACTTGAACTAAATGCTCCTTAGCAAGCTTAAAGCGTTGAACTTAGCTGCGTCTTTTTTTAAATACTTACCAAGGATTATATTTAGATCAACCAATTTTCACATCGAAGGCAATCGCTCTTAGGATATCTATGCTTTATTATATATGCTTTATTTAGTCGCTTTCAGTAGCAACTGTAACAAATTAGTTTTCTTGCCCCCAGAACTTCCTGTACATTGATAGAAACTTCTCAACAATATCCATCAATGTGAGGTTTAAATTGAATAAACCTATTGTGCTAGTTCGACTCTTTTCTGGTGAATATGCCAAGCTTATTCTACTCCGTCTTAGATAACAATATATCTTTCAAGGTACTCAGTACGACAAAATGTATTCAATCCAATTCATAAAATGTCTTGGATCGGAAGATGTCTCCTGGGGTTTAAACAGCAGCAACCATGACAATCGTTTGGTGAATCCTTGCAAGCATCACTTTATTTTCAATTTTCTTAGTTGACGTCCTGTCAATGAGTCAAACGCACAAGTTCATGCTATTGTAAATGAATTTGGCATCACATCTACGAAAACTGAAGAGCTAATTCTTGTCGTGCAAGAACGGTAGACTAAATAAGAAAATAGAAGAGGAGAACTTCCGCCAAAGACAGTGAAACCTACCTGCTTTTGTACATTAACACAATTGTAATAAATCCAGCAAAAATATAGGTTCTATCGTTTTGATTATCTTCGTTGTATCACCCTTGATACTAATTACGTTGTTGTGTTAATAAACCGCTTTATACGAGCTACTTCCTCAATTGGCAGGCAATAAATTCAAACCTCGTATCACATTGTTTTTATTGACCACCTGTGAATTCGCACGTGCTGTATATTTTCAGAGTCTCGAATCGAAGCAACATGAACTGTCTTCCGATGACACTTCAAAAGGCAACAGGGGAAAATACTGTCATATAAATATATTCCATTATGGAGCCGATCGAACTCTATATATCACACCTGTCAACAACTAAGTATCTATCTCGATTCAGGTGTCAGAAGCCAAAATGGTGCCAGAGGCGCGAAACAAAGTAAAATGTAGAGCATTTGAGCGAGACTAAAGTGACAGCTCCAGGTGCTAGGCATGTCGTTCAATATTTATTTATTTTCAGACACGTTGTTTGCTTACCATGCCACTTGCTTCTTGGAGCGTATAATATCTTATTGTTTATCAGGCTGGCGAAGGTAAAGTTTAGTTTGGTATAAATTTAGATATTATGCCGAAATCAAGTGACTTGGGATAATTTGAAATCAGATACTTTTCACGTTGTAAACAACGTCTTGAAGGAATATTTCGGAAATAATTCTATCGGTAAACGAATTTCCAAGACTTCTTAAAGATATTACTGCAATTTCACACGCAGATATGGGCTCCTGTAAGATATTCTGATGTTTCTTTCAGTAATTGTACGATTCAAAAATATGAGTTCCATTACGAAATAATATTTGTTCCGTGTGTTTTATACTGTGATCCATGTGTTGAATTCATCTTGTGTAGGATTTGCCATGACAATACGCGTACCATTTTATGAGTAGACTGGATAATATTTTACTCCTTTGACTTGAAGTCATAATTTTGATACAGAGTTTTACGGTTGTCGTAACTCGAAAATAAAAGAATGTGCAATTATTTGTTATTGTCAGTTATGTGAGTATGCTTCACACACGCCGTAATAAAATTGAAAGGGAAAATAAAATTCGTTTTATTCCATGAATAATTCCAAGAAAACATCAGAGTCCAGCTGTGCAAAAATAATAACAAAGACGACTACGCAACATTTGATTGGTTTGTAATGTGATTTTTTGGCGGCCCGGAAGCTCTGCTAGCTAAGGCGTCAGGCCGAAAAGCGGCGTGCTATGGGGCCTGCGGGTTCGAATCTCGCCAGTGCCATGGCTCTAAGTGTGAATGCGTGTGATTGTCCATGAGGGTGGCAAATGGGCCCAAACTGGTGGCCTAACGCTGGCCGCGTTCCCGGCAGCCCTCTTCACTAACCTTAACTAACCACACTTACAGCCATGGCACTGGCGGGATTCGAATCTGCAGGCCCCGTAGCACGCCGGTTTTCGGCCTGACGCCTTAGCGAGCAGAGCCACCGGGCATCCTTCATTAGTTACCATACACTTATGGTAAAATCAGGCTGAATCTATTGATACATTGCAAATAAATTGGTGGGCTATTCGTCGCAAAGGTTCATTCGGTTTTGCTAAAAATTATAAGTTGCCGTATCTTTCTTGAATTTATCAATCGTTTTATTTTTCCAATAGAGCTAAATCCAATGTTCACTTATAAATTGAACTATTTTCCTCAATTTTTAGCGCGAACAAATCAAACAAAATAAAAGCAACCCTTCAAAACTAAAAATAAAATTAGTTTTCCAAATATTTTGCATAGCCAAATCTCTTCAAGACCATAAATTCTTTATCATTGAGGTGACCCACACTGGTGCATTCAAAACATACATATATCAAAATATAGGTTAAGGTCAAAGAGTAACCATATGCTACCAATCAATAATATTTCAATAGAAAATAGCACGATAACTTTCGAATAACGTTTTTCAATATGTAAAACGTATGAATTACACAATCGACCCAAATATAATTCTACGAAAAATGGAAATTCTGTATTTAGTTTTCGCTCACATATTGACCCAATGTATTTTTTGAAAAATAAATCGCCATGCACGTTCTTGAGATATTCCGAATCCGTACCATCACTTTGTTTTTTATTGGTATTTCGAGATGAATGGATTTATTTTCTTGATTTTTCACAGCAATAATAGTTTAGTCTAGATTCGGAAAAATATTACGAACTCACTTTCAATTGCGTAAGCAATTTTTCAATTCTATTTGACCTTTTTATACATTATTAATAACAGATTTGTTGCTTTATTGAATTGAACATTTGTCGTTGAAGTTGAAAAGAAATAAAGAGAAATGAAAATCCTGTTTTAGATTTACCATTTGACAATACACAAAATTGACATTTCCATTAGCTTTGAACATACATATATGTATACTAACTCAGGAGACGCAAAACCGTACTGGAAATTTCCATCCGGTACAAGAAATTTACTTACAGGTGTTTATCCTACCCACTCGTTCTGTGTGGCTTTTCAAGTCTACGGCATACTTCTTACAAATTGGGCTTAGTGTGAAAGTAAATTGTGCAGTTGTTTTGCATGTTTTGTGGTTTTTAAATAATGCGCTCATTAGTAGCTCGATATGAGAAATTTTATCATATGTTTTAATTTGAATTGATATTAAAAGAATTTTTTAACTGCGAGTTAATTTTTCAAAAATGGCGCCAAATATCTACAAAGATATTTTTCATAGTTATTTGAGACTACGTCGATACGGGGCACAAAGAGAGTACGTAATTTATGACTCTCTGACTGACTTACTTAGGTGTTATACAAGCGTTAACGAGATAACCCAAATAATAATTTCAGTTCTAAAATATGATTTACATTGCAAACCACTTAGTTTCATAGCTTTGAAATAAATGCGCCCAGCGTGGGAAAATCAAACTGTAAGCTTAGCTGTCGCTGTTGGAAATGTTCTTCAAAATATTTTCAATCAGCCATAGCTGTATTACGTTATTTTTGTGTGCGATTACCACACATAAGGTGGAAAGCTGAAAGATCGGGCGGAAATTGCTAGCCTCATTATTTTTGTGAATGGAAACAATCTTACCAACTTTCCATGTGCCGGAAAAGTGACCGTTCTTCAAAGCATTATTGAAAATAATGGAAAGTAATCTGAGCATAAAGATTGGAAGATGTTGAACAATAAAGCTTGACACCCCATCATGCCCTGATGACAATTTACTTGTTATACCGCCTAATAAGTGCACGAAGTGTTCACTACTGAATAGAATCATTGCAATTATAGGTCTGTTCCCGTACTTTCAGTCACTAAATTTTCCTGAATTTTCCTAAATCATTTTCCTAAATTCATGAAAAATACACAAACGCTCTCATTGCATTTCCTGAAAATTGACAACCAAAAGTGTCAGTTTTCGGTTTTTGGAAGAACAATAGTGATTGTTAAGTCATCCTTAGCGGTGATAAATTATCGCCACAAAAATAATCGACCTTCATAGCAAAATTACGCAAAAAATATGTTGCTTGCCGCGCACATTTGAAACTATTTACTCGCACCACACCGTTTGACACTTTTCAGTATTTTTCAGTAGCTCAGACCCTACTGAATTTTACTGAAAGAGGGGAAATTTTCAGTTTTCAGTAAAACGGAGTGCGGGAGCGGCTTCATTGCAATTAATCGCGATTAATCGCAATTAATCGTAGTACGGGAACATACCTTATGATGAAACGATAGCAATGGCCTTGTCACAGAGAAATTACTCACGGAAAATGAAAACTTTGCAAAAGAAATACGTCTTTTTCGTTCATATTTTCCGCTTAAAAATGTGTTTCAGAACAAAAATGTATTGTTAGTTTGTATTGCGCACTCAGTTTCCTTTTTTTTTTTAAATGAAATGCTTTTACGGAGTCCTTTCGATAGCAAATCTGATTGATAACATGTAATTGGAGAACTGAACTGTGAAACAGGTTTTTATAAAAATGTAAATATTATAATTTAAAAACCAACTTTTCCTATGGAAGCTAGATTTATTTTAATTTCTTGACAGATTTCGCCCTCTTTTTGAGCGTCTATCGGTCTTATAATTGAATAGACTGAAAAGATTCGACTCATTCCACTACCAAATTGTGCATGATATCCTTCAAAAGTAGGCAAAAGTATTTTCCCAAAAATATTTAAAACAACTGCCATGATTTTTTGTAGAGCTTTTCCAGTAACTCAAACAGCAAAACATCTACTCGAATCCTGACAGAAGTAGAGATGAAGAGAAGATGAACATTCCTCGTAAACTTTTTTGATAAGGCGAAGAATAAGTTTCGTTGTCTCTTTCTTTTCCATGGTTTTAGCGCAGAGCAATGCAATATTGTATATTCTGATTGAATAAATTTTTAATGTGACAACAGGTAGTCAAATACTGAAACTTATACACAGGCACGTAAAAAATTAATTTACTTTGTTGTGCGGTTTCGCATATAAATTTTCATACAATACCGATCTTCAGGCATGATTACTAAATGTAAGCAGTGGCGGCTCGTCCTAATGTGCAGGTTCGCACGAGAACCCCCACACAAAAATCAATGTTTCTATTGAACAATACACATTGAACTTCATTCAACAATACTTGTTATGGCAGCACATATAGTAATGTTGCCTGCCGATCATTTTCATCTTTATTATTTCATTCATACCCAGTGACTATATTGCCACGAGAAACCACATATAATTTCGCTTATCTTAACGGCTTCTTGTACTACCAATCGCACGTGCGATTTTGTGGCTGGAATTAGGGGGCTAGAGGAGCGTGCGAAAAAGCGAGGGGTGCATCCATTTAGTTCAGCTCAGTACTAGCTGGAGGTTCACACTTAGGCCAATGACAAACACAGCGTTTCTTGCGAGGCGTTTCCCGAGAGGAAAACCGAGTCGGTATAGTCGTGCATTACATTAGCATTGTGAAGACACACACCGCGGTGAGAACAACCTCTCGGTTTCGGAACCGAGTCGGTAGATGAGGGAAATAACCCACCAACTCGGTTTTCGAGCGTTTTTTTCGATTTGTTCATTGTTGCGTAGTCCGATCGAGCTGAGATTTTCTGGATGCATTGATGAATGCATGGGATAGGGGAAGGAAAATCTGTTAAGAAAATTGATTTTTGAAGTATGGTAAGGATACAGTATTGGAAAATGAAACATTTGTGGGCACTTGGTTTCTAAAAGTAAGCAATTACAGATTTTCAAAGAAAATTAGTATTGGAATCACTTTGCCCAAATTTCATTTGCATATATATACTTACATATATATGTATATACATATATATATATATAAATATGTATGCATACACGACTATTTTTTTCACAAGCATCTATATGATACTCTGACGTAATTTGGAACTGAATCGACTCGATTAACGCTTCTGAAAAACGCTGTATGTGTCAACCGACGCGTCAAACTGAACCGTTAAACGTTTCGGTGAAACCGAACTGTCTGTCATTGGCCTTAGAATGTGCGATCGACAACCAATTTGAAGTATTCAGACATTGTTGTCGGCGGTCAGTTCTATATGGATTACCGTTTTATATGGATTATTATATGACCGTTTTATATGGATTATTATAATGGATTATTATTTATTTATTTATTTATTTATTTGGTACGTATTCAATACAACAGGCAAGACTGCCCAATTACAGATTGGATACCACGAACAAAATAAAATAACAAGAACTAAATGATAATATATAAATATAAGAATATAAAATAATTAAAGTTAAAATAAAGTAATAAAAAATAAAACTAAAAAATTAAGTAAAGTAAAAAAGAAAGAGAAAAAAAACCATTACAAACACGAATGTCCAATTCTACAATAATCAACCTAATAAAAAATAGTAAGTAAATGAGTGAATATAAATATAAGTATGTAAAAAAAAACAAATAATTAAAGTGGTAGAATAGAAAATAAAACTAATTAGAAAAATATATAACTATATATAAAAATAAAAATATACAAAAAATTCAAGTAATAAATAAGAAAGTAAAGTTAAGTAGAGCAAAAAAGAAAAGAAAGAATCCATTATAAACAAGAACATTAAATTAATTAAATAGGATCAAAAATTTTACGACGGACCATATTTTTGAAAATGGCAATAGATTGTGGAAGAGGACCAAGTTGATTACTATTGTGAGTGCGTAAGAGTCGCGAAACGGGAGAGTAGAAGAAAGTGTCAGTACGAGCATACGGCACTTCAAATAAAATAGAGGACCTGATTGGCCTTACGGAGTCCCGCTCAATGAACAAAAATGCTAATGAGGAAGAAAGGTAGCCGCGACAGATTTTGAACAGGAAACACTCATCCAAGTAAACTCTGCGCTGCTCAAGGAGAGGAATGTTGAGAAGAGATAGACGCTCACTATAAGGTATAAGCGCTATTCAGACATGCGTCCACGCGTCCAGGTGGTCTAGCGTGTTTTGCTTACACGAGTCAATTTGATTTTTTTATATAGGCGTGTGTAAAGCGAAGGAGGTGGAGTATGCTGGTTCATGTACAATAGATTTTAAAATGATTTCTTTCGCTCAGTGGCATGTGTGGATGATTCGTTGGTGATCATTTAAATATATGTTTTGTGGATGATTATTTTCTTGTATAATGATGTGGATAATATATATTTTGCATCCTTACGTCATGACTATTACGAAAAAAAATAAATGCATATGAATATAAACATAATAATATATATAATAATAATATAATTATAGTCATATGGATTAGTATATACAATTTTCTGTTACCAATATATTTGTACGGAGCAAAAAAACATAATTATAAGCGCGTAAAATCCATCCACTTATCGCCTTAGCCGCGACTTCAAAAATTTGACTCGTGAAATCTAAAAACGCATGGACGCCTAGAAGCATGGACGCATGTCTGAAAAGCGCTTTAGAGATAAATTTAGCAATTGCCTCTATTTGTGTCTGCATGATTTCAAGACACATACTGAATTTAATCTATGGCAGGTATAATGCTCTACTAAGCATGAACGTTCTATCTGCATTTTTCTCAATCTTGAGTTAACATCGGATTGAACATCTATGTACTCTATTACATCATTCTACAAAATTTGAAAAACCTATATTTTGTGGAAGTATGTTAAAATTAATATTGAAAAATGCACTCTCCATATATTTCCAGTACAAATCAAAACACAAATCATTGAATATCTAAAAAGTACTAATATGTAGATAGAGCCTTTATGAATAGTAGGGCAGTATATATAAATCTTCTGAAATTTTTGCTGTTAAATACTTGTAAAATGTATTCAGTATTTTAGAAGATTATCTTTGGAAGAAAGTAAATACTTGGAAATGATTTGAGCGCTTAATATCTTTTGTCGTCTATTCCTGGGCTTTTATGATGGTTAGAGCTATAAAACTAAATACATTTGAATGTATTCAGGTTCAATTATGCAGAGGTAGTCTGGGCACTTAATTATATCATAAAATACTGAAGGTTTTCGGGTGTAAATGTATGAAAAGTTTTATGCAAGAGGGTTTTTCCATTTTTATAAATTTTGGGACTATGTGTACCTAGGACAATTTCTAAATACACTAATCATATTATATGTTCAATTGTATTTACTTCCAACTCAGTATAATAAATAACCTTGTTGTTAGTCGTCTTCAGACATTCTTCCCATCACCGTGATAAGTAAAAGTGCGAAGTTACAGTTTTGATTAATAGTGTCAAATATAAGTGTATAGTATATTTATCGTATCAACAATACGAAGAGTGCACTAGCTAGTAATAAGGTAAGTAATCATTAGTAATAATGTTACTACTTTATAGATAATATACACTTTATCACCTGTGATTTGAGAGCATATTTCTCTCACTTTTGCATATGATAAAATGCACTGATTAGATACGGGCTCTTTCAAAGCACCAGTAAATGTTGGGTAGTATCATCATCATGCTGGGTAGAGTCTTTACAATCTAAGTTTCTCTGTCATTGGAAAATATCACGCTGTTTGGTGTGTACGCTTTCACTATTGTTTGCCCAACTGTGCATTTTATTTGAGAAACTTAAATTCTCTTTTTTCAGAAAGGCTATGTGAGCGCTGCTTCATAAAGGCATTTTGGTTTCCGGAAGGAATTCAATTGAGAGGAAGACACGTAAATAATTATCCCTACATTTCAAAAACATTAGTAGCAAAGGAAATTTGTGATATTATTATCAGTCACACGAAAGATAGGTTTTCATTCTCGGCTCATCTTAGCGCTTTAAACCTATTTATGTCCGAAAACTTTCATCTATATGAAAAAAATTTCCGAGAAAGTTCTCGGATGCAGTTGTTAGCGCTTATCCTTTTTTGGATGGCGTTCGATTCAAAATTGAGCTCAATATAATCTACAAGGAGGAAGATTTTAGAAATGTGCGTGGAGCGGTAGATTCACTAAAATTCTTTACAGAGAATAATCTTCAGGATGTTTTTCGTCATGTTTTCAATTGTTACAACTTTTTATGACTCTGCCTATGACAACAGCTGAAGCCGAGCGTTGTTTCTCTACACTGAAACCTATAAAAACATTTTTACGAAGTTCAATGCTCAGAAAAGGTTAACAGCTCTTCCAATGCTATCGATGAAACAAAAGCTGGTCCACGAAATAGGAGACTCCAACTACCACGTTATCGAAAAATTTGCAGCTAAGAAGGAAAGGAGAATGGGCTTCGCTTATAAGCAATGTTTCTAACGGGTGAGCGCACGCGCCAAAAGTATAGCTAACTGAAGAAGCTAAATCACCACACTAATTATAAAAAAAAATAAGCTCTTTGCATAGAACAACAATACAGAAAGAAATTGAGCGAAATATTTCTGAATATCGAAGTTTTTTTCTTCGGTTTAGAAAAATAAGGCTTATGTAATAAATTTTATGAATAGCTTAATATTTTGCTTATGGACTACTTGCAAATATTAAGTTTGGATTGCAATTTTACTTCTGCACTCACTTATCTCTCTTCTTCTTTCATTTTTGCTCATTTTACAAAAGCTAAATACCTGTCTCAGATTGTGATCTTATTTTAGTAACTTTTAGTTTATTTATCAAAACTATATTCTGTTTTGTTTTTCTAATGATCCCAATTTACGAACTGAGGTCATCTCGACTTACAACAGTTACTTTGGTGTCATCACTACATAGCAACTACTGAACAGAGCAGAAGTGGGAAGAGAAATCTTGGTTGCTCAAGCACGAGCGCGAACGCTTGAGCTTTGGGAGGAGCGCTGGGCTACGAGCTCCAAGGGAGCATGGACGATTAGGCTAATTCACGCCTTAAAACCTTGGCTTAATCGCGACCACGGTAAAATAAACTTCTACCTGTGCCAGTTCCTATCGGGCCACGGCTACTTCAGGAAATACCTTCACAGAATGGGGAAAGTCAGGATGGAGTTCTGTAAGTACTGTGCTAAGGAAAGTGATGACGCTTTGCATACCTTTTTCCACTGCGTCCGCTTCAGAAGAGAGCGACACATGCTTTTCTCTGCTATTGGTCCTGCGACGCCGGAGTCAATCGTGGAGATGATGCTACAGTCAGAAGATGCCTGGTCAGCTGTGTCAGCATATGTGGAACGGGTATTGCGTTTGAAAAAAGAGGAAGGATGTCTCATAGACTCCTGAAAGCCTGACAAAACGGAAGTAAGCCAATGGGACACCTGATGGGTAGAAGTAGCACGGCCGAGTTGAAGTAATGCGAAAGCGGTTCCGACTCGGACCTCAGTGGTCGGCGCGTGACGTTTTTTAGTGAGTAAGAATCTCACATAATCTTGTATAGTTCGCAGGATACCTATTGAAGGTTTTTGATATCCGCTCCCCCCCCAAAAAAAAACAAAAAAAACAAAGCAACTATAAATGATTATGTTGATTGCTTATCACAAATTGTAATTTTTGATAAAAATATTTTTGAAAAGTATTACAATTTTCATTTAGCAAGTGTTACTTTAATGTTTTGTTAAAATATGGCTGTTCAAGATTTTTTAATCGCCTTTTGAAGGATTTCGTAAGTTATTCTGTTTTTTATAGTTGTTTTTTTTTTTAATTCGTTCTATAGCAGCCTTGAGATTTATTGGCATATTAGCTAAAATAAATGCATTTCTTAAAAGTATAGCAAAGTAAATATTCTTGTGCCCAATGCAGATGTTTTCGATCTGTGAACCCCCATAAAACTAGGCCACGAGCCGCCACTGAATGTAAGCATTTCAAATGAAGTCATATCACAAAACAATTATTCGCTGTGGCATCTCCTTCCACTTCCAGATCACGTTTCGCGCAAAACCCATATAGCCGGGAAACAGTAGTCTAATCAGTGTTGAAATTGTAGCTAAACAATCAAATAACTATACAAACTCAAAAGCTCGTTCTACTCGGTACGGGTAGATTGCCATTTAGATGCTAGGAACGTAATATTTCACTCGGTATTGAGTCTCCCGATCGTAATTAAATCCAATAAGGTACATATGAGCATGTTAACAGCATTAATTATTCGCAGAATAATTGTCGAATCTGCTTCAAAGTGTCTACATGATTCTCAAGACAATCCTTAAGGGTTGAAGAGGATCTCATTAGTCACATGTCACTAATTTGGCTAGTCTCAGTTCGTAGTACAAGGCACAATGACCCGCGAATACACGAGTATGTACATTCAAACATGTATATAACTGGAAAATTCAGATTTATGTATACAGAGAGAAGGATTATAACGTAACACGATGAAATTGAAACTCAAATAGTAATTAAGAGCATTTCAGCAGCACTTGATTCGATTAGGGGGTGTTAAATGTTGATATGAGCTTCGTGTTTAATGTGATCGGCAATTAATTAGGCAAATAATGAAAACTGACTCCTGTTGAATGCAGAGTGAAAATTGCTGGTGCAAAAAAGCTGAAAAAGTTTAATAGTAAGAGGTAACTTTATGAATAATATGGATAACCAGTCAGCATTCACTATTGTCCCTGGACAACCGTGAATGGTTCTAGTTTTTCATCGCCCTTTTACTAGAGTACATACATTTCGATCTGTAAATTATCCCGACTGGTGAACACGAACACGAACAAGTAGGCTAAGTAAGAAATAATACTTCAGGGATTTATTCAAAGGAACATATTTAGGAGTTTTCAAATTTCTATTGTTATACTATTTATTTCGCAACAAGGACGTGTGCCATTGATGTGAGTAATCCACTGAGAAGAAGCATTGCTTAGTAAAATAATACGGCTCGGCTAATTTGTTCACATTGCAGATGAAATAATTTAAGCCGTTATAAGTACAACATACACAGAAAACATTTTGAAAAGAGAGAATAAATCAACTTGCTTCCGCAACTTGCTTTGGACCCATTCCAAAAACTTTTAAATGTGCTCACATGTTATAAAAGCTTTTTCTTACTTTCCTTGAAATTTCAATTCGCTTGATTTATCTATGGTGATTCTCAGCCAAATTTTCGGAGAATAATGTCATGAATCTTTTTAAAGCCCATAGCGAGTGAAATTCAAATTTCTACAAATTTTCAAAGGGAACAGTGTCAAATAAATAATGTGCCTACTCAGCGTGATGTGCAGCCTTGAATTGAATTCACTGTATAAAAATTTTATATGGATGTCGTTGCATCGTTTATTCATAAAAGCAATTATCGTTTTGTATTGTCAGACATTTTTCGCTTTAAATATCATTAAAAAATTAATGATGTATATTCAATTTTGCTTGGCTTAAAATTTATAAAAGACTTTAAACTTGAAAAATGCGTTTTCATGTTTGAATATACAGATATACAGATTTTAGTTTCATAAAAGAGTAAATAAGTGTTAATATATTGAATATGTGCGTGTGCAAAACGTTTTGTTTTTTTTTTTTTATGATCAATTAAAATTAACTAATCACGATGTTCGAGTATTATATACCGGTTGCAGGCAAAACCCTTGCACTAGCCAGTATTTAGATTTCCTTTATATTTTCCACAGAAATTTATTGAATTAATGTATGGGGCTATGATGATATGTATGGTTTAATATCTTATATGGTTTAATCTTTTCTATAATTTATTAAATATTTAGTAGAATGTACCCCGACTTTCTAATGAAAAGAAGACAAATCGACTGAAATATAACATCCTCCTAGTGAATAACAATCGCCGATAAAATTAGTCTGCAATACTTAGAGGAAACTGTTGAAACTGAAATTAGCAAAGGACATTGTCAGCCAACAAATAATAATAGCGTGTCCCATTTTTAGTTAGTTTTTGTATTTAAATAATGATTAACAGCTCACAGCACCTCCTTTAGCCTAAGCTATAGCCTTTACTCTTAAGGACATTAACCTGTAAAACCTGTTGAAGATATCGAGGATTTGTTCGTTGTTCCACACCTTTTGGATTATACTTTCGAGCTCTTGGATTTTCTTCGGCTTCTTTTCCTTCACTTTCTTCGGCTTCTTTTCCTTCACTTTCTTCAACATTATCTCCAAAGGTTTTCTATTGGATAGAGGTCGAGGCTATTACCTGGCCAGGGAAGTGACTCGATGCTAGGTTCTTACTTAAAATTTTTTATCTGGGAAAACAATGAGCACTTTAGTTAGTCGAACGCCATGAAACGAGTTTAGTATATTCTATTCCATACTTACTGAACGAGCACAGTGGCATGATTTCGAATCATCCTGGAAAATAGGATTGGGATATGCTTCACACAAATTCTCCAAAATAGGAAGTACGCCTTCGTTGATGATTGATTTGTACATTTCAGCATTAACAGTTTCCCGTAGTATCAAAATACAGCCAAGTTCAGTTTCAGTGATGTAATTGATTTAGGGCAGAAAGTTTGCGATTAATGCCAAACCACAACCAATGCCAAACCACAGCCAATGCCAAACCACAACCAAGGCCAAACCACAACGAAAAGATCGGCAGTATATATTAAACAGCTACCGAATGCAATGCAAATCAATGAAGAGCCAAGACTGTCTTGCGATCAAACAGAATGTTTCTTCAACTCAGGTCTTCTAAGCGTGCTTGAGCTATTCATGCCTAATAAGAAGTTTCACCAAAGACATCGGTGCCCCTTAAGAGAAGGGAGATGATACCTCCAGCAGAAAAGTGCCAAATTTTGACAGTTTGTTCACCACCCAGTCCCTGAGAATGCGTCTGTGTCCAGGTACCCAATTCAATCGCACTGTCAAATGTCTTGACATCTCTCAAAGGGATGCACAGTATTCACCAACAATTTTGGACACTTTAAAAGGACCAGCAAAAGAGTTCTTAGCTACTTGATTATCTGTGAAGACACCTACATTAACCGAATATTTGATTAGACAGAAACCAATGCATAACCTGAAAAAAACCCCAGCCTCCACCTGAAAGACACTACAATAGTCTAGAAAACGAAACGACAGTCTTAGATTCAGCTCATCCGAGTAAATACCACTATCAACTTGATTTTTCAGTTTGGAGCCATCGAATACATATCGAATATGCAACCCTGTCTGAAATGCGAGCTATAGCTCCAAGTCCAAAAGAGCGTCTTCAACTATGTAGTCAATATTCGCTCAAATGGGTACTTCCTCAAGTAAGATTCTAGGATGGCCAAGTCAGTTCTAGTCCCTGGGGGAAATACAATGAATCCTCACAGCAACAAAATTGGCTTCCCGTAGAATTAATACATTGATAAGTAACAAATGAAACAACATAAAAAGTGCCTTAGTAGTGGTGATGCGTAGAGCCCCGTTCACTAAAAGTGCGGCTAACCTTTCACTTTTTCAAACCCCAGTTGGCAATGAGCCTTGAGAACGACGTACTGCCGAATTGCAGCCCCGTATGTTAACATGCGCTCACTCAAAGTGGTATAAATCCAAGCAAAAATGCGAGTTTGTGAAACTCGAGTTGTCCTATGGCTCTCTTGCTGCAGTAAAATGCACCAAAAAGCTTTTCGCGCTTTCTTCTATAGTAAGATTTCGTTCCATAGTAGCATCAAAGATCAAACTTAAGTATTTGACAACCTGGCTCAGGTCAATGGAAATCCCGTTCAATTCCGGTAAATCAAATCGGGGAACTTTGCACTTTCTTGCGAATGGTGCTAGCTCCATTTTATTGCGACTCCCATTCAAGCCGCATTCATATCTTCGAAAGTGTATATGGATAATTTTCTGACACTTCGTGGCTATTTAGTCCGCATAAAAAACCACTTTGCAGCTAACATGATCCAGCCTGTTCAGAAGAGTATTTACCGAAGACACAACCTTGAGGTGTGCTCCTGCTGACTCCTCGATTCAAGTGAACACTCCCCAACAAAGAAAATATCACCCTCTTTTTGACTAGCTGTTCGGCGAAAGCTATCAGCTACGTCTTAGCATCCAGCAGAAAAATTTCTTCTACAATCATATCAGAGTTGATGTTGTTGAAACCCCCCTCAAAGTCTACGAAAACAGCAAGCGTTTATTGCTTAAAAATAAGAAATAATTTGCTCAATGAGGATGGAAAGAGCAGCTTCAACGGAATTGCCTTTAGTGTAAACATACTGTGATTAAAAGTTTAAGACACATGGAACATTAGTCCCTCAACTTGAACTGGAAAATTGGAAATCATTTCCTACTTTAGGATTAAACACAACTCTTGCTTCCATCCAGCTGATGGGAACGTACGAGAAGTGCCATCATGGCATTTTACTTTTACTTCAACCACGGTACCGTTACTTCTAAAAACGTCTTAATATCAGTGGAAAGAACGCCATCGGGGCTTGGGTATTTGAACGGCTCGAAAAAGCTGATGGCCCACCTTATAAGGAGGTTAGTGATTCCAGGAGGTGAAGATAAACTTATGGCCTGCTCTGTTCAATACAGTGTGTATTTTGGGGACTATGATTCCCTTGGAAGTTCAATTCTATAAGGACAACAACATGTGGGTGCTCCAATTACACAAAATGTCGGATGAGTCCAGATTCGATCAGCGCTCTGGAAGCATCCTATCGTAGTATTGAGCTCAAAAAATTACGGAGAGAGTGCCACATGTTCTAAAAGACCTCAATTTTCGTCAAAATCGTAATCGAGAGATAGAAACATGGTAAAACGAGCCAATATGAGCATTAGTAGAAAAATACCAGATTTTTGGAAAAAAAATGCATGAATTAGACTATACGTTGCCACAGAAGGATCCTCTCATCCCAATCTTTTCGCCTCACATTCGGCATACTTCAAGGCCCTCAATTTCGATTTATACATTGACCAGCCTTTAAATTTTTTTTTGCAATCAGGATTAAGCTATAAATTGCTTCACCTCTTCATGATGAGCATTACAATCGGCTTTTAGGATAAGAGGCACGCAAATCGTTGCAGCGACACGCACTACATTTTCGATGATGTCACTACGGAGATTTACTCCATGATCGTATGCTACGTAGCAGAAAACAAAACAGCACGACCTTCGATCGATTTTCATACTAATAGTCATATGTCACAAAAATTGTGAACAACAAGGACATATCCTGGCTATCAGGTGCTATCAGTCTGCATCTTCTGATGCGTAGCTATCAAACCCGGTTTTTCAACCCGTGGTTTTTTAACAATGGAAGAGCAGGCTAGATGTTGCTGCTATCGAATGGTGAAAATCAATTTTCAAAATCTTCACCGGTAAATTTTTTATCAGACATAATAGCTGTCGCACTCCTTCCCTTTGTTTCCGGAGTGAGGATGTCTAGAAATCCCCCAAAATTTGAGGCAGCTCCACTCTGACTCCAACACTGGCTCTGCCTCATATGCAACTTCTAAAGAAGTGGTGGACCCTTTACCGGAATGTTCTCTTGTTAAAGCCTTCTTTTCTTATATATATCCTTCTGATTTCAATTCAAAATCAAATGGAAATTCTTGAAATTAGCCGAAATGTCCTGAAAAAAATTAAAAACAATTAGATAGTCAAGTAAGCTAACTAAAATATTAAGGATATTAAGGACTTGAAAGAAAATTCAGCGGCAATAATTAATGAACTAATAACAGCCAGTAGTCGTATGGTGGAACTTTATCCGATAATCCAGCACTATGGTTTATTGTTTTTCTACGAATCGTGGCTACTTAGTCATTTTCACGATTGTATGCTAAAGGGCAGTATATTTCTAATGGATTCGTAGAGGTTGAACTTATTAATAAACTCTTAGTCAATCAGAAGCATTTGCAATTTTAAATACAAGCTTTACTGTTTTTTTTTTTTGAATAACATGTCCAATTATGATTGATTCTGTGTATGTGGTACAAAATCGAGATAGAGTATCCTACTATCGTATAATCACACAACATAAATTTCACGAATGATAAGAGTCTCTATGATCTTCTAACCTAGTCATACTAGTTGACTCGCTGCGGACTAATATAGTGAAGTTGATTGAAGCATTGATTCGATTTTCTTTATTCCATTTCGTCTATCCGTTTTCGAACTGAAAAGCTGAAAATAGAAAACCATTCACAAAATCATAAAATGGAAAAATCCTTATCGTCTTGAGCTTATGTACAAGCATAGCTGTCGAAAAAATGATGAAGAACATTGTTGGGGATCTACGCGCTCTTTCGACTTCCATTTCATTGATTGTTCGAAATTGATTTCATATGGCTTAAGTTTGAAAAGTCTCACTTAAAAATAGAATAACAGAGTGGAAATGTTACGATTGCCAGTCAGGATATACCGTAAGAAATTCAAAATATTTCTGTATTTATGCAAACGGAATTTCGTTGCAATTAAAAGTTGTTTTTATTGAATTGTACTAATGATTTTGAAATTGACACTTTTCATATTGGAGAGACATCTATCTTTAAACATCAATTATGCATAGCATTTTATTATTCAATTTTAAATAAGGTGCGTTTTTTGCGTCTCGATCAAGAGCTGGATAAAGTAGGCAGAATTGAAAACAATAACAACTGAGGCAGGATTGTTGCATTTGCATTGAAGCCTGCATTGAAGCCTGCCCTATCTAGCTCTTGATCGAAACGCGAAAAATCCACCAATAGCTTTCAAGTGCGAAGAAATAAGACATAGTTTTTTCTTATTTCGAATAGGTGTTAGCAAATTTAAGGCTATCTGTCAACGAATCTGTTTGAAAAGGGTCCGAGAATATTGATTAACTCATAAAGAAAACTCCAGGGTTCGGGAAATCACTCGAGAATCGAGTAAATTGCCCACACAGTGAAAAATATATATGATGGTTTAGTAAAATATTATCAACATTTAGAATTAAAGGCGAAATTGAAATGCTTACGTTGTAAGTTTGTAATTAAATGTGTGACAAGCGTATGCAAATCTTTTGTAACTTGCTACTTTAGAAGGCAACTTTTTTAATTAGTCAGAGGATGTAATCAAAATGTTGAAACTACACGCACAGATTTGCACAGATATTTGAATGCCAAGTATAGAGATTCGGCAAAGGAATATTGGATCAAACTATCTCAATGATGGCAGTAAAACCTCAGGCACAGCGAATCTGAATAGAATTCTCCCGACTGGTGAATTTTAATTTAAAATTAATGTGACAGCAGTTAATAAATATCTTATCAATTGTATTTTATTATAAAAGTAAAGTTAATGTGAAATATTTTCACGATACAAGAAATCGTACTGTTTAAAACTATGACGTTTAAACATAAATATTTGCGAAACCCGCATTGGGCGCGCAAACAGAATTATTTGCGCTGCTAGTTCACGCCCAAGAATATTGACGAATAAGTAAGAGATATTTAGTTACGAAAGTGTTTAGGCACTATTTGTCGAAAAAAGTGCGTCTAAATTCCCTGATAACGGCTACAGTAATAGGAGCACCATTCTTAATATATCTTCATCTTTATCATCTATCGTCCTATTATCGGACCTTGACCTTATTTTCCATGACTGGTTTTTTTCTTGACTTTTTCTTGTCTATACCTTTTCAGTTAATAGTATTTCTCACTTTTAAGTCTTCCTTTTTATTGAAGCGCTATTCAACTGCTACCAGTAGAATTGTCATTTGAATATATAACAAATACTCACAACAGTATAGAATTTATGCATTTGGGCTAGTAGCGATGATACTCTAAACCTAGAGCCACTCGAGTGACATCCAAATGAAAAAAGTTTTAGTTCAATAAAATATTACCTCTGTTCAACTGGAAAGCCATAACAAGCTTCAATACTAAAATCAATATCCGAGAAAATCAATCTGAATTGTATTAAGGGCAGATGGGGCTCCAAGCAACTATAACAGAAAACGTAAGGCAGGGAAATGCCACAAAACGTCTAAAAAAGGAACAAATTTTGAGTTAAAAATATGAAAGAAAACATTTCTTTGACAAATCAGATATATGCGCTCTCGAAGTGAAAATACATTAGTAAATAAATAGTGCCACAAATGTGTTGTAGCATCTTTAAGGGGAACAGTAGCGTTTTATGAGTGCAAAAATGTCCAGGAGAGTATAAAAGCGGTCAAAATTCGAATTGAAAACTTGCTCAACCATAAATGAGGTCCATGGAGGAAGACCAGTTTTGTTATTGAAATTTTTGGCACTGCGTAGATCAGATCACAAAAATGAGCAGATACTACTGAATTTAACTGCAAAAAAACTCTAGCGCACCTGAACCGCTAGAAACACTAATGTTCGAAGAACAGTAGAAGAATCGTGCAGATTTTGAGTGCATATTCTACCACACTAGCTGCTTATTACAGCCAAACTAATTCAAACGCCAGGTTTTACTTTAGTCTTATAACTCATATGGTGGAAAGGTTTCAGATATTACCAGTGGCATGAATTTCAAAGTTTATGAGAACAACACTTGTTAATTATATTCGCCCTCAGTTGCTTATTTCACAAAAATTTTCAAAGCAGCATCTCATATAACATCAATGAAGAAAATGCTCAGTGCCTGCAGCACTGTAACTGAAGTTGGTGTTTGGGGCAGCGATCCGAAACATTTGCAGAACTTTGGGAATTGAAACATTGGTTATTTATTTTCATTGTAAATGTTTCCGGTATGAATACTAACTGTAAGCATTTATTGATGCATAAGTAGCACATCTGACTCGTGCTGGCAACCTTTTGCCAGTATCAAAGCCAATAATATAATACATCTACTTCAAGTTGTTATATGACATTCGAAGTTATAGGAGTATAAAGAATTTTAGGGTTACCTGCAGCAAGTTTTTTCAAATAATCGAAAACTTAATATTTCCTGTTTATTATCACTACAATATCATTACCATTTAAAAATTCTACGATAAAACCGCTTAGTAAAGATATTGCAATTAAACACAAAACCAAAAATAGCTGGCAACCCTATCGTGGCTTTTCAACAAAATTTGGCCTGAATAATGTCTATAATAAGTTCCATTAATAATATGAAATTCGTATTGATTTCATGACTGCACTGGAAGTTATAGGGCAAAAAGTTTTATTTTCCTGAGCGAATTTTCAAAACCAACGACACCAAAATTACCATAGCTGGCATCACCATTCGAACTTTTCAACCAAATTTCTATCAAACAGAGTTTAGAGTAAGGTGCAGCTATTGTGTTAATTTCATGAAAATCGGGTTACTTATTCACATTTAATAGGGCAAAAAGCAGTTTTTTTTCTTTATAATTTTTCAAGATGGCACCACTGGCACAGAATTGCCCACAATTCAAAATTGCTTCTATCAGACCTGGTCCTATTTAAGTCCAATGCATTCTGGAAATTTCAGTTGTATCTGATTATTGGATAAGAAACGGACCTTTTTTAGGATATTCGATGGTTTGAATGTTTTCACTTCCAAATTTTCATTTTTTCAAATTTAAGGCACTAAAATTATCATAGCTGGCAGCTCCAACCGAATTTTTCAACCAAACGTGGTTTGAAGTAAGGTCCAACTAGTGTGTGAATTTTGTCAAAATCGAACGATTCAATCAGAATTTATAGGGCTAAAAGCAGTTATCTGTTTTAGTGATTTTTCAAGATGGCACCACTGGCACAGAATCGCCTGCATTTCAAAATCACTTCTATCAGACCTGGTCCTATTTAAGACCAATACATCCTGTAAGTTTCAATTAATTCAATTGAGTTTCCGTGAACAGAAGTTTTTGATGCTAAAAATAAAGGTAAAATGGGCAAGGGTTACCAGGCGTGCCCGTAATACCATAACTGTTTTTTTTTTTGGTTATGTAAACAAAGCACAAAATTTACATATAAATGGCTTTGTTTTGAAGTAACGGCAATTTTTCAAGAGAGACGATGATTTGAAGGTTTTCACTTTCAGTGCCTGCCCTAGCTACAGGGTTGCCAGCACGCTCATTAAAAGCTACACAAATCTAGAACTAATAAATACCAATATGTTCTGAAGGTTTCGTAATGATTGAATAGCTTTGTCAAAAGTTATCGCAATTTAAAAATTTTCAAATTTTCCCCGTTCTCTTTTTAGGCATCCAGCGCACATATGGGGTTAAAAAAATTCCAAAACGTTATCCGATTCACATGTAAAACACGTTCGAAATTTATTTCGTCAACTTGATTTATGCGAAAACTATTTGTGTACGGAATAATAGGTATATTAAAAATATCACTAAAATGGCTGCCGGCGCCAAAGGGTTAACAATAATTGACATTTAGTGAGACGAGGACCTATTCTGCATATACACCAATGTATCCTGAAAGTTTCAGCTCAATCGGATGGCGCGTTCCTGAGATTATCTCACTGAAATTTTTTGATGATATATATATATATATATATATATATATATATATATATATATATATATATATATATATATATATATATATATATATATATATATATATATATATATGTATATATATATATATATATATATATATATATATATATATATATATATATATATATATATATATATATATATATATATATATATATATATATATATATATATATATATATATACATATATGGAAATATGAATTTTTGGCCGAATCGATTTTAATACTAATGTTCTTCGAACATTAGTAATAAAAAATATATAACGCTGACCATAATACTTAGACCACTACAGCGAAAACATCGCTGAAGAGCTACGACTGGTATGCAGTATTGATTTAACTGGCAGCTGGTGCTAGGAGTCTTACAGTGAATCTTGTTGAAACAAAACTTGGTTTGTTCAATAGGAAATTGAAATTGAAAAGTTTCATTAAACGATGCACTAACCTTAGTGCTTCAAATAATGTAACTTACATATCTTTCCCCTTCAGATGAAGTGGAATATCTGCGAGTAATCTGGAATAAAAAAACTTCTCTGAAAGAAGTATATGGAGGTGAAGCTTACTCGACTTCTTTAGCTTTTGGGTAGTGCAAGATTGTTTTTCCCGCCACATATGGTCATGAAGTGTGATCTACAAGTAGTTATGTCGATCTATGTATCTGAATCCGAAATTCGCCTCGAAACTCAAATGTTAGAAAGGTTATCAGGGTTGCCACTTACATTAAATTTATAATTTAGGTAAGTTAAACACTTGTTACTTATATTTATTAACGGATGGTTACAAAACTTTGAAAGCAACATAGCCTATACGAGGGGCACTCAATGTATTCTCGGTATCGGGATGATTTGATATTATTGTGGGTGATGAAAATATATCATTAACTAATAACATTTTCTGAGGGTATTTTTATAAAATTTCATGTTGATAACTTCATTAGTTTGTTTGCGACCTCCAGTCAGAGACGACGAAAATGACTGACTCGATAATGTTGAAGAAAATCGAGCATCTTGCGGTGATTAAATTCCTCACTAAACAGGAAAAATCTCAAAAAACGATCCATAAACAAATGGTAGCCGTTTATCAAGACTCTGCTCCTTCATTACCGACTGTACAGAAGTGGTCAAGTGAATTCAAAAGAGGCAGGGAAAGTATTGAAGATAACCCCCGCCCAGGTGGGCCAATCATGGCGGCTACCGAAGAAAATGTGAAAATTATCGAAAAACTTGTATTACAAGATTCACGTGTAAAAATCAAGATGTTGGTAGAAATAACTAAGCTATCCGTTAGTACTTTACACACTATACTACATGATTATCTCAACCTTACAAAAGTCAGTGCAATATGGGTGCCGAGAATGCTCACTGCGCTTCAAAAGCAGGCGCGGGTTGACACCTGTAAGAAGTTTTGAAGCTGTGTAGCGACGATCCAGCAAGTGTTTTCCAAAAGATAGTTACAGGTGATGAAACGTGGGTTCATTACTATGACCCCGAGAGTAAACAGGAGTCTATGCAGTGACATAAAAAGGGATCAGACCCTCTGAAGAAGTTCAAAGTCACTCTATCGGCTGGCAAAATCATGGCCACAGTTTTCTGGGATTCTAAAGGAATACTTTTGATCGAGTACATAAAAAAGGTGAAACTATTAACGCAAAAAAATACTCAGCCACTTTAAACACTGCTGTTTTGTACTAAATTGTTGTTTTTTGTGGCATAGTTCTATTGTGCTCGGTAAAGGACAGTATTGACGCATAAGTATTGACAAAGATTTTAGAGTTAAGGATTTCCCATCACGCTGAAAAAATTCTTGGTGAATATCAAGGTGATTTTAGAGTGGAAGATCGATAACTGACCAAATATTTACGGTCAAACAAATTTTGCTACGGCTATGCTACAGAAGCGAAACCTGGACAATGACCCAGGCGTCTGAAAATGCCTTGAATACGTTCGAGAAAAGAGTATTGCGAAGAATCCTCAGTCCAATACGGGAAGAAGATGGATGGCGAATCCGATACAACAACGAGCTGTATACCATATATGACGAGCCGGAAGTCTCTATCGTCATACGACTACAAAAATTACAATGGGCTGGCCACGTCGAACACATGAGCAACAATCGAATCTTCAAACGATCTCTCAAGCGGCGAGCGAGCGGATCCAGGCCAGTCGGTAAGTCACGCAAGCGCTGGGAGGATTCGATAGCTGCTGTCAGTAGGCCACTTCTGGGAGTACCGAACTGGAGGACGCGGTCACTGAACCAAGACGAGTGGAGGCGAAAAATTAAGGAGGCTAAGGCGATGATGATGATAAGTATTTATTTCATCGAAAAAGTGTAAATTTTATCGATGTGACAAAATGCACTAAAATGAATGTAGTTAAGCCTTAACATATTTCAAGCTTACTTTTCGTATTCTTCATACTTACTGCTTTGCATGAATATCCTCATATCACCTTTAATTCAATCAGTAAATGCGAAACCTTAATATGGTGAAACGCATCATCATATTACTGCCTGCAGCCAATTGCTTAAATATCTTTTCAAGAATTTGAAGTATAATGAAAATCTCAAAAGAAGACCCCTTCTTGTCAGCAGTTGCAAGAATTCCGAATGTTTCGAGAGTAATTTTCAAGCTGTTTTAATGTGCAGTAGAAGGGAGTATATCCACTACCTGCGGTCTTTCTTCGAAAATCTTTCAACTTCTTCCAAACCTGAAATCTGAAACATCATTTTAGGAAGCGGAAACGAAGCTAGAACGTTTTATCTTGAATCGATTTGGGAGGATTATTGATGACTTCTAAAATGATAAAAAGCTGACGTAAACGAGCACTTGTGTAATGAATAAGAACGGGAAATTCGAGAAACCATCAAATTGAGATGAATGGTGTATTGATATGTGATTTGATGTGTGTTCATTCATGTTTATCAAAAAATAAAATAGGTTTTCAATTTCAATAGAAAATGAATTCGGCCTACTCTCAAGCAACGATGAATTCAGTTTGGGTTCAGACAACATTATTTATAACTTAATACATGGTTGTAAATCTAGCCGTAGATTTCATACAGGTGCATACATGAAAGGATTCAACTTCACATCAGAAAAATGATTGTATTTCAGCTGGCTAGTTCACCCTGGCAAGACGATAGTGGAACATGTGGGAAATTTAATGGAAATATTTTGTACCTATCAACTTCTAAAATGATAAAGAGCAACGTTCAAGAAGCGATATAAATTTATTTTTGACAAGCTTTGAAATATTTTATTGCTCTCGGGATTTATTATTTCGTTTTGTGTTTGAGTTAATCGATTTTCATTCAATAGGTGCTGATAATCATTTGGACGCGCTTGGCTGATGGGTTATAAAATATGTTTATTGTTCTCGTGGCTGCATGAAAATACCATGCCACAAATCTTTTAATGGATGTTATTTTAATGCATAAAAAATATTGCCCGAATCTCTTGTACCGAAAAAAAGTCACTTCATATTGATGTCAGGCATTGTCCGAAAGCAATTTCCACAGCCCATTCATCTCCATAATTTCCGCATTAACTCATAAGCTTTATGGACAGCCTCTCAACGGTTCGAACCGAAGACAATATGGGGTGTTTGTAATATCGCGACGTGTTGCTTGTTTACTGTTTTTCAGTTCTCAAGAACATTAGACATTATCTGAACTTATTCACTTCCTTTCTTCAGTGGAACAGTTTCACAAAGCGAAAGCATAATAAAGTCCTGACATTGTTTTGATTTCAGATACTACAACGGGAAGCAGCGGCGAGTCTGCTTTATGATGTGGCCAGATGGGCATTACCCTACTTCCAAATCCGACTATATGTAAGTTCTACCACCGAGCAGGCATTAATTCATCTACCTGTTGTTGGCGTACTCAATCCGCCATGAGTCCATTAAATTAATGATTAGATTTACGATTATTTTCACAGCTATAACATAATTATCCTGGTGTTGACGTATGGCGTTCCTATGCTTGTGATGTTAGTTTGCTATTCATTGATGGGACGTGTGCTGTGGGGCAGCAAATCGATCGGCGAGAGCACGGAACGACAGATGGAGTCAATGCGGTCGAAGAAGAAGGTAATGCATCTTGGGTAATGAACTCCTGCAGAATTTCATTTCATTTCTCCTTCCCTTGCGATTCACAGGTCGTGCGAATGTTCATAGTGATAGTTTCAATATTTGCGATTTGCTGGCTCCCATACCACATGTTCTTCATCTACGCGTACCACAATAATGAAGTAACGTCGACGAAGTACGTGCAACATATGTATTTGGGATTCTACTGGCTTGCCATGTCGAACGCCATGGTGAACCCAATAATTTACTACTGGATGAATAGAAGGTAATGACAGATGATAAATGAATTGGATGTGACAAGAAGTTTGATGTTAAATTTTAATAGTTGCAGTATAATTCAATTTATTACATTATTATTTATTTGGTAGCCATGCCGTAGTTGCATGTTGGGAGATCAAGTAATAGTCTGCCCTCCTAAGCATAAACGCTCTATCTGAATTTTTTCATTTTTTAGTTAATACCGGATTTCAAAACAACATAATCTATTACAGTATTCTACAAAATATGAAAAACGTATCTTTTGTGGAAGTATATTAAAGTCAACAATGAAAAATGTACTCTACATAAATCTCCAGCACAAGTCATAACACAAATCATTCAACATCTTGAAAGTTACTGACTAGATAGAACGTTTATGCTTGAGACGGTAGTATTGGTAGCTTATATTATTAAAAATATATTCGAACCTTTAACCAAAACGGTGTTAAATTGAAACTGAACTCATCGAGTTTAAATGGAATAGTTTTTGTGAGATGATCAAAAATTGAGCTTTAACTAAGTGGTTTCGAAAGTAAGCTGCTGTGATCAGACTGGCCAATGTGGGAACAATTGTTCTTGAGATGTCAAGGTGAAAAAGCTTCGACGTTTTTATGGAATCATCGGGAAGTTTTTTGAGGCTCAAATCTCGGAACTATTAATTTCACATGAATTTTGTATGAAAAGCTTTTGTGTAAATTTTTACCCTGAACAAATTTAATGTCAGCAAAACTTCCATCCTTAGCATAAACCTTCTGTGGATACACTTACAAAAATTTACATCTCCATACACACACAATCCACAACGTTCCACAAACACTCAACAATCACAAACTGAAAAACACTAGTAGGGTAAGTGAAAAATGTTTAAAATTTGAGAAAAAAGTTGAAAAAGTGAGATTTTGTCAACTTGATTGTTGTTGCTCAAGACGAGATATATCTGTTAGAATTTAGTCAGTTTGATTATTCTTATTAAATTCACATCTACATTATATGTCAAATACATTTATACTAATAAAAAATTAGACTTTTAGCTTGAGGGTATTTTCCAAAATTCAAACACTGTGTTATTTTTGTAAAGACATTTTAACTCAAACTTAAATTCTTATTTTTTATTAGTATAAATATATTTCACATATAATGAGGCCACACCTCGTCAACTTAGGCATCTAATGCCCGATTTATACATTGGAACGAGCGTCTCGGGTACAAGAGTAAACAAGACTCAACAAGACATTGGACGAGACTCAACAAGACATAGGGTGTATTGTTTACTTAGGATATTGCACCGTACAACACGGACCATACACCATGCACCTTTCATAGGGTGAATTGTTTACTTAGGATATTGCACTTTGCATCTTTCGACAGTTGTGAGCTGTTTTGTTCAGTTCAGTGAACGATGACTGAGTTACGGGCTGTGGCTATTGCAACTGCCTGGTGTGCGTTGAGCTATTTCAATCTGGGACACGCAAACACATGTTTGAAGTCCCGGCGAAAAATTCGAAAATTTAAATGAGCACATGCTACCCTCTCGAATCCCTTTGACTTGATGCATAAAACCGACTTCGCTTCCAGCGGCTTCGAACTCGGACGAGACGGTCATAAACACTCAGGCACAGCAGTAAAAGGATCATTATCTCTTCGTAAAACAAACAAGAGCCGACGAGCAAACCATTTACACACGCGTGCTTGCCATGAAAAACACAGCCGAGACTAGACAAGGAGACCGTTTACACACTCACCTTGTCTTCATTTGGCATTACTCGGCGAGCATGTAATTCCGGCTTAAGTTACATAAGTGTGTTCACTTCTGACATTCGGCATGTCTCTGGTTGCAACAACGTTATTGCTGACGCACTCTCCCTCGTCTAGAAGAAATCATTCTTCCCAGTACTCTTGTCTTTGCCGCAATTACCTCGTCCCAAGCATCGGACACAGAGTTTTAGAAGATTCTAAAGGACTCTAAATTTGATTTAAAGAAACAACTAATCTTTGGCACCAACGTCGTCATTTTTTGTGAAGTGTCTGGCCTAACCATACGATCTTATATTCCGCAGTGTTTTAATTTTAGAAAATACCCTCTAGCTAAACTTCTATTTACATTTTAGTAGCTTTCCAGGATTTCAATGATTTGTACTTGGATGTTTTTAGCTGAATGACCTTATTTTAGTTTAAGATAGAGCTGATCCGGGAGGTTTTAAAATTAGACACAAGCGAATTAGTAACGCGAAATAAAGGAAGAAGAGTTAAATCTTATTTTCTACCTATTCTGTTTTTTTCTTTGTATTCTACAAAGTTTGTTCTACGATTAAACTCGATTCTATATATTAAGTAAAGTGACTTTGTTTTAACAAGGCTGTTCGAACCGGGAGGGCAAAATGGAGAGAGGGACAGAGAAATAATGGTGCTGCCAACAATTATATGATAAGCTCTATAAAAAACCAATTTCAATTTCACATTAAATCTGGTTTTTAAGTGTATTGTCTTCTTTGCTGTTTTCCTGCCTGATCACGATTGCTTTTGGTTGATTGTATCTTATTGCGAACTCTGTGGCCACATTTTCCGAATTTCCCAGCATACTTTTTTCCAGCAGTACCTCTTGCTCTAGAATTTTTTGTCATATTGTTCTCCTCTTTCAAACCTTTTTGCGCGTTGAACTTTATATTTAAAAGGAATTCATCAACACAAATTCTCCAATACTCCAAATTCATCAACACAATTACTTAAGGTGTCCATTTGTTTTACGTGGTTTAGTTGCGGGTCCTCTATTTGGTTGGCATGTTGCTTTCAAATCTCCTTGAAGTCATCGGGTGTTACTAAATAAGTATTGTTCCCTATAATTCTCGCTACTTTGCCGGTAACTCGAAATGTTTTCCCCGAGTTAAAAAAAAACCTAATCCAAATTCAATTTCACCTATTAAGTTGTCTTAAATACATTGTACCCTTCCATTCTACTTGCTGATTTACAATTACAATTATTTGCCTCATTCGCTTATTTATCTTAATTTCGAATGCACCTAGTCTTAGAAAAACGTTTTAAGTTCTAACTTCTCTTCCTAAAAGTAACGAAGCCTAGGTCATCCCAGTTGTACTGTATGAGGTGTGGCTCTGTAGTAGAATAAGTAGGATGCTTATTCTTGCTCCTAAAGTCCAGCCTGCTGCAACTATTTTTTCTTAAACCCTTTTTTGTCTCTTAACACAGATCAAACTAGTTAAAAGGGTATCTAAAGTAAAGGTATTGAGTATCCAACTTTTGTTGCAGGCCGACATTAGGAGCATTCACCCAATTTGAATAAAAAAATCTCGACCGTACCCTGGACTACGATGCTTACCTTCTTTAGTTCAATATTCGTAAATTTTTCTAATCACTCTGCCTGACCATTAGATCCCGCATAATACGAAGAGGTAGTAGTGTGCCTACTACTATTTAAAATTCTCTAAATTTCTCAAAAGCAAAAACCGCACCATTATATGTAACGAACGATTGCAGGAGTCCAAATCTGCTGAAAGTAGCCCGTGCGTCCATCCTTTTAACTTCCGAAGCCTCTATCCACTTTCTTGAACGGATCTAAAAAGCCGAATTGAAATCGTTTCCATGGACTATTCCAAGGTCGTCACGGATTAAATCTCCCTCGTGCTAGATCACTCAATTACTCTGCACAAATCAAGGAAGATTTAAATATAGTTTCTATGTTCGAACCTAATCTTGGCCAAAAAAATAGCCTTTTGTTGTAGAATACCAAAATGAGGCTGATGCAGTAATCCTAGAGCTTCTTTCCTCAATGATTGTGGATTCAATAATATAAGTCCTTATAATATAATTTTTCCCTGTACTATTAATTATTTATTTTTCTTAGCATTTTATGACTTTAATTCATCATCTGTTTTTACTCGGCCATTGCTTTATGACACACTGCTTCACTTGAACTAAAACTTTATTTTCCTAGTTTCTTCGGTCACTTTATTAAGATCCATTCTAGACATTGCTTCTTTCATTAAATATATATGTAGTTCAGGTGAACGTTTTCAGAATCCTCTTCATCATATTTTCCTACCTCATGCGGGAGTCGTGAAAGAAAATCTGCTTTATTTTCTTTTGTTGCTACATATTCCATTTACCGTTATTATTGGTGTACCTTTTTCATCGCCAAATTTTGATGTAAGTGGTTTTTATCAGTGCAGAGAACAAATTCCCTAACGAAAACATACTGATGGAAACATTATACTGACCAAAATGTTGCTAAAGCCTCGTATGGCTGTATTTCTTTTCAGTGAACTTTAGCACCCGTGAAGCATACGCAATTGGCTTGCAAACTCCATTAACAAATATGTTATTTAACATAGCTCCGCCCTCATATGAACTTGCATCTGCGACTAGCTATAGTGGTAACATCTCATTCGAATGCATCTAGATTTGAGGGCTCAACATTTTTTTTTTCTTTATTCTCTCGAAATATGCTTCACAGGCTTCTATCCTACGCTAAACTGCTCTATTTTATAATAATACATACAAAAGGCTTAATTTTTCCGCAATTTAATGAACAAACTTCTCGTTGCTATGAAATATGTCCAACCATGTTTGCGTTTCTTGTACAGAACATGGAACTTTCAGGCCTCTCATGGCCTTTGTATTCACTGGTGGTGGAGAAATGGCTGCTTTGCAAACATCATATCCCAAAAAACCTACGTGGTTCTTGAAAAAATCACACTTTTCAAATCAGTCGATTGCATCTTCAAGTCTGCTGCTAACTACGTTCCGAGATCCGTTGATTGTTGTTTCACCATCGCTTCCATGTTTTTTTTGCATCGTCATTATCATTTTTATCAGCGCATTCCCGGATTCTTCTTTTTCACCATCTCCAGCGTCTGCACAGTTCTCTGCATCTACGAATTCGAACATCTCAGGGTACTAACCGGGCAATTGATTTCGCCTTGATACCTTGAGTGGAAATTTGGCGCTTTACCAATTCCTTTCACTTTCCACTTCTTTATTTTTTTCAAAGTCTACTTGTAGCGATATTTCAATTAGTGTTCACGTAATTGTCACTTTCGTAAAGATACCCCACACCTGACACCAAAGCGATGCGTTTAAGGTTCGCAGCCACTGACTTTATGTCATTATGAAAGATAAAGTTTACATCTTTTCAATAAAATAATTAATTATTTTATTGATCTCAATTACAGGCTATCTAAACCATCAAATTCTAATTGTCTCTTATGTTTTTTTGTGGCCTTCTTATATGATTAATGCAATATTTGTTGTGCTGTCGTTATGATTGAATGAATTTGCACAGTTGAATAGAAACATCAACATAATAAACGCCAAAAACAGTAGACGTGGCTGAAAGAAATTCACTCGAAATGCTCTAAATCCTTTCATCGACAAAAGAGATAATCTCAATTTCAATGCATCATAGAGAAAAGTACAAAATAATTGTGTTTTCCTACAAAAGCGCTCATCAAAATAATTCGGAATCTTAATTGGCCAGTTGGATCAATCTGACTAGACGGACCAATTGCCCATACTCAAGGCATGAGCCAAATATTCCACACAGAATTCAGATAAGCAGTCGTAATTTGATGTTGCTTAAGGCGGTATTCCGGTTTTTCACGCGATAATCATTCATTATTTCAATATGAATTTTAATACATAAAAATAAATACTCAATGGATATGGTTTTATTTTGCGTTTATTGCAGGATTTAAACTTAAGAAAAAACTTGGATTTCAAAAAAAAAGTTGAAAATTGTTGTTGCTATGAGGGCTTGAAGTTGACCTTTGAAAATCAATCTTGGCAGGATTGCGTCCGTTTGAATTATCTGAAATTAGCAAATGAGGTGTCATTTTACTCAGGAAAATACTCGTTACAAGATGAACTACGCTTATCAATATCCAATTATTCGTTAAAAAATGGCAGCTGATAACAAATTTTTTTCCTAATTTTTCCGTTTTTTTTTTAGTTTTTTTATTAAAAATTATAGTTAATTGTTTTGTATCATCACAATCGTAGTTCAGCTTTTTCCTTAAATCATAGCAAATAATTTGATATATCACTCATTAAATTCTGTAAGACCGTTTTCGAGAAATCTTGTCAAGAAGTTGAGAAAAGATGGTTTTGAGAAAATCGCGTTTAAAGTTTTATCTCAAACACTCTCGCCTCAAGCGTGCCAGGGATTTTCCAGAGATGATAGTGGTGGAAATGCGAATAACTTCAAAACGAAAACAGATACTGCGATAAAATTTTAAAGCAAGATTATATGATCATAGTGGAATAAGAAAATGCAAAAAAAAATTTTTCGATTTTTTCAAACCGAAAGACCGGAATACCCCCTTAATGATACTGCTGAAGTTGTTCAATCTGTTTTGACTGAGAATCGAGTTGGTCAGGTAGTAGGCAGTATTAATGGCTCAGAATGATGCTAACGCTGATGGTTTAATTACTCCTTCACTTTAAATCTTTGCTTCTCGTGTTGCTCTTTATACATCAGTTAACTAAATGAAAATATATGTCAAGCGTAAACTTGGATGGATATTTAATGGTAATGTATCATGAAAACTGTCGAACGGTATATTGCGTGATCTTTGATGATAATGTGTTTTCCAATCCTTAAGATATGTGTAATATGTTTGCTGATTTCTTCTCCTCCTTTCTACCGCCTCGTACAATCTCCCCAATTCTCCTTCGTTCTGTTGACCATTTTATCACAAGCCCTGTTGAAGTGAAAACATAATTTGCCCTCGGGAATCCTAATGGCAACAGTTGTTCAAATGTTGGACTAGTCTAGTCAAATTCGTTGATTTTGTGGCGTACGTTTTGAAAATCGACACAATTTTTACGTGACTTATCCTGAAGTTTTTAAAGCTTTCGGTAAGGATAATAATGATGTGCTGGATGAAAAGTTCAGTTGTTTTGGCATATCTGGTGGTCCTTTGGGTTGAGCTTACGTCTATAATCAAATTTATTCGTTTTTCCACACTTTTTCCTCTTTCTACAATATTACCCTTCTTTAGGTGTTCCTAGATTTTTCATACTCACTCTTCTGATGTTCACTCTTTTCATCAATGACTTTATTACCGTGTAAGAAAAAAATTAAGGCAGTCCTTCCCGGGGAGAACTGTCTATTCCAAGATCAGCAGCTTAATTCAGTAGCTTAATGCATGTACTCACTAATCTTTAGGGCGTTAGCAATTACAGCATCCTGTTGGCATCGTTTACTTGTCAACAATAACAAGGGAGCACTTTTATTCCCTAACGACGATT
This sequence comes from Nemotelus nigrinus, assembly GCA_947369275.1. Classification (NCBI taxonomy): domain Eukaryota; kingdom Metazoa; phylum Arthropoda; class Insecta; order Diptera; family Stratiomyidae; genus Nemotelus; species Nemotelus nigrinus. The sequence goes on along the minus strand of OX376372.1, from coordinate 46,555,635 downwards.
TCTGGCGGGAGCAGCAAAGCTTGCACAACATCTTTACACAGAATTTGTATTGGCTACCATGAATGGCATAAAACAACTGATCTGACCGCAATTCGCTGTCTTTGGGGAACCCACAGGCGGTCTGAGTCATTCTAATTTGTGTGAAGATCCGTAGGAGATGAACAGGAACGGAATCAGGAAATGGTCCTTAGATCTATATTAACAACTTTAAAAATGCTGCAGTAGTAGGCACTGCAGCATATTCAGCAGACCGCGATATAGAAGCAGCTTTCAGGCTTCCTTATAACTGCAGTATTTTCCAAACGGAGGTTTTTGCAATCCATAAAGATTCAGATCTAGCATATGCCAAAAATACTAAATGTGAGGGGATCAGCATCTTCGCAGACAGTCAAGCGGCAGTAAGAGCACTGATATCTCGCACATACAAATCAAAATGCGTATTTGAATGCATTCAGGCCCTGGATAGATTGGGCAACACAAGGGCATTAATGGAGATGAGAGGGCGGATTCGTTAGCCAAGCGTGGGATCAGTCTTCCCCTCTTAGGATCGGCAAAAGTCGCAACTCCTATTCAAAGGATCAAGTACTTGATTGAATCGCAATATCATGCAAGACCTGCAGATTAACCAAAATCATGTGGTGGTCATACTATTACTATATAACTGCTCGATTCAACGCGGACTTACCGCAAACGTGTGATCGACATCATTACTGGCCACTCTCTTGTGGCAGCACACGCCACATAAATGGGACTCCTCACCAGCGACATCTGTAGGAATTGCCAAGAGTCGGTAGTGTCAGAAACAATCCAGCACCCCTTGTGCCCGACACTTGGGAAAACCAAACGGCGCTGCTTTGTTGAGCCCTGGCTAATGATCTCCTGCATGTGGCGGAGCAGATGCTGAAAGGGATCGCAAAAAGTTCTTGCGCTTGAACTGAACCTATTTATCTCCAGGTCCTCTTATCTGGTATCACTACGGATCAAGAGGTCTATGTGGAATCTTATGTCAGCTGGTAATACCTAACCTTATAGAGACTACTCATCTAGTTTTGAGCAACGAAAACAAGTTCCAAAGGCCAGCGATTTGTTGTTCACTTGACAGTATATTCTTCTTGAACCTTCTGCTTATTATTAACACCTATATTGTTTGGTTATAGTAACTAATTTTATGTGGTTTACTAGCTAGCATTTTGTCTGCAACTGCCGTTCTATGACATGTTTTCTGACACCATGAATTCGGCTTTGTTTTTCTGTGGAACGTAAGAACAAAGTGTAATATTTTTTCTAAACGCGAAGTTTGTTGAATGCAACTTTCGATCTTTATTTGGCTGCATACTTGACGGTAAGAAGGCTTTGTTCTTTCCTAAGTTTCTGCCAATGCTAAGTTCCAAGAACTGAGAACGCTAGTGATGTGTAAGCTTGTGAAAAAATTATCAGCTGAAACTTTTCTTCCTGGATTTTTTTTTTACGGCTCAACAATATCAAGTGCTGCGCGCTCACCTACATTTCTTTGGCGCTCACCACTTGCAAAATTTTTATTGCACATTTTTTTTTTAGAAAGTATGAACTGTGTGAACTTTACGTCCTCAATTTGTAAACAATTGTAAAGGTTATAAACCGTTCTCAAGTTATTATTTTGCATTGTCCTAATAACATTGTCGTTTGAAAACTCTACATGCGAGTGTCAACGTTATCACAGCGTATGAAGCGAAGCAGAATTCTAAATCGAATTCTTTAAACCAACATAGCATATTAATACTTTAAGGACACTCTTAAGTGATTTTTCTCATATAAAACTAATATTTGTGAAATTTATAATGCAAGAAGGATTTTATTGGCTTTTAATAGTAGTTGTTTTTTGATTGCATCTAATAGAAGGAATTAAAATTCACGTACTGTTTTCACACGTGAATGAAAGTGAAAATTCATCGAATTCCGCCTCGATACTTTTGATTTCTTAAAACAGACAATATTAGTACTCTACAAGTAATAAAGCGTACACTGAAAGTAAAATCTTGGTAAAATCAGCCATTTTACTTCGTTCTTTTTGCGTCAACTACGGGCTATAGTTAAAACAACTATAAGAAAATTGTTGATTACTTTTATGCACCTTGACGCGTGGTTGATAAACAACGTCCGTGATGCAAAAAAGTAAACAGCCACAAACTATGGTATTCCAACAATGTACATAGTACGAAATGTGTGGTGTGGAATTATGTTTGTTGAATTTAACAATTGTAGGGTGGTTCGCTTACTATGAAAATTGTTGTTAATTCTATATTTTGTAGTACTAAATGAATTAATGCTCATTTTTCTGTAGATTTATCGTACTTACGAATCAATTAACACAGTTGAATCCTCGAAAGTTTCGATATTTTTTGTATCAGCAAAGTCAACTACTGTTGTATGGTCAAATGAACTATTTAAGCACAGTAGAAAAAACCATTTTCCGTAGTTGATTCGACAATAATAATTAAATCAACCACGACTTTTTCTTTCAGTGTACTAATTTTATTTCTTATCAGATAAAATGCACGTAAGTACCCGGGTACCTTTTCACTGAGGTACCCGCATTCGGTTTATTACGCATCTAAGGTGTAGCATTTGCCATTTCGAATTTTCTCTAAATTCACGGCTAACGACTTCTGATACGTAATGTATCAGAAGTCCTCTACAAAATGACCTCTAACGGCATCTTGTTTTCGAGAAATCGAAACACAAGCGATGTCGTGTTAAAATTTCATTTTTCACAAATGAATTTACCGTATTAACGGTAAATTGTTTGTGCAAAATTTCGAGACCGGCACTGGGCTGAGTGCTGGCAGCGATAAGCTCGGGACAGTCGGTGGGAAGTGATAGTGACGCGCAGTTGGTTAGACGGTCGTGGCGACGAGAAGCTTGGCGGTGACGGTGTTGTTGGGGATCGAACTGAAGGAGTGCAATGGAAAGAAGTGAAGCGGGAATCAGAGTAATCGGTGGAAATCTTCGGCATCGGGAAATCTAAGATGAACTTAAAGTGAAATACAAAACGAGAGGCGGTACCCGCACGTCGCTACGGGATCATTTTATTTGAATTGAGTGCGGAATCGTGCCCCATCGTTCGAGTTTTTGTGTTATAATATATGACGCATGTTCGTGACTGAAATGCGTGTGTGCAGACGCCCTTGTCAGGACGCATAAATTTCTTTTGAACGAACGCTAAACCGACTACTGATAATGAGTTCAATTGAACCCTTTTTCGGCCACCATAGTGAAAACGGAATACTCTTGCACTTGAACCCAACCACATTCCAAGACCCCGGCGCTACAGTTGAAAGCGTGTACACCCGTGGATGACCAACTGTTCGACGTTACGCAAGTTTTGACAGGCGCCGCTAGATTTTTAGACCCTGCTGAAAAAAAAAACTGTTTTTTTCTTGTGCTGACGAATTTGATATGTGCATTAGGTTCGAATAACCAATATCATCTCGGTGTACGTGACTCCCGACAGTACCTTGCGGTGTTTTTATGGGTCCAATACGAGCGCGTTTCGGGTTGCATTATCGATCAGGGCATTGGTGTTGATTCGACTAAAACGTCTCACCTCTTAAAGATCGTGTGTTATAACGTCACCATTAACTGTCCAGTGCATTTAAAACGTGCTAGTATAGATAGATCGGGGAAAAACCTTTCTCAAATATACCTCAGTGGAGAAGAATGGAGTGCTCCATATGACCAATGATGGTTAGGTACTCAAAGATATAATCACATGTCGTGACCTTCATCACAGCCAAGGTGGAGTCCCTGCAACCTTGCTAAGTCAGTCAATCGCAACGCAGAAATTGAAAAAAAATCCGCGGGCTGCTGCTGAATATGTGTTTCGTTGCTTGAGAAATCCCGCCCAAGGTAGGCTGCTGAAAGCCCTTCATAATTATGGTGAGTCATAAAATCTAGTAGAATTAAACAATGGATTCGGTCCCATCTGGGCCACTTTTAGTGGGTTTATAGTCTTGTCGATATAACTTATCCAAGCCGTGCATCAGATCGACACTTGAAGCAATATCAGCATCACTCACAGAACCTAGCTAGGTTCAGTATCTCCGTCGAAATAAATATTTACATCTCACAGTCCAGTGATTATCATGCAATACATCTCTGAATCTTGCAATAATTGTGTTGAGGTTTGGATTGGGATTGTGAGCCATACGGTTTGGCGGAACATATTCCCCGGGGCGATGATGATGGGATGTCTCAACCGCAGTCTGGTTTATTAACGCATCCCGCGACCGAGTAACTGGTACGAGCGGGGAAAAACGTGATCGGTTCATCCGGAACAACCGATCGACAAGGGACGTAACGTATGCAGTTAAACTATATTGGGCGCAGCGATGTGGAGGCATCTAGTGTACATAACGAAGCAGAAGTAATTGGATGGTGCGACAAAATATTATTATTATTATATACCTCTAAATGTTACAGTCGTTAGTAAAAAGGCAAAGGCATATATGCTAATCAACTAATATTTTTATAAGATAGAACATGAGTTTGAGCTTGTTTACCCATTATTACACTTAATGCATACTTGGTTGGCGCGACGCAGAGTCAAGAAGAATATTAATAACGGTTGTCGTTGATATATATGTATACCTAATAAGTTCTACCTACGTTCCTTCTACATATTAAGGCAAGAAGCATATTTATTTTTTCACGTTTCCCTTAACTTTCTCTATTGTTTCATAAGTTCAGTACGTAAATTTCCCGCAGCTGGGTAGTATTTATAAGTGTGCGTGAAAGGATTAAGCACAATAAAATTGTTGATGGAGGTCCTAAGTCTCCAGACTAGAATGATTGTTATTTGCCACTAACAGCGAACGCTGTATTGAAAAAAAAAGGGAAAAGAAAGAAGAAAAAAAAAAAACCATATGTTCATCGAGGAATTTTTGATTTATTAGTAAAATTCTTCTTTAGGAATTAAGATCATTTGATTGTTACATGCACGATGTATAATATCGCTAACCTTTTCAAAGAAAAATGTAAACGACTCCTACGGGATTACATATTCGTGTTTCCCATAAATGATTGATCGGTGGAACCCTTGTTAGGAAATCCATGGAATTCCCAATGTTTAACCTTTTGTTTTCCTTAAGAACCAAGATGGAATATTCGCGAGTAGTACATCGTAGTATGCATACATTAGGTCATGTACGTAGTTCATTGAAATAATGTTGATTTTGGCCTTTGCATGTGAATCTTTAGTTTGAACTGTTCTACAAAGAAAGAAAAGAAAATTTAACACCATAGAAAGTAAAGGATTTTATTTTTTTTTGAAAAGAAAAAAAAAACAAAAAAAAAAAAAACAGAGAATCAAATTTGAATTTTGGTAAATTAGCAACTTAGACAATATTATTGTTCCTGGAATGCAACTCAATTCATGTTAATTTGTGATTAAACTTATGAAAAGTAATGTATTCCCGTGATTCGGAAAGAAAGAAAAATACATTTATAATGTTATGTTAACTTTGAAAACGTGGCCTTCTTATTGGGCGAAAGCCCGGGAAGTTCTTTCTCGGTTTTACAGGGTCTGCGCTTGGCCTGGCTGGCCTACAATTAAAAATGATAAATAGTTTTTCCTAAATTTTTTTTCAGCATTTTCAGCATTTATAATAAGGGAGGGATACTGGCCACACAGTTTAGTTTCCGTCGGTTTTAGTTTTTGCTAGATTTTGAATTTTGACTTTTTGAATTTTTGGAATTTTATGGCCAGTATCAGAGGGTGGAGGACCCCAGACCATCGGGGTCAGGGCTCCACTACCATCGGGGGCCCGGGACTGTCTGCCTCACCCGGGTTCCTTGTAAAGGAGAGGTAGTGCTTTTTCCTTTCCGTTTTGTAGATTTTCAATTTTCTGGCTCCGTGCGTTGTCACGAGCACTGGGTCTGCTTAGTCAGCCCATGTTGCAGAGCCTGGGTGGTTTCGTTTACGGAACTATGCCCTCTTTTGGTCCCTGGATATGTTTTCATATCAGTTTGCGGCTACAATTCATGACGGATGAATATACGTAGCATCCCGTTTCTTGAGAGCCAACCATCCCCATTTTTTTTATGAACCCACCCCAGCCGCAGCGAGCTAGCAAAGCGGCACCCCAGCATCCGTCGGGGTTGGTTAAAGGGTGCTCCGCTAATGCGGACGAGGGGCCTTCACGGCCATTTCTAGGGCACCCTGCTCTCGGGGCAATTCTTTTTTTTTGTTTTGTAGAGGTGGGACTAATATATTCATATTAGTTAAGATATTACTAATATTTGAATATATTAGGTAATAGTAATATTTTATTGTGACGTATTATAATATATAAATATTAGTTTCGCGTGAAATTTTTTTATTCTTATTTTTCTATCATCAATCAATTTGTTCGCAATGCCGTGTCTTTTTACTAAATCAAGCATTGAAAAACAAAAATGTGTATAGAAATTGCCGCCATTAGTTGCATGCGGCTGTAATCGAAACCTTTGACTGTTAAAACGAGGTCATTGTATGAGGATGCATATTAAATGTACCCATGTATATGTTTTACATTCACATTTTCATGGATGTACATCTTCTTCTTTTGTGAGTCAACGGTTCTTAGTATAGCCGAAGCATGTTCCCATTAAATTAACGGCGGCATTTTTGTGATTAGTTCTGTAGAAAGGACCGGCAATGGGGACAAATTTTATGACATTGGACTACCACTAATAGGCAACGAACCGACCCAACGCAATGAAAAAAATAAGATAATAGGCAACAGGAATGTTTTCATAGCATATTCAAATAGATTCGCAGCATGTCGTTTTTGTACTCTTGCTGTAAGCTAAATTTTGCCACAAAAAGAAGCCAGCTACAAAAATAGGTTGCTGCTGCAGTACGCGAACAGAGCGAATATCTACACATTATTACTAGAGTTGGGTCGTACTCGCATTTTCACATACTAGGTATTCCTAGTACGAGTACAAAAAAATACCTGTTCCAAATACCTGTTCCAAAAATACTAGCTAGCATTTTTTGAAGTATGTACTCGTACATATATATGACTACATACAAGTACATATGATTTGCAGTGGTGTAATAAAACGGTGTGATATGCCCTCCCCCACCCACCAGACACAAAGTTCCCAGGCTAGAATGGTGATGGTGCAGATGACCATGAAAGGATACTGAGTTATTAGTCCGTGCAGCTTGTCCGTAACTTTCCAATGGTCGGTCACTTATTTGGCAAGTTTTTCTCCAATCTAGGAGCCATATATGGGAAATCAATCGATTTAATTTGATTTTCATTTTAATATATGCATAAAAAACCTCCTGTATTCTTTCAAATTACCAATGTCGAAACATTTAGTAAGATAGGACCAACTAATCCTGTTGTCATCTGTATGACTTTTCATCAATCGATTTCTGATACCAAACTTTTCCTGGCTAATCTAAAACTGTCGGTTTTCCACTTCGCCTCACTGAAGCATGAAGTTTATCGAAAATTTTATGAAGAAATGTTCAAAAAAAAAATTTCGTCTATTAAACATACACCCACTAGGGGGCCAACCTCTTCGGTAAGGCTGGATATGAGTCACAACCCCGGTAGGGTTGGAGTGCAGTCACGAGGAGGACTTCAGCACAGCCGGAGAAGCCAACTGTCGAGCCAAAAAGGATCTGAACAGTTACTTTCAGTTTTTGCGGACGGTTTTCCGGCAGATTTCATTTTGCCGTATCTTAGAAACTAAGCCGCTTTTTCCCGGGTTTGTATGGAAATTTCGCCCGAAAGAACTCAGGAAGGTCCCAGAATTCATGCTGAACAAAAATTTTTTTTTGGAAAATATGGAACTTTTTGCCCAAATGTCTCTATCAAAATTTTTGTTCGCCCTTAATATATAACTATTATATTCCCCGACCACTTTCAATCATCGAAAGCTCCGCCAAGGCAGTTTTTGACAAACTATGGCCAAAAAACCCCTTACTCCCCTACAAAACCGAAATTTTTGTATCACAGCAATAGGTCTTGGCCCGTTATGTCCAAAACCACTCTAACCCAAAATTGGCCGATTTTATCCGATTTCAGCTACTTTTGCCCTAAAAACTTTTTGAATAATTGAATAAAATACTTGCCCAATTTGTCCCATCAACATTTTTTTCGCCCTTAAAATATCACTAATATACTCCCCGACCACTTTCAATCATAGAAAGCGCTGTAAAGGCAGTTTTTGACAAACGATGGCCAAAAAAACCCCTTCCTCCCTTACCAAACCTAAATTTTTGTATCACAGCAATAGGTCTTGGCCCGTTATGTCCCAAACAACTCTAACCCAAACTTGGCCGATTTTGTCCGATTTCAGCTACTTTTGCCCTAAAAACCTAAACCTAAAGTCCCAAAATACTCGCAAGCACGAAAATACTCTATACAAAAATACGCTATACGAAAATACTTGCAAGTTCCAAAATACTCGATACGAGTATATACTCGTATCGAGTATTTTCGTACTTTCAAGTATTTTCGTCTCCATTAATTGCATTACTTCACTCAAAAGAACAAGATCAGTTTATTGATTCACCCAAACATACGCACGAACATACATATATCGACAAAACTTACCTCCAAATCAACTCACTAAACTTGCCTGATTCACATTTGCGCTCATACATACATCATTATATGAGCGATCGTACACTATCCTAGCCATAACATATATCCTGTCAGTAGTTAAATAACTTAACGAAACGTTCATCAGCATCACTAATACGATATATTCACTAACCCCTGGACTAATGCCTTAACAGCATTCACTAATGCCTTAACTAATACCAAATATTAGTTAAGGCATTCACTAATGCCTTAACTAATATCAAATATTAGTTTAGACATTCACTAATGCCTTGACTAATATCAAATATTAGTTAAGACTCTAAACTAATATATCCTAATATATTAGTTTAGACTCTAAACTAATATATTAGTTTAGACTCTAAACTAATATATTAGTTTAGACTAATATATTAGTTTAGACTAATATATTAGTTTAGACTAATATATTAGTTTAGACTAATATATTAGTTTAGACTAATATATTAGTTTAGACTAATATATTAGTTTAGACTAATATATTAGTTTAGACTAATATATTAGTTTAGACTAATATATTAGTTTAGAACTAATATATTAGTTTAGACTCTAAACTAATATATTAGTTTAGACTCTAAACTAATATATTAGTTTAGAGTCTAAACTAATATATTAGGATATATTAGTTTAGAGTCTAAACTAAATTTGATATTAGTCAAGTCATTAGTGAATGTCTAAACTTATATTTGATATTAGTTAAGGCATTAGTGAATGCCTTAACTAATATTTGGTATTAGTTAAGGCATTAGTGAATGCTGTTAAGGCATTAGTCCAGGGGTTAGTGAATATATCGTATTAGTGATGCTGATGAACGTTTCGTTAAGTTATTTAACTACTGACAGGATATATGTTATGGCTAGGATAGTGTACGATCGCTCATATAATGATGTATGTATGAGCGCAAATGTGAATCAGGCAAGTGTAATGAGTTGATTTGGAGGTAAGTTTTGTCGAGATATGTATGTTCGTACGTAAGTTTGGGTGAATCAAAAAACTGATCTTGTTCTTGAGTGAAGTAATACAATCAAGGGAGTAATTTGCAAATTCTATGATTCGAAACGAAGAATAGTTTTCGGATGCAGGCATCTTGCTAAACTGAAGAATGAGAATATTTTCAGCAAAAATTGGGCGACCATTAATAATTAATGGTAACCGATGGTGATGTAATTATGTGCAGATATTAGCTCTTTTCGAGTACTGGAGCAGCAACTTATTTTTGTAGCTGGCTTCTTTTTGTGGCAAAAGAGTACAAAAACGACTTGTTGCGAATCTATTTTAATATATGTATTTTAGTAGATTCCGGTACGCGAACAGGCCTATTATCTTGTTTTTTTATTGCGGTGGGTCGGTTCGTTACCTACTAGTGGCAATCCAATGTCATAAAATTTATTCCCAGTGTCAGTCCTTTCTACAAAACTAACTAACCGTTAATTTAATGTGAACATGCTTCGGTTGTACTAAGAACCTTTGACTCATAAATAAAGCAGATAATTAGAGTTGGCATGAGGGTGCAAATGATTATATTCATCAATTATTTGGCATTAGATTATAACTTGGCGCATAATGATGTAACATTCAATACGATTGCGCATATCTGCTCAATGTTGTGTGGCTAAAATAGTGTATGATAGTTGCTTGAATGACATATGTATCAGACGTAGGACAAGTCAAATGAATTAAGTAAGAGGCAAGTTTAATGAGTTAATTCGGAGCTAAGTTTTTCCGATATATGTATGTTAAATGGGTGTATGTTTAAATGGAGTAAAATAAGAAGTAAAATATTCTGTTGATTAATGAATTTTGTGAACGCACCTAGGTTTGAATAAATTGATGCGTGGGTGGAAATAGTGTTTATGAATTCATACGGATCGTAAGGGAGAGCCGTTTTTGCATTCGCGATTTTTCTTGAACTAAAAATTTGAATATGTTTAATTAAATGTTTGTCGAATATTAGTTGATGGAGCTATATAAAGGTGATAATAAATAGGATTTTCACAGCAGGATGCATTTATTTGGGATTTGAAATGATAATAGAAGAAAATTGATCGTAGTTCTCATATAGTAAAACAATTATGAGCGGACAATTTGCAGTATGAAATACACAATAGGTGAAGTGAATTTTCAAATGTGATGAGCATATTGAAGGGTTCATGGGCTACGTTCCTAGTGGGAACGAGACGAAAGCTTGGAAGTAGACGAATAGAAATTGATGTTTTTGAGTAATATAAAATTCTCACTATTCCAATTATTACTATTGCAATTGAAGGGGTGACAGGTGCATAATATATTTTTGGTACCGATTCTAGTCGAACTCTTTCATTTATGCTCATGAAATCAAAATACACACATAATACCGCGCTACGAAAAATTATTAGAACCAAATATTAGTAATATATTAATATTAGTTAAGATATTATAATATCGTGTCACTAATATATTCGTATTAGGTAATATCACGAAATATTAGTATAAGCCCATCTCTATTGTTTTGCCTCTTGAATGGCTTAGCCATTTCACTTTTTGGACCTTAGCACTCTTGGTTCTGGACTTCGGTCTGGTTCTAAGTTGTGCTAAGGCCACTCTCCATCATCAAAATTCGCTACAAATGGCGCCCAACGTGGGGCCCGAAACTTGTTTTGGGCAACCCACACCAAAGTGAGAAAATACTTATGAGTTTCTACTCATACTCCCCTTAAGACTTTACGTCTTCAATCCTTAAAATTTCCATTCTCACTAGCAGGTCTTAGAATCGCCTCCTTTGCGATTCATTTCATTTCGTTCGAGAGAACAAAGCCCATGTATTAAGACCTGCATCGCTCGCTCTTTCCTTACTAGCCGCAAACATCCTTCCCAATCCTTTCCTTTTAAAATCAATTCCTTTTAGCTTACCTTTTGGGCAGCTTCTCGTTGTGTTTGTCTTTTTGAGTTTTTTGACTCTGGGTGCAACCTGGAGGTTGGCCGCGGATAACAGGTTGTGGTGGTTTACCGCCACTCCTGTCCCGGTCAACCGAATGGCCCCTGCCCCACTTTATGTTGGGAAGCTGTCCCAAATTTTTATATCCTTGCTGTCTTGATCCAGCTTCGGCTCTTGGCTTGGGTTTGGTTCAAGCTGTGGTGGATTACGTGGGGTTGGCGTGGTGCCGCCTACACGTCCCTGCAGCTTGGCCAAGCTTGAACCATTTGCTGAGGTTGAGTCAAGCAGCAACATAGTTGTTTTGGTCCTTAGCTCCTCTCTTTTCGAGGAATTTCGGGTGAGAGTACAGTCCCCTCATACTGGGCGATTCCCCTTTTGGAATCGACCCAATTAAATTACTGAACTTAAATACTTATCACACTAAAACACTTTTCACACTTGAACATTTTTCTCACCAAAACATTTTTAATACGTAAACACTTCTCATACTTAAACATTTTGTAATTAAAATTTCAATTTCCTGCGATTTTTGAAGTCAAAAGCCAGCCAGCCAGCGGACCTGAATTGGGGAGGGACGGATCGGGTTCCGTCTAGTAAGAAGGCCATCTCTTGAAAATTATAATTATATTTTTTTTGATTCAACTTTGGAAGTTTACAACTTTAGAAAATTTTTTCTAAACTTTTTGGAAGTTATATATTTTTTCTCATTAACTCTAGCATTTGGCTTTAAAATCTTTATACTAGTTGTGAGTTAGTCACACCACTGGTGTGCACCCACTTATATATATATTTTATATATATTTTTGAATTTTTGGCATTCTTGCCCTATTAGTTATTAAGACTCATTGAAGAGTTAGTCACACCACTGGTGTGCATCCACTTATTTTGAATTTGGCACTTTGGCCTATTAGTTGTTAAGATTCTTTGATAAAATTAGACACAAATTTTTTTGTGCATTTGGTTGCGGACTGAATTCCCCGCCAACCAACTTTAGATTAAGCGAATTAATTCGTTAGTCACGAGTATCGTGCATTTTCTTTGAATTTTCATCACTTGCCAATTATTTTCACAGATTGGACATGCCATTGCACCACAGTAGTGAGGATCTGTCTGGCACCACAGTGGAGGCTCAGTGCTCCATATGCCAGCAGTCATTCGCTGCTGCCCAGGTTACGTACACCACAAAATGTGGTCATACATTTCATGAAACGTGCCTGGAGCAATGGCTTCGGAATCATACAGATTGCCCGCTGTGCCGTGGACCACTGAGTCTCCCCTTAGGAGCCAGACAGGCCCCCACTGCTGCAGCATCTATGCCACGAGGGGCTCGGCCCAAAACACAACGGCCGGGAGTAAGAACCCGAGGCATGAGAAATGATGATTTGGAAATCAGGGACTTCGATTTGCAGGCCGAGTCGGGGGCGGAAGGTTTAATTCAGCCACCTGGCCCGTCATCAAAAGCGTCCCCAATATCAGATGTGACGTCAGAAGCCGCAGGAGCGCGCTCTATAGTGCCCCAAGATTTAAGCGGACTTCAGCAACAGATTAACGAATTGCAGAACGGCATGCGTGTGATGCTGGAGCGCATGGCCCAATTGAACCTTCCGTCCCGGACTGGGAATGTAGAGTCGCCCAGACTTAACCCTCGCGCACAATCATTTGTACCAGTGCCGCGATCCTACTCACATCGCACCCCTCGTGGTAATAATGTCCAGTTCCACCACGATAAGGTGGCTAGCATCATTGGTGGGTGGGGCCTAAAATTCTCGGGTCGCGAATCCTCTATGCCCGTGGAAGTTTTTATTAACAGGGTAGCGGCTCTCACTAGAAATACCTTGGGCGGAAATTTTAATGTTCTATGCCAGCATATGCACCTACTTTTGATAGGACCTGCCGCTGATTGGTATTGGCGGTTTTACAATTCAAGACGTGACTTCAGTTGGAGGGATTTGGAATCGGCCCTGAGCGATCATTTCGCTGATCGCTTCACGGATGCCGACCTGATGGAGCAGATTCGAGGAAGGAAACAGCGACCCCAAGAAACATTCGACGATTTTAGCGCGGACGTCTACAAGATTGTTGACCGGCTACAGCGCCCTATTGGCGACGCGGACTTAGCTGACATTCTTAGACGCAATTTATTGCCAGAAATCCGTCGTGGTCTGCTACAAATACACCTTCCCTCGGTTCGTCTGCTCCGTCAGGCCGTCATCCGTGCGGAGAACTTTGAAATGGAGTTTGGAGGTCGACGCCGATCCTCCCACTGGAGGAACGCCACAGAAGAACTTCATGAAGAATACCCGCTGGTCCAATACGAGGATTCAACCGATGAACATGGAGTGGAGGCAGTCACGGTCCTGCCTACTTGCTGGAACTGCAAGCAAGTGGGACACCGTTTCGACGATTGTTTGGAGCCCAGAACAATATTCTGTTATGGCTGCGGAAAGGCAGACACATATAAGCCGAATTGTGTGAACTGCCAAACAAAAAACGGACCGCAGGGAGCGCGGAACAAGATCTCACGCCTCCCGCAGGGCAAGTAAGCTCCACCCCGTTCCAGCAGGTAGACAGGACTGATGATCTGTCTCCAAATTCCCTAGGCCCAACCACCAAGGATGATAGTATACAGCCGAGTGGGGACTCTACTACCTTATCGATCCCACTCTTACAGGCAGAGCCTCCTACACCTTTGGCTTTTCTGCCATATCACTTAAGATGGCGGAAATATACGGCGGTCCGAAACCGAATTTTTAATTCCGAAATTGACACCATTGGACAACCTTCTAGTACACCTAAACGCTCAACGTTGAGAATGAGGCGTTTTTACGCTCAGTTCCGTCGTTGGCGTTATCAATTGGATTGTGCGACTCTGTTGGACGTGCCTCCAGGTGACGTTCGACCGTACGCTCAGGTTCTGTTGTTCGGCCAACTAACATCGGGTTTGATCGACACGGGAGCCAACGTGAGCGTGATGGCGGCTGATCTAGCCCGATCATTCCTCGAGAGGAACGCTTTTCACTGGAAAAGAGCTTCTCTCGGGTTGAAAACAGCTGACGGCACACAACATCAAGCCGTAGGCCGAGTATCAGCCGACATCACGTTCCGGGGGCTCACCAAGACGTTGACGCTGTGGATAATACCCACTCTCAGTCAGAATCTCTATCTGGGAGTGGACTTCGTCCGTCTTTTCGCCCTGGCCACAGACCTGTTTGCGCCACCACCACAGGTCGACACCACCAACAGCCTCGACGCACTCGACGATTGCGCCCACCCTCTCACACAGGAGCAGCATCGCAGACTTCGGTCTGCGATTGCTTGCTTTCCTTCGTTTGTTGTTGAGGGCTTGGGAAAGACTACGCTCATCCGTCATGAAATCGACACTGGTGACCAGAAACCCATAAAACAGAGACATTTCTCTGTGTCACCAGCTGTCGAAAAGCTCCTATATCAGGAAATTGACCGGATGTTAGCGTTGGGCGTAATCGAAGAGTCGAAGAGTGCATGGTCTTCGCCGGTAACGTTGGTGGTAAAGCCCTCGAAAGTACGCTTATGCCTGGATGCCCGGAAGGTTAACTCGGTCACAGTGAAGGATGCCTATCCTTTGCCGCTGATTGACGGAATTCTCAGCAGACTCCCTAAGGCAAATTTCATCTCTAGCCTTGATTTAAAGGATGCCTTCTGGCAAATACCTTTAGAGGAGAAGTCAAAGGAGAAGACAGCCTTCACTGTGCCCGGTCGACCCCTTTACCATTTTGTCGTGATGCCGTTTGGGTTGTGTAATGCACCCCAAACGATGTCACGGCTGATGGATAAGGTTATTCCGCCCCAACTCAAGCACCAGGTATTTGTGTACCTCGACGACCTGTTGGTGATCACAGACGAGTTCGACGCGCACCTTCAGGTACTTCATTAGGTCGCCTTCCATTTGAGACAAGCTGGCCTCACCATCAATGTGGAAAAGAGTAAGTTCCTCTTGCGAGACGTCAAGTACCTTGGCCACATTGTTGGTGGGGGCACTATCCAAACTGATCCTGACAAGGTGAAATCTATCATGGATTTCCCACTTCCCTCTACCACGAAGCAACTCCGAAGATTTCTAGGAATCTGCGGTTGGTATCGGCGCTTCGTCAGGGAATATGCGTCATTGTCAACGCCACTGACAGACATGCTTTCTAAGCGGAGTCAGTTTGTGTGGACCGATGAGAGGCTAAATGCTTTCAAGCAATTGAAACACAGCCTTGCTTCAGCCCCAGTGCTGCACAGCCCAGACTTCAACAAGCCCTTCTCCATCCAATGTGACGCGAGTCAACATGGAGTCGGTGCCGTGCTGGTGCAACGCACAGAAGACGGAGCTGAAGCCCCCATCGCCTATATGTCCCACAAATTGAATCCCGCTCAGCGAAACTACACCGTCACTGAGCAAGAATGTCTGGCAGCGGTGTTGGCAATCAAGAAGTTCCGTGCCTACGTGGAAGGTCACGAATTTGAAATCGTGACTGACCATGCTTCCCTAAAATGGCTAATGAACCAACCAGACCTTAATGGACGATTAGCCCGGTGGCCCTTGAAACTTCAAGGTTTCAACTTCAAGATTGTCCACCGAAAGGGAAGCCAAAACGTAGTGCCGGACTCCTTGTCGCGCATGTTCTCTGCCGAGGCGTTGATGCCGGCAGAAGGCGAGGAGACTCAAATGGAGCTAGACTTAGAGTCGCCCCACTTCAAAAGTGCCTCCTATACGGAGCTGGCGGCTAAAGTCCAGGCAGAACAAGACCAACTGCCGGACCTAAAAGTTGTAGACGGGTTCGTGTACAAGCGGACTGAGTATGCGACCGGAAACGGACTTCAAGACCAGTTGGCCTGGAAGTTGTGGGTGCCGTCAGAAATGACGGCAGAATTAGTGAAGGGAGCTCATGACCCACCCTTGAGTGCGCATGGTGGCGTGGCCAAAACCCTCGGCCGATTACGGCAATGGTTTTTCTGGCCACGAATGGCCGCTCAAGTGCGTGAATATGTGGGATCATGCCTTACATGCAAAACCACCAAAGCCCCTTCACACACCCTTCGTCCACCAATGACGCTGCAGTCCGTTCCCGAGCGCATATTCCAGCGCTTGTACATTGACATTATCGGCCCCTACCCTAGGTCCAAGTCTGGCAACATTGGAGCTCTCATCGTCCTCGACCATCTTTCGCGATTCCCCTTCGTTGAGCCGCTTCGTAAATTCACTGCGAAAGCAGTTATTGACATCTTGAGGAAAAGGGTATTTCCCCTTGTTGGAGTCCCGGAGAGTGTCTTAACTGATAATGGTGTACAATTTCGGTCATCTATTTTTCAAACCTTCTTACAGGAATTCGGTATCGGACATACCTTCACCGCTGTGTATTCCCCTCAAGCCAATGCCTCGGACCGTCTTAACCGCTCCTTACTAGCGGCAATCCGCTCTTACATTGATCCTGCTCAAAAGGAATGGGACGGTAAACTCTCAGAAATAACCTGCGCGCTACGTTCAGCACCTCACGCAACGATAGGAACTTCGCCCTATCAGGCAGTCTTCGGGCAACCAATGGTCACCCATGGCCGCATTTACCATCTGTTGCGGCAACTCCATCTTCTGGATGACCCCGATACGACTCTGCCACCTCCTGACCACCTGGCAATCCTACGCCAGTCCATCCGCGACCTCACCACCCAGGCCCAGTCTCGAAATGCAAAGGCCTATAACCTTCGTTCCAGGTTGGTTTCATACCAGCCTGGCGAAGTGGTCTACAGGCGCAACTTCCGGCAAAGTGACGCAGCCGCACACTACAATGCAAAGCTGGACCGGAAGTTTTTACCTAGTAAGGTAATAAAGAAGATCGGCGGTGCTTACTACCAGCTAGCCGATCAAAATGGACGATCAGTGGGTGTCTTTCATGCGAAAGACATCACTAAGTGATATACCCACTGAGTTCACAAGTTCACGATTTGTTTCCAAATTTTATTTGGAGATCGTCCATTTGCGCCTATTTCAGGTGTCACTCCTGCTCCATGGGAAAAGTATCTAGAGATGTTCACATCGTTCACCATTTCCTCTACCAAAGATACTTTCCTTATTGATTCAGTATACGTTGTTCACGATATTTCCTCTCATTAAAAAGATTACCCCTTTCTTTCTGTTCACCTTATTCACGATTTTCTCAAAGGATTGGATAGTAAACGACATGATCACCTGTTCACGTCATTATATTTCACATATTACATCCATCCTTCAGCTCTTTCCACGCACTTGCCCTTGTGGAAAGATCTGTGTTGTAGCATTTGCCATTTCGAATTTTCTCTAAATTCACGGCTAACGACTTCTGATACGTAATGTATCAGAAGTCCTCTACAAAATGACCTCTAACGGCATCTTGTTTTCGAGAAATCGAAACACAAGCGATGTCGTGTTAAAATTTCATTTTTCACAAATGAATTTACCGTATTAACGGTAAATTGTTTGTGCAAAATTTCGAGACCGGCACTGGGCTGAGTGCTGGCAGCGATAAGCTCGGGACAGTCGGTGGGAAGTGGTAGCGACGCGCAGTTGGTTAGACGGTCGTGGCGACGAGAAGCTTGGTGGTGACGGTGTTGTTGGGGATCGAACTGAAGGAGTGCAATGGAAAGAAGTGAAGCGGGAATCAGAGTAATCGGTGGAAATCTTCGGCATCGGGAAATCTAAGATGAACTTAAAGTGAAATACAAAACGAGAGGCGGTACCCGCACGTCGCTACTGGATCATTTTATTTGAATTGAGTGCGGAATCGTGCCCCATCGTTCGAGTTTTTGTGTTATAATATATGACGCATGTTCGTGACTGAAATGCGTGTGTGCAGACGCCCTTGTCAGGACGCATAAATTTCTTTTGAACGAACGCTAAACCGACTACTGATAATGAGTTCAATTGAACCCTTTTTCGGCCACCATAGTGAAAACGGAATACTCTTGCACTTGAACCCAACCACATTCCAAGACCCCGGCGCTACAGTTGAAAGCGTGTACACCCGTGGATGACCAACTGTTCGACGTTACGCAAGTTTTGACAGGCGCCGCTAGATTTTTAGACCCTGCTGAAAAAAAAAACTGTTTTTTTCTTGTGCTGACGAATTTGATATGTGCATTAGGTTCGAATAACCAATATCATCTCGGTGTACGTGACTCCCGACAGTACCTTGCGGTGTTTTTATGGGTCCAATACGAGCGCGTTTCGGGTTGCATTATCGATCAGGGCATTGGTGTTGATTCGACTAAAACGTCTCACCTCTTAAAGATCGTGTGTTATAACGTCACCATTAACTGTCCAGTGCATTTAAAACGTGCTAGTATAGATAGATCGGGGAAAAACCTTTCTCAAATATACCTCAGTGGAGAAGAATGGAGTGCTCCATATGACCAATGATGGTTAGGTACTCAAAGATATAATCACATGTCGTGACCTTCATCACAGCCAAGGTGGAGTCCCTGCAACCTTGCTAAGTCAGTCAATCGCAACGCAGAAATTGAAAAAAAATCCGCGGGCTGCTGCTGAATATGTGTTTCGTTGCTTGAGAAATCCCGCCCAAGGTAGGCTGCTGAAAGCCCTTCATAATTATGGTGAGTCATAAAATCTAGTAGAATTAAACAATGGATTCGGTCCCATCTGGGCCACTTTTAGTGGGTTTATAGTCTTGTCGATATAACTTATCCAAGCCGTGCATCAGATCGACACTTGAAGCAATATCAGCATCACTCACAGAACCTAGCTAGGTTCAGTATCTCCGTCGAAATAAATATTTACATCTCACAGTCCAGTGATTATCATGCAATACATCTCTGAATCTTGCAATAATTGTGTTGAGGTTTGGATTGGGATTGTGAGCCATACGGTTTGGCGGAACATATTCCCCGGGGCGATGATGATGACCGCAGTCTGGTTTATTAACGCATCCCGCGACCGAGTACCTGGTACGAGCGGGGAAAAACGTGATCGGTTCATCCGGAACAACCGATCGACAAGGGACGTAACGTATGCAGTTAAACTATATTGGGCGCAGCGATGTGGAGGCATCTAGTGTACATAACGAAGCAGAAGTAATTGGATGGTGCGACAAAATATTATTATTATTATATACCTCTAAATGTTACAGTCGTTAGTAAAAAGGCAAAGGCATATATGCTAATCAACTAATATTTTTATAAGATAGAACATGAGTTTGAGCTTGTTTACCCATTATTACACTTAATGCATACTTGGTTGGCGCGACGCAGAGTCAAGAAGAATATTAATAACGGTTGTCGTTGATATATATGTATACCTAATAAGTTCTACCTACGTTCCTTCTACATATTAAGGCAAGAAGCATATTTATTTTTTCACGTTTCCCTTAACTTTCTCTATCGTTTCATAAGTTCAGTACGTAAATTTCCCGCAGCTGGGTAGTATTTATAAGTGTGCGTGAAAGGATTAAGCACAATAAAATTGTTGATGGAGGTCCTAAGTCTCCAGACTAGAATGATTGTTATTTGCCACTAACAGCGAACGCTGTATTGAAAAAAAGGGAAAAGAAAGAAGAAAAAAAAAAAAACCATATGTTCATCGAGGAATTTTTGATTTATTAGTAAAATTCTTCTTTAGGAATTAAGATCATTTGATTGTTACATGCACGATGTATAATATCGCTAACCTTTTCAAAGAAAAATGTAAACGACTCCTACGGGATTACATATTCGTGTTTCCCATAAATGATTGATCGATGGAACCCTTGTTAGGAAATCCATGGAATTCCCAATGTTTAACCTTTTGTTTTCCTTAAGAACCAAGATGGAATATTCGCGAGTAGTACATCGTAGTATGCATACATTAGGTCATGTACGTAGTTCATTGAAATAATGTTGATTTTGGCCTTTGCATGTGAATCTTTAGTTTGAACTGTTCTACAAAGAAAGAAAAGAAAATTTAACACCATAGAAAGTAAAGGATTTTATTTTTTTTTGAAAAGAAAAAAAAAACAAAAAAAAAAAAAAACAGAGAATCAAATTTGAATTTTGGTAAATTAGCAACTTAGACAATATTATTGTTCCTGGAATGCAACTCAATTCATGTTAATTTGTGATTAAACTTATGAAAAGTAATGTATTCCCGTGATTCGGAAAGAAAGAAAAATACATTTATAATGTTATGTTAACTTTGAAAACGTGGCCTTCTTATTGGGCGAAAGCCCGGGAAGTTCTTTCTCGGTTTTACAGGGTCTGCGCTTGGCCTGGCTGGCCTACAATTAAAAATGATAAATAGTTTTTCCTAAATTTTTTTTCAGCATTTTCAGCATTTATAATAAGGGAGGGATACTGGCCACACAGTTTAGTTTCCGTCGGTTTTAGTTTTTGCTAGATTTTGAATTTTGACTTTTTGAATTTTTGGAATTTTATGGCCAGTATCAGAGGGTGGAGGACCCCAGACCATCGGGGTCAGGGCTCCACTACCATCGGGGGCCCGGGACTGTCTGCCTCACCCGGGTTCCTTGTAAAGGAGAGGTAGTGCTTTTTCCTTTCCGTTTTGTAGATTTTCAATTTTCTGGCTCCGTGCGTTGTCACGAGCACTGGGTCTGCTTATCCAGCCCATGTTGCAGAGCCTGGGTGGTTTCCTTTACGGAACTATGCCCCCTTTTGGTCCCTGGATATGTTTTCATATCAGTTTGCGGCTACAATTCATGACGGATGAATATACGTAGCATCCCGTTTCTTGAGAGCCAACCATCCCCATTTTTTTTATGAACCCACCCCAGCCGCAGCGAGCTAGCAAAGCGGCACCCCAGCATCCGTCGGGGTTGGTTAAAGGGTGCTCCGCTAATGCGGACGAGGGGCCTTCACGGCCATTTCTAGGGCACCCTGCTCTCGGGGCAATTCTTTTTTTTTGTTTTGCCTCTTGAATGGCACCAGCCATTCTCCTTTCAGACCTTAGCACTCTTGGTTCTGGACTTCGGTCTGGTTCTAAGTTGTGCTAAGGCCACCTCCCATCTTCAAATTCGCTACAAAGGGTTAATAGAGAAGTGCAGTGGGTTAATAGGGTTAATAGAAAAGCAGTGCTGCCAGATAGGCGATGCGGCTAACCCCTACACAATTCATATTTATCCCCTCCTACCTACACGACCGCTTGCAATTCGTGAAATTCCAAGGTCTCATTTCTAAGAAAGTCGTCGTTAAATCCGATGTACCTCAAGGAAGTCATCTTGGCCCTCTTCTTTTTAATATCTTTATATCTGATATATCGAAGGCTTTATCTGATATTCCTCATTTACTATATGCGGACGACCTTAAAATCTACCATGTCATCAGGTCACAATCTGACGTGGCCTTTTTTCAGTCTAAACTGTATTCTCTAGACCTTTGGTGCTCGGCGAACAAACTCCCACTTAACATTGCCAAATGCCGCGCAATCAGCTTCTCTCGCAAAACTGCATGCGTTCTTTATACGTACAGCCTCAACAACATGGTACTTAGCAGGGTTGACACCATATTAGATCTCGGTGTCACCCTGGATGAAAAGCTCCGCTTCAATCTACATTACAATAGAGTGCTTTCCCGAGCGAGTAAAAAACTTGGTTTCATCAAGCGACGAGCCAAAGAGTTTAAGAATCTCTGGGCTACTAAATCCTTATATATTTCACTTGTTCGCCCTCTTCTTGAATATGCGTGCACTATCTGGAACCCGGCTTTCAAAATTCACAGCCAAAGATTTGAGTCTGTTCGGAAGCAGTTTTTACTGTTCGCTCTGAGAGATCTTTTCAACCCTTATGATTTCAGTTATCTCCCACCATACGAATGTTGCCTTAAATGTATTAACTTTTTACCCCTTGCATCGAGAAGATTAATGTTATCTGCCTGCTTCAGCTTCGATGTCATTAGAGACGTGGTTAATGTCGTCTACTTGAAAGAAAAGTTTGTGCTCAATCAGCCCTTGAGAGTCACTAGATCCCGACGATTGATTATTGAATACCAACACAACACAACATATGCAGCAAAGGAGCCTATAAATAGGTGCTGCAGGCTATTCAATAGCATGAGCGAGAACTTTTCCCCTACGATATCTAAGGCAACTTTTAAAAAAAACATTATGAAGGCTCTCTCTACATAGTCT
Source organism: Nemotelus nigrinus (assembly GCA_947369275.1). Taxonomy (NCBI): domain Eukaryota; kingdom Metazoa; phylum Arthropoda; class Insecta; order Diptera; family Stratiomyidae; genus Nemotelus; species Nemotelus nigrinus. The sequence goes on along the minus strand of OX376372.1, from coordinate 46,532,972 downwards.
CTCCCTTTCCCCCGCCATTCTAATATATATATATATATATATATATATATATATATATATATATATATATATATATATATATATATATATATATATATATATCTATATATATATATATATATATATATATATATATATATATATATATATATATATCTATATATATATATATATATATATATATATATGTATTGTAAATTTAAATTCACTTAGTTATTTGTCATTTGTTATTCATATAGTAATTTGTCATTTAGCTATTACTTTATTTGCTATCTATTTGTAACTAATTTATTTTTGCGTTATTTATTAATCTTGTATTCATATATAATTTTGTTTTTTACTTTGTTTCGTATATTATTTTATTTTATTTCGTAATTTTATCCATGTACTATATTATTTATTCTTCTGTACATGTACACCTTGCTTGGTGAATAAATAAATAAATAAATAAATAAAATTACCCTAAGTAGCCATAATAACGTCATTTCCGGGAAATTTTTCGGCATTCTCAATAACCAGGCTATTTAAATGTAAATTTTTATAAGTGGTTAAATGACCATGGATCATGGATTTGACGCCAGCGCATTGTGAATAGTAATTAGGAAATTTCAATCAGTCACTCTGTATGGCAATAGCGGTCTCTGTCGTCAATCGCTAAGATAGAAATATTAATTTTAATTTTCTCATATCAGAAAAAGATTATTATTTATTGATAAATTACGTAACGGATTTATCGAATTTCAGAATGCCCTAAACAAAACCCTGAATATTTTTTTCTCCTGTTTTTCCCCTGAAGCTTTTAAAATTTCCCTAAATCTAGCATTAAATTCCCTAATATGGTAACACTGCTTCGCTTTATGTGCAGCTTGACGATCCGACTGGCAGCGCGCGTTAAGCCCGAAGTAAAATAGTAAACCAAAAGACATGGATCAGCGGGACATTTCACTAGTGAAATATATCACTCTATAGAATCGTTTGAGCAAGTTAATTCTATAGACTATCAAAACACTAGTTGGATTAAACGAGTTAAATTTATAAACTTATTACGGTTACTGGTGAAATAGTCTCTGCTTTTCGTGGGAAAATCAACACACCAAACCAAATTCAAGCAAAGAGATGCAAAAAAAACTTCAAACAAGGCTTACAGAACCAGAAATGTAATTATTTTGCACATATGATGGTTTTTGTGGATATGATGCTTGGCACTTTTCCACATATGCGAAAAGGGTTTTGGAACTGAAACTTACTTACACCGAAAGAAAGTTTTCGAGAGTGATGTGGAATCTCTCAGCAGCACATTTTTCCAACATAAGATTTATTTGCATCACAGGACTTCGCTTCCGCTCAAAACTAGACAACCCAGTGCATATACATATGTATGTACTATCCAAAAAAAAGCTGCAAAACAACGTACCCGCACTTTTTTACTACGATTTATGTTGGGGTACTGTGTTTAAAAGTCTATATAGCATGAAAGAAGGAGGTGTATCTAAGCCTGAAAAGTTTTAAAAAGTTTATTGCTAAACATGTAAAAAAATATTTTTTTAAATATTTATTTGATAATTTATAAGTTTATTTTTCGCCAATTCCCATTTATTGAAGCAAAGGTGTATTCAATTTTTTTTTATATCTACAGTTAAGTTATTAGTAAGCATATTCCGCCGCATACTCCATGATCAATTCAACAAAAGATTATCATTTATCCTCTTGCGTCTATAGGAAAAGATTTA